>LHPF02000011.1:375000-975000 GCA_002245815.2 Micractinium conductrix | reverse complement strand
AGCGCCTGCAGGGTTTGAGAGGGAGCGGCGCCGGTGGGAGGGAGCGGCGCGAGCAGCCCGCACGACGACCACAAGCGCGCTTTCGCTCCACCCTGACGTGATGCGCTGCAGCGCGGGCGGCTCACAAAGGACAGCGTCTGCAGCACCAGGTGGCGGCTGCCGCCCGTCAGCAGAAAGTGGAGCTCCAGCTCCGCAGCGGACCAGGGGCCCGGCAGGCCGCGCCGGCGGGTAGGTGACGACGCAGCGGTCCTGTAGAGACCGACTCCCAGGCAGTGCGTCGCTGGAACCAGCGCCGACGCCAGGCCCCAGCACGACAGCAGAGCGTTGCCGCCAAGCCCCCAGAGAAAGGCCGACGGGGAGGCCATCTCGAGCCTCGGTTCCGTCTCGGCACAGCTAGGACATTGGCAGCAGGGAGCAAGGGTGCACGGAAGAGTTGCGAGACCGCGAGAGAGCGCCGAGGGAGCGGAAATGCGAAGAGCGAGGGAGCGAGGGAGCGAACCGAAGAGGCGACCCCCTCGAAGTCTGCTGATCGTCTTCAGCCCCGGTCTCCTCTTGTGCCGTCCGTGTCGCACCACTGGCACGTTGTTGACCTTTATGACCCCGCTTACATCCCTGGAGGCCCCGCCTTGCTTCCACACTGTCGCTCCTGTCGCTCCTCCTCACCTCCTCGGCGTCCGCAACATGCCCTCGGGTTGAAATAGCACTAGCGCACTCGCTGCAAGGGGCTGACGTTGAAGCGCTGCAGCAAGCGGCAGCGCAGCGGCGGCGGCAGGGCGGCGTGCGCTTGAACGCAAGGCGGCACTGGCGGTGGGTGCCGTGTGGTCCGCCTGCCTGCCTGCCTGCCTACCTGCCTGCCTGGATTGTCTGCCGAGCCTTGGGGTACGCGTGGCGCGCCGCACATGACCACCTGTGACCATCTGCTGCCTATGTGCCACCACGCAGTGTATTCAGGGGGAGCCACAGTTTGTCCCGTCCCGCAACAAATTGTCATCAATCAATCCGTCCCGCTTGCCAAGCTCTGTTGGCTCGCACCTGCACATGTCGCCTTTCCTCTTCGGTGGAAGCTCCTGGCGGCTGCAATGCCCGTCGGCACAGTGCGCGTCGGTGCACCAAAGAATCAGAGAGCACCAGCTTTGCGTGCCCTCCTCGACCAGGCTTCCCACATTCAAGTTGTGTGCTGCCACACCGCATAGGAGGCCTTGGCGGTTCTCACGCATGCAGCGCCACCTGGCAAGCTCGCCTCACCGGTGCCCTGCGCGTGCGTGCCTTGCTCGTGCGCTGCCGCACTGCCCCGACAGCGGGCACCTGCAGCGCTCTGTCTTTTTCCTGCATGCACAACTGACGACATGCCCGGAGTCTTGTATTATTGCGTCCTCACTCGTGGACTGCAGTACAGGGGCGAGCGCCTTGTTGAGTACTGCGCTGCAACAGTGCCGCATGATGAGGGTGCCGCACAATGGACGCTTGAACAAAAAAATGCCATCGGAGACCAGTTTACCGACAACCCGCATGCGTATCATGCAAAGGCGGTAGGGTGCTGTTCATGTACTGCTCGGCCAGCGAGGTGTTGCTCATGAGGATGCGAGCGAACAAAGGCGGCTGGCACCCCTTGCGCGACTGAGGACTGCTTCCCTCCACCGACTGCGCGTCCCTGCGCAACCCCGTGCCGTACACCGGCAATTCATACTCGGAAACAGAGAGAGTAAGGCGGAGAAGGAGGCGCCAGAGGCCCGCCAATGCCGAGCAAAACGGGAGGGCTGGCAAGTCGAGCTCCATATCGCTTGCCCAGCCTGCTCGAGCTTCCACGCGCCTGTACTCGCAGCTGAGCAAAAGCAAACGGCGCTTGGCGACGCAGGCAGGGCACAACGTCAAGCAGCTCACGTTTTGCGCCCTGGCGCGGCCCGGGAGCTCTCCAACACGATGGAGATCCCCCAGCAGCCGCCGCCTGAGCGCCCGGTGTGCCCAGTAGGCAAGCGCAACGGAAGCGTGCAGCAGGAGCGCTTTGCGGTGAGCTGGGGCGGTCGAACGCGCGCAGTAAGGCCAGGGTTGAGCTGCAGAGCGCGATGGCCTGGTCGCAGCGCGCCCACCTCGCGGCGCAGTGGCGGCCGCAGGCGGCGGCAGCCGCGGCGGTGCTCCGCCTGCTTGGTGCCGCCTGCCTCCTTGCTCCCCTGCATTGCCGCCGTGCGCTGCCCCGGAACTGGCCTGCTCGGTCGCTCCCCCACGCCTGCCAGGATGCCGACTACCTGGCGTCCCTGGAGCCGCTGGCGGCGCGGCTGAACAGTGAGCTCCCCGGCGGCCCCAAGTTTGACCGAAAGGCGCTGGCGCAGCTGTTTGCGGGGCTGATGCAGTTTATGGAGGATGCGCTGGGCGTCAACGTGGGTGCTGGGGGGGCTCTAGGGGGGCTGGGGGAGCGCATGCTGGCGGTGCTGGGGGCGGCCCGGATGGCTGGGAAAAAGGCGTTGGCAGGTGAAGAGGGAAGCAGGCTGCGGCACGGGGCTGGCAGCAATTCGCTTTAAGCACGGAGGCTCATTCAGAGCGGTGCGGTCGCTGCGCGGTGCCGAGGGTGGGAAGGAAGCATGAGGGCTGGAGGAGTGTTGCTGCCTGCAGCCCAGGGCCCGGCGGCGTTGCATCCCGTCCGGCTGCCCGCTGCCACCTCCCCCTCCCCGCCCCTCGGCAACCCCCTCCCCTGGCACTGCAGTCCATGTACCGTACGTTCACGCGCCTGCCTGCCCAGCTGCTGCTGGACCCCTCGCCGGAGGGCCCGCTGTGGTTGGTCGCCGCCGCATGCGTGCAGCACATCAAGACCCGCAACCTGAAGCGCATCGACTGGCTGGCACCCAACGCACGCAAAGAGGTGCGCTCGCTCGTGCAGAGGGCGAGGGTCAGGGACCAGCAGGCAGCAGGTGGCGGCATGGAGGGGCCGCCTGCGCCCCTGCTGCCAGCCTCCTTCACGCCGCCTCCCCACGCCACCACCTCACCCCCCCTCACGCTCCCCCACCCGCCTCAACCCACCCCCCGCAGAACATCGAGCTGTTTGGCCGCATCCGTGCCGAGCTGCTGCGCGGCGGGTACATCCGCACCCCCGTGGTGTTCGTGCACCCCTCGTGCGGTACCGCCGAGGAGCGGGAGAAGCTGCAGGTGGGGTGGGGTGGGCCGGGGGGCGGGGCACGTCCGCGCGCAGCGTGCCCGGTGTTGCTGTGGGCTTTTGCACGCCTGTGGCAGGGGTGCCAGTACACAACGGCTGCTCCTCGCCTGCCTGCCTGCATCGCCTAGTGGGGCTGGACACCCGCAAGCGTGCGCCCAGCCTGCCCTGCATCCCGCCGCACGACACGCCCCGCCGCCCGCAGGAGGCGGTGCGCACGCTGAAGGGGGAGGTGGCGCAGGAGCAGGGCAACATTGTGTCGCACGTGGTGCACCCGGCGGGCGAGGCGGGGGACGCCGGCGGCGGGCAGCGCTATGCGCGCACGCTCGAGGTGCGCGGCAAGGGTCTGGCAAGGGTTGCCGAGTTGGGTGATGGGGTGACACAGCGGGTGCGTGCAGGGTACGCTGCTGCAAAACCCCAGCCTGACCTCTCTTCGAAGCACGATTCCTGCATTTCAGGTCAAGGGAGCCCAGGCCCGCCTGCACTGGCTCTACCTCCCCGACTCGTATGACGAGTGGGTGCCCGCGGCAGCGGCGCCCATGCCGGCAGAGCCGCCCCGCCGCCCGCGCGGCCCCTGGCACCTCACCGTGCGCTGGCTGCTGGACTCGGAAAAGTTCAACGAGTGGATGAACGAGGTGGGCCTGGGTTGGAGCCGTGCATGCCGCAGGGGTGTCGGGCTGTGCCGCATCCCGTCGCACTCACGCACAGGTGTGCATGTGCTCGTGAAGGCACGCTTGTAAGCAGGGCGGTGTACAAACCAGCTGCGTATTCACGTTGCGTCGCATGCCCTCCCCTCCCTCAAAACAGGCCGACTATGTGGCAGAGGCGGCGGCAGCAGAAGAGGCCAAGCGCAAGCGAGAGGGAGACGATGAGCCGTCGCGCAAGGTGGGCGCACACCGGCCGCTGGGCTGGCCTGGCTTGGCCTGGCCTGCATCAACAGTGCCTTGGGTTGCGCTGCTTCAACGCTGCCTGCTCCTTCCCCGGTCTTCGATTTCCAACACCGTGCTGCCTCAAGCGGCGCGCCAGGCTTGGCATACGTCTGAAGTGGCCCCTTGCCTCCCTCTTCCGAGCGCGCTGCCCACCGCCATCTCGCCTCTTCCTGCTCTGACCCCCTCCTCTGCAGCCCAAGGCCGCCCGCCAGGCGGGGCCCCTGCCTGAGATCCAAGCCGGCGCCGGTCGCGTGGTGGCGGAGGGGGTGGTCCAGCAGAAGGTGGTGCAGCCCAACCGCAAGGCCATGGAGGTCGCCAGCGCCGTGGACATCTCGCAGGCAAGCCTCTGCTTGCTTGCTCTGTCATGCACAGCTGCTCCAGGGGCGGGCTCTTGGTGTTGGGCCTTCGGAGTCGTGGGTGGGTGGGTGGGTGCGTACATACGTACAACCTTGGGGTGCGGGCAAGCTGGGTGAGGGTGGGGAGCGCGGCCCGACTGGCTTTGCACCGCAGTAGAAGCAGCATCGGACGTCAGCGTGTGCCGCTGGACGGCTGCGGGTGTGCCCGGCCGCTGCTCTGACCATCCCGGGCTGTTGCTTTGTCGTGCGCCGCTGCACTGCAGGGCCAGCGCGCGGAGGGCGTGCTGATGCCGCACGCGGCGGTGCAGGTGGCGCCGGAGCAGCAGGGCGCGGCGGGCGCGGCCAACGGCGAGCAGCAGGAGGAGGGGGAGGAGGCTTACCTGGTGCCCGCCTGCGCCGCCTGGTTCCGCTGGGACGCCATCGCAGAGGTGGGAGCTGGCTTCGGGACCAACCTCTGTGGCACTCGGTTGGGCGCTCGTGCGGCTGCCTCTCTGCCCGCCCTTGCATGCCTCTCGCCCACCCCGTTGGGCTCCTTGGCGCCGTCGCAGTGGTGTGCCGCCACCAACCCCTGTGGCTGCCTTGTGCTGGCCTGCTCTGGCCCCTGTGCAGGTGGAGGAGGCCCACTTCAAGGACTTCCTGGCAGCCGACCCGGCCAACGCGGAGCGGTACCGCGAGTACCGCAACGCCATGGTCAACAAGTACCGGTGAGCAGATGTGTCGAGTTCGTGTGCAGCCTGGAGCAAGGCAGCAATGGGCACGTGCCAGCATGTGTCGCGGCTTCGTCACAGCAGTTCAGCGAGCCGCTTCCACCTTGCACGCCCCAAACCTGCTGCTTGCGCCACGCTCCTGCTGCTCCAACCCCTCCACGCCGGCTGGGCGCGCTTCACCTGCTGCACGCATGCACCACGGGGCCCTCCAACCTCTCCCTCCGTCTGCTTCCCTCACCACGTGGCACTCTGCAGCGAGGACCAGAGCCGCGAGCTGTCGTTCACGGAAGCGCGGCGGGCCCTGGTGGGCGACGTCAACCTGCTGCGCCGCATCTGGAAGTTCCTGGCTTCCTGGCAGCTCATCAACTTCCTGGCGCGTCGGCAGGGCGCGCCGGCCGGCGGCGCCGGCCCCGCCGGCGGCGCGCAGCAGCAGGTGCATGGGGTGGCGGGGGTGCAAGCGGAGAGGAGGGGGCTTGGTGGCAGGTGGCAGGTCTACAGCTGCTGGTTGGGCACCGCCTTGCTGCTGCTGCTTTACATCTGCGCCGGCGATGCCCGCATTAAACGCATCGCTGCTTGCCCCCCCCCCCCCCCGACAGCAGGGCGCCTCCCGGCTGGGAGCGTCAGGCGTTGGCGCGTTGCATGCTGCGCCACAGCGCGTGGGGGTGGAGGAAGGCGCGCTGGCGGCACTGAGCGGCGCCGGCGGCGTGCGCGTGCGACCGCACGTGCTGGGCAACTGGATGCGCCTGCCGGCGCTAGCCAGCAAGGTGGGTGTGCGGCGGGCCCCGGAAGGTGCCCAGCCAGCTGAAAGGGCAGGCGACCAGCGCGGCTGACTGCACAGGCTGGCCTGCAGAGGTGCTGTCGAGCCGCGCTGAGCCCTGACCCCCCCCCCCCCCCCCCCGTCACTCGTCCCTCCCATGGCCCACCTGTGTGTGGCAGGCCGACTTCTACTGCCGCGGCGCCGACTGCGGCACGCTGTGCACGCCGCTGCGCCACCACTGCCTAAAAAAACCAGACCTGGACCTCTGCCCAACGTGCTTTAAGGGTGAGCGGGGGCCTGCGCGCAACGGCCGTGGTGCAGCCAAGTTGTGGGGCTGAGTGTCGGGGTGTGGCAGGGGGCACACAACTGCAGCGCAGCGATCTGTGAAAACCAGGCAGCCTCGCCACCCACCCCTCCGCCCCGCCGCCCCACCTCCTGCAGAGGGCAAGTTCCCGCCTGGCATGAGCGCTCGGGATTTCGTTCGCCTGGAGGCGGCAGACGCGGTGCCCGACGGCTCGGGGTGGACGGACCAGGAGACGCTGCTGCTGCTGGAGGGTGCGCGGGGCCCCGGGGGGCCGCTCGGGGATGGCTGCCGCCCGCAGGACCGCGGCTGGTGCCGCCGCTGCTGCAAGCTGCATCTTGCGGCGGCGCCGCTGGTACTGCTCGACGATTTCCTGGACACCAGTCCCTGCCTGCGTGCCTCCCCCCCTGCAACGCAGGCATCGAAAAGTACGGGGAGTCGTGGCAGCAGGTGGCAGAGCAAGTGGGCGGGCGCAGCGCGATGCAGTGCGTGTCCCGCTTCCTGCAGCTGCCCACCGAGGAGGTGCTGATGGCGGATGCGGAGCCGGGGCCGCACACGACTGGGCTGGTGCGTGTGCTGCCGCCTGGCTGCTGAGCGTGCCCCTTGCCATGCGGCGCCGGGCTCGGTCGCTGGGCTGACCGTAGCGACATTGTGAGCTCTGCCTTCATCCTCCTGCCGCCTCGCCACCTCCTCTCTCCCCACTTCTTGTTAAACGCTTACTTCCCCCTCCCCCTTCTCGCCTCTCCAGGTGGCCATCCCGCCGCCGCGGTCGAGCAGGGAGCTGTCGGCGGCGGTGGCGACGATCGAGGAGGTGCTGCCTTTTGCCGACGTGGGCAACCCTGTGCTGGCGCAGGTGTGGATGTGTTGTCAGCCTGTCAGGGGGGGTAGGGCGCCCGCAAAGGGATTGCAGAGGGCACCGACACAGATGCGCGTGCCCTGTCACTGGCCTGGTCCCGTGGATGCACGCAGGAGTTTCTGATGGGCTGCATGCTGTGGTCAGCCTGCGTGAGACGAGACGTGCCACGCCTGCCCCGTGTCCTATCGCCAAGCAAACACTGGCATGTGCCCTGCACAACAGGTCTCCTTCCTGGCTGCCATGGTGGGCCCCAAGATTGCGTCGGCCGCGGCGCAGCGAGCCCTGGAGGCGCTGGCAGAGGAGGATGCAGCGGCAGCGGCGGCGGTGGCTGATGAGCTGGCGGCGCAGGGCGGCGGCGACGTGCTGATGGCAGCTGGGGAGAAGCAGGGCAACGGCGCCGCCGCCGATAAAGTGAGGTGCTGCTGCAAGCGCACTGCTGGTGCTCTGCAGGGGGAGCAGCGTGTGTGTGCAACGTGCGCGCTGCTCCCCCGCTGGCCTTGGCGTTCCGCCCGCCCGCCTGGGCCTGACATCGACCGCCTGCCCGACACTCCCTTGCCTTGTGCAGCCCGTTTCTGCTGGCCGCATGCGCGTGGCGGCGGCCACGGGACTGGCGGCTGCGGCGGTGCAGGCCAAGCTGCTGGCAGACCAGGAGGAGCGGGAGGTGCAGGTGGGCCTGGCCCGCCACTGGGTCCATGCGCGTCGCGCATGCCCCTTTCGCTGTACTTGCGCCGGGGTATCCACCGACCCTTGGTTATTATTGGAAATCCATTGCTATGTAGTGCTGTAGTGCTGTAGGATCACGCGTCTGCCACCCTCCCTCTGCCCGCTGCAGCGCCTGGTGGTGGCAGCCATCGAGAACCTGTTCAAGAAGGTGCACGCCAAGCTGCAGGTGCGGCGGGGGGCTGCTGCTGCTGCCGCTGCTTCCTCTCGAGCTGCTGCTGCTGGGGCTGCTGCCTGCGCGCGTCGCTGGTGCTACTGCACTGCTGCGGCAGGTGTTGCTGGCGGTGGTGGCGGTGGTGGTTGTGAGCGGGCGACGCAGCACGGCACTGAGCCACCCTCCTGACAGGGCGTCCGTGCCGCCGCGCCTCTTCATGACCAAACCAGTAGATGGAGCAGTTTGCCGTGCGGCTTTCTCTCTTCATTATCATACCAGTACTTTCGGCGCCGCCCCCCCCCCCCCCCCCCCCCCCCCCCCCCAAACAGTATCTGGAGGAGCTGGACGACGTGATGGCCTCTGAGCGCCTCAACCTCGAGGCCATGCGCGGCAAGTTCCTGGACGAGCACGCAAAGGCGGTGGCGGACAATGTGGCGGCAGGCCTGGGCCCGCCGCCGGGGCGGCCCGCGCCAGCGGCGGCAGCGGGCGCCGGCGCCGGCGCGCAGTGAGGGCGTCGGGGCCGCGCTGTCGTAGATCCTAGAGCACACCTTTCCTAGCTGCGGCATCCATCAGCTTTGGCGGGGCCTGCAGCTGCCCCTGTGCGTCCCTCTTGCCGAGCCCATGTGCTGTGAAACAACCTGCGTCGGTGCTGCCCTGCTTCAGGTCCTGTAACTCTGCCACTGCGTGGCGTTCGTTGGGTTGTACAACAGTGTCAACATGCGCAGGAGAGGGCACGGTAACAACAAGCTCACGTGCTGCTCAGCAAGGGGGCGCAGGCAGGCAGGCAGGATGCTACATATTAGCCGCAATGTGGGCGGGCTAGAGGATATGGCATCGAGAAAGCATGAAACAAGGTATCAGCAGAGGGGCCGAATGCGGCAAATCATCATCCGAGCGCCGCGTCGGCGGTGTGAGGATGCGTGCAAGCATGCATGGTGGTTTGTGTGAACGAGAGTCGACACGTCTGTTCAAGCAGCACGTTTGTTCAAAAGTGGGCACGAGGAGGTGTGACAACGGGCTCGAAGGCACCTGGGGTGAGGCCAGAAGCAGGGGCACGTGCGTGCTGCCAGCCGTGCTACCAGCCGTGGGCCGGTGGCAGCTGCAGGCTGTCTGTCGGGCAGCAGCAGCAGCGGCACCGCGCGGCAGCGCATGGTGGCACTGCTGCACTCTGTCGCTTGGTGCGCAGCGACGGCGTGCGCGCCGCTGGCTCACTCAGCGACGTTGATGTCAATCTGCTTGGGCTGCAGGCGGCAGGGTGTGGGGGTGCGGACATGTTTTGTGAGCAGGCTCACCGGGCGAGGCGTGGCAGCCCGCATTCAGCCACGCCCATGGGGCTTGGCAGGCATTAGGGGCAACGAATGCCCCTCCCCGCCCCCGCTGGCCTCTGCCTGCCACTCGACGTCAGCACTGACGGCTGACCCACCCACAACCACCTGTGCAGCCTCAGTCTTGGGCACCTCCAGGCGCAGCACGCCATCCTTCACGTTCGCCTTGATGCCTGCATTCCAATGTGGGGGGGAAGCAGGGTACACCGGTGGGCCAGCAGGAGCGGCTGTCCGCAGAGCGCAACCAGGAGACGGCCGCAGCGGCGACAGCAGCAGCAGGCTCCTCTCCCCCCTCCTCAATCTGACGCTCCGCTCTGCGCAGCGGGGCAAAGCCCGAGTCGCAGCGCGGCACCTGGCCACTCCAAAACACACACCCCTTGGCCACTCCAAAACTCGCCTTCGACGTCCACAGCCTCGGGCAGGCGGAAGCGGCGCATGAATGAACCAAACGAGCGCTGCAAGGGGAGGCGGACAGGGATCACGCAGGAGGGTGCATCATACGATGACTCAATCAAGCAGTAAGAGGGACATACACTCAGGTCCTGCAGCACTCGGGGCGTGCCTGCTCGTGCCAGCTCTGCCTGCCCACCTCCTCACCCACCCACCGCCCACCCGCTCACCTCCACGCGCAGGTTGCCCTCCTCCTCGCTGCCCTCGCGGTGCTCGCTCTTGCGCTCGCCGCTGATGGTCAGCACGCGGTCGGGGGAGACCTGCAGGGCAGGGCGGCAGGGGTCGGAAAGGTTGAGCGGTGGGTGGGAGCCAGGGAGGGATGCACATGTTCCACAGCACGCCTTTGCCTCTGCCGCTGACGCCCTCCTTCAGCGAGGCAAGGCAGGCGACCGTGCGTGGGTAGGTGGGCAGGTGTTTGGGCGGGGGGCGGATGGGTGGGTGCATGGTTCGCGGGGGAGGGTGCCTGCGGGCGACTTGCCTGCACCTTGATGTCCTCCTTGTTCATGCCGGGCACGTCTGCCACGATCTCCAGCGACTTGCCGGTGTCCTTGATGTCAACGGCCAGGCTGCAGGAAGTCAGGCAGGAGGGAGGACAGGGGGGAGGTCGGGCGGAGAGGGGGGGAGGGGAGGGGAGGGGAGGGGAGGGAAGGGGGAGTGGCCAGTGGGCGGTGATGTTGAGGAGGCAGGACACGGCACCGTGCCGCCCTGCTCTGCAGGCATGTCGGTTTTCGTTGTGCTGCAGCGACCGAGTGCCATCGCCTTCCTGCCTCGACCTCTTCGCAGCCCTCTGCCCTCGCTCCCCCTGGCAGGCGTACCTCTTGGCGGCAACGGCGGGCAGGTCGGCGGCAGCCGGCAGGTCGAACATGGATTGGTCAAACAGGGAGGAGGGCATCAGGGAGGGCATGCCTGGTGACGGAGGACGGGTGGATCGAGTGGCAGAAGGGTGTCAGGCGGCGGGGAGGTGCCTGGTGCCTGGCAGGCGGGGCGAGGCGGCGGCAGGCAGGCAGCACGTACCGGAATAGCAGCGCTGGCGGGCCGGGAGCGATGGCCCTCCTACCATACACGCACCCACCCACCCACCAAACGCGCGGCTCAGCATGCTCATTTCCTCCTCCATTGTGCGCATCATCTGGGGAGGGCCAGGGGGATGCGGGGGGGGGAAGGGGTGGCGGATCTCTCCGGTCGCTTCCGGCGGCGCCGGCACCGGCGCCATCAGCGGCGAGCCCTGCGCCGGCTGCTGCTGCTCGCTGCCCGCTGCCCACCCCTGCGTGCACACCCTTCCCGGAGCCCACCTGGTTCATGCGAGAGAAGCTGGGGACGAGGCCCAGGGCGCCGGCGCCACGGGGAGCGGCGACGGCACGCTGCTCTCCCTCGGGCGCGCGCACCACCTCCTGCGACTGGGGGCTCTCCTCCTGCGGCTGCGCCTTCTCGGCGCGCACCGCGGTGTGGAACCGGTGCTGGGCAGGCACTGCCAAGGCGCGACGGCGCGCTGCGAACGCAACTGGGGCGCGCAGTGCGGGCGCGCGCAGGCACAGGCGAAGGGAGGCCATGGCGATGGGAAACGGTTGCGGGGGGTTTCGGTGTATTGATTTCGGTGAGAATTGCGGAACGATGGAGGCCGAGTGCTGGGAGGGCGGGTTTTGTAGGGCGGGCCAGCATTCGAGACTTCGCTAGACCCAGCTCGCCAGCGCCTTCTGGAACCCTGCATAATCAGTCTCTGCGATAATCATCAAGGTGTCGGGGTCTGGCAACGGCGGCGGCAGCGCGTGCAACAGCAACTGATGGCGGGTGGCGAGCCCGCCCGCCGCTCGCCGTCACCCAGCCGTCATCCGCAGTGGTTAACGATGGCGCACATTGCAGGTTTGTTCGATCTCGAGCTTCGACAGAACGGCTTAGCATGCATGAGAAGAAATGACAGCAAATTGCGCAGTGCTGCCAGCAGGCTTCAGCAAACGTTCACCAAGCTGACCCCCCTGGCAGCCACAGCTGGCCGCCCAGTGACTCAACCCGAACGACGTGCTGCGTGCAGGCGCTCCATGCTGGGCCTGCCGCCAGCTCGCCCTCTCTCAGCTGCATGACACACATATCCAATATGGCACATGTGGTTTCCTGCATGCCGGCTCCGGGTCGCTGCTGCCGCCGCCGCCGTCACGCTGGGCACGTCACCCCTTGCAGCGCTGCCGCCGCTCATAGCCGCATTTCAAATCTGCGCACATGTACTCGCTGCTCACTCGCTGCCCCATCTCTGCAGGCGCTCCTGTCGTCCGCAGCAGCCGCTGCAAAAATGGAGGACCTCGAGGACAGCGTGGGCTCGCTGCCCCGGCCTGCTGCCAGCGCGGGCGAGCAGGAGGTTGCACAGAAGCCTCGCCGGCTAGGCCGGCTGCGCAAGGCGGGCGCCCTTGAGAACGCGCAGCCAAACCGCGCAGCCGGCGCCAGCCCGGCGCAGCTCGCTGATACCGACGCTCAGCAGGCAGCAGACGGCGATCAACAGGCTGTGGGGCGCAGCGGTCAGGCGCTGAGCAGCCCTGCCGCCGCAACGGCAGGCGACGGCGGCGAGGCGGCGGCGCCCTCCCCCAGCGCCGGCGAGGTGAGGCTTGCTGCTGCCTGTTGGGGTGACCGTCTGACACAACAGAAGTCCTGAAACCTGGTCCGTTACAATCTTGCACAGCAATTGATGGCATCCAACCCTGCGTCGCTCCCTGTCGGTTGCAGGAGGCGGCGGTGCGCGCTTCGCCCGAGGGTGACAAGCGGCAGGGTTCGGAGCAGGCGGGGGAGGAGCAGGCGGGGGACGAGGAGGGCTTTCTGGATGAGGAGGACGAGATGGAGCAGCACTATGCGCGGCGAGCCACGCAGGGCGGCGCCGCCTCTGCCTCGGAAGGTACAGGAGGGGGGCTGCAAGGCTTCGGGCTGCCGACTGCCTGCATCAAGCGCCTGGCTGTCCGGTTCCTGCCTGCCTGCCTCCACTACAGTGTTTGCTGCGCTCCCACTCGTCTCCCCGCTCGCAGGCGAAGAGGGTGAGGAGGAGGAGGGCGGCAGCGGCGTCGACAGCGACGGCGAGGGCGGCAGCGCGCCTGGCTCGCCCGGCACCCTCGAGCTGCTGGGGGCAGACACGCAGCGCATACTGCGAGGTGCGCAGCTCGGGCTGCAGCCAGATCAGCGTTGTGAAAGGGCACTGCGGTTTGGCAGACCTGGTCTCTGATGTGGATCCATTGCCGGCAGACATGCAGCGTGTCAAATGTGCCACAAGCTGAGCCAAGCCCATGCCGCATTGCGACCACAATAACCCAAACCGATGCCGGCCTCCTCCCTCCCCGCAGAGACGGCTGCACGGGACCGGCTGGGCCAGGGCCACAGGATCGAGATCAAGCCCATGAGCTCAATCCTGGACCGCATCAAGCAGCGGCAGGCGCTGGCCATCGCACGGTGAGTTACTGCAGGAGAGGGGGGAGTGGGGGTGTGGGGGGGGGGAGCGGCTGTTGTGTGGTGCATGCAAGGTGGAGCAGTGTGCACAGGTATGAAGCAGGTTTGCGGCGGGGTTTGAGCTGCTTGGGGGCGTCGCAAGCCTGGAAACTCCCTGCCCAATCCACCCAGCATGCCATGCCGGCCCTGCCTCTACCTCCCTGCAGCGCCCCAAAGCCCGCGCTGCCTGATGTGGGCACGTTTGAAGACGTGCTGGCGCAGGCGCGGCAGCAGGCGGCGCCGCAGCCGCCCGCCGCCGCTGGCGGCCAGGCCGGTGGCGACGCCACGGCTGGTGCCGCCGACGGCGACGGCGACGGCGCGTGCGGCGCTGCCGCGGCGGTAGGCGGAGATGCAGAGGCAGATGCCGAGGCGGCGGGTGCTGCAGCCGATGCGGTTGAGGCAGATGCAGACGACGATCTGGAGTTCCTGGACAGCGATGAGGAGGGCAGCGGCGATGAGCGGCTGGTGGAGCTGCCCGGCACCAGCAAGAAGAAGAAAATGCCGCACATGACGCAGGTGGGCGCCGCGCTGCGCTGTGCTGCTGCTGTGTGCTGCCCGTGGTGGGCGCTGCGGCGTGCTCGTGTTGGGCTGGGTGCCGTTTGGGTGCGGTGAATGCCGGGCACGCTGCGCGCATGAGCACGGCACGAGCTGGCCCCCGCCCCGTCCCCGTCTCCTGCGCTAAAGCCTGGCAGCAGCCTTCCAACCTGCTCACCTCCACGCCCTGCTTCATTTTTTTGCAGTTTGAGGCCAGCTATGAGGACGTCCTGATTGACGATGGCTACAACAGCGAGGAGGAAGAGGAGTTGGAGGGGGAAGACGGCAGCGACAGCGCCGACGAGTCCGAGGAGGGCGGCACCAGCGAGGCGGCAGCAGAAGGGGACGCCAGCGAGGGGGGCGAGGAGGCAGGGGAGGAGGAGGAGGAGGAGGAGGAGGAGGAGGAGGGGGAGGAGGGCGGCAAGCGGCGCCGGGGCTCGGAGGAGCCTGCTGCAGTGGCGGCGGCGGCGCAGCCGCGCCAGGGCAGCGCAGAGGCGTCGGCAGCAGAGGGCGGCGAGGAGGAGGAAGAGGAAATTGAGGATGCAGAGGGTGGGCCGGGGGGGGGGGGGGGGGGGGTATAGGCAATGAATGGGTTGGGGAGCCCCATCGTTAGGGCAGCCGTGCACGTGTGTGGGCAGCGATGCAGTTGCTGCGTCGGTCCTCCCCTGCTGCCTGCCTCTGCTGACCCTTCACAAACCCCCACCCACCCACCCACCGTGCTGCGTCGCAGCCGAGCCCAGCTGCGCGTCTGGCGAGGCGGCGGCGGCGCCAGCAGCGGTGGCGGTGCCCAAGCGCCAGAAGAAGCTGCAGCGCATGTTCCTGGACATGGAGGCGGAGCTCAGGTGGGGTTGACGGCAGGGTTGCGACACTGCTGCTGCAGCGTGGATGACATCATGCGGGCATGCGACACGCACCAGAAGCGGGCAGCAGGCCTGGGACGTGCACCACGCACCACGCAGTGATGTATGCTGTGTTTCTGGACCCCGCTCGTCGTGCGTTGCGCAGTGACGTGGAGGGCGGCGCTGGCAGCGAGGACGAGGACGAAGATGTGGACGACCAGGGAGAGCTGGTGGGTTGCAGCCGCCGCCGCTGCCGCCGCCGCCACCGCAGCAGCTGGCGCTAGTCTGGCGGTGGCTGGGGCCCTGATGCACACACAGCTTTCGCGTTGCGCCTCGCCTCCGGTGCTCCGTCCTGCGTCCAGGCCTGCCTCATTGACAAATGCAAAGGGGACCCAAGTATGAAATTTCCTCCAGCCTACCTTTGTCCCCGCAACATCTCCGCCATTCACCCTTGCACGCAGGCCGGCCTCATCGGCACCGCCAAGGAGACGGCGAAAGACGACAAGATGCGGCTGCAGTTGCACCGGCAGTGGGCGGAACAGCAGGTGCGCTGGTTGCGCCGTGCAGTGCAGGTCTGGGGCATTAAACGCGGGTCTGCGCTTGGCCCGCTTGATGCGTGGCACTGCACAGCTCGGGGACCCCCCCTCCCCCCCTGGAGCCTGCCCATATTCTGCCAACTTCACAAGTGGGAGTGGCGGTTGTAAGGTACTCGCAAGACGGTGGGGCAGAGACCTCACGCGCAGTGGCCGCCACTTCCCATCCCCACCAACACCTCCTGCAGGACGACAAGGACCTGCAGCAGCTGATGGTGGGCCTCAAAAATGGGTTCCGCCGGCGGCGTGGCGCAGGCTTTTTGGACGACGAGGTGGGTTGGAAGAGGGGCAGAGCGGTGGAGGCATGGCACAAAACAGAAGGGCAAACGGTGCAAGGACTTGCAACTCGGAGCATGCAGGGGCTGCAGTGCATGCACGCTGCGCCTGCAAGTGCCACATGCTGCTGGCCGTTCCGCCGACGACGACTCACGCGCCCTGCCCTGCCCTGCCCTGCCATTCCCTTGTGCCCCTGCAGGACGACGAGACGGCAGGACGGCGGCGGCGCATGCGCATGGGTGAAGAGGACAACGAGGAGGAGGCTGGCGGCGGCGCGCTGCCCTGGCCCTCGCCCTTTGAGGGCGTTGGCGGCAGCGACGACGAGGCAGAGGACGAGGAGCTGCTTCGCAAGGCCAAGGAGGGGCAGCTGCTGGCAGACTCTGCTGCAGATGCAGGTGATGCGACGGTGCTGCAGATGCGGGCGCTTGTGGCAGGAGCACGCCGCCGCCGAGGGTGCCTGCCTCCTGCCCAGGAGTCCCCACGGTCGTGCAGCCCGTGGTTGTCCATGCCGCTGACCGACCTGCAAAGCTGACCTGCACCCCCCTCCCCCCTGCATGCATGTCCGCAGGCGACATGGATGAGGAGGGCCTGCTGTGTGGGTCTGCAGGGAGCATCCCCCTGGACCAAGGGTCCCAAGAGGTGCTGGGCCTCCTCATGGCCCGTGGCAGCGCCTCGGAGCAGCAGCAGGGCAGCGGCGGCATCAGCGGCGCCCCTGGCGGCGCGGCGCGCTCGCGGTTTGCACCGGGCGGCAGCGGCCCGCTGCCGACCTTTGGCTCGGATCCCTCCAACAGCCGCCTGCCCGGCGGCGGCGGCGGCCTGACACGGGGGCCCTCTTTTGTGGGGCGTCAGTCCAGCGTGCAGCGCGTGGCCAGCAGCGGCGGCATGGGCGGCGGCCGCTCTTACGTCTTTGGGCGCGGCGACGACAGCAACAGCGCGGCGCCGCCAGACGCCGGCAAGGTGCGTGCCGGCAACGGGCCAGGGCTCTAAGTGTGCTGCCTGCCCGCTGCTTGACTGCGTGGTCCGTGCACGCTGCACCATGCTGCACGCTGCCTTGCAACGAGCGCAAAGTGCCTGTGCAGCGCAGCCACTAACCATCCCACCCGCCCCCGCTCCGCCCCTTCACTGCAGGCCGCCGGCGAGGCAGATGGCAGCGGGGGCTCTCAGGGGCCCACCTCGTTTGCCAACCTGCGGCAGATGGCGGGGATGCAGGGCGGGGCAGGCGCGGCAGCGCCGCAGCAGCGCAAGCGCGCCGGCAGCAGCCTGGTGAACCGGCTCAAGGCTCCGGCGCACCGGGCTGGCAAGCAGCCAGCAGGGTCGCAGCCCGCAGAGGCAGAGGCCAGCGCAGCGGCGGCGGCGGTGGCGGTGATGGCGAGCAGCGGGCGGCGTGCCACCGCGCGGTGAGAGGCCCGTGCTCTCCTGCGGTGTGCGCGGGCCTGTATGCGCTGCTCCTGCACTGCCAAGCCCCAGTCGTGTGTAGAGCGCAGTTTGCGTGCCTGACTTGTTCTTTCATGACTGACTTGTGTAAAGCACTTGAATTGAGGCAGCGACTGACACGGTAGTGCGGCAGGGAGAGCAGAGCGGGGAGCAGGTACAGCAGCGGGGTAGACAAGCGAGGAGTGGGGGGGCACGAGCACAGTGCCGGGCGTCGGCCGGCGCAGCAGCGCGGAAGCGTTGGGGGCAACGGGCGCAGAGCGTTGCACCAGCAGGGGCCTGCACGAGTGCCCGCTTTCTAATTTAGTACACAAACGGAGAGCTGCCTTCGTTTTCGCTGAGGAACTGCCAGGCAAGGACGGTGCCGCCCAGCACCGCCATCGCCAGCAGCTCCATCAGCAGCGCCCCCCCTGTGATCTTGGCGGCGTGGTACAGGATGGCCGGGATGGCGACAGCCTGCGGGGGAGCGGGAGGGGGTCGAGGCATCGGAGGTTGGGAGGCGTGCCGTGACGGGCATGGGGCCCGGGAGGTGTCCCAGCTACGCGGGACAGGGCGGCGATAATGCACAGCTGACTGCTTGCTGCCGTGCATTGCACGGGCCTCGCACCCGGCGCTGCATGCTGCTCCCTCCCTGCACTCACCATGACCGCCGAAAAGCCGACCAGGAACTTGCCAGCGTCCTGCCAGCCGGAGGCCAGGTTGCTGCCGCCAGAGCCTCCAGAGAAGAACAGGTACGGCATTGGCACCAGTACGTAGACAAACGCCGTCAGCATGGGCCACCAGTTGTGCCACAGCGCGCAGCCCTGCAGCAACAAAGTGGGTGTGGGAGCGCACGAGCACCGAGCCCAACGAGAGGAGGCAGCAACCCTGGCTGGTGGCTGGCAGGCCTCGGCTGCTGCTCGCACGCACCAGAAACTGCAGCAGCAAGCCCAGACAGAAGGCTCCTGCCAGGCCGCCCAGCCTGCACAACAGGGGAGGGAGTGCAAGCGGTGGGTGGCGGTGGCGGGCGAGCGGGCGGCAACCCGCACCGCCAGACGGTGCTTTGCGGTCTGCGCTGCGCAGCTCACAGGCGTATATCCTGGATAGCCATGGCTGCTGCGGCGAGGCGGTGAGCGAGCGCGAGTAGAGTGGCACAGCAGAGTGGTCAGCCGCGATCGAGGGCAAGGCCGCGGGAGGACGTTGCAGCAGACCCAGCGAGACTGATGTGACAGCGCCCCACTGCACCGCTTAAAGATTCTGCGACCGCTCCTCGGAGCTGAGGAGGAATGCTTTGCATTGGGCAGCAGCAGGGTTCGTCAGGCCGCACCGCACCAATTTGAGCTGTTACTACAGGCTCATCGGTAGCCCTAACCCCCCAAACGGCTGAGAAACGCGGGGCAGCGATGTTCTCGCGCCTGTTGTCAAGGGGCAGCCTGCTCGCTGTTGGCACAGCGGCCGCCGCTGGTGCTGCCGCCTACGCTTGGGTGAATTGGGCGTAGCAGGATGATCGCGTTGGCAATCGCGCCCGTAGTTGTGCGCTCAGCTGCCGCCGCCGCCGCCGCCGCCTGGCAGTGTTTCTGCAACCCGGGTACGGCCTGTTTGCCGTCCCCTGGCCGTCCCCGCGCCTCGAGCTGAAATTGGCTGGGCTGTACCCAGTCTGGAAGGGCGGGGGATGCTAAAATTGGCGCCTGCTGACGTCATCCCACGACACCCTTCCCTTCACAACTCGCAGACGCCACTGGGGGTAGCAGAGGCCAAGGCAGTGGCGCCGGCGCTGAGCCCCGAGGAGTGGCGGCCCTTCAAGCTCGTGCATAAGGAGGCACTGACCCATGGCGCCAACCCGACCGTGCTCTTCCGTTTCGCGCTGCCGGACGCGGGCCAGGAGGTGGGCCTCCCCGTGGCCTCCTGCCTCCTGACGCGCGCGCCCATCGGCAGCGAGAAGCCAGACGGCTCGCGTGCATGGGTGATCCGGTGGGTGGGTGGCGATGAATGGATGGGGGATGTTGAGGGCAAGCCAAGGGGGAGGCAAACGGGCGACGGTGGTGTTGGGGAGTGGGTGATTAGTTGCACATGCACACCTCCCGGCAGCGTTTCCCCACTCGTCTCTTCCCCCCCCCCCCGGTGTGCAGGCCATACACACCAATCAGCCACCCCGATGAGAAAGGGCACTTTGACCTTGCCATCAAGGTGGGGCTGGCAGCCAGGCAGTTGTTGATGACTTGTTCCATTGTCTCGCTGGCGCTGGTGCTGCGCAACTTTGGAAGGGGACGCGGCGTGCTGGCGTGGCGCAATGGCGATGCTGGCGGTGCCGGTTGTGAACGCAACCAACCGCTTGGCAGTGAGGCTGCGGCTCATGGCGGTTTATGGCACCCGTTGTCGCCACCCTTCCACACCTTACCGAGTCTTGGGGGGCCGCCCTTGTGCCCCCTGCCACCCCCTGTGCATTTGCAGGTGTACCACCAGCCAGCGCCCGGCAAGATGAGCTCGCACATCGACCACCTCAAGGTGCAGAGAGGACACCGGGATGATGCGCAGCCAGGCTGTATGTGTTGGATGCCGATTGGAACGCTGCCGTGCCTCCTCGGCCTCATCCCCCACGCCGCCAGCCTGTCCATGTGCTCCTCACCTGCCTGCCTGCCTATCACAGCCTGCAGGCTGTGGCGCAGCAGGCCGCGTCCAAGCTGTCGGGCCAAGCTGTGCCGGGCTTGCCTCCCTCTGCTTGTGCCTCTTGCGTGCCATGCCGAGGCTGCTTCTGCTTCCTTGCCTGCCCCAGGTTGGTGGGTCCCTGGACTTGAAGGGCCCCCTGCCCAAGATGAGCCTGGCAGACATCGCCAAGCACAAGCGCGTGGGCATGCTGGCGGGCGGCAGTGGCCTCACGCCGTGCCTGCAGGTAGGGCATTTGCATTGCGCGCGTGTGGCCCAGGGTGGGGTTGGGGTGCAGATGGGGGTGGGTGGGTGGGGTGGTGGTGGTGGGGGGGGGGGGCTGGCACCATGAATTTGCCGCCTTCCCCGCCTCCCTCTGTCCCCTTCGCCTTGACGTACTGTTCCCTCGGCTCAACCTGCCTCCCGTTCGTACCGCAATCCACTACCATTCACGCTGCGTGAGTAGGTGGCAGAGGAGGCGCTGCGTCAGAAGCTGCCCATCGAACTGTCTTTTATCTTTGCAAACGTGTCTGAGCGTGACATCATTGCCAAGGTTGGTGGGCCGCTGCCGACGCTGCTCTTTGCCGCTGCCGACGCTGCTGCTGCCACCGCTGCTGCTGCTGCTGCCTCCGCTGCTGCTGCCACTGCTGCCGCTGCTGCTGCCTGCGCCTGCTGCTGCTGCTGCCACCGCCTCTGCTGCTGCCTCCGCTGCTGCTGCCGCTGCTGCCGCCTCGTGCTGCCTGCCCCTGCAGTGGACCCTGCTTCTCACCCTTGTGTGTACCGCCCACTGTTCTGCCGCAGGACCGGCTGGATGCGCTGGCCAAGCAGCACCCCAACTTCAAGGTGCGTCGCTCATGGGGGCATGAGTGGTAATGGGCCCACCTGCTGTGGTGGTCCACGCGGGCATAGTTCTGATGCCCACACTGCCTGCACACTGCGTGGCGGTGAGCGGTGGGGAACAGGCGCGCTCAGCTATGTGCGACCCGCCCGCCTGCCCCAGGTGCACTACATTGTTGACAAGGCTGAGAGCACGAACTGGAAGGGCAGCACCGGATATATCACAAAGGAGGTGGGTGGATGGGCACTTGCTGCTTGCGCTGCGCTTGTGCTGGTATGCTTGCGTATGGGCAAGGTGCGGGGGCGCTGGGGCGGAATGGCTGCGCAAGGGAGCGGGGGGCACGCCGAGTTGCCTGCATGCCTGCGTGCAAGGAATGGTCCGGCAAGGGTGGGAGGGCGGTGCTCGTGTGCACGTGTGCATGCTCACACCCGCGGTAATGCGGTGGAATTGATGGGGCTGGCCAGTGTGGGGTGAAAGGTGTGCGTGCACTTTCCGCGCTTCAGCTCCGCTTTGTTGTTGTGCCATCGTCACCACGCTCCCTCCCGCCACCCCTCCCCCGGCCCTGCAGCTGCTGAAGGAGCAGATGCCGCCGCCGGCGGAGGGCAGCCTCATTTTGGTGTGCGGCCCGCCGCCCATGATGAAGGTGGGCTGCTTTCGTGGCAGGTGACGTGGTGCAGCCGTGTGCACTGGGCATCGCCTGTGATGGGCGTGAGGCAGGCCCGAGCACGCAGACATGCCGGCCTGCCCGCTCATTGCTCGTGCCCTGCCCCTCCCCTCCTCGGCAGGCCATCAGCGGCGACAAGCTGCCGGACAAGAGCCAGGGCCTGCTGTCCGGCATGCTCAAGGACATGGGGTACACAGAGAGCATGGTCTACAAGTTTTGAGGTTTTGGTGCTGCGTGCTGACCATGCTGTGGTCTGGCAGCAGAGAGGCTGGCGCAGCTGGGGTCATACCGCTCCTTGCCCAACTTCCAAACTGTAAATGCTGTACTTCAAGGAGCGTGAGGGACGGTGGGGGAGCGTGGGAGTGGTTTGATTACACGCTTCGACCATTGTTTGAGCAGGGCCTGCATCAGGAGACACCCGACTCAGGGCTGTGTCAGCACAGGATGCTGAATCGAAGCAGGGTACAGGCCAGCATAACATCAGGCAGGAATGGAAACGAAAGGGTGGGAGTGATGCGAGTACACTTAAGAGGGACATCAATGGCACGTGTTTCGGAAGGTGGACTCTGTGTGTAGCTCATGCTCGGCACTGCGCCTTGCGTACGGGTGGGCTGCAGCGCTCAAGCTGTGTGGGATGCAGGCCCTGCAATCAATTGTGCTGCCTAGAAGCGACCGCACGGCATCAGGGCTCGATGGGTCAGGGCTTGATGGCGCGGTTGTTCATGCGGAGCACAAACAGGTTGCCTTTGTTCCCGCGGCTGATGCGCAGCTCCTCGTCAAGGTACGTCACGTCCAGCTCGCCAGCCGCGGACGCGGGGGCCTGAAAAAAGGGGGGGGGGATGCAAACATGCGTGAGAGAGGTGCACGAGAAGTGGATGGCGCTGAATGCAGAGTGCGCAACGTCTGGCGTGCTAGCTGCACAGGCGGGGGGCTGCAGGGCAAGCGGTGGATGGAACCGCGTGGCAGCCTCCCTCCCAGCCCGCCGGTCCTGTGCGGCTGCTGCAGCCGTCGCAAGCCAGCAGGCAGGCAGGCAAGCAGGCAAGGTCGCCTCACCGTGACTGGAATGAGGCCCAGGATCTTAAACTGCTTGAACTGCACCTTGATCTTGCTAGAGGACTCAGGAATCAGCTCGGCAGAAACCTGTGAAGGGGGAAACAAAATAGAGTGGAGTGGAACTGATCGTGGGTCCCAGGTCCCAGGTTGGTTGGCTGGCAGCGGTTTGGCACGCGGCCGAGCCGGGTCGCGACGGCAGCCGGCAGCGGCGGGCCAGGCGGGGGCATGCCAAAGCGTGGACAGCCCGCCGCCCCGTCACACCTCGTTGAACAGCGGCGGGCCCTCCTTGTTGCGTGCCGTCAGCGTGGTGACATCTGCAGGCAGCGGGTGTGGCGGGGGGGGGGCGGGGAGGTGCGCTATCGGCACAGTCGAGCTGCGTGCTAGCTATCTGCAGCACGGTCGCCCCAACCTTGCCACACACCCGGCACACATTTACTGGCTGGCCTCCCCACACCCACCGATGATCTGATAGATGGGGCCCGCGGGGCGCAGCAGCGCTGGCTTGCTCTTGCCCAGAATGGAGTCGCTTGTGGTGTACAGCAGCTCCCACTGGCCTGCACGAAGAGGACAGCAGAGGCAAGGTGATGACGCCAGCCGGGGCAGGCCCCCAGCAGCTTGGCTGGGTTGCACCGCTCCCTGCACACTCGTCTGTCCTTTGCACTTAGACGGAGCCACATGCCTCCCAGCCCCCCCGCCGCCCCCCCCTTCCCCCCTCTTCCCCCACCGTCACCAGCATACCAGGGAGGTAGCGCCTGCGCCGCCACCGAACAGCCGCGTCAGTGGTGCAAAGATGGCCATGGGCGCGGGAGCTGCCGCTCGCCGTGGCGCAGCCCGCCTCGCCGCTGCCGCCGCTAGCTGCCTGCTGCCGCCAGCCGCGAGCTGCCCACCGGACCGCGTCCGTAGCAGCCGCTGCGCAGATGGGCAGGCGTGCAGCGCCTGGCAAGCAACCATGTGGGAGAGTGGGAGTCCAGAGACTGCGCCTCTTCTGTGGCTGTGGCGCAGGTGGGCTGGGATGATTGCTATGGGTGCCGCAGTTGCAGGGAGCTCGCAAACGGAAGAAGGGAGTGGCGCACGGCTCGCAATTTTGATGCGCCATCCGGCGCAGCACGCAATTTCGTCCTGCTGTCGCTGCCGCCTTCGATTCGATCTCACAATTTCCCGCTGCCTGAGTCCCGTTAGCTTGTCGTCATTGCGGCAGTGCTGGGAGAGACGGGACACGATGGCGGATCCCAGCCTGCAGCCGCTCGTCCAGGCCTTTGAGCAGACGCTGGCTCCCAACCCGGTGCGGGGTGCTGGCGATCGGGGCAGCAATGCTACAGACCAGGGCCCTCCTCTGCAGCTGTCTGCGGCCGCCCTTCTGATCGCCGACTGCCTCCTCGCTCCCGCAGGAGGTCATTAAGCAAGCCGAGGCCTATCTCAAGGGCGCATCGCACCAGCCTGGCTATGGCATTCACGTCCTGAAGGTGCGCAGCCGCCGTGGCGGCGGCGGCGGCGGCAGCTGGCGGCGGCGGGCGGCGGTTGCCAACCGCCTGTGCTGCCCCTGCCTGGCGCCACGAAACCCCTCTTGGCGCTTGGGGCTGCCTCGCCGACCAGCAGCCCAAACGAACGTTAGATCGACCGTCGCTGCCGGCGCGCCGCCACTCCCCCGGCCACCCCTGCCCACTGTGCTACCTCGCGTAACCCTCTGCAGCTGATCATGCTTGAGAGCGTGCCTGTGGAGGTGCGCCAGGCGGCGGCGGTCAACTTCAAGAACTTCGTCAAGTACCACTGGGCGCCGCGTGAGAGCGACGGCCTGGGTGCTGCGCCGATGGCCATCCCAGACGGCGAGAAGGCAAGCAAGCAGGGGGCGGCAGCAGCAGCCCGGGGTGGCCCCGACGCAGCGGCGACGGCAGCAGCGCGGCGCCGCTGGCAGCGGTTGCTGCTCGACAGTGCAGCCGTGGGATGCATGGGCGATCTGCGGGGTGTGCAGGCTGCTGTGCAACAACCACTGCACCTTCCGTGTGCCCACGATTGGCCGCCCTCCTCGTGGAGGCAGGAGCTACGCCACCGACAGCCGCGAAATGCACGCAAGCCGCACATGTTGCTGCACCAACCACATCTGCATACACCACATTTACATGCGTCCACCCGGGTGCAGGACCAGGTGAAGGCGCACATCACCGACCTGATGCTGTCCACGCCGCCCCGCGTGCGCGCCCAGCTCAGCGAGGCCCTCTCCATCATCTCCTCGCACGACTTCCCCGCGCGCTGGCCCTCGCTGCTGCCACACCTGGTGGAGAAGGTGGGGAGGGGCAGCTGGCTGGAGGCAGCAGGGGAGGATCGGAATTCTACTTCGAGTGTTGTAGCAGCCCCGGCAGGGAACAGCAGGCCGGCAGCGCAACGACAGGGCTGCTCTTGATGAGGCCCGCCGCACTGAGAGAAGCCAGACACTCGTCTGCCCTCTATGCACGCACGTCGGCTACCACATCCCTGCCTTGCTGCGCCGCCACGCAGATGGGCAGCACCGACCCGCAGCTGGTGAACGGCGTGCTGTCCACCGCCGACAGCATTTACCAGCGGTACCGGTGGGTGACGCACGGTAGAGCCTTGGCAGGAGGCGGCAGGCTGGGAGCCGCGTGCGGCGGGTGCTGTGCAGTTCAGCACTTACGAGCTTGCGTCGCATCAAGGCGCCATGCCCATTCCCTTGCGCCAGCACCTGTACCCCAGTTTCGTCACGTGCGCGCATGCCTTCGCTTCCTTCTCAGCTCCCTTTGCACTGCCCTGCCGCTGTGCCCTGCAGCGGGCAGTTCATGACGGACCAGCTGTCGGAGGAGCTGGATTACTCGCAGGCCGTGGTCAAGCCGCTGCTGGCCTGCCTGCAGGCGCAGAGCAAACGGGCGGCGGAGGTGGCGCCGGGGGCGGCGGCGGGCGGCGCGGCGGCGGAGCCCCTGCGCCTGGTGCTGTCCAACGTGCATCTGGCCTGCTCCATCTTCTACTCCCTCAACTCGCCAGGCCTCACAGACGTGCGCAGGGGCAGGGGGGGCCGACAGGGGAGGATGCTTTGGGGCGCCTGCGCCAGGGGCTGCGAGGGGACGGCGGCGGCGCGCTGCAAAGCACGCCCGCGGCGGTGCCCCTGCTTGCACACCGTGCGGGGTCGACGCCCGTCTCGTCCACCATCTGTGCTGCGCCTGCCCCCGCCTCTGCTGCCCCTGCAGGCGTTCGAGGATACCCTGGACGCCTGGATGGCGGAGTTTCACACGTTCCTGACGCTGGACGCGCCCGCGCTGGCGGAGGCAGACCCCGAGAAGGAGAGCGTCGTGGATGGCGTCAAGGCACAGGTGGGACGTGCGCTGCGCTGCGCCGCTGGGTTGCGGGTTCTCACCTCTGCAACCTCCACCTGCAAGAGTTCTGTGGTTGTGCTGCCCGCCTGCGTACCTGCCGACCAGTGAAACGTGGAGGGCCTGATCGCCGCTTCTCCACCGGCAGACCGAGCACCGCCCGCCCACCCGCCCATCCCCCCCTCTGTCCAGGTCTGCGAGTGCCTCATCCTGTTCATGGAGCGCAACGAGGAGGAGTTTGCAAAGTTCCTGCAGGTGAGAGGGGAACGCCCCTCGCACGCACCCCATCCCACCCTGATCATTGTGGGCGAGGTAACTGGCATGCCTGCTTACTTGCTGGTATCCGTTGCGCTGCTCTGCCCGGCTCAAACACTCGTGCATCCACCAGCGCTGCCGCCTGCTGGCCCTGCCTGGACCATCTCGCTTTGCAGGCCTTCAGCCAGGACGTGTGGACGCAGCTCATGAAGGTGTCGCAGGCGCCGGGGCAGGTGCGGCGGGGTGGGGCAGGCGTAGCTCGGGGCACGTACAGCGGCATGACGCTCTGCATGTGATCTGCTGGTGAGGCACAGGGTTGGCTGGCGCGGTGCGGCAGCTTGGTGCGGTGCCAGAGGCTGCGCCTCGCCCCTTGGCTGCGCGCTGCCGTGCTCAAGAATGGCCATTCCTCTCCCCGTGCGCTGTGCCCTCCCACAGGACAACCTGGCCATGCACGCCATCAACTTCCTCACCGCCGTCGCACGCTCCGTGCACTACACCCTGTTCGAGGGGGCCGACACGCTGCGGCAGGTGCGCTCCCTGTCGCTGCGCACTGCGGCTGCTCCCGAGGGGTGGCAGCATGCGGGGGGGGGGGGACGCCGTTGTGCTGTGCGATCCGCGCGTTCGCTGTGCCCACTTTGCTAAACAAGCTGAACAATCGCCCCTCCTGCCGGCCGGCCCTCCGTCTGCGCCAGATCTGCGAGTCGATTGTTATCCCCAACCTGCGCATGAGGGAGGACATGGTGCGCTGGGCGCGGGGCATGGTAGCGTGGGTGGCGGCGCCGCTCGAGCCAGGGCGGCGACGCTGCCAGCAGGCAGCGGGCAGCCGTATTGACTGGGTCTCTGAGCCCTGCCCCTGCTGCCCGTGTACTTAGGAGGAGATGTTTGAGATGAACTGGGTGGAGTACGTGCGGCGCGACACCGAGGGCAGCGACAGCGACACCCGCCGCCGTGCCGCCTCGGAGCTGGTCAAGGCGCTCACAGACCGCTTCCCGCAGCAGGTGGGCGGGCTGGGGGGGGGGGGGGGGGGGGCGGCGGCTGCGCAAAGCACTGCGTCGGCCACTGGGCCTGGCACCGACCGCGCGCTCGTTTGCCGTGCAAGCACTGCACCATGGGCCGGGCGCATTCTTCGCGTGCCTGCATCCGGCTCTCCGGCCATCTCCTCTGCCCGAACCTGCTCCCTCCGCCCTCGCCTTCGCTTGAACAGGTCACCGAGCTGTTCAGCGGCTACGTGGGGGCCATGCTGGCGGAGCATGCGCACGCCCCTGCAGCCAACTGGAAGGCCAAGGACTGCGCACTCTACCTGGTGACCGCGCTGACGGTGCGCGGCAAGACCGCCGCCGCCGGGGCGACCACCACCAACACGCTCGTCAACCTGCAGGCGTGTGGCTGGGGGGAGGGGGGTGGGGGGCGGCATGGAAAGGAGGGCGCACGTGGATGGCTGCATCGGCGGTTTGTGGGGCAGCAGCACAGCAACCAGTTTTGCACGCAAGCTGCGGCGTGCCCCAGTCCGGCCGTCCACCCCCGTCCACTGCGTGCGGTCCTGCAGCTGCTCAACCCCTTCCCATGCCATCCCGCCCTGCTTTGCGTGCTGCAGGACTTCTTCGTGCAGCAGGTGGCGCCCGAGCTGCAGGCGGCCAACCCCAACGAGCAGCCGGTCCTCAAGGTCGGTGTGCTCGGGAGCAAGGCGCGCAGCGCAAGTCGTGAAAGCACAGCGGCAGGTCCTGGCCAGTCCTGGCCAGTAAAGGCTGGGCCAGCGCCGCTGAGTGCGCACCTATTCGCCCTCTGAAGTGGCGCCGAGCAACTCACCGCCCCTCCCCCTCGTTTCGTTGCCCCCCCCCCCTGCAGGCGGACGCGCTCAAGTTTGTGACCACCTTCCGCTCGCAGCTGCCAAAGGAGGCAGAGCTGGGGCTGTTCCCCTCGCTGATCAAGTGCGTGAACAGCGCAGCATGCGGGGCAGCGTCAGGCGTGCCGACACGCGCGCGGCGGGTGACGCGGACAAGGGCTGGCGGCCACTGCCTGCAGGCTTGTGCTGCACCGTACATGCCTGCCACTCGCCACCCCATCCTGCACCTCCCTGTACCAGCCTGCTTTTCTGTGAGTCCATCGTGACGCACAGCTGTGCACCCTTTGCCCCGCCTCCATGCTGCCCCACACCCCCGTCCCTCCGCCCTCTCGCTCTGCAGCCTGCTTGGGTGCGAAGCCAACGTGGTGCACAGCTACGCGGCCATCGCCATCGACCGCCTGCTGTCGATGCGCGAGCCAGGCAGCGCCAGCGGGCAGCGCTTCCAGCCCGCCGAGCTGGCGCCGCTGCTGCAGCCGCTGCTCGAAAAGCTGTTTGGGGTGAGGGCGGGGCGGATGGGGAGGGAGGGTGGCTGGCGACGGTGGAGGTGGGGCCAGCAGTTCCGGTTAGGAGGCAAAATAGCTTTGTTTCTTCTGTCTTGGCTCGGGGCATGTTTCCTTCAAAAGGCACGTCGTGCGTTGTTGCGCGGTCCCCCCTCCCCTCCCTTCCTGCAGGCCTTCAAGTTCCCGGAGAGCGGGGAGAACGAGTACCTGATGCAGGCGGTGATGCGCGTGATTGCGTTTGTGGGTGAGCCCAGCTCCTGCGGGGTCCGATGCAGCGTGCAGCAGCGCTGTTGTGCATCGCAGGCAGCAGGGCAGCACGTGCCACGGGCGGTCACATCACAGGACAGCGCACACAGCTTGGTTTGCACGGTTTCCCACCAAGCATGCCCCATTGGTCCTTTGCCCGTGCCCGCCAGGCAAGCAAATTGCGCCGGTGGCGCCCGCGTGCCTGCAGCAGCTGTCTGCGCTGCTGCTGGCGGTGTGCCAGAACCCGCAGCAGCCCGGGTTCAACCACTACCTGTTCGAGTCGGTGGCAGCCCTCGTGCGGTGAGTTTTACAGTCAGTCGTTGCAAGGTGAATGCTTCTGCCATGCCTTCTGCCATGCCTCTGCTGTTTGCTGCTGGCTTCCCACCCCGGATCGCACCTGGGTCCTTCGGGCCGCCCCAACACCCCTGCTGTGCCGCCCTCCCTGCCGCACCTGCAGGTACGGCTGCGAAGTAGACCCCAGCGGCGGTGCAGCGGCCACGTACGAGCAGCAACTCTTCCCTCCCTTCCAGGTGGGGGCAGCAGGGTGTGTGTGGGAGAGGGTGGGGGCGTGGGGAGCGCAGGCGCTGCTGCGTGCCTCGTGGGGCAAAGCGGCGGCGGCTGCTGACCGCGAGCTGCTTCTGCGGCTGGCTACTTGGTGTGAGCTGCTTTCTTCCTCTGCCAACGCGGTGTTGCGCCTGCTGCGCCCTCCCTCCTGTGCTGCAGGTGGTGCTGAGCGAAGACGTGCAGGAGTTCCACCCTTACGTCTTCCAGATCTTTGCGCAGGTGGGCGGGTGTGGAGGTGGCGGCGCGGGTGGTGGTGGTGAGGGTGGCGCGGGTGGTGGTGAGGGTGGCGCGCATCAGCGAGGCTGCCCGTGCCGGGGGACATGCGGCGCTCCACACGTGAGGCACTCTGGGCCCCTCGCCAGCCACCCCTCTCCACCACGCCGGCCGTCTGCCTGCCGCAGCTGCTAGAGAGCCGGCCCGCGGGCGCCCCCGTGCCCGACGCCTACCACGCCATCTTCCCGCCGCTGCTCACCCCTGCCTTTTGGGAGCGTAGGTGGGCGGGTGGGTGGGCGACAGCAAGGTGGTGCTGGGGAATAAAATCGGCATGTCATGTCATGCCAGCCTGCTACGACTGTTTGCATGTGCCGGAGACGGCCAGGCGTTTGCCCGCAGCCTCGACGCCCGTCCGCCCCTCTCACTTGCGCGTCCGTCCCCACCCTTGCGTGATCGCAGCGGCAACGTGCCGGCGCTGGTGCGCCTGCTGCAGGCCTACATCTCGCGGGCGGCGCCAGAGGTGGCCACTCGCGGGTACCTGCAGGTGTGCAGGGAGCTGGGGGGGAGGTGCACAGCCTAGCCTGCATGGAAGGCGTGGGAGGGCGCTGGCATGGGTTGCTGCACGTGCACACGCCGCAGCATCCGTCTTGTGCGGTGCCAGCGCAGCTCGCTCTACGCAGCTTGCTGCGCACCACACTTCACGTCTCCACTTGTGCGTCCACGCAGCCCGTGCTGGGCGTGTTCCAGAAGCTGATTGCCAGCAAGGCGCACGACCACGAGGGGTTCAACCTGCTGTCCGCCCTGGTCTCACACCTGGACTACCAGGCGCAGATGGCGCAGGTGGGCAACCGCTGCTTGCCCTTGCCACGTGCTGCGTTGCGTAGCCAGACGGCGCAGGTGGGGTGGGTGTTAACTCATCAGCCTGGCCTTTGGCTAGCTGCAACGAGTCGTGTGGGCGAAAACGTCTCAGCGCAGTGGTCGTACGGCGGGGCTGAGGAGGGCAGCGCCTGCTGGGCTGGGGGACGCACACAAGGTTCAGGTTCAGGGTCGGAGCGGGCTGCAGGTGCCCGCAGGTCTGTCACCCTCGAGCCGCTCTGCTCGTCCTCCCACCCACCCACCTTGCTTGCCCCCGCCCCCCCCCCCCCCCCCGCCCCGCCCCGCCAGTACATGCCCACCATCTGGGGCCTGCTGTTCAGCCGGCTGCAGTCCTCGCGCACCCCCAAGTTCACGCGCTCGCTGCTGCTCTTCATGGCGCTGTTTGTCTGCAAGCGGGTGGGGGTGCCGGGGCGGCGGGGGTGGCGACAGGGGCTGCGGGAGGCGGCAGCAGCAGGGACGTGTGGTCAGTGCAGCAAGCAGCTTCACCGGCTATACCTCGCACGCTGGGAAATGACGACAGCCTGACCCCCCCACCGACCCCGTGAGCAGGGCGCTGCGACGGTGGCGGCGAGCATCGACGGCGTGCAGCCGGGGCTGACGCTGATACTGCTGCAGAGCGTGTGGCTGCCCACGCTGCCCTCCGTCACGGGGGCGCACGAGGAGAAGCTGCTGTCTGCGGCCACCGCTGCCATGTTGGCAGACGCGCCGCAGCTGGCGGCACCAGAGTCGGCAGGTGGGCAGGGGAGGGGACGGGTGGGTAGGGCACGCCGTACTTGTGGGCTGCTGGGAGCGGCATAGACACATGCAGGGGCCTGACTTGCTGCACCTCCCCTGCCCGCAACAGAGCTGGCGGGCCGCCTGCTGGCGGCGCTAGTGACATACCTCGACGGCGGCGCGGCCTCTGGCGGCGAGGAGGGCGGCGAGGAGGGCGGCGCAGGCAAGTCTGTGCCGCCACGCTGCACCTGCCTTGTTTGTCGGATCCACATTGTGGACCATTTCCCACGCGCTATTGAGCCCTGTGCGCTGCCCGAACCACGCCTGTTGTGGACATCAGCCCAGCGCACAAATATCGCTCGCCTGTGTGTGCTGCAGGCGAGGAGGAGTTTGCGGGCTACTCTGCCGCCTACGCCCGCCTGCACAACGCGCACAAGTGAGCCACGGGCAGAGGGGGAATGGGGCATCACTGCCAGCTGGGCGCCTGACTGATCTGCGTTGGGAAGCTGGGGTGCTTGCCCTCACGATTAGTAAGAAGTGGTGGTTGCCCTCACGCGGACCTACCAACAGTAACTAGCTGACCCCTGCATGGCTGCCCTGGTGGCCGCCCGCTCCCCCCCCCCCCTTGCCGCCGCTTGGTCATCCCTCTCGGCCCCTCCCTGCTCCTCTCCGTCTTCCTCGTCCTGCCTCCAGGCCAGAGGTGGACCCCCTCCCCGACGTCAAGAGCGGCCAGGCGGCGCTGGCGCAGGCGCTTGGCAAGCTGTCTGCGGCGCAGCCCGGCCGCGTGCCGCAGCTGGTGGGGGCCGCGCTGTCGCCGGAGCTGCAGCAGACGCTGGCGGGGTACTGCGCGGCAGCGGGGGTCAGCATCGCGTGAAGCTAGAGCGGCTCACTTCTCCTGAGCTGGCTGCCCCGATGTGCTCGTAAACTCGAGCTGCAGCACCTTGCACGCTGCCCCCCAGCGCCTTGCAGCTTGTTCCCAGTCCTTTGCTCCAGCTCTGCTCTCCCAGCCCCTGCTTCTGCTGCCCACCGCTGTGCTGCCAGCGTCACCGCTTTCCTCAGCCTCCCGCTCCGCTCCCTGCGGCTCCTTGCTAACTTGTGAGCAGCATTATGGTCGGAGTCGGTGGCAGGGTGTGCAGCAGGAAGATGACAGCAGGGGCGGGAAGGGAGGCTGAGCGAGTGCGGTGGTTGCAGGCCCTGGGAAGTGGCAGGCGCATGCAGGGGCACGGAGTGGAGGCACGCCATGAACGTGCAGCAGAAGGTGGCATGCAGGGATGAAACAAGCGGTTTGCAGGGCACGTAGGCAGGTCGTGTCACACCCAGCACCTGTGCGGAAGCGGAGCCGGGCTGCAAGGGATACTTCGGCTATGTTGTTGTTGTTCTTCGGCACGCTTGCGCCGCCACATGTGGCCGACGGATGTACATCGACCGACGCTCACGACGGTGCGGCAGGCTGGCCGCCCTCCGCCACTGCCCGCCCCGCCCCTTCCTGCCGTGCCGCATACCGCTGCAGCTGCTGGCAGCGCCATGAAACGCAGCAGCTTGCATGCTCGCTTGTGCTGCTGCCAGTCAGCCAGCTGGCACTCCCTGCATGCACAAATGGGAAAGAGGAGTGCTAGGCAGCGAGCGTTGAGCCGCATCGCCGGCCTAGGCCGCTGGCGGTGGCTCACCAGCATGAGGCAGGCACCAACCACCGACACGGGAGGCCCACCTGCTGCAGTACAGCGTGAAGCGGCACCCGCCGCACACGTGCAGCTGGCAGTCGGGCACTTCAGCAGCTTTGCACGAACGGCACTTGCGCGGCACCGCGTCCTGCGGTACAGAGCGGGGGAAGCAGTGATGGCAGCTCTGCACCCTGCACTTACTTGCCGCAGCGCAACGCAGAGTTCATGAGCAGCCAGCCGGTGTGACGGCCAGCCTGGCCAGGCAACCGGAGCAGCTGCCGCTGCGTCCCTTCCAAACAGCGTTCCTGGGGCTGCCCCCCCCCCCCCCCCCCCGCCCCCCAGCACACCTTCATTGCTTGGTAAGCCTCTGCGGGGTGGTGGTCAAAGAACCCTAGGCCGGCCAAGCGCTCCATTTTCTCGGGGTCTGCAAGCAGTGCTTGCGCTGTCGCAGGGGACGGGGAGAAGGCACGCTCGCACGGCTGGGAGGGGGGGGGGGGGGGGGGGGGGGGGGCCAAGCGAGCATGCAGAGGCGCAGTCGTCGCCGCTGTGCACGCAGCCACCGCTGCCTGCAACCGCTCACTGCCCTGCCCTCCCGCTGCATCCTCACTTTCAGCTTTCACCTCCTCCCCGGACATGCGCCCCGTCAGCGCTCCAGCTGCCTGCCAGAACTCGTCAGCCCAGGGCGGCACGTCGCTGTGAATGACGGACTTCAAAAACCAGAACGATGGGGGTGGGTGGGGTTTGGGGGGGGGGCTGGTGGTGGTGGTGGGTGGTTGGGTGGGGGGGTGGGGGGGTGGGGGGGGGGGGTGGGTGTGTGTGGGGTGTGGGGGGGGGGGGGAAGGGGGGGGGGGGGAAAGGGGGGGAAAAAGGGGGGGGGGGGAAGGGGGGGCAGGGGCGGTGAGCGCCAACCCTCTTGAGACAAGGTCCTCCCTCCCCTGCCGCACCCACCCACCTTCCACAACCAGGTGGTCTCGTCAGGGGCGCCGGGAGGCGGGCCTGCATTAAGGGTCCGCGGTTAGGGCTGGAACGGTTGGGCGGACTTGTCAGTGTCATGCGCCGCCGGCCGGACGGACAAAAGTGCACTTCAACTGCTGCTGTCGACACACCGCGGAATAACAGGAGCAGCAGCGACACGCACAGCAGCGGCAAGCACAGCCGCAAGCTGCGCCAGGCCCCACCTATGCCAAAGCACAGCGCCGAGTGGCGCTCGAGGTCCATGCCGCGAAACACGTCTGCACGCACACATGTGGTAAGGCAGGGAGGCGGTGGGTGGAGACGGATGGGCACATGGAGTGAGAGTGCAGCAAGCGGCATGCGGCGCAGGCGGGGCAGGCGTTCGCCCTCTGCCCGCGGCGCGCCCGCCATCGGCACGCAGCGTGCGGCACCCCCAGCCTGCTCACCCGGAAACGTGCGCTGGAAGAAAGCGGCCGTGACTGCGGTGAAGGCCCTGCCCTTGCTGAGCAGCTCGTCGGCCAGCTTCGGCGGCAGCACGTTTCGGCCCTGGCTGCGCGCCTCGAGGCGGTTCACCAGCCGCTGCGCCTCCTGATAGTCTAGCATAAACAGAAACAGGGTGCCCGTGCGGCCCCACAGGTGCTCGGTGGCCTGGGCTGGGATGCGCACCGAGGAACCACACCGCTTTTCCGCCAGCGCCAGCGCCGGGTCGTCGGCCTCAAGCGCACCCACCGGCGCCGCGCTCTGCACAGCGTGCTGCAAGGCGGCCATCGCTTCTACGAGGGCGTCTGCTGTCGCTTGCCGCCCGTCGCTGGCCATGGCGCTGCTGCAGCTGTGAAGGCGCAGGGGGCCGCCGCCGCTGCTGGGTGACTGCAGGGTGCCTCTGCCGCGACGCTTTGAGAAAGGGAGGCGAACACCGCGGGAAACCCGCTTTGCGAGCTCACTCAAAGAGCTGGCGAGCCGTTTGCAAGAGCGCAGCGACGTCTGGCACCAGCTGGTGGTTGGGAGTCTGATCAGGGACGCTCTGGTGTTCGCAGAACACTGGGAGAATGCAAGAATACGGGGCGGGAGATCGCGCTCCATCATGCCTGCTGCGTGGGCTGCCGCCGTCGCCGCCACCGGCCCGCAGCGCGGGCGCCGGCAGCGAGTGCTCCGGGCGCCATACCTCACACCCGCACCTGCCTGTCCTGATCTAGCTGTCTACCTTCCACTCGCAGAGCAGCGCTATCTCTACTTCTCCTTGGCCCTAATTCCCGGCCGCACGCTACCCTCGGCTTCCCGCTCTGCGCCCTTGCACGCTCGGAGCACGTCACTGCGGTGCATCGTTGCAGTCGGGTGTGAGGGGGGGGGGGGGGGCTGGGCCCAGCTGGGGGTACCAGCAGGAGAAGGGGGCTGTATGGTGTCAACGTCAAAGCAGTCAGTAAGGAGCGGGCACTGGCAGAAGCATGTGGGGGGGGGCGTGGGGACAGGGAGCGCGGCCACACAACAGAGGGTCGAAATCAGGGAGCATAAAACAGGGGATGTCAGAGGAGAGCACACAATGCGCTGGCAGCAGCAAGAAGACCGCACACTGACGTGAGCTACGCCACAGCCAGCTGCATGCCGCCGGGCTGCCCCGCTGCGCCGCCAGCCGCCACCGCGGCTGCCGACACGCGCTCCACATCAGCCAGAGCGTCCAAGTAGGTTTGTGTTGTACGCTGCAGGCTGCGGTTGCGGCTCATCTCTTTGAGGACGTCCCGCAGCAGTACACGCTTTGGCAGGCCCAGCACGGCAGGCTGCCACGCCGCGCTGCCGCCGCCGCTGCCGCCAGCCTCGCCTGCCGCCTCGCCGTCGGCCATGTCGGCGTCACCGCCTGCACCGAAAGCCATTCGGCAGGACTTTTGGTGAGCGCGGCACCAGCCTGTGCAACCCCGACCTTTCCAACCTCCCACCCCCAGCCTGCCCCTTCCAAGCTGGCCTGACCCATTTCCAACCCTCAGCACGCTCTCGTGCCGCGACGGCGCACCCCCGCCTGCCGACATCCATCAACCCAAAGAGACGCACGCACACGCACACGCACACGCACCTTCGCCGCCGCCGCCGCCGCCGTCCAGGCTGCCCAGCAGCGCGGCGCACACTTCTTCCAGTCGTCCCGCGTCCCCCTGCTCCGTCAGGAAGCGTGCATAGGCCAGCAGCCAGCGGCGGTACTCCTGCAGCGAGTTGGGTGGCAGGAGGCAGGCGGCAAGGAGCGAGTCAGCACAGGGGAGTGGGCATGCAGTGCTGGGCTCCACCGTTGCCACCAGCAGCAGCAGCAGCAGCAGCGGCAGCGGTACCAGCAGTACCAGTAGCAGCCTGCCGCCGCCACCGCAGCCAGCAGCTTGCTGTGGCGCACCTGCGGCGACTGAAGCGCCAGCGCTGTGGACAGGCTGGCCTCCAGGTGGGCCCGCGACGCCAGCGCCTGCTGCGCAGCGCCGCGGATCTGCTGCGCCGGCAGCTGGCCGCGCGGGATGGCGGCGCGCAGCGCCTCCGCCTGCAGCGTGCTGATCTCGCCTGCAGGGGGGGCCATGGCACGAGGTATCCAGGCGTGAGACGACGAAGTGCAAGCACCCCAGGGCACGCAGCAAGGCGTGGCAGCTGAGGGGCAGGAGCATGCAGGGTGCAGGCACGAGGGACGCGGACGCCCCTGCCCTGTGTGCCTCGCCCATGTTGTCAACCAAGCACCCACACCCCAGCAGCCCTCGAGGGGCATCCCCCTCCAGGGGCGCCACCCCCCGCCGCCCTCACCCTGGCCCGGCAGGTTCATAAAGGGCACAAACTGGGAGGCCGCAAAGGTCTCGTCCGCCACGCAGGCCCAGCCCTCGAGCGCGGCGCTCCAAGCGTACGCGCGCCCGCTGGACAGGGTCACCAGGGGGACGCCCTGCCGTGACAGCCGCATGTCCAGCACTGCAACGGCCCAGGGGGGGGGGAGGGGGGGGGCTGGGCGCAGCGGCGGTGCAGAAGCTCCCCCACAGGCCAGCGCAGCAACCCTTTGCTGCCTCACGCGTCTCCCAGGGGGGGACGCTGTGTGTGCCTGCACCTCGTTGCCCCTGACCAGCAGTGGCGCTGGCGAGGCTGTCGGAAGGAACCACGTGCTTTCCCCACCAAACAGCCCAAATCTCCTTCGACTGGGCGATGGAAGCACACGGGTGCCCCCTGCCTACCCCACGGGCCCACCCACCCCGCCCCCGCCCCCGCACCCGTCTGCCCGTCCTCCAGCAAAGGACCCAGCGAGGCTGTCAGCAGGGACCGCATGGCCTCCACGTCAAACAGCCGCACCGCGCCGCTGGTGGTGAGCGCCAGCAGGCGCCAGGCGGCGTCGCAGGCCAGCTTGGCGATGCCGGAGCCCAGCTTGAGGGGGGCGGTCAGGTGCCGCCCAGCCCGCGAGTACAGCTGCGACGGAGAGGGAGGTCGTGAGTGAGCGTGAGGGACAGGCGGGCGGGCGGGGATGCGGGGCGAGCGTGCAGGTGTACTGGCGGTTGGGAGGCCTGCAAGCACCCGCGTTTCGTGCGCCCAGCGTGCCCCACGCCGCAGCACCGCCCATGCTGTCCCACCCCCTTGCTTGCCGCGCCTCCGCACACCACCCCCGGCACGCGCACCATCAGCTGCCCGTCCGCCAGCCCCACGGCCGCAAAGTTGTGCGTGCCGCACGCCGCCACCGCCGCTCCGCGCAGCGCGTCGGTCCACACCGTGGCCCTCCCCTCCACGCAGGACACCTCCGCCTGCAGCCTGCTGCCGCCGCCGCGCTCACGGTTGGTCGCCCGCAGCATGCGCCGCTGGCCGGCGGCAGCGGCGGCGGCGGCAGGCGTTGAGGGGTTGTCGAAAAGGCGGGGAGGGGCCCCCAGGTCAGCCACCACCTCCGCAGGCACCTCTGGGCCACGCAGCACAATGTGCGGCGCCGCCGCCACCACCGCGCCGCTGCCCGGCGCCGCCGCAGGCGCCCCCGGCGCCGCTCCGCGGCCAGAGGCCGGCCCGGTCGGCGGCGGCGCGCCGCCAGAGGCCCCGCCCGCTGCAGGCGTGGGCTCCAGCCGCATCCGTTTGGCCTCTGCCTGCCCGCCAGAGGGCCGTGGCGGCGGCGGCGGCATCTGCTCTGCTGAAGACGGCCGCGAAGCAGGGGCCCCACCCATGGGTTCAGTCGCCAGCCGCTTGCGCACCGGCGCCTCACCCACAGCGGGCGCGTCAAAGCCCAGCTGCACCTCGCCGCCGCCGCCGCCACGCCCGCCGAGCCGCGCGCTGAGTGCGTCCAGGTTATGCTTCGCCGACGGCTGCAGCGCACGCTCCACCGCCGCTGCGGCCGCCGCTGCCGCAGGCATCGCTGCCAGGCCGTTGCCCAGTCCAGAGCGGGGCGACGCCGCCGCGTCTGCAGCGGCCGCCTCGAGCGCCAGCTGGTCTGCGGACTCTGCAAACAGGCGCCTGCCGCCCGTCGCGCCGCGCACGCTGCCGTACAGCTCCTGGTAGATCTTGTCCATCTCCTCCTGCAGTTGGTAGCGGGTTGCGAGGAAGTTGATGTGGGGGCAGGAGGGGGGCAGGCAAGACGGGGTGCAGCGCAGGGAAAGACTCGGTGACCATGTGCTCAGCATGCCAACACAACTGTTTGACAACCGCACCCTGCAGGTTGGGGTGGCCGCGGCCGACCAGGCCAACGGGCGGCTTCACCTCAACACCCGACTGCTGCGGTCCCGGCTGCTGCGACTCCCAATCCACTTGTCAGCCCCCCACCTGAGTGTTTGGCGTGCCCAGCTCCGAGGGTGCAAACTGAAGGCAGGCAACGGTGCCTGCACAGTGGGAGTGGGAGCAGGGGCCGGGCGATTCGAGGAGTGGCACGTGCTGCGCTGACAGGATGCACAGGATGGAGCGATGGGAACTGACAAGCCTTGCAGCACGCTGCTCACAGGCCCAAAGTGGGAGCGGCCAACAGAGCGCCTGCAAAGGCCGACAGGGCAGCTTGCAGGGGGCACTGCTGCGCTGCGTGTGCTGCCCCGGTAATGCCAGCTCCTGCAGCTCGCACGCCAGCCCCGACGCCCCGCCCCCCCCCCCCCTCAACACCAGGCGCGCCGAGCAGCACAGCACAGCGCACCGTCACTGGAGGCCGCCAGCAGGGTGTAGCCGTCTGGGGACCATGCCAGGTCTGTGACTTGGCTTTTGAAGAACTTCTTGGCCACCAGCAGCGGGGTGCCCGCCCCGGTGGCCCACACTGCGGCAGGAGGAGGAGGGAGGAGGTGGGCGGGCCAGGAAGGTGCTGAGCAGCAGCAGCAGCAGCAGCAGCAGCAGCAGCGGCGGCGGCAGCGACACCGGTGTCTTCCTGGCTGCCCTCTGCATCCCACCCTGCGCGTGCTGCTACGCACATACTGCTCTCTGTCCAACCCACCAGCAACGTACCTGTCCTGGCAGCCCAGTGCACCACTGCTGGCGCCCACCTCGCCCACCTCAGCTGCAACCACAGCCATGCCCCCACACACCCGCAGCCCACCCGTCAACCCACCAGTAATGCGCCTGTCCTGGCTTCCCAGCGCAAAGATGCCGCTGAGCTTCGCCTCCACCTGCGCGCATGCAACATGATGGCAGGCAGCACGTGCGTGAGGGCAGGTGGCGGCGAGCGCAAGTGATGGCCGCACGCCGCTGTACTGCTCAACAGCTGAACCGACCGTGTGAATGCGGACGCATAGCAGGCTGCACAATCAAAGGCGCGCACACACGCATGCTCGCAGGCAAGCGCTGCATCCCCCAACTGACCTCTCCCGGCGCGCCGTCCTTCTTTGGCACGCGGAATAGGCGCGAGTTGAAGGCAGTGGACACCACGCAGCCTACAAGGCATCCGGTCAGCAAGCAAGATGTGAGGCGCTGGCAGCGAATGGGCACGGCAAGGCAGGGCAGGTACCAAGGCCGGCATCGTGCACGCTTCTGCCGCTGCTGCTGCCGCTGCTGCTAGTGCTGCTGCTGCTGCGCAGAGCGTCTGCTGCTGTTGCTCCGTACATCTGCGCCTGGCTGCTCCGGCTCGCTCACCCTGGTGGCCGCAGACTAGCATGTGCTCCTTGTCCTCGGTCCACCGCCCACGACTGACCACCACCCCTGCATGGGAGGAGCCCTGGTAGCTGTTGCCTGCGGCACGGGGGGGGGGACGGACGGTGGGAGGTGAGGGCTGGGCAGAGCGCCGGCGAATGGAGGCAGCAGGGCGCGGCAGCGGCGGCACCAGCAGTAGGGAGGCCACGAGGGCCGGGCATGCCTATACATGTATGCAACTGCACACGCGCGCCACGCACCTGTTGCCAGGAAGCTGCCGTCGGGGCTCCACGACATGCGGGTTGAGAAGGTGGAGGTGACGAGCTTGGAGTAGGGGGCGGTGATCTTGGCGGCGCACGTCCAGTCGTCGCAGCGCCAGATGGCCACGCTCTTGTCCTCAGACTGCAGGGGGTAGGGCGGCGGGGGGGGGAGGGGGGGGGCCCTTGGGGGGGGGCAGTGCGAGAGGGGAGGCGGCAGGGACTGGTGCTCGCTCACCTGTGCCACTCCTGCGATGCTCCCGTGTGGTATCCCTCACTGCCTGCTTCCCCCTGCCCACAGACCCCCCCCCCCCCCCCCCACACACACACACACATCCCACCTGCGTTGCGAGGTAGGACCCCACAGGGTCCCAGGCCAGCCCCTTGACAAAGCTGGTGTGGTAGTCAATGGTGTGCAGGCGGCGGCCGTCGGTGCCGTCCCAGATGCACACCTGTCGGTTACGGGGACAGGCAGGCAGGCAGCACAGCGGGATGTTCGTGCAGCAGCAACAGAGCAGCGGCGCCAGCAGCGGCGGCGACAGCAGCCATACCAGCAGGAAGCCCAGAGCGGCAAGGCGGCGGCGCAGATTGCGTCAGGGCGTGCCGGCCTGAGGCTCCTCTGTGCAAGCCAGCTGGGGTGCTCGGCAGTGCCCCGATTGCCCCTGCCTGCACCCAGCCTCCCCCCGCTCCACCCACCGAGTTGTCAATGGAGCACGAGGCCAGCAGCTTGTCGTCAGGGCTCCACCCAAGGTCCACAACATTGTTGGAGTGGCCGCGCAGCACCTGCGGACGGTGGACGAACGGGATGGTTTGCCTGCCGGGTCAAAGACCCCTGCAGCGGTGGGCGGCGCTACAGGGCAGGCAGGCAGGCAGGCAGGCAGCGGATGCACCTGCAGCAAGGCACCAGTTCCTTGGTGCGTCAGCAGCCAAGTGTCACGCCGCTGCTGCTGCAGCTGGCACGCCTGCTCTCTCGCCCCACCAGCTTGGTCTTCCAGTTTTCAATGTTGGCTGCGCCGCCGCCCAGGGTGGAGCCGCTCGGGCCGGGGCGGTGCTCGTAAATGCAAATCATGCGGTCATCAGAGCCTGGACGGAAAGGACGGGCAGGGAGTGTCGGGCCCGTCGGAGCAGCCAGCAGCCGGGTGGGGAGAACGCAACGCGCGCCCGGCACAGGCGGCACACGCAGCATGGACTGCACGGCCCATAACCGTGGGGCTGGGCACGTGCTGCAGCTGACGACGGCATTGATGCACGCTGTGCGACAGCCCTCGCAGCGCGGCGCTCACCCGAGGCCAGCCAGCGCCCGTTTTTGGAGAAGCGCGCTGTGTTGACTGTGGAGCTGTGGTCGCTCAGCGTGGCCAGCGCCAGCGGCGCGCCGCTGCCCTCCTTGCGCGCGTCCAGCACGGGCGCCATGCTCCACACGCGGACCTGCAGGCCGGCGGGGCGTCGGCACGCTTCGAGCTCAGACGGGTTCTTTGCGGTGCTGGCAGCGGTGTTTACATCGTCCAGCTGGCGCCCTCGGGGACGTGCTGCAGTGCCAACCAGTCTTCACTTGTGGCCGAGCGCATGGGCCCCTGCAGGAGCGGTGCTGCAGGGCGGGATTCAAAAGCCTACGCCCAGATGCGGCTGCACACCCCAACCCCAGCTCAACCCCCACACGCCGACCTGCGAGTCGGCGCCGCCGGTGGCAAAGCGCGCGCCGCCGGCCTGCACATGCACCGTGAACACGCCGCCTTCATGGGTGCACCACGGCAGCTTCTCCACCAGCATGGCGACCAGGGGCTTCTAACAACTTGAGGGAACTGGGGACGGCGGGCAGGGAATGCACCGTTGGCTGCAGCAGAGCGACGGCGGCAGCACTTCCGAGTGACGCGCAACCAGCGGCCTGCCGCCGCCCGAGAGCCGGCCCCGCCTACACGGCCAGTGTGCGACCCCCTGCGCAAGCATGATGCCACTCACTCGTAGCGCGTTCTGGCGGGCGCCAGGGGCCTCTGGCTGTCCCCACAGCTGCAAAACTGATCGCCTGTCTGCCAGCGCGCTAAACCGCCACGCCCTCGAGGGTGATTGCGCCGGCTGCGCAGCCAAGCGAGGCAGGCAGGACGAGGAGTGTCGTAACTCAAGTGGACATCGCTCAGGCGCTGGGGCCTGACAGGAGGATATGTGGCGATGCAGCGCGCTGGGATGGATGACACGCGCGATCGACAGACGGGCGGTGCCTCATGTGATCATGTGCCGCCGCCGCCGCCGCCGTGCTGGCGACTTTGGCCGTCAGTGAACACCGCTTGATCGATTAGACTCGCTGGGTGTGTCAACAGGAATTGTTTTACTACGGAGAATGACGCACGTCTCTCCTGAATGGGCCAGTTATTAGGACGGTTCTCAGCTGGGCGGCGTGCGGCTCTCGACTGTTCGCACTGTTGCGGCGGTTCCGCTACCCGTTAGATGGGCGTTTTGCGTGCGCGCGTACGCACGACTGTGTGGGGCGTGGCTGCTGCTGCATATCTTCCTGGCGTCGGTTTCTGCGAGCCACGTGATCCATGAGCCGATGCATGCTAGCAAGGCAGCCTCAACACGCCGCGGGCACCACGGCGTTGCGTTGCGTTGTCGCCTGCCGTCATCGCACACATCGTCACACGACATGTTGTGCCCGCACCCTGCGCCTGCCTTCTGCTATTACAATCCCCGTTGATTTTTAGGTACATATCCGTGGCTGTTTACTGCTCAACGTAATATGCATGTGTGTAGATTCCTGGGGGGAAGCGGAAGGTGTGCCGCCGGCGCTCGGGAACACCCTACCCCTAAATGTACTGGAACTGCTGCTGTCGAGTGTCTGCAGCTCCACCCATGCCGCATGATCAGCATCTGCATTTCAGATTTACCAAACCATAACTGCGTGCCGGGCGGAGGACAGCGGCGCCGGCGCCTCAGCGCAGCGGGGCAGCGGGCGGGGTCGTGGGTTTCCACGCGCCGAGGGGCACGTAGGCAGCCACAGTTCGCGTGCAACCCTGCACAGTCGACAGGCGGCGCTGTTCGTCGCGGGAGAGGGCAAGCTGCCCGCTCGTGCGCCCAGCCCAGTGCCTCTGCAGCGCTTGGCCTGTTCAGCAGCTTCCGACATGGCTTTGCCGACAGCAGAAGAGGAGGAGGGATGGGAGCTGGTGCCCAAGGCGGGAGAGCCAGAGAGCGACCGCGCTTCCCCGCCCAGCGGCACGCCCGAGAAGGCCCAGGTGTGAAGCGTCGCTCGTGGCGGCGTTGCAGGGCTACAGGAGGACGGACGATGCATGCAGCGACACTTGGCCCACCGCCCACCGCTCCGCCCTGCGCAGGCGCCTGCGCCCCCGCGGGCCGGCGCCAAGAACGAGCCCGCCAGGATGGAGCGGCCTCCCAGCCTGTTGGAAGTGCTCACCGCCAAGGTGGGGGTGATTGAGCAGGCTGGGCACAGCCAGGCAAGCGGTGTTGTCGCTTGATGCTGGATAAGGATTCGAGCTCCCAAACACACGAGCCGCGACGCTGCCTCTGCCCTCTGTCTCGTGCGGTTTCATAAAAACCCCGCAATGGCATCCCCTTACTTTGCAGCTCATTTACGCGGTGATGTGCTGCCTGGAGACCGCCATCAAGATCAAGGGCACAGCCACGCAGGTTGGTCGGTACATTCATGCCTGGCCCATGACGTGGCACCCAGGGGTGGCCAGCGCCAAGCCTGAGGCAGGGAAGGGGTAGTTAGGACCGACAGGCGGCAGGTGTGCGTAACGAAGATGACAGTCTCGCAGGTCAGGCACCATTGGTGCTGAGGAGCTGCCCTGGTGCAGCCTTGCACGGCGCCGGCCTCCCTGTCGCATTCTGCCCGCGATGCTCGTCCTGGGCCGGCCCCACGCCGCCCGTTCCAAGCATGCGTCCACTGCCGCAGCTGGCGCGCCGCGTGGGTATGGCGGGCGCGGCGCTGGCGCACAAGGCTGAACAGGCGGTGAAGCCTGCGCTGGCCGCTGCGAGCGCCACCGCCGGCGAGCGCTGGCGCCAGCCGGTGGCAAATAACCTTCTCGAGTTGTCGGGCTGGGCAGCGGTCCATGCGCGCGCTGCTGCAGGGCACGTGCACTCCGCTGTCGTGTGGGCCAAGCAGGCTGCCGGCGCGGCCTGGCACGGCCTGTGGCAGCTCGTGCGCACTGCAGCTGCGCGCCCCGCGCTGGCACGCCTGCGCCACCGCACCGCCCAGCGCAGGCGCCGCGCTCTGGCCGCTGCCCGCAAGTGGAGCTCCGCTGCTGCCGACACGATCGACCCCGAGCGCAAGATACAGGCAGCGCTGGCCGGCTCCCGAGCCCTGCCGGGCTCCTCCCTGCTGCTGCTGGCTGGCGGAGCCGGCCTGCTGCTGACCGCCGGGGTGCTGGCGGTGGCTGTGTTGGTGGCGTGAGCTGCGTACGGGCAGCGTTCAGGGCTGGTCTGAAGCGGTGTTTTGCGCGCTCTACCCACCCTGTGCGTGCGCGCGTTCCCCTGCCCTCGCCCCCCCTCCCACCCCGTACTGCTCAAGACCCTCGCCCCCTCTTCCGTCTATCGCATGCCCCCTGCCCTGCAACGGGCGCTTCCCCTGCTGGTGCGCAGCCCCCTGGCCGCCTGTACTGTAAATATGCGCTTGCTGCAGCACCCTGCCTGTTTTTTTCCTGTTGATGTGCCCCTCCAGTTTTTATCCCGCTGGCCTGTACCCCTAACCTCATGCCCCACGCCCGTCTCCCTTTCTCTCGCCGTCTGCATTAGCGGTGCTGTTTGCTTGTGGGCATGCACGCTGTGACAGCTAGGCGCCCCATCAATGCAACAAACAGTTGTGTGCGCGTGGGAGGACAGGGTGTGTGAGAGGAGGGGTTGATGGATCGAGGGGATAGGGGGGTATGCGTACAGGGCAAGGGGCCAGGTGGCCTCAAGGGCGGCAGGCCGGCGCGCATCGCCGTGCACTCAGGGGCAACCCAGGGGGGAAGCAGCAGAACGAAAGAGGAGCGAGCAGCAAAATGCAAAACAGGGTGTGGGCAGTGCTTGGATGGGATGGGGCGTCAAGAAAAACAATCGAGGGGAATGAAAGGTGGCGTTTGAGAGTGGCCCCCGCAGGTGTGGGAAGGCAATTGGTGCAAGGGAGGTAGCGGGCATGCTGGCGGTGCCGGCAGGGAGCGCCCCAGCCAGCTGCCGAAGGTACCGCCATCCGGCTGCAGGCGCGTCTTGGCTCTCAGCCAGCCCTTGCGGCAGCTGCAGCACGAAGTGCTGCTTCAATCGTCGGTATGATCAATCGAAACGTCGATGACTTCATCGCTGGCATAGCTGCGCTTCTTGCCAGAGGCGCCGCCGCCGCGGGGGCCGCCGCCAAACATGCCCTCAAACGGCGTGCTGCGGGTGCAGGGCGGGGCGAGAGGGAGGCGGCGTCGATGGTCGGCACACGGCAGGCACGGCGCGGCATCGGCAAGCACGCAAGCCATGCAAGCCACGTGTGCAGCGTGCAGCAGGCCGACCACACCTGCTCTCTGCCCCACCGCCCTGCACGCACGGTACAGGCGCCGTCGCTCACCCGTACAGCGGGTCTGCCTGGCGGCGCTGCTGCTCCTTGACGTACTCGCGGTACCGCTCCTGCTGCTCGCGTACCGCCTTAACGTTCATGTAGTTGCTGCACAGGCCAAGGGGAGGTCGAGGGAGAGGGCAGTGGGCACAGGGGAGCGGAGGGTGGCGGCAGGCTCTGCATACAAGGGTGGCGGCAGGCGGGCAGGCGTCGCCGTGCGCGGCTTGCATGCATCTGCCTCTCCCCATCGCGCTCCCTGTCGCACATGATGAGGGGGCCAAGCAGGATGAAGAGCCACATGAGGCTGAACAGCCAGCGCACAATGACCCAGAACGCGCCGGTGGTGACTGCAGGCGGGCGGGGAGGGCGTGACAGTGGTGATGCAGGCGGGCGGGGAGGGCGTGGCAGTGGCGGTGGGCGGCCGCTCAGCGCCGCCGTCACAGCTGCACAACACCCGGCTGCCTCGCCCCACGCCGCGCGGCAGCGGCAGCGCACGCAGCCCAGCCTCGGCTGAGCGATCGCACCCTCGGCCGACTCACCCGACACCATGAACAGGAAGAGGAAGGTCATGGCCCCCAGCGGGGTGTTGAAGAAGTCCCGCACGCCGGCCAGCGTGCGCGGCGCCGAGCGCTTCACATCTGCCCACGCCACACGCAGCCGGCGGCGGATGTGGAACCGGCTCTCGAAGTCCTCGGCAGCCTCTGCCGCGCGCCGCGCGCTCTTGGAGGCGGTGCGCGCCGCGTCCGCCGCCTTGCCGCTGACGTCGTACTCGGCATCCACCTGGCGTGCGCGGGAGACGAGGGGCAGGCTCGGGGCGCTGGGCTCGGGGCCGGTGGCCGGACACTGCGTCGGCGACGCCTGCGCTCAGGATGGCAGCTGCACATGCAGCACCCCAGCATCGCGCAGTCTTCTCTAAGGCCCTCCCCACCAGGCTCACCCGCCGCGCCGCCTGTTTGGCCTCCTCGGTTACTTTCCCCGCGGTGCGGCCGGCTGCGTTCAGCCCCGACCGCAAACGCTCGTCCAGCCGCTGCTGCCGCGCAAACCCTTCAAACCGCTGGCGCGCCTCCTCGGCTGCCTGCTGCGCAGACTTGCTCAGGTTCTGCCAGGGCTGATCGCCCGAGGCGGTGGCGGCGAAGCGCTGCTGCACCAGCGGCGGCAGCGGCGCCCTCGCCGGCAGCGGCGCTGCCAGTCCCCGCCGCGTCGCAGGCTGCCATGCTAACCCTGGTCGCGCCCTGGCGGCGCCGGGGACGCCGCAGGCGTGCATGAGGCGAAGGGTGGTGTGAACGCCTGCGCAACAACTACACCGGTGCGAGGGTGGCAGCCCAGTCTTTGCGTTGGCCACGCAGAATCGTAGGAGAGGACGTCGAGACTGGTAGGGGGCGCCACCAGGGGGTTCATATGAGGAGCGGATTCAGCCGCGATGTAGCTGGCACTCCCCAGTCCCGAGTGCGCCTTTCTTTGCCTCGATAAGCTCTGCCGGTAGAACTGCTTGTCTTGGACAGTCACTGGCCCATTCGATCGGCAGCCTGGCCGAGGACATGTCTGGCGAGGGGTTTGCGGCAGCTGTACAGGCCTTGGCCGACTCCCCTGTCACCGATGGACTCGCCGCTGACTTTCTGAGCGCCGAGCGCTGGCCGCTGGATCTAGTCTTCAGGTGCGCGCCGCCGCCCCCGCCGCTTCGCCGCCGCCGCTTCGCCGCCGCCGTTTGCCCGCAGCACCTCTGCCGATCTGCTGTTCACCTGCCCTGCCCCCCCCCCCCCCGGTGCTCAGGGAGCTGAGCGACCCCAATGTGGCACCTACCACCGTGAACGTAGCCTGCATTGCGCTGGCCAAGCTCTTCGACACCGCCCCAGGCGCCGCCGTCCTGCCCAGCACGCTGCCCTACGCGTCGGCGGCGCTGCAGTCGCCCGTGGCAGCGCTGCGCCGCCTGGCGGCGCAGCAGCTGGGGCGGCTGCTGGTCGCTGCGGGCGCCGAGGCAGGCACACGCGAGGGGGCGCTCGAGCTGCTGCTGCGTGCGCTGCAGGACGAAGAGGTTGCGGTGGCGGCAGGCGCGGAGGCAGGCCTCAAGCAGCTCGGCCGCCCGGCAGCCCAGGGGCGGGAGCCCGGCCTGGCGGCGCTCCTCGGCAGCGGGACGCCGGCGGGTCAGTCGCTGCGCCAGCTGGCCGTCTGCGCCGACCCCCTGCTGCGCATGCGCTCCCTCACCCTGCTGGTGGCCCTGGCGGCGCAGTCGCCGGCAGCCGCGGCGGCGGTGACTGCCTCTGGCCTGCTGGAGCCCCTCCTGGCTGAGCTGCAAGACCCAGGTGGGTGCTCTCCCATGACAATACGACAACCAGCGGCAGCACCGTTTGCTGGGTGGGCGGCTGTGTAACTGCATCGTAAGCGTGCCCCTCCTGCCTGCCTTTGGGCCCAGGATAAGCAGGTTCTCGAGGCACACGTTGCCGCCTCAGGGCCACATGCGTGTGTTGCTTGATGTATGATGACCGTGCCCCTCTGTGCTTGCCTTCATCGAACCCCGCCCAGACGACCTGCTCAGCTGCATGGCGGCGCTGCAGCTGGTGCGCGACGCAGCCGAGCAGTGCGACCCGGGCATGGCGGCGGCGCTGGCCGCGGCGGTCATGCCCCGCCTGGGGGCGCTGCTGCAGCACCCCGAGCCGCTGCTGCAGAGCGGCGCGCTCAAGGCGGCGGCGGCGCTGCTTGGCGCTGCGCTGGAGGCAGGGGAAGGGCCCATGGCAGTTGATGGCCCCCCAGCGGGCGGCGCCGCCAACGGTCCCACCAATAGCGTCGCCGGCGGCGGGCCCGCGGCGGCAGAGGGCGGGGAGGGCGGCCTGCCTGTGGCGCCGCTGCTGGGTGCGCTGAAGGCTGTGCTGGATGTTGGGGGCAGGCAGGACTTCACCCCAGAGCTGGAGGACTTGGCGCTGGATGCGGGTGAGGGGTGGGGGGCTGCGGCGCCGCCCTGCTGCTGCTGCTGCTTTGCCAGAGATCGAGGATTCTGCACTGGTTGCGGATGAGGGCCGGCGGGCTGGGCGCCTTCCCACACCTTCTGCTGCTTTGCACGCTTTGCCAGAGATGGTGGACGGGCGGACCAGATGGATGCCGCCATACTCTCCTAACTCGCTCTCTTGGCGCTACCTGCAGGATGTCTCCTCCCCACTCGCCACCCCCCGTCCTCCCTCGTCCCCCTCCCACAGTGGGCATCCTGGGCCTGCACGCATCAGGCGCCGAAGCGCTGCTCGTGGCGCCCGCCTCAGTCATCTCCGACGTGGCGTACAAGGCAAGCCTGTGCGGCGCCCCGCAGCTCGCACCTGCCAGTGCCGCTTGCACCTGCCAGCGGTGCTGCCGTCTGCGGGGTGCAGCTCGCCATGCGGTGCTGGCTGCAGCCCACCGTGCACAGCTGAGCCGCGCCTCCCGCTGACGCCCGGTTCCACCCCGACTCTGCAACCCAGGCGCTGGGCCGCCCGCCCAGTCCAGCGCAGCGGGTGGCAGCGCTGCACGCGCTGGCATCGGTGGCGGGCGCAGAGCGCTCGGGGCGGGGGCGCAAGCTGCTGCCGCCGCTGGCGGAGGATGCGCTGCGGGTGGCGGTTTTTGAAGGTGGGTGGGTGGGCGGGGTTGCAGGGGTCCTGGGCAAGGCGGCTGCTGCCCTGTGGACGTGTTCCCAGCCTTGCCTTGGTGCTCGCTGGTGCCACTGCAACAGGACACCCTCTTGCCCCCGCTGGCCCTACCACTCGCTGGCCCTACCACTCCCTCGCTCCCTGCGTCTGCTCGGTGCAGGCGCGGCGGCGGCGGGCGCTGGCGAAACGCCGGCCGACGTGCTGCTGCAGCAGCTGGGCCAGCCGTTTGCGGAGCAGCGAGTGGCGGTGTACCGCTGCCTGGCGGCGCTGGCAGCACGTGACTGGCTGGCCGGCGCTGTGTGCAGTCACCCGGGGCTGCTTGCCCGCCTGGTCGACCCTGCGAGCGAGACCGGCAAGCAGTGCTGCGAGTGGCGCCACGCGTGTGTGTCAGCGCTGGCGGGCACCGTCTCGGATGTGATGGGCGGCGGGATGGGCGCCAGTGGGCCGCACGCGTCGGCGCTGACGGCGGCGGCGGAGCAGGTGCAGGCGGCGGCACGGGCGGGACCATATGGCGCTGCAGCCGGCCCTGCAGAGCCTGTTGTTGCAACCATGCGCGGTGCCTAGCAGGACAACCATTGTGCCTGCGTACAAAGCCTCGGTTGTTTCCTGATGAGTGTTACAACAGGTCGCACGGCAACACAGGGGGCAGGCAGTGCAGTGCAGGCAAGCGCGCGCTACGCATTGTGTGGAGCAGGAGGCAGCAGCGCCGTTGGCCAGTTAATGCCAGATGAAGGTGAGCTTTGAAGCCCTGAGAGGTTAGTGGTACAGAGAGGCAGGAGAGGCCGGAGGGTACATTGGCAGTTGCGGTGCGGGGGCTGCCAGCCAGCAAACGAGGCAGCCCAGCCGGCGCAAGCGGGCAGGGGGACAGGGCTGGGACGCTTGGGGAAAAATGGGCCCGCCTTCGGCAGGACATGCGTGATAACCAGAGCACAAGCAGGAGGGGGGGGGGCCTACAGGAGGGCAGCCTGATGCGTCAAAGGCCTGAAGGGGCTGACGGGGGGGGGAGAGGATTTGGCTACAGGCAGTGGCTGCGCAGGCGGCGGAAAGCCCAAAGGCAGATTAAATGCAACAGAAAGAAGGGGAGGGGAGGCGGTGTTTCAATTCCTGGGGGGTGGAGGTGCAACGGGGCGGGCACCCCAGTGGCGCTTGCCCGTTGTGTTGTGAGGTCGCTTGGTGCTCGGCAGGCGTGCTGGACTGTGGGGGAGCTCAGGGGGAGGGCTGCGAGAGTGTGTGTTGGGGGGGGAGCTGGGGGGGGAGTTTACGGGAGGGCGCTGCCGCCTATGCGGCGTGCATGCTGCCCGGTGTCCTGCACTCGTTGCGCGCCTTCAGCGCTCGCACACTCGGCAACTGGGCCAGCCAGGCTCGCTGTGCCAGCGCTGCACGAAGCCGCTGGGCCCGGGGCGTACTAGACGCGTCCTGGCAGTGCAGGCAGGCCTGGCTTGGCGCCGGCACCGCGCTGCAGGCCTCAGTACGAGGGCTCTGGCAGCATCGGCAGGTCCGCCATGCGTTTGACGTGGCCCATGGCTCGTCCCAGCGCCGCGCACGCCTCCTCTGCCACCAGCGCCACCTGGCTGCGGCTGAGGTGCGCATAGGACTCTGCACGATGCGGGACGAGGGAGGAGACGAGCAGGCATATCGGAGAGGGAGCCAGGGGCGTGGCGGCGGATGGGCACGACACATGGCATGGTGCTGCGGGGGGTTGTTGATTTTGGGAACAACTGCGCTGGGCAGCCTATGGGACTACACAATGTAGTCCGCCCTACATTGAGAGGCCGACCCGCCCACCACCGACCTGTGGCCGCCACCGCTGCATGGTTGTGCACAATGTAGTCCAGCGCGACGTTCTTCAGGTGGAACAGCCCGTTGTCGTCGGCCAGAGCGAGCAGGGCAGCGGCGGCGTCAGCCAGGGCTGCAGGTTGTGGCGGCATTGGGGGGGGGGGGGGGGGGGGGGGGGGGGGGGGGGGTAAGCGAGTGGCAGGGAAAGCAAAGGCAAGCACGATGCAGCAGAGGCAGCCACACAAGCCATGCATTGCGTGTCACGGTGCAGCCTGCAGGCACGCCCACTGTCCTCATTGATGCCCCACGCCCGCTCGTGCCGCCACCGCCCCCGCAGCAGCGCGGCCAGCCTGCGCACGCCTGCCCCAGCCGCCCCAGCCAGCCCGGCGCACCTTCCTCGTCGTGCTCGTGCGCCTTGGCGCGCCTCTCCCTGCCGCGCAGCAGCGTGGCCAGGCGCAGCTCGCAGAGGTGCACCAGGCGGGGGCATGCGTAGAACAGGGCCACGTGCAGGACAGCCACCGCCTCCTGGGGCTCGCGGCAGTCCTCCATGTCGTCTGGGGCAGAGGGGTGGGAGACGGAGGGGCACACTAGTTAGTGCAGCGATGGGCGAAGCCAGGGAGGCGGAGGGACGGGGGGTGGCAGGGCAAGCGTCGGGCTCCAGCAGCACGAGACGCGCCCAAACGCCCCCCTCCCTGCAATGCGCTGCGCAAACCTCCTCGCACGCCGCCCACCCACCGTTGTACACATAGTGCAGGAACGCGCGCACCGCGGCCTCGCCAAACTGCTCTGGCACAGCCACGCGCTGCGCGTCGGCGTCGGCCCAGCCTGCAGGGAGTGTGTAGCGCCCGGCAGGCCACAGCGAACTCAAGGGCAAGTTTGTGTCTGCCTCCAGACGACGGAAAGCAGCAGACTAGAGTATGGATAGACTACCTGGGAACCGCACCGTAGGCTAGGCACGGCGGTGTCGTAAGCTAGGCACGGCGGAGCGGGGCACACCCACCTGCGGTGCACCGCGCCCGGAAGTGGTCGCAGCGCTGGCGCAGCACGCTGCGGTGCACAGGTATGGACCAGCCAGCGCCCTGCAGCCAGGGCACAACCAAGGCAGCGATTTGTGGGGCAGAGGGCTCCGACTGATCGCTGGCGACGGCCCGGTGCCTTCATGCTCCAGGTCCATGCAAGCGCAGGCTCCCCCCCCCCCCGTCCAGCCACCGACCTCCAGAAACACACAGCCTGGCCCACCCAGCGCACGCCTACCTCCAGCACACAGTCTGGCTCCCCAAGCTCGTCCAGGAAGAGGCGCGGCGGCCCCAGCGGGCTGCCCGGCTGCATGCCCGCGTCCATGGTGCCGTCACTGCTGCTCCCCCCAGAGGAGCACGAGGAGAAGAGCTTGGAGAGGCGGTGCGGCCAGGAGCGCTCGCCGGCGGCGGTGGGGGTGGGCACGCCGGTGGGGGTGGCGGGCAGGCTGTCGATCACTGCAGGGCAGGGCAGGGCAGGGGGACGCGGTCGTCAAGCGGGGTGGGGTGGGAGGGGTGGGTGGGGAGTGAGGAGGCGGGGCAGGAGCAGGCTGGACGCAGCTGGGATGTCACACAAGTCAAGAGTCCACTGGCCGGCAGCGGCACCGGCCTCCGTCCTCCTCCCTCCCTCCCCCCCTGCCTCCCAACAGTGATGCCACCCACCATTGGTGGGGGAGGTGGAGGGCATGTACGCGCCGCAGGCGTCGCTGTACGAGCCGGAAGGGGTGGCAGACAGGCTGCCGCCGGCGCTGGAGGCGGCGCCCATGATGGCTTGCACGTCCTGCGCAGGGACGATCGATGGCGAGAGGGGGAGATTGCGTGGGCACTGGAGCGCGGCAGCAGCCGAGGAGAGCACACGTTGCTGATGTGGCGCCCAGCGCCCCGCCACGCCTCCCAACCACGCCCGCAGCTCTCACCACGCCTCACAACAAACCCTCCCGCCCCGCGCCCCACCCACGCAGCGGCAGCCCAGCACCCCCACACTCCCCATCCCTCCCCACCCGCCCACCTCTGCGTAGGTGGAGGGGTTGGTGGCGGGCGCGGTGCGCGTGCGGCGCTCGCTGCACAGCGTGGCCAGCAGGATATCGGCGTCTGTTGGGACGTCCAGGTCGCTGAACCGCACTTGGCTGATGACCTGGCACCAGGAGAGGGCGTCGCATGAGGGCAAACAGGTGAGGCAGGACTGGCGAGGGAGGTAAACGCGAGCTGGGCTGCCTGCAGCAGCACAAGCAGTGGCCGCAACTGGACGGGGGATGGCTGGCATGCAGGCTTGAAAACGGTGGGTCGGGACGGGCGAGGGGCAGGGTCTCGGCACAGATCTGTGGGCCCAGGTCACCAACCAAACGAAGTGGGTGGACGTCACAGCCTAAGCGCCTAGTGCAGAGTTAAACGAGGTCGCATGGCAGTAGAGGCGTCGGAGGCGAAGACGGGAGGAGGAAGAGCGTGGGCGGCAGACAGCCAGTCGCCGCCCGCCCGCCCACCGCCCACCCACCCGCTGCGTGACAGAGCCGTTTGGTCGCTTTGTGATGAGGCGCAGATCATTGGGGGACACAGGCACCACAATCAGGCCGCCCTGCAGTGGAGCACAAGCAGGGGCGGGCGGCAGGGGAACCTCAAAAGGCACTCCGCTCCGCCTGCCACACCCTGTTTTGGCACCCAGCCAGCTGCCATCGGCCGGCAGGGGCTCCGTTGCCCTGCTTCTCGCCCTGGCCGCCCCTCCCCCCACACTCCATACCCCGACCCCGCCTGCCAAGCCCTTCAACCCACCCATCACCCGCACCGACCTCTGGCTTGAGCAGCAGCAGCAGCGGCGCGAGGCGATTGGGTGGGCAGGAGGCGCCCACATGCACGCGGTCAAAGGCGCCCACAAACTTGTGGGCCTGGGGGAGTGGGCAAGGGGGGTGCAGGGGAGGCGAGAGGCGTGGGGGAGGCGCATGGGAGGCGGGTGGAAGCAGGCCCTGCCAGAAACCGACCCCATGTAAAGCAGGGTGTATGCACGGCGGGATGCGGCCCACATGCACGCGCTCGCACGATGCTCAAAACGATCCGGCAGGCTGCAGCGCGCAGCGCCTCGTCTGCTCAGCCGGCCTGAGCGCCTCCCTCGCTCCCCAGCCGTGCCGGCGGCGCTCACCGGCATGTAGCAGTTTTGGTGCTCAAAGCGCACGGCACAGGCCGAGGCAGCAAACCTGCAGCGGTCGAGAACACAGGGTGCAGAGTTCCCGGGGGTGGAGTATAGACGTAGGGGCAGGAAGGGAGGGGGGCTCACGAGGCTGTGGAAGGGTCGGCGAGCGCACAACGACTGCTGCCGCTGCCGCTGCTCCAGCCGCTGCCTCTGCTGCTGCGCCAGCGGCGCACCGCCTCACCGACACCGACGCACCCACCAACATGGCCCCCCCCACAACCGCCGACAACAACCCCCTTCCTGCAGCCCGGGCAGCACACCCACCCACCCAAGCTCACTCTGGGCTGGAGGAAGTGAGGCGCTTCACCGCGTCACGCCCCATGCTGACGCACTCGCGGCGCACGTCAAACCCCACCGCCGCGCCGCTGCGCCCCACCAACACGGCGCCTGCTGCGGTCAGCAGGCCGCAGCCGCTGCCGGCATCCAGGAACTGAGTGGAGAGGAGGAAAGGGAGGGGAGGGGCGCCGAAGGGGGTGGGGGCACCGGGCGCGGTGTGGTGTAGGCAGCTGCCCACGGGCGCCGTTTGCTGACCACCTTTTGACCTGCCCACCTGCCGCGCGCAACAGCGGCACCACACTTTCATGCGGCTGCAGCGTGGAATGCCTGATTGAGTGACAGGCCCACCCCCCACCTTGTGCCCAGGCTGCAGTTGCAGCGCCTCGAGGCACGCGGCATGCATGTGCGGGGCAGAGATGTTGAAGTCCTGCCAGGAGCGGTGTGGCGGGGGAAACGAAAGCTTGGGGTCGGTTGGCGGGAGGGCATGCTGGGGCACTGCCGATGCTGGAGGCGGCGGCAAGGCAGCACCAATGCAACAAACAGGCGGCAGCGCGGCGCTAGCGGGGCGGCAGCACTGCAACAGGCATGCGGGCTGCCTGCAAAGCAGCTCACATGGGCCTCCACCCGGATGGGCGCGTCGATCAGCGCTTCATCTTTGTGCTGCGCCGGCACAAACAGGTCTCGAGGGCACAGGCGCAGCGCGCGCGCCACGCGGTCGCTGCAGTGCGCAGTGTGAGCAAGGGGAGCGCGCCAGCACGGGTTGAAGTGCGGAGGGCGGCCTGACATGGAGGCACGGCATGGGGGCAGCGCAGGGGCGGCCCGCACCCCCCCCCCCTTCCCACCCACCTTTGGATCACGCCTCCCCGGCGCAGGTTAGCCACAAGATCGTCATTGGTGGCAGCAGCACCTGGCAACGAAAGGGATGGGTGGAGCAGGCCGCGAGGTGTGGAGGGACGAGGTGGGCAGAGGCAGCAGCAGAGGCGGCCACGGGGGGGAGCAGGTCGCTGGGTTCTGCGCGGGTCGGCAGCGGGCGCCCCAGGCACGGCCAGGCACGCCGGGCAGCGTGACCGCCTCATCGCAGGGTATGCTCTTGCAGCGCCACTGCAGTTCAGTTTTGCTGCACTGATTTACCGCGGTGCTCCATCATGCGCCCGCCGGCAATCAGGCGCAGGAAGTGGTGCAGCGGCAGGTGTTGCGCATTGGCGCCGGCCCCACGGCCGCGCGCCGCCAGCATGGGCTGCAGGGAGGGTCCGAGGCGGGCGGCGGCAAGGCGTCAGTGCACAGCCTGAGGGCATGAATGGCAAGCAGCCTTGGGTACGCTGGCAGGCCTCGCCCGGCACGTTCTGCCATCTTGCAAGGTTCGGCGCCGGCGCCGCGGGCCGGCGCACCTCATCGCCATCCTCCTCCTCGTCCATGTCGAGCCCCTCCTCTTCCTCGCTGTCGCTAGCATCCGGCATGAGACGGTGGGGCGGTTCCCGCTCCATAGCTGGGCTGGCTGCCTGCGGGTTGGGGTGGCGTGGAGGTGTGGAGCAGCCCTGCAGGCCCCCGACATCCCGTGATCACTTTGTGCGCCCGGGCGAGCCCCTGGAGGGGCGATACGGGGTTCCCAGGCGCCCTTTCGCCCAGCAAACCCTCAGTGTCTCGTGCACGCTCCAAGGGCGCTCCAACGCCCTGGTGCGCCTCTCTACACCCCACTGAACATCTACAGAGCGATCAGAGATCGGGATTGGCGCCCTCCTGACGAGGGGCGTCGAGCTGGGCCTCCCTGTGCTCCACCGCACCTGTGCTGTGCACCTTTCTGGACGGCCTGTCAAGCAGCGAAACGCGACACTGAACGATGCTGGAGGAGAAGGGAGCCGCAGGGCAGGCCGTGGCAAATGCGTCTCCATGGGCTCGCCTTTTCGGGTCCTCTGCTTGCCGTGTCGCTGTCTTGTGATCAGCATGAGCCCCGTTTGGCGTTTGATGCCTCCGCCCAGCGCCAGCCGCAGGAATGCTCCGGTCGCGCCCGCGCCCTGCGCTCTCCCTGGACGCTGCCTGGAGGTCTAGCCAACCACACCACCCGTCAAGGGCAGCATGTACTCCAGCAACATGTCTGCTTGGCTCCTCGCTGCCTGCGCCGCCGCGGGTGCCGGCAGGGCCACCACACCCCGCTGCTGATGGAAACTGAGTGGCGGCGATGCTGCAGTTGCGCATTCTGCACAGGAGCGCCGCACATTGCAAGAGCTGTGCAGCAGCAGGCCGCCAATCGGCAACAGCATTAGTGCATGTCCAGGCTGCTGCCCATCAACGCAGGGAGGGTGGGACGCAGCAGCTGCGGCAGCTGCAGCAGCGTGGACGAGGCAACACGTGCGGGGCTCAGGCTGCGCGTGCCGCCTCCTCCTCATCGGGCTGCAGGTCAGGCGGGCCCTCCTCATCGTCATCACTGTCCTCCCCGTCAGCCAGCGGGTCCAACACGAGCGGGGGAGGGTCGCCGTCGTCGTCGTCGTCGCTGCAGGCGGGGGAAGGGGGGCGAGGGAGTAAGAGGGTCGATGGAAGCTTCCCTTAAGGGGCAACAAAAGGAAAGTTAAAGGTGACTTTGACGTGCATTGTGTACAACAGGGTGTGGCTAGGGGGGGTGCCGAACAAGCGGGGGAGGGAGCTCGCCGAGGGTGGGGACGGAGAGCGGAGGACAGCGGCTTGCCAGCGGCGGCGCCGCTCGGGCGATGCAGCCAGGCGCACGATGCAGCCCCTCCCTCCCACCGGGCCCCCACACCCACCCACCCACCCCACCCACTCCACATCCGCCCCCATGCACCTGCTGTCCTCGACCATTAGCAGCGGAGCTTCGTCATCGCTGCCCTCAGACTCAGAGTTGGTGTCTTCCAGCCCCCGGTGGTCGACAGGGGGAGGCTCATCCTGCTGGGCCGGGGCAGGGCGGGCGCCGCCGCCGCCGCCGCCGCCAGCTCCTCCCTCCAGAACTCCGCCCTCCTCGTCCCCGCTGTCGCCCTCCTCGTCAAAGTCCTGGTCCGCGAGCGCCGGCGGGCCGACGTCCTCCTCCTCCTCCTCCTCGTCCTCACCCAACAGGCCAGGAGGGGGGCCAAGGTCGTCGTCCGCGGGCGCGGGCAGCGGCCACAGGCGCAGCTGGTCTGGCCGGGCCAGGGCCCCCTGGGCCGCGGCCAGGCCGGCGAGGAGGAGGCGGGGCTGGGCGCCGGGCGCGGCCTGGCCGGCGAGCGCCCGGCCCAGGAACTGCGCTCGCAGGTTGAGGCGCGCAACAATGTCGCCGTCTTCGTCGTCGTCCGACGCCTCCAGCAGCGGCGGCCGCAGCGCCTCCTCCTCTCCTGCAGCAAGTGGAGCACAGTGGCGACGAGGTGCTCTGGTTTGTGCTGCTCTCCAGCGGACTCCACACCCGCCGGAGCTGTGAAAAGCGGACGATGCGCCCATGTGCTGCTGCGCTGCTGCCTGCGCTGCTGCTGCCTGCGCTGCTGCTGCTGCTGCTTTGCGCTGCTGCTGCTGCGCTGCTGCTGCTGCTGCTGCTGCTGCTGCTGCTTTGCGCTGCTACTGCTGCTGCCTACCTGGGTCGTAACCCTCGTCTGGCGCAGCGGCCCGCCCCAGCAGCCAGGCGCGGCTGCAGCAGGCCAGCTTGAGCAGCAGCGCCGTGTGGACTGCAGGCGGCGCGGTGGCCTCCTCCCGTGACAGGCGCAGCGCCAGCAGGGCGCTCGCGGCGTCCCGCTTGTCGTACCGTACCAGCAGCTGGTCTGCAGGGGGGACAGGGGCAGGGGGGACAGGGGCAGGGGGGACAAGGGTCTCGGACTTGTGGCCATCCCTAGGAGGCGGGAAGCGCGCTGGTGGCAGCACATGCAAGTCCCTGCCCGCCACCTGCGGCCACGCCCGCCACGCCTGCACCCCGTGCGCGCATGCTCACGCTCACCGTCTGCGCCTTCCGCCGCGTCCGCGTCCTGCTGCAGCGCCACGGCCTTCAGCAGCGGGATGCCGCCGCCGATGCGCACCTCGTCCCGCCCCGCCTCGCGGCAGCACAGCGTGGCCAGCGTGGCGGCAGCGTGGCAGCGCGGGTAGGGAAAATCCCGGCTGGCGCGGGGCGGGGGGGGTGGGGTGGGTGGGGGGCAGCCTTGAGGACGGGGTGCAATGTGCGCAGAGGAGGGAGGCGTGGAGGCAGGCAGGCAGGCGGGCAGGCAGGCAGGCAGGCGGGCCACACCAGGCACACCCAACCCACCCCACCCTCACCGCAAGTCGAGCTGCTGCAGCAGGCCCCGCACCGCCCCCGCCTCCACCAGCGCTTCGGCCATGGCTGGGGCGGCGCGTGCCAGGGCCGCAAGCAGGCGCGCCGCAGAGTGCTGCAGCGGGGTGACGAGAGAGAGCGTGGGAGTGGGGGTGGGGGCGGGAGGGGGGTGCTTGGCGGGCTCGTGCGCGGCACAGCTGCGGCTCTTCTTCACTCGACAGCGTTCACCGGCTGTCGCCCAGCACCCACCACCTGTCTCCCTCCCCACGTCCCAAAACAGGCTCACCTGCCCGTACTGGTGCGGCGACCACAGCAGGGAGACGGCGGGCATGGCGGCGACGGCAGCCAGGAAAGCCACCTGCTCTCGCGTGTCGTACTGCGCCAGCGCCGCCGCCGCCACGCCGCTGCCATAGCTGTCACCCTGGCGCAGCAGCCACACAAGGTCGAGCAGGGCCGCCTGCGCTCAAGAAGGGCGAGGGCAGATACGCAGCACTGAGTAGTGGTCCTGGGACAGTGTTTCAGTTACAGCATTTCCCTTGTAGGCCGCCGCCCCCCCCCCCCCCCCCCCCCCATAACACACCCCAGTGGCAGCCCCTCGCACCTCCATCGCGGCCCGTCGAGCGGGCGTGGGCTCATCGCGGCCCCACTGGATGAGCAGGTCGTTGAATTGCCCCGCCGCCACGCCGCGCTTGTATGTGTCGCCGCACCGCAGCTCCCCCAGCAGCCGCTCCACCTCACTGCCTGCCTCGCGCAGCACCTGCACAGCGATGGCAGGGAAGACCCATGCAGGGTGGGGTTCAGGTGGGTGGGTGGGGGGGGGGGGCAATGCAAAGCGCGCGCAGTCCCATCACAAGGGAAGCAGAGCTGCTCCACCTCGCTCCCTGGCTCTCAAAGGGTTGCCCACCTGCTCTGTTTTGGTGGAGGGAAGCACAGCAGGCGAGCTTTGGCAGTGTCCTTGGCGCCGGGTTACAACTGATGGCCAAGGCTGAGCAGCCCACACCCAACCGAATCACACTTGTGCAGTCACAGCAGGCGTTCCTACCACACCTCTGTGGGGGCGTCGAGCGGCGGCGGCGGCGGCTGGCCGTGCTCGGCGGCCCACGCGGTGATGCGGGTGCGCAGGGACGGCAGGCGAACCACCTGCGTGCACCGGGGCATCAGGGCAGGCACGACACGTTTGGGGCAGGCCGGGGGAGGGAGCTTGCAGGCGGCGCACCACTGCAGGCCCCACAGCGCGCGGTGACACCGGATGGCAGCGCCCCGTCCTGCTGTGCCCACCGCCTTGCCTCTATGTCCCGCATGCCCATGTTGGTTTTGGGGCAGGTGCGGCTGCCCGTCTCCAGCCAGCGGCGCAGGCTGGTCAGGCAGTAGATCTGGCCAGTGCCGCACAGCAGCACCGGGTCGCGCATGCAGGCAAAGCTGATGGGGCACACAAATTCCTGACAGAGGCGTGGGGTGGGTGGGTCGTGGTGGGGGTGGGGGGTGGTGGTGGGGGGTGGGGGGTGGGGGCCTCAAGAAGCGACTGGCACCATCAGCCTGGCCGGTGCGGCAAAGCAAAACAACCGGCGCTCCCCCTCCCCGCCCCCGCCGCCTCGCCTCTGGTACGTCTCCCTCCTCCTCGTGCTCGTCCCCTCCGCCGCTGCCCATCATGCCGCCGCTGCTTGCGTCGCTGCTGCTGCCGTTGCCGCGCGTCTGACGTTGCCGGCGGAGGAGCACCCACGCACAGGCGAGGCCGCCAGCGGAGGCAAGCGTGGTGCACAGCTGGGCGCCCGTCGGCGGCATGCCCGCAGCGGGGCTTGCTGCAGGGGATGCTGCTTGGGGAGCCAGGTGCAGGCGGCCGCGCGCCCCAGACAGGCGGCTGTGCTGCTAGCCAGCTGCAGGCACCCTAGGCGGCTGCCGCCTGGAGCTCGAGGCGCAGCGGCTTGCCCTGGTGCTCGGACACGAGCGCCAGCGCAGCACGCAGCTTCTCCAAGTCACTGCAGTAGAAAGGAGGGCGCGTGCGCGGCGGGATGTGATGTTTGACAAAGCCAAAAACAAGTGAACACATTGCATAAGTGGGTGGGTGCAGAGCGAATGCAGCAGACCAGCTGCAACGCACCGCTTGTCCACCAATAGCAGCGCTGCTGCGCCGCTGCCGGTGTCGGGCTCGATGCTGAGGGGGATGGCCCCGCCGATAACACCGAACGTCTGTACCAGCGAGCTGTGCAGCAATGTCTGCAGGTCCTCAGCAGTCAGCGCAGTCGCTGCTGGGCCGACACTGCAGTGTGGCAGCGCCGGCGGCGGAGTGGGCGGCAACACGCATCGGGTTGCACCGCGCGCCCGGGCTACAAGTTGGAATTGCCTGCAGTTCAGTTCTCAGGCGTGCGACGGGACCCTACGTACGCTGTAAGCTTGAGACGCGCCTCGGAGGACATGCAGCCCCCGGGGCCCGCTGACACCTCTGAGAATACTTTGACAAAACACAGGATCGATGGGAACAACCGGCCGCGGCTACATTGGCGCGACAATGTTGCACCGCCATCTGAAGAGGCCGCCGCTGCCAGTGCTGTGCCGTCGGGCGCTGCGTTGTGCCTGCGCCCCCCTTCTCAGCCTCGTCCTGTTGTTCTCACGTGGTGTCTGACACCCAGCAGCGTGCTACAGCAGCTCAGCCCATCCCTGTGCAGCGCGTTCATGCAGTACAGTCAGTCGTTCGAGTGCAATGGTGCAAGTGCAGTCGTGCAATGGGCTGCCACCGCCAGGGCGCCACGTCCCGCCAGCAAACTCAGTCGAGCTCCGCCACGCTCTTCAAGCTACACCGTCCAAACATGAACGTCAGCAAGGTCCTCAGTCTGGTTGACTCCACCCACCACAACCAGCTCTGCCGTGCCGGGCCCCGACAGCACGGCGGCCGCGTGCGCAAAGCGCGGCGCCGGCGCGCCCTCTGCCTCCGCCTTGACCGGCCGCAGCTGCGCCGTCAAGTCCCTCGCGCCTGGAGGCCAATGGGGAGGGTGGGCAGCCGTGGAGAACCTGAGGCAACGCGTCTCAGCGTACCACGGTGATGGCTGCACTTGGCGAGCTTTGCAATGATCGGCGATCCACACTGGCGATCCACACTGGCGATCCACAGCGCAGCAGGCTAAGCAGGCCATCACCCCTGGCTAGCGCAGCAGGCGAGGCAGGCCACCAAGCACACCGCCATGGCGCCGGCCCGGCCACCCCCACAATGCCACATCATGCCTACCTCGTGGGCGCATGAAGGTCAGCTGCAGCAGGTCGCCTGCCACCGTGTCGCCGCTGAAGCCGCCAAAGAGCAGCACATTGGAGGCCAGCGGCGCCGGCGCTGTCGCTGGTGGCGCCGCCGCTGGCGCATCTGCCTGCCCCGCTGTGGCGCCTGCGCCTGCTGCCGTCGGCGCCGCGGTGGCCGCGTTGCACGCGGTGTGCGCGCAGCGGGCGTGGCCCGTGCGCTGGTGCAGCACCCACTTGCCCGCTCGGGCATCGTAAATACCAATGTCGTCCAGCATGGCACCTGCGGGGGAGGGGGGGGGGGATTGAATTTAATCCAACGTGCCCAATGTGGGGCAAGTGTTGGGCCAATGACAGGGTGTTAGACGACCGATGCAGGCCCACTTTAAAAAAAAAATTTAATGGCACCCCCGCACCTTCAGCGTTGCGCCCGCCGTGGACGAGCAGACCGGCGTCGCTGATCATCGTGCCTGCTCCACACACGGGGGAGGAGACGGAACGCTTAGTGCTGCTACGGTTGCTGCCGCCGCCCGCAAGGCCCAAGGAAACGCAGCAGACGTGCATCCACACCCACGCGCAGCCGCCTGCCCACGCGCCTGCCGCCATTTCGCGCGCCGGGGGGCTGTCCTCCTCTAGGTCTTCCGACAGGCAGCGCCAGCTACAGCTGGCCACGTCAAACAGCCACACGTCGTTGAGCGGCCCCCGCAGCCCCGCGCCGCCAAACACGACCACCCCGCTGTGCTCGTACGCCCCCGCCACGTGCGAGTGCCGCCCCGGGGGCTTGGCCGGCCGCTGCTGCTGCCGCGCCGGCCGCGGCGGCGGCGACTGCTGTGGGTGCTGCCCCGGCTGCGGAGACGGCTGCTGCTGCTGCTGCTGCTGCTGCTGCTGCTGCGCAGGCTGCGACGGCGGCGACAGCTGCACGTCTGTCAGCTCCCACCTGGCGGTGTCCAGGCACTGCGGGGGCCGGGGGTGCCACATGCCGGAGTGCGCTGGGCAGCACATCCAGCGCGATGCACCCGTTGCGGGCCAGCACGCAGCGGCCCAAACGCAGCTTGGAACCTGGTAATACGTGCCCCCCCCCCCCAGGTCCCCTCACCAGCAAGTCGTCAAAGATGGCCCCTGACACCGGCTCCTGTCCGCCAAACAAATACACCCGCCCCTCGCCGCCGCCGCCGCCGGGGGTGGGCAGGTAGGTGAGGCTGGCGCCGCTGCGGGGCAGCACCTTGCGCCTGCGACGCACACAGGAGTGGCCAGCGGTTCGCAGTTAGGTGGGCAGGCAGCGCTGGCGGCGCTGCAGGAGCCAACCCCATCTCCTGCATCCTTTGTACTGCGCAGCACCCAGCGCCTACTTGTGCGACAGCTTCACCGCCGGCGCAACCTTGGTCCAGTGCGCGTGCCCGCTGCCGCTCAGCTCTAGCAGCCAAAAGTCGCCAAAGGCCTGCGGGGCCCGATCGGCGCCGCCATACACCAGCACTCGGTTGCCGCCAATGGCAACGCACGCGGCGCCGCCCCTGCCCGGCGGCGCTTCGCTGCCTGCCTCCACCTGCGGCACAGGAGATGGAGCGACACGCACAGCGTATGGATGGAGCTGCTGCACGAGCGACAGCTGTGGTGTGGCCTGAGAATTGGCAGGTACTCAAATTTCTGCTGCGGCAGCAGAGAACGGCCGCAAGTTGCAAAAGCGGTGGTGCAACAGCGACGCAGCTGCCTGAGCGCAAGACCCGCTCAGCTCTTCGGCACTGCACCCACACCCTGCAGGCCCCGCGGCAGGCTGTACAGGCGTCTCTGAGTGCGAGCGGCGGCCAGTGAAGACCGCCTGCCTCCCCGCCTGCCCACCTGCGCCTCTCTCCAGCCCGGCATGGCGGTGTCTGACCGCTCGAGAGGGACGAGGAGAGCAGGCGCGAAGACAGATCGAAAATGCAGAAGGAAGAAGGCAGGCTGGAGGTCTTCTCATCGCTGCAGCCCCCAGCTGGTCTGATCACTCTCGTGACAATTTCAGCAGGTTGGTCAATCGCACCCGAGACCCTCCGCGGGGCTCTGCAGCTCGGCGCTACACCGCCGCGCTGTCTCTGACGACGCAGGGCGCGCACCCGCTTTTGGAGGGAGCGGAGAAGTGTAGAGTAGACGCCCACCGTCGACAGTGCACCCAGCAGCTGCGTAGGCTAGCGGCGGCAGCGGCGGCGGCAGCGGCGGCGGCAGCGGCGGCGGCAGGGGGGCAGCGCCTAGGCACAGCCAGCCGTCAGCATGAACAGCGGGTCTCCAAGTGTGGATGCGCTGCTGCTCAAGCTGACAAACAAGGGGGAGCGTGAGGTCCTGGACCAGTATGCAGGTACGTGCTGCGGGCATTGACGCTGTGCGTTCCGCAGTGCAGACTGGCGAGCTGGACGCAAGCGGAGAGACCTGCGGAGAGCCCCAACTGCACTGTGGCCGCATGTTCGCATGTCACGCCCCTACCTTTAAACCTCTTCCCCTGCCTGCCTTTCTACAGACCTCTTCGCCATTCTGAAGACAACAGAGAAGCTGGAGCGTGCGTACGTGCGTGATGCGATCAGCGTCAAGGAGTACGAGCCCGCCTGCCTGAAGCTCATTGGGCAGTTCCGCACGCTGTGGGACTCGCTGCGCAGCTCGGTGGGTGCAGGCAGGGGTGTTTGCTGCGCGGGGGGGACTTGCTGCGTTGCTGGTTGCAGCGAGGTGGGGCAAGCGCCGCGGCATGTGCCTGCCAGCAGCAGCGCCGCCTGCCCGCCCAAAACGAGTTTCTGGCCTGGCCACCCAACACCTGGTCCGCTGTCTTGCCTCGGCTATGCCCCGCAGGTGCCAGACGTGGAAGCCTTCATGTCAACCTACAACATGCAGTGCCCCATGGCAGCACACCGCTTGATCAAGTCGGGCGTGCCCGGCAACCAGGTGCGCACGCCGGCGAACACGCAGCATGCTGTGCGTGCAGCTCAATACAATGCCATGCAACTGTTCTACGGCTTGTGGTGCCTGGCGACCAGGTGGGCGACCCGATGCGTACGCCGCATGCTGTGCCTGCAGGTCCATGCGGCGCCTGCAGCTGGCTACGGTGCCTGCCCATCTCTTCCTTCACCCATCCCTCGACCCTGCCCTCCCACCTTGCCTCCGACCGCCAGGAGCACGTGCCCACGCGGCCAGACCCCACCGCCAGCAGCGCGATAGCAGTGGCAGAGACCGTGCAGCACTTCATCACGGTCGGTGGGGGCGGCCCGGGGGGCGGCCGGAAGCCAGTGGAGAGGGCGTCGTGCTTGGTTGTCGCAAAGCACGCTCAACCAGCAGGTTGAGCGTGCCAGCTTGCGTGCCCCGCTGTCCTTGACCCCCTACGCCCGTAGCCCCTCCCGTGTGTGCAGGCCATGGATTCAATAAAGCTGCAGATGGTGGCCGTGGACCAGATCTACCCGCTGATCAGCGATCTGGTCACAGCCATGGGCAAGGTGCGGCGGGGGGGGTGGACGCTTGGCGCTGAGCACTGCAAACTGGCTGCTTGCTCGCACGGCCCGTCTAACACCACCGCTCCACCCGCCTTCTTCTTCACCCCCATCCTCGCCATGCCCAGGTATCCACGCTGCCGCCGGACATTTCAGGGCGTAAAAACATCCGCGGCTGGCAGACTAAGCTGTACACAATGCCCGCTAGCTATGAGTTGGGAGGAGAAGAGGTGCGGCGGGCCGGGTGCGTGCACGTGATGCTGGGGCATGCAAGCTCGCGCATGCGCAGGCAGGCTGGAGTGCAGGCAGGGTTGGCCTGCAGACGCCGGCGCACTGATGCCTGTGTTCGGGATGCCTCATAACTCACCCATCAACCCACACGCCCCCTCCCCCACCAACCACTCACCCCCCCGCAGGTCCGGCAGCTGCTGTTTGACCTAGAGTCAGCATATAACGAGTTCATGGCAAATCTGCCACGTGGTGGCGGGTGACAGCTGGCAGCGACAGCTGGCGGTTGCACAGCGTCGACCGGCGACGCTGGTGGGCAGCCGATGGGAAGCCGACGCCCACCGTGGGAGCCGTGATGTGGGGCGCCACGGCCTACTACGCTGGCGCGGCCGCGCGTGGCGGCTGCGCTGCTCGGCACGGCTGGCCCATTGTAGCATAATCTCAGACGTGTACATCTTCTCCTGCTCTCCCTGTTTTGTCATTGATTTCCTTTGGCTGGCGCACTCTTGTGGCCCGGCATGTGCCTCCGGCAGGGCGAGGTGTTGCATGCGCGGGGGGGGACGCAGCCCGGGAAGGCGTGGCCAGGCCGCGTAACTGATGACAGTGTATGCGTGCGTGCTGCGTCCACACAGCTTGCCCTTCAATTGTAAACGACGGCAATGTCATCTGTGCTTGGTTCTGCAAGCTGCTACAAGAGTGATGCGGCGCCAGCGGGCGGCGGGGTGGCGCCAGCGGGCCAACTGGCCGCGAGCGGCAGCTGCGCCGCGGGCATGCTGGGAAGTAAGGAACCCGCCTCTCTGTCTGCTCGCGTTCTAGCACTATTCAAGAAGCTAGGCGTGCTGGAAGTGCGTCGATCGGCCACACACTCAGTGCTGGAGTTCATAGCAGCGATCGCGTCAGTCGGCTCGACTTACCCCTTGCCTCCTGGCGACTGGCCGAGCACGCCGAGCGTGCAGGGAAAGCTGCGGCGCGGTCCTGAGCGCTGCGGGCAGGTCGGCCCTCGCGCTCCCGCGCGACTGAAAGTGAGCCAGGGCTGGTGGACGCTCAGGCTACACCGGTGTGATCGTATCGCTCCGGAGAGCCGCACGCGACAACTGCTGCAGGGCGTGGACCGGCGGCGCGAGCTGCCGCCGCCGCCGCCGCCGCCGCCGCCGCCACCGACCGCTCCGCGAGCTCGTGCCTGCTGCAGGTGGCCGTCTAGCGGGTAGTGCGCCGCCATGGAGGTTGCCACCAAGCTGGCCGCCATGGCCAAGCGCATGCTGCCTGTGAGCGGAGTGTTTGACGAGGTGGGTGGGTGCGGGGGCAGGGCACGTGCGCTGGTGGTGCCGCATGGGGCAACTCCCCAGGCTAGCAGTCCTGCACCCGCCACCCGCCTGTGCTGGACCGGCTGCCAATAATTGCTGCACCCGCAGCCCTTTGTGCTGGACCGGCTGCGAAAAGTTGCTGCATTGTTCTTCGCGCCGCAATACTTACTGCTAATGCTTGTCGCCCAAAAACCTGTTGTGCTCGCTACCACCAGCTCCCCTCGCCGCGCACCACCCTCAACCCGGCCGCCCTCCTGCGCATGCGCTGCAGTTGATCCGTGCCATCGGTGAGTCCAAGTCCAAGAGCGAGGAAGACGCCATCGTTTCCAAGCTGGTGGAGCTGAGCCGGGCGCGCATCAAGGAGGCGCGCAGAGACCCGCGCGCCCAAAAGGTCGGTCTGGCGGCCAGTTGGTCGGTCCATCTTGGCGACACGGCAGCACGTTGACGGTCGGACGCTGGCGCTGCCTTTCGGTGTGCCGACACCTCTGCATCAACTGCCTTGTGATTGCGTGACGGTCTGCCAACTCCTGCGCACATCCTCGTAGGAGCTGCTGGTCTACTTGATCTACATTGAGATGCTGGGGCACGACACCAACTGGGCGCAGGCGGCGGCCATCCAGCTGTGCAGCGACAAGAACCTGGCGGTGAAAAAGGTGGGTGGGTGGGTGGGGTGGGTGGGGGTGGGGGTGGGGGTGGGGGTGGGGGGTGGGTGGGTGGGTGGGTGGGTGGGTGGGTGGGTGGGTGGGTGGGTGGGTGGGTGGGTGGGTGGGTGGGTGGGTGGGTGGGTGGGTGGGTGGGTGGGTGGGTGGGTGGGTGGGTGGGTGGGTGGGTGGGTGGGTGGGTGGGTGTGTGTGTGTGTGTGTGTGTGTGTGTGTGTGTGTGTGTGTGTGTGTGTGTGTGTGTGTGTGTGTGTGTGTGTGTGTGTGTGTGTGTGTGTGTGTGTGTGTGTGTGTGTGTGTGTGTGTGTGTGTGTGTGTGTGTGTGTGTGTGTGTGTGTGTGTGTGTGTGTGTGTGTGTGTGTGTGTGTGTGTGGTGTGTGTGTGTGTGTGTGTGTGTGTGTGTGTGTGTGTGTGTGTGTGTGTGTGTGGTGGGTGGTGTGTGTGTGTGTGTGTGTGGGGGGGGGGGGGGATGTGTGGGCCGGGGGGCGACCGCGGGATGTGGCAGGGCAGGGCAGGGCAGGTGGCCGGGAGCTGGCTGAGGGTCTGGACGGAGCTCGGGGCATTCGTGGCAGCGCATGACGCCACGCCAGGCAGAGGTCGCATGCTTGTACGATGCACGACGTGCCTGCCCCGCCGCCCTGCCCCTCCCTGCCCCCCCCCCCTGCTGCTGCTGCCCTGCGCCCCCGCTGAACCCCTGCGCGCCCGCCCCCCCTGCCCCGCAGCTGGCCTACCTGGCGGTGTCGCTGCTGCTGGAGCCCGCCAGCGAGCTGGCAATCATGGTGGTGGCCACCATCCAGGCAGACCTGCGGTCGGACAACTTCCTCACAGGTGCCCGCCCGAGGGAGGGGAAGGCGCCTGGGAAAGAGGGGAGACGGATGTGCACGCACATTGTTGCAGGCAGGGCTGTGCAATGTGCGTGGACCTGCGCGTAGGAGCCGAGCGCAGCGGTACAAGGATGTGCAGGGCAGCGGACGAGTCGGAGCAGGTCGCTGCTGCTACGCCCCCAAGCGTCCCCCCCTCCCCTCGTCGTTCCTGCAGTCTGCACCGCGCTGTCGGCCATCTGCCACATTGCCAGCCCCGAGCTGGTGGGCGTGTTCCTGCCGCAGGTGCCGGTAGTTTGGGGGCAGTGTAAAGGCCCGGGGGTGCTGTTTGCCAACTGCATGCAGCTGCATGCTGCACGTGCTTGACACTCAGGGCAGTGTTGATAGGCGGCACGCCGCTGTCGTCCGCCGTGTGCAGCTGTGCGCTGCTCTGCGGCCGCAGCCAACCGCTCCCCCTTCCATCGCGCCTGGCCTGTGCCTCCCCACCCCTCGCGCACCAAGCAGGTGACGGCGCTGCTGAAGAGCCACGACCGCGACCTGGTGAAGAAAAAGGCGCTGCTGGCGCTGCACCGCTTCATCCAGGTGGACCCTGGGGTGGCCCCCGAGGTGGAGCGCCTCCTCATAGACAAGATTGGCTACAAGGTGAGGCAGGCGGTGCTGCTGCCGCGCCTGCTATGCTGCTGCCGGCACTGTCGTCGCCGCCTCCTGTTGGTGTGCATGGGCGGGGGGACATTGCCGTGCCGTGCAGCACCAGAGGACAGCCGGGTTCACAGCGGGAGGTGTCGCCGCGCGGCCTTGCCGCCGTCCATGCGTCCCCTGCCTGCCTGCCTGCCCCCTTGCTTGCGTTGTTCGACACTTCCTTTCTCCCACTTTCCTTGCCCCTTGAAGGAGCCGTCTGTGATGGTGGCCTCGCTGTGCGGCCTGCGTGAGCTGGTCAAGCGCAACCCGGCCGGCTACCGCAACCTGGTGCACTACTTCACAAACATTCTGAAACAGGTGGGGGTGAAGGCTGGGGTTGAAGCCTGTGAGCGGTCGTGCAATCATCGTTCAATGGTGGTTGCTGCTGCCGCGCCTGCAAGGCAGTTGCGGGGGCAGCATCAGGGCAACGGGATTGCTTGGCTGGCGATGCCAAGAGCACGTTGCCGGGGCCACAGCGGCTTGCTCCACCACTGACCGCCCCGCGCGTGCGCCGCTCCCGCGTAGGCTGCCGAGGGCAAGCTGGGGCGCGCGTACGAGTACCACCGGGCGCCGGCGCCCTTTGTGCAGGCGAGTGCTTGGGTACTGTTCTGGGTGTCGTGTACTGATTGATGGTTCCCCTTTCGATGGTCACATTGGACGACTGCGGAAGAGTTTACCCTCCAACAGCTTCCTTCCACCTTCCACCCATGCACACAACTGCCACCACACAACACACACCGCCCCCGGTCCATGCCGCAGCTGGAGCTGCTGCGCCTGCTGGCCCTGCTGGGGGCGGGCGACAAGGCGGCCAGCGAGAACATGTACGCGGTTGTGGCGGAGGTCAAACGGCGGGCGGAGCCGCTGGGCAACAACATCGGTGCGTTGTGTGGGGGACAGGGGAAATTCGGGGGAGCGTCGGCAGTTGTGGGCGGGCGGTACGGTACGGTGGCGCCACAACAGAGGAGCATGCCAGCCGAGCAAGCTGCTCACCTGCCTGCCCGCCTGCCTGGCCTGGCCATACAAATTGGCACATGCGTCCACCCACCCTGCCTCACCCATACGCACGCACGCACCGCAGGCAACGCGCTTGTGTTCGAATGCGTGCGCACCATCACCGCCATCCACCCCACCGCCGTGCTGCTGGCGGGCGCGGCCGAGTCGGTGGCGCGCTTCCTGGGCGCTCGCGAGAACAACCTGCGCTACGCCGGCATCGACGCGCTCACGCGCCTTGTAGAGATCGACCCCAAGCACGTGCAGGTGGGCCTGCGACAGCTTCCTGCCTGCCTTGCTTTGCGCCGCCTGTGTGCTGCGGCCGACCGCGTGCGCCAGCCTTCCGCATTTCCTGCCTGCCCCCGCCGCGGCCCTTCTGCCCTCCCTCCACGCCACCAAACTCGGTGTGCTGCCGTCCCTGCCGGCCCGCAGGAGCACCAGCTTGCCGTCGTCGACTGCCTGCGCTCGCCCGATGTGACGCTCAAGCGCAAGACGCTGCAGCTGCTGTATAAAATGGCGGGGCCTTCCAACATAGAGGCGAGAGGGGCGATTGGGCAGGAGCCGGGAGAAGCGTGCCACTGCCCCTTTCCAGCTGGTCGCAAGGTGGTGGGCTACCCTGGCAGTGCCAGGACGAGGCAGCCCAGCTGTTCACCTGTCGACGTCTCCCCTCCTTGTATCGGCTCCCGACACTCCCTCCCTCCACCCCTGCGCAGGTCATTGCCGGCGAGGTGCTGGGCTACCTGAGGGAGAGCCAGGACGAGGTGGCGCGGGGCGACGCGGTGCGCGCGCTGTGCGACCTGGCGGAGCGCTACGCCCCCGACCACACCTGGTTTGTGGACACCATGAACGAGCTGTTTGAGGTGGCAGGTGGGTGGGCACACCGAGGGGGGGGGGGGGGGCCACCACTCCACACCACATCACATCACGCCGTCACAGCACAGCGCACCACCACAGCACACCACCGCTGGCCTGCTGGCAGAGGCCCGCCTTCCCTGCCGCCGGGCACACCCCTCTCCATTCCGTGCCCTCACCCTCTGCTGCCCCCCCCCCTCCACCCTTCCCTGCAGGCGAGGTGGTCCCAGCCTCCCTGGCCGACAACCTCACGCGCCTGCTGGCCGAGGGGACTGGCGAGGAGGACGAGGGGGCGGACGAGGAGCTGCGGCGGGGTGCCGTCGACTCCTACCTTGACCTCCTCGACCGCCCCAAGCTGCCGCACGTGCTGCTCCAGGTGCGCGGCTGGGTGGTTTGTTCCCCCTCGGCTGTGGTGGTTTTTCCCTCCCCCTCCCCCCACGAGGAGGGAACTTGCTCGAGTGGTTGCTCTTCATTTGGTTGGTTGGTTGGTTGGGTGGGTGGGTGGGTGGGTGGGTGGGTGGTTTGATGGGCGAGGAGCCACGCCGAGGGGCGGTGGTCACCCCCTTGACCTCCGTCTTCCCCTTCCTTCTCCCCCCCAGGTCATCTGCTGGGTGCTGGGCGAGTATGGCAAGCTGGCGACGCGCTGTGGGGTGGAGGGAGTCATGGACCGCCTGGCCGCCATCCCCGAGACGCAGACGGCAGACGATGAGGTGCGGCCTGTGGGGCAACGGGGAGAGGTGGGGAGGGACCAGCCGCACCTCTGCAACCTGCGACGCGCCATCTGTGCTGCTGAAGCGACAAGCTGCACCTTAGGAGGGGGCAGTGGCAGGCGAGGGCAGGGGCTCCAGCACAGCGCCGTGCAGCGTTCACATGCCTGCCTGCCTCCCTCCCCCTCTCCGCCTCTGCAGGTGCGCGGCTGGGCGGTGAGCGCGCTGGGCAAGCTGGCTGCGCAGGCGGGGCGCCCCCTGACGCGCGACGCAGCAGCGCTCGTCGAGGGCGCCGCCCGTGCTGAATCTGTGGAGCTTCAGCAGCGGGCGCTGGAGGTGGCGGCGCTGCTGCGTGCGCCGGCGGCGACGCAGCGCGCGACGCTGCCCTACGACGCTGCAGCGGAGGACGTCGGCGTGGACCCTCAGTTGCCCTTCCTTGAAGGCTTTGTGCAGCAGGTTTGTGGGGGGGGCAGATGAGTTGCGCCGCAGCTGCGCAGGCCCCACAGCATCGCTGTGCAGTCTACTTGCGCACGGCCTGCGTGCGCGCCCCTGCTGGCTGGCCAGTCGCTCGCAGGCAGCCCCACCCAACCCGGCCGCCGCAGCGCTCCTCCTTCCCGCAGGCGCTGCACAACGGCGCGGCCCCCTACCTCAGCCTGGAGGACAGGCTGGCCATGGGGCTGACGCGGGATGGCGGCGCCGGCCTGCACGCCCCGCCGCACCCCTCTGCGCTCAAGTTTGCCGCCTACGCTGCTGCGCCGCCGCAGCAGCCGCGGGCGCACCCGCCGGCGGCAGCGGCGCCCGTGGCGGCGTCAGCGGCGCCAGCTGGCGGCCTCATAGCAGACATGAATTTCGGGGGCCTGATCATCTCGCAGCCGTCGGGCAGCGCTGCGCCTGCTGCTGCCGCGGCGCCTGCTGCTGCGCCGGCGGCGGCGCCGGCAGCCCAGGCCAGCGGCGAGCCGCAGCTGATCCTGAACAAGCCGGGGCGCAAGTGGGGCGGTGCTGCGGCCGCTCCGTCTGCCGCCGCCGCGTCCTCAGCCGCTGCGCCGGCCAGCAGCCCGCAGCAGTACGGTGCGCCGCCGCCCCGCCCCGCCTCGACAGCCGCCTCGCCGGCGGCGGCAGCGCCTCCTCCCGTGGACGCGGCCACGCAGCGGTTTGCGGCCTCGCTGTTTGGCGGCGGCGCTGCATCGCCAGCGGGCGGGCTGCGCGGCCGGCGGGCTGCGGGCGCCGCCTCCCCTGCCAAGCCTGCCGCGGTGGCGCGGCCTGCGCCAGCTGCGCCCGACCTGCTGGGGGGATGGAGGATGAGGCGCCATCCGCAGCAGCAGCACAGCAGCGGCAGCAGGCGAGCGAGATGGACCTCTTGATGGGCCTGGATGCAGCAGCGGCCCCTGCTTCTGCACCACCAGCGGCACCAGCAGCGGCGGCAGCGGCAGCCCCTCTGGACACCATGGCGGCACTTGCGGGGCTGGGCGGCGGCACGCCTGCGGCGCACGCCGCCCCCGCGGCAGCGCCCGCTGCGCCGTCGCTAATGGATCTAGGGGACCTGATGATGGGCGGGGGCAGCGTGGCTGCTGCGGCGCCGGCGGCAAGCCAGCCAGGTGCGGGGGCCAGAGCCGTGCGCTGAGAGGGGTCCAAACGCTGCCTCGGGTGCCTGCAGGCTGCAAATGCAGCAGCAGCCAGGAATAAACTTCGCCCCTTTGCGTGTGTTTCCCCCTCCCTCTGCAGGCCTGGGAGGCTTGGGAGATCTGCTTGGCAGCCCCACGCTGCTCATGCAGTCGCCGCAGCAGGCAGCAGGCCGAGCGCCCATGGCAGGCGGTGCAGCAGCGGCGGGGCAGAATCACCTGCCGCAGCCCCCGAAGAAGGCAGACCCCTTTGCTGATCTCCTGGGGTGACCCGACTCCAGTGCTGCTGTGCCTGCTGCCTGCGCCCCAGCCTCAGGATTCGCCACCATGCAAGTGCGCTCGGCTAGGCCACAGAGGGAGTGAAAGGTGCAGGCCCAGGCGAAGCACTAGGCCCAGGCAGCCGGCATAAGTGCAACACGCACCCAGAGCGTGCAGACAAGGAGGCAGGAGGTGCAGGCGCAGCTTTCCAGGAGCGGGGTGATGTGGACGTTGTGATCAACGGAGCGTGCACACGTGCAGGACGCGAAGGGGGTCGGGGCAGGGAGGACGACCCACCAGCAGGGCGGCCCCGGTCCTGGCGTCGTGGTGCTGAGCCCAGGGTAGGCCTGCCTGCAGCCGGTGCAGGCGTGCAGTCCCGTCAGCCTGTGGCTGCTGGCGCAGGTCACGGTGCTGCTGGTGCCAACACGTGGACCACCGCCGGCAGCAGGTGGCACACGAAGGGCACTCCTCGGATGTTTCCGCAGCGCTGCGCAGCATGCTGCAGCTGTGCACAGTCTCCACGCTTCTGTGGTGCCTGCTGATGCAGCAGCAGCTTTGTTGGCCTGACACGGACAATCATTGCTGACCCCTTTGCCCTGCCCTTCCTGACGCATTTCTGCGCCACAACCACAGCATGCAAGGAGGCAGGCAGGCACAGCTGAGCAGGCAGACATGCAAGCGTTGCTTTCCCGGAGCGGGGTGGTGTTGAATAACACCAGTTGGTTTTTGAGGGGTGAGGGGCGCCCCTGGAGGTAGCTCGAGCGCTTAGGCCTCGGCCTTCTTGCCGGTCTTCTTGGGCAGCAGCACCGAGTGGATGTTGGGCAGGACACCGCCCTCGGCGATGGTCACGCCCGCCAGCAGCTTGGACAGCTCCTCGTCGTTGCGCACGGCGAGCTGGATGTGGCGGGGAATGATGCGGGTCTTCTTGTTGTCGCGGGTGGCGTTGCCGGCCAGCTCCAGCACCTCGGCGGCCAGGTACTCCAGCACCGCCGCCAGGTAGACGGGGGCGCCGGCGCCGATGCGCTCGGCGTAGCGGCCCTTCTTGAGGTAGCGGGCGATGCGGCCCACGGGGAACTGCAGGCCCGCCTTGGAGCTCTTGCTCACGGCCTTCTTGCCGGAGGTCTTGCCCTTGCCGCGGCCAGACATGGTTGCTGGGGGTGGGTGGGTGGGTGGGTGGGTGGGTAGGGGAGGGGTGGGGGGAGTGCCGAAAGAAGCGCTGTGCTGCGCCTTTTGTAAGCGGGAACGAGCAGGAAACGCACTTTCCAGCCGGCGACAGCCGCCGGCCAGCCAGGAGCAGGTGTTGCAGAAGCAAGGGTGGGTGTGCGCCGCCCGCCCACCCCGGTGCCTTGTGTTCTGTGCTGGCGTTGGCTCAGGGCAGTTGCATGCACTTGCAGGCGGTTTGGGGTACAAAGCCGCCCCGCCTCGCCTGTTTCACCACTCACTCCTCCCCACCACCAACAACCCCCACACCCACCACCATGGCCCCCACCTCCGGCAAGAAGGCCGCCCCGGCCAAGAAGGCCGCCAAGCCCGCCGCCAAGGGCGCCGGCAAGAAGAAGGGTGGCAAGAAGGCCAAGGGCGTCGAGTCCTACAAGCTCTACATCTTCAAGGTGCTCAAGCAGGTGCACCCCGACACCGGCATCTCCTCCAAGTCCATGGCCATCCTCAACTCCTTCATCGCCGACCAGTTTGAGAAGATCGCCGCCGCCGCCGCCCAGCTGAGCCGCGTCAACAAGAAGCCCACCCTGACCTCCCGCGAGATCCAGACCGCCGTGCGCCTGGTGCTGCCCGGCGAGCTGGCCAAGCACGCCGTCTCCGAGGGCACCAAGGCCGTCACCAAGTACACCTCCGCCTAAGTGGCTGGTGATCTGGCGGCAACACCCCTCACCGCCAACCAAAACCCAACTGGTGTTATTCAACACCACCCCACCCCTGGAAATGCAACTCTCCCGGCCTGCCCCTGCCTGCTGCACTGCGTCGCCTGCTGTTGCAATCCTTCTGCTGCTGTGCCACCTCCCGTCTCCCCTGCGTCTGTGCCAGCCCGCGGCAGAGCTGCTCACTGCTGTGCCTGCTGGGTGCTGCCTGGTGGTGTGCCTGGTGGAGCACCCTTCTTCCTCTCTGCCTGTGGATGCCTGCTGCAGCCACACTGCTGCACCTGCGCGCGCCTCCCTATCGTGCTCTCCTTCGCTGCGATGCTGCCTGCTGCTCCAGTGCCTGGTGGCTCGGTGCGCTTCCCCCGTGGCTGTGTCAGCCTCCATGGCTGTGTCAGCCCAGCTGTGCTGCCTACTATTGCGTTTGGATGGCCTGCATCGGTTGCTGCCTTCCCTGGGCTGCGTGCACATCATCAGCTGGCGATGGCGAGGCAGGAAGCAGTTGCCGCGCAGAAGCATGCCAATGCGGGGCAGCAAGGCATAGGGAGGCACCGAGGAGCAAAGGCACAGCTCTCGAACACCTGCACCGCCAGCACACGCTGCAGGCCAGGCAACCCCCACCCACATTCAAACAAAAGCAAGGTGTTGCATTCCGAGGAGAGGGGTGGTGTTGAATAACACCAGTTGTTGGTTTTTGGTTGGCTCAGCCAGAGGCGTGCACGCTTACGCGCGCTCGCCACGGATGCGGCGCGCCAGCTGGATGTCCTTGGGCATGATGGTGACGCGCTTGGCGTGGATGGCGCACAGGTTGGTGTCCTCGAACAGGCCCACCAGGTAGGCCTCGGCGGCCTCCTGCAGCGCCAGCACGGCGCTGGACTGGAAGCGCAGGTCGGTCTTGAAGTCCTGGGCGATCTCGCGCACCAGGCGCTGGAAGGGCAGCTTGCGGATGAGCAGCTCGGTGGACTTCTGGTACTTGCGGATCTCGCGCAGGGCGACGGTGCCGGGCCGGTAGCGGTGGGGCTTCTTCACGCCGCCGGTGGCAGGGGCGGACTTGCGAGCGGCCTTGGTGGCCAGCTGCTTCCGGGGCGCCTTGCCGCCGGTGGACTTGCGGGCGGTTTGCTTGGTGCGGGCCATGGTGGCGGGGTAGTGGGTGGTGGGGGCAAGGGGTGGGTGGAGAGGTGCAGGGCGGGCGCTCTTGTAGGCGCGCAGAGCGTGCTCGGGGCGTGCTCGGGGCGTTGCTGTGCTTTCTGCAGGGGATGCAGATCGAAGAAGCACAGAAATGGTGGCAGCCCACCCCGGTGCCCGGCCTGCGCCACCTGTCGCGGGCTGTCTGGGCATGTGCTTCTAGCCCTGGCTCTCACTGCCTGCTCTGCCACCCTCCAGCCTCGGTGTGCGCCTCCCCAGTTGTGTCGCCTCCTTCGCCACCTACTTGAGGCCCCCTCCTGCTCCACTCCAGTCACTCCCCACACACCTCCCCACCCCACCCCACCACCAACCCTCTCAACCATGTCTGGACGCGGCAAGGGCGGCAAGGGCCTCGGCAAGGGCGGCGCCAAGCGCCACCGCAAGGTGCTGCGCGACAACATCCAGGGCATCACCAAGCCCGCCATCCGCCGCCTGGCCCGCCGCGGCGGCGTCAAGCGCATCAGCGGCCTCATCTACGAGGAGACCCGCGGCGTGCTCAAGGTGTTCCTTGAGAACGTGGTGCGCGACGCGGTGACCTACACCGAGCACGCCCGCCGCAAGACCGTCACCGCCTTTGACGTGGTGTACGCGCTCAAGCGCCAGGGCCGCACCCTGTACGGCTTCGGCGCGTAAGCGTCTCGCCGTCTCCCGAGAGCCCCCACAACACAAACCAACTGGTGTTATTCAACACCACCCCTCAACCTGGAAAGCAACACCCCCTCTGCCTTGCACTGCCTGCCTGCCTGGTCGTCTTCTCTCACAGCCAAAAAGGCGCATTACAGCAGCAGTGCTGGAGGGTGCCCCGCCCCCATTCGGCCTCCTGCAGGCGGAGGAGACGGCCCGGTGGCAAGCTTGACAGCGCTTCAGAACATGTTTCCTAGGGCCTTCCAGCCAGTGGTGGCGGGCACCCGTGGAGCCAGATTGGGGTGGTTGGTCCTCCCAGTGTGCAGTGCCGTCTTGAGCAGCACCTGCATGCATTTCTTGCTCAGCGGGGCCAGCGCTTCGAAGCGCTCCTTCACGACGGAGACGGCAAACAGTTCCCTGGGCACGGGCTGAGCGCACACTCCCCGGGAGCACGTTCCCTAGGCTGTCGGCAACCAGCATGCACTCTTGCCAGTCGGAGCGCGTTGCGGAGGTGCCCAGCAGGCGTGCACGGTGAGGTGTGCAGATCGTGCCAGAGTGGCCCCGGCGGGGGGGGGTGCATTGCCAGGAGTGGGGACCAGCTCCTCCAAGGCTTTCGGGAGGTGGGCGGCAAGCACAGGCAGGCAGAGCAGCAGAGGGTGAGTGGGGGGAGAGTGGGCGCCAGCTGTATTGCCCATGCTGCCTGAGTTGCCGGGGCTCCACACAAACTTGCAGCCGACCCGAATTGCAGATGCCTTTCCGTCAGAACGCTGCACCTCTAACCCGTAATGCGACATGGGACAGCAATGCAACACGCCGCCAGAAGGAACACAGCGGCAGCAGAGTCGGTCCTGTTTGCTGCTCGCTGGCAGTCGCAGGCATTTCTGTCGCTCTTCACAGGGGGTCACAAGCGTCACAAGAAAGCGCAAGGATCCGCAGCGGAACTACTGGCGACACGCAAGAACGGCGCGAGTGCCGCGCCGCCGCCGCAGCCGCAGCTCCCTCACTTCTTGCGTCCGCCGCGCTCCTTGAGGCCCAGCTGCAGCTGCACGCCCTGCCCCACGTTGTAGAAAGCCTGTGAGGGGGAGTGGGGGAAGGAGCAACACTGTTGGAGTGGGACGAAGGGGAGCGTGCAGCAAGCAGCAGCTACAGCAGAGCAGCAGCGACGGCAGCAGCAGCACCATCGTCGTCATCAGCGGCAGCGGATCACACGCTCCCCTGGCTGGCCGTCGCCACACCAGCAGGCAGGCCCCCCCAGCTCGCTCACCAACGTGAGGTCGTTCTTCAGGATGCCGACGTGCTCGCGGCTCAGCTGCTGCTTGCCCGGCGCCAGCCCCGTCACGTCCTGCAGCCGCGCCTTGAGCTCCCCCACAGTGGCCAGCAGGCTCGGCATCTCCACCGCCAGCAGCTGCCCCGTCAGCTGCTCATTGCCCTCCACCTTGGGGCACAGCACATGCACCTGCGGGCAGGCGGAAGGGCGGCGAGAAGAGTGGCGGGGTGGGGCGAGGGGCAGCGATGGTCGATGGTCGGCTGCAAAGCAGAGGATGCACCCCGCAGCAGCGCCGCATCTCGCAGCCTCGCTCCAGCAGGTACCCCCCCTGCAGAGCATGCACAGCGCGGCCAGCCGCCCTCACCGTCTGCTGCCCCGGGCGTGAATCCGCAAACTCCTCTTCGTCTTGCAGAACAAACGTGTCGGTGCGGAGGCGCTTGGGCTCCGGCTCGTCGTCCGGCAGCGGCGGCGCCTCGCGCGGCGGCAGCGGCGGCGGCGCGCCTGCAGGGCGAGGGGCAAAGGAGGGTGGGCGGGAGGGAGAGGAGGGGGGTCACACAGTGGTGCCGCGGACAATCGCCTGCTGCAGCCGCGATCGATGCTGCTGCAGCCGCGACGCAGGTGGAGAGGATGCGGCAGAGCAAGTGCGGAGGCCAGACACGCGCCGTGCTGTCCCACAAACGTACCTGGCGGCATTGGCGGCAGGGGCGGGCGCATGCCGGGGGGGGGCCCTCCCATCGGCGGCAGCGGCGGGCGCATGCCGGGGGGAGGGCCGCCCATCGGCGGCAGCGGCGGCCGCGGCGGGCCTCCCATGGGCGGCGGGCCACCCATGGGCGGCATGGGCGGCCGTGGCGGCGGCGGCCCTGCTGCGGGCGGCGGCGCTGCTGCTGCGGGCGGCGGTGGCCTGACGCCGGGCGGCGGGCCACCCATGGGCGGCATGCCGTGGGGCCGTGGCGGCGGCGGCGCGCCGCGGGCTGCTGGCGGCGGCAGGGTTGGCGGCGCGCTGGGGCGTGCCGCCGCCGCCGCCGCCGCCACGTCCACCGGGGTGGCAGCCACCGGCGGCATGAACGGCAGCGGCTCCTTTGGCTCCGGCAGCGGCTGCGCTGGGCCCTGCGGCAGCGGCACGGGCGCGGCGGCGCGCGCGGCGGCGGCGTCCCGCGCCCGCTGCTCCGCGATCTGCTTGCCCACGAGGGAAGATATCTCCTCGGCGGTGGTGCCGAAGATGTGGGGCAGCTCGCGCGACAGGCCCATCAGGTTCTTGCCAATCTCGTCGTCGGAGGCTGCAGGCGCGGCAGGGGTGCGGCGGGGGCAGGCGGGGCAGGCGGGGCGTCGGCAGGAGGGTCGTCACGACGGACGAGCGGGGAGGCCGGGCGTGTGGCGGCAGGTCCTGAAGGGTTGCTGCCAGGAGTGAGGGAGGGGCAGCCAGCGGGAGGCGGCACGCCGGCGGCTCGGAGGCACGTGCTCCGAGCTGCGCCGCCGTCGCCACACCAGAGCCGGGTTGCTGCCGCGCCCAGCCGGCCCGCCCCTGCTGCCGCACGCCCGGCCTCGCACCCTTGGTTGTGTCCCTGATCTTTGCCATCATGATTTCCTTCTGCAGGCGGTACTTGGGGTCGATGAGGGACACGCGCATGTGCTCCGCCATCTCTGCAGGCAGGGGCAGGGGACGGTGGGGGGGAGGCAAGCGTGGGGTGACCGTGAGGGAGCACTGCACGGGGCAATTGTGAGGTGAGGGAGGGAGCAAAGCACGGGGCGACGTCGAGCTCAAAAGGACTCGGCTTAAACAGGGGGACGCAGGGTGCAGGCAAGGGAGGCAGAGGAGCGCGTGCGACCCGAGCGGTGCAGCGGCTCCCCGGCAGCCCCACGCCAGCTTGGCTGCCCGACCCAAGGGCACAGCTGCCAGTTCGCGCTGCCCACCTGCAATCGGCACCAGCTCGCCGGTGATGGGAGACACCACAAACCTGGTGGGGGTGGGGGGGAGGGGGGGGGGGCAAGGGGAGACATAGGAGGCGCGGGGTGGGGTGGGGTGGGGTGGGTGGGGGGGCACGGCACTGAGGGCGGCCTGCAGGAGGATGCCAGGAGCAGGCGGGCAGGCCCAGCAGGCGGGCTGCTGGCGCGCGCGACTCCCACAGCCCCAGGCCCTGGCACCCACTTGGTGGCGTCGTACTCCTGCTGCTGCTGCGTCCGCGGCGCGGGGCGCTGGTAGTTCTTGACCACCCGCATGGGACCCTCCTCCTCCTGCAGGCACGCAGGGCGAGCAGGCACAGAAGCGCGCAGGCGTTGGGTTAGGCATGCACGCGCAGGCGCCCACGGCGGAAAGCAGATGGCACAGCGCGCTGCAACCGCGTTGGCCACCCGCCCACGCTCCTGATGTGCCTGCTTGCCGGAGCACAGCACAGCATGACAGGGCGCAGCGCAGCGCAGCACAGCACGCACCTCCTCCTCTTCCGGCACCGCGGGAGCCGCCGACGGCGCCGCTGCGTCCGCCCCGCCGCGAGGGCCCTCCTCGTCGTCGCTCTCCACCATGTCCTCCTGCACACGCAACACAGCAAACACAGTAGGGGAGGGATTTATCAATGACTGCAAGCACAACAAGCGGACCGGGTGCATCGATAACTGCACATGCAACCAGGGGAGGAATGCAGCGAGGGTGTGCGCTGGCGCAGAGAGCCACGTCTTGCTCAGAAAGCAACAGGGGGCGCCCGCAGGGCAAGCGTTGTAGGCAAGGGTGGTACGCCAGACAGCCAGCCACCTCAGGAACATCACCCACACCCACCTCCATGTCCATGTCTGCCTCCCGCGCCACCGCCGCCACGCCGCCCGACGCCGTGCCCTCCGCCACCAGTGCTGCTTCCTCCGCGTCCATGGGCGCCTGGTGGGAAGGAAGGGTGGGAAGGGTAGGCTGGGTAAGGAAGTGAGGCGGGCAACATGCACAAAAGGCAGGCCAGGTTGGGCAGCATGGGGCACATTTGCATTACGGCGCACAAACTTCGTTCCTTGAACTCCCAGACCCGTCGCCCCACCCCACCCCCTGCTTGCCTGGTTGGCCTCGGCTGCTGCTGCCGCGGCCGCCGCCTTTTCCTCCGGCTCCGGCTCTGCGTACTGCATGCCCTGCTTGGCCAGCCGCATGACCTGTGAAGCGCGACAGGACGAGGGGCAGAGCGAGGAACGGTGCGGGTGGGCAAGGCACGAGGCACGACCTGAGGAATGCAACAAACGATGGGCAGAAGCAGGCAGAGACGAGGGGCGAGGGTGGGCAAGGAGGGGGGCAGGCAGCTGACTCGTCCCCCGGGCTTACGCTCGGCACACAGCAAGGCTGCTCTCCTTTTTGCCCGGCCGCCGGTTCCACGCCTCCCCGCTCATCCCTTGCCCGTCCCCCCCCCTGCTGCACGTGCACGCACATCCTTGAGTGTCATGGGCGCAGGCAGCTCCTCCGCTTCGTCGTCATAAAACTCGATTGTCTCAACAATCTGCAACGTTTGGGCACCAACGACCACAGCGTTCATACGTAGGAGTCGTCGGCGGCGGCGACAGCGGGGACGTTGTTGGCTGCGCTGTCGCTTGCGGCAATGCGGCGAGCAGGTCAGACGCTGTCGGTCGCGGTGGGTGGGTGGTGGTGCGGGGTGGCGGGCCGAGGGAGCTCACCACAAAGTCGTGCCAGTCCACCGACAGCATCGCCTCCCGCTCCGCCTCCTCCTTGGCCGCCTTCGCCTTCGCCTCCTTCTCGGCCACGCGCTCGTACTCCAGCCGCCGCAGCGCGCGCTCCAGAATCACAGAGCTGCAGGGGAGGACGGGGGGAGTTGTGAGGGCCAGCCAGGGCGCGGCGGCGCACAGAACGCTACCCACTAAACCCTCCCAAATGCCACAGCGTGCCAACAGAGCGCGCACCCCCGAATCTGCCAATCCACAAAGGGTGTCCCGCGCACCGGCCTGCCACGCACGCCCTTTCTGCCTCGGGTTCATCAACACGTTCCAAGTAGGCTGCTGCTCCCCCCCCCCCCACACACACCCCCACCCCCAAGTAGGTCGGCGCAACAAGGAGGACCAGGGCCTTGACCCCCGCGCACCGGTCTGCCACGTCCTTTTCCAGGCGGCCCCGCAGCTCCTTGGGCGGCATGAGGACGCGCGAGTAGGCGTCGCAGAGGGCAGTGAAGAAGGCAAAGAGGGAGTGGGTGGGCTTGAGGAAGTTGAAGGCGGGGTTGGCGTGCTCCCGAGAGGCCAGCCCCGTCAGGAAGCTCTTGCCGTTGCGCGCCACAAACTGTAATGGTGGGGTGGCGTGGGGTGGGGTGCGTGGGGTGGGGTGCGTGGGTGGGGTGGGGTGGGGGGCGTGGGTGTTACACGTGAGACGACAGGCGCCATGCTGCTGCTGCCGCCGCAGTCCAGCACCTGCGGCTGTCGTGCAAGCAAGCCCGGCGCGCCAATCCAACCTGCGCCGTGAGCTTGACTGTGTCCAGGTCGAGCGCCGTCAGGCCCTCAGGGATGTGCACAGTGTACTGCTCGTCCTGCGGGATAAAGCATGGGAGGATGCAGTAGGAGGCGACGTCATCAGCTTACTCCCAGGTTGCTCTCGAAAGGGGTCGTCCAGCTTGGTGATGCCGCGAGTCCGGGCATCCCCCTGCCAGCCTGCTCGTCCACACCAGCGAGGGCGGCGCATCAATTTGATGCCCGTGTGTTGGTCTTGCCGGCAAAAAGCGCGGATCGCAACAAGCACCCTCCCGCACCTCTGGAGGCTCCACAGGCTTGGTGGGCGGCAGCTTGGGCTTGTCAACGGGCGCCGGTGCAGGCGCAGGCGCGGGCGCCGCCGCCGGCTTGGCTGCCGCGGCGGCGCCGTCGCCCTCGCCCTTGTCGGCCGCGGTAAAGTCAGCAATCTGGGGTGGGAGGGTGGGAGACAACAGGCAGAGTGGGAAAGCAGCAGAGACGGCCTGGCCTGCAGCGGAGGAATGCAGCAGCAGCTACGCGGCAGCCCGCCAGGCCTGCCCGCCTCCCCTCCCTCCCTGATCGAAGCCGCCACCTACAGCGCACGCTGCTGCTGCTGCCGCTGACAAAGCACCGAGCGCACCTTCTGCCGGTAGTATGCGTTGTAAGGGTCGCCGTCCTTTAGGAAACTGAACTTTTGGTTGTTGGCCTCGTTGGCCAAGATGCGCTTCTCAAACTCGGTGCCTGCGGGCAGGCGGAGCAGGCAGACGCGCGGGACGGATGAGCCGTGCGCATGCACGCACCAACGAGCGCAGGGCGGTGAGCCCGTGGCTCGCCGCTGCGGCTGCGTCGGCGGGCGCAACTGCAGGCAAGCGAGTCAGCCTGCTTCCAGGTCTCACCGTTGCGAGCCACGAACTGCGCCGTCTTCTCCACCTGCAAAAGCAGAGAGGCAGGCAAGCACAGGGCAGGCAGGGGCAGCGGCATGTCAGCGGGGGTGCACGCTGCATGCACGTGTGCAGGTCGCGCTGCAGGCAGCGACGCCAGCGGATGCAAGAATGGCTAAAAAGAGGGCTGCGATCCACGCTATCTGCAGTTCTGCTGCGCCACTGAGCAGCCTGCTGACGCCACTCTGCCAGCCCACAGCAGCCAGAACTGCACTCACGATGGCCCTGCGCATGAGAGGGGAACAAGCAGGGAGTGTGTGAGCAGCAGGGAGCGACGCAGCGGCAGGCGTGTCATTCCGCAACGCTGGGCCAGCACCATCCTAAGAGCAGCACCACCTCCATACCGGGCTGCCTACAGGCGCAAAGGCGTAATGGCAAGAGGAGCCGGAGCACCGTGCCGCCGCCCCGCTGCCGCTGCCGCCATCACCGCGCACCTGATGTCAGGCGGCGGCACAATCACACCGACCGCGCGCGTGTGACTGTCCAGCAGGGGCGCAGGGAGCGCCGATTTTGCGGCCCCCACGGCCACAAGCGTCCCGCCGTTCTGCGCCATGGCTGCGGGCGGCTCGCAGGTCTGCTACGGTGCTGCTGGTGGGTCTGCAGGTGCTGCTGGGCGGTGTAGAGTGACGGAAAGGGCTGCCTTCACCCGCAGCCGCAACACGATCGCAGGGCGACAGTCTGCAGGCTCAGCTGCGAACCCTGGTTATTGTATGGCAGCCAGCAGCGGCGTGGAGGGGCGAGGAGGTCGCTTGGACGCAGCACAGCATGCCCGCTGCCGATGGCTTGTCGAAGAGCGCCCGGAATTGCTTCCTTATATTCTGTTTTGAGGCGATCTAAGCACTCTCTAACGCTGCCGCTTCAGGGTGCACCCCCCAGCAAGACCGACGCGCGAACTCTGCCTGTGGGCGTTCCCACCGAGCTAGTAGCCTTCCAGCGATCCCTGGGTGGGCGTACTGAATTATTCAGCGCCACAGGAGGGCTCCCACAGCGGTCAGCAGGTGCAGCAGCGTCGGGCGGCACCGCCGCCGCCAGCGGCTGGCGGACGCCCGTGCTGCGCGCTGCCTGCTGTGCTTCCTGGAGCCGCTCTGCTATCGTGCCTACGCGGTCAGCTGCTGACGCAGATTGTCCTTGCCTGCGCAGGCAGTTGCTGAAGCAGACCAGGGACCGGCAGCTGCGTTCCCTGCCGGTGGCCACAGCATGAGCGGCGGCGGCGCGCTGTCCCGCCTGGCGGCACGCGTGTCGTGGGCGCTCTTCAAGCGGGAGCGGGTCGGCATGGACGAACTTGGGAACGTGTACATCCGGTGCGAGGCATAAACGGGGAAGCACGACTCGAGCGGAGGCTGCCGTATGTGTGGAGGCTGCTGTGTGCCTGATCACCACTCCCGCACCCTCTCATGCAGCAACCGAGGGAGGGAGCACCCGAGACGCTGTCGATCAGCAACGCATTTCTCAAACCGCGTGCGTGACTGTGCATGCTGGCAGTCCCCACTCTGCCCCCCTCCCCACCCATCCCCACCACCACCACCCCACCACCCGCCCCCTGTCGCATCAATTGCAGCAAGCTGGAGCGCAATCCAGAGGGGGAGGAGGTTGAGAAGCGGTTTGTCAAGTACAAGGGCGACCCAGAGCCGGTGGGCCTCCCCGCGGAGTGGTGAGCGTGCCAGCCGAGCATTGGTGACCCTTTGTAGCAGGGCAGGGCAGGTGCAGTGATGCACGCGGTGGTGCGGGGCCAGCTGGGGGGGCGGTCTGCTGCGGACCCAGGCCCAGCTGCTTCCCCTGCAAGCTGTTGCATGCGCTGCAGAGCCCCTCACAGGCGAAGGCATCAAGCAGGGGCAGCGCACCTTCTCATCGGCCTTCCACCCGTGGCACTCCCCTGATGCAGGCACCAGTGGCTGCACCGCGCACGCACCGACCCACCCACAGAGGAGGACATCAGGCGGGGGCAGCACCAGCGGGAGCTCTTCAAAAAGAGGGTGGCGGCAATAGAGGCGGAGGACGCGGCACGCCGCTTCCAGGAGGCCACAGGTGGGCCGGCGCCCTGCATTCCCCCCCCTCCTCTGCGCTAGCGGTTTGCCCCTCGCGACCCGGCTGCAGTTGCACGGCTTCAATGACTGATTGAGCTGGGATACTGAGGGGTGCATGCCACCCGCGAGTGGTCTAGAGACATCGCAGAGCTTCTAGGGCGGAGCCTCGTACCCACCCACCCCTGGCTCCCCACCGCAGGCGGGGGGGGCGGCGGCGGCGTGCGGCACCAGCTGGGCGAGGGCGGCACGCACGGCAGCAGCGGCGGCACGGCGTGAGGTGGCGCTTTGAGCGCTCGACCTGTGGTTTGTCTTCCTGTGCTGCTGCTGCTGCTGCTGCTGCTGCTCAGCTTGCTCTGCTCTGCTCTTCCCTCCTGCTGCTCCCGCTTGTCCGTGCTGCTCGTCTCTTACCGACCCGTTGCCGCCCCTCAGCCTTCAAATACCATTGCAAGCTCTCTGTATCACCAATCCAGCAGGCGTGCGTGCGTGTTGCAAGGCGCAAAGAGGCGACTAAGGGTGCCGGGGGAGTCGGGGGGGCGTTCGGGCGTACAGCACCCACCGAACAGCCTACTTACATCAGTAGGTACCTTCCCTGGGTGCCTTCCCTGGGTGCCTTCGGCCAACATGCATCCGGTGTGCCTGTCCTCTGCTCCTCCTCCACGGGATCTATGTGATGCCAGCACTGGATGCTGTGTGGCCACTGCGGGACTCACAGTGCTGCGGCCAGCTGCAGCCAGGCCCATGGCGCGAGGCAGCGTCAGCCGAGCGGGCGCCACTCCGCTGGTGCTGCTCGCGGGAGCCCTGGCCGCCCTGGCTGCTGCGAGACCTGCCCAACAGCTTGCGCCCAATCCTGAAACAGCCTGCGCGAGGCAAGAGAGCGCCGGCAGCACCTGCAGCAGCACCGCAAGCGCATGTGTCGGCAGCAGCGCCGTTGCCCCAACGGCCAGCGGCGATGGCGGCGGCGCTGCACCGACCACAGCACCCGAGCCACTGGTTGCGTGGTTGACTGACGACAACTTTACAGAAGCAGTGGGCAGCGCGGAGTGGGCGTTGGTGATTTTCTATGCTCGATGGAACAACTGGGGCAGGGTGCGTTGCCAGTGTCGGGCGGCGGCAGGGGGGCGCGCCGGGGGTGCTGGCTGCTGCAGCTGTGGCAATGCTTGGCTGCCACGTGGTGCCAGCAAAGAACCACCCAAGTTCGCAGCTGTGCGCTGCAGCCGCCGCCGTCCCTTGCGCAGCACGCATGCGAGGAGCTGAGCAAGGCGGCCCCCGCCATCAAGGCCCACCATCCGGGCATGCTGCTGTCACGGTTTGACGCCTACCCCTGCGGCCACAGCTGCAACACCGCCAACACCACGGCGGGGGGGCGGTACGCCCCACGCACCCCATGGTTCACGCCCGCCCTGTTCCACAAAGGGGAGGTGCACCACGCGGCGTCCCCGTTTGAGGGCACAGGGTGCGCCCAGTGCCTTGTTGGAGCGCGCTGTTGCAGTGCCCTGTTGCAGTGCATTGCAAGGGCTGCCGGAGTGTGTGTGTGTGTGTGCGTGCGTGCGTGCGTGCGTGCGTGCGTGCGTGCGTGCGTGCGTGCGTGCGTGCGTGCGTGCGTGTGGGTGTGGGTGTGGGTGAAGGTGTGGGTGGGGGTGGGGGGGGGGGGTGGGGGGGGTGTGGGTGTGTGGGTGTGGGGGGGTGGGGGGGGGTGGGGTGGGGGTGGGGGTGGGGGGGGGGGGGGGGGGGGCATACAAACTTTGTGAGGGCGGCGACGACCATAGGTGCTCAGTCACTGCACACTGCATTATCACCTCCGGGGCTCTCCCAATCGCCTCGCAGTGCCACAATAAACATTGTGACCAAGCAGATTGGCCTGTGTTCGCGTCTCGGGCCCCGCCCTGTCCGAGGCTCCGAGCAGCGCGCTCTGATGCCCGTTTCTTTTGGTCAAACCATTACACACAGCGTCCCGGGGTGTCTGAGGCAGCACGCCGGCGCGCCGAGGCTCGTGCAGACCGCCGGCTCCTATGGGGCTCGCGATGGAGAACCGCGCCCCAGAGGCCCCTGCCCGCCGAAGCCTGGGCATCGTAAACGAATCAATCATTGTAGTTGTCAGGATGAATTTACGGGCCACAAAAGCTGGCAAGACCCCACCTGCACCGCCGCCGCCAGCAGGCGGGCAAGCGGCGGGCAGGCAAGCTCTGCCGTGCCCAGCTCTGTGCCAGTTCAGCCGCACAAAGTTGCAGGCACATGCGATGGTCACTTTTCTTGTAGCCAATTAGTGCCTGGCCAGCATGCGTCTGCATAAGAAGCGGTTTCGGCGCGCAGCAGCACGCCCGGCGGCAGCGGCGGCACCGAGCGGCAGCACTGCGTCGCTGCGCCAGGCCCTGGTAGCACTCAACAAGGGTCATAGTCACTGGTCAGCTACTCTGTGCAACTTCTGACGCAGTTTGAGAGGTCGAACAGCGCACTGCTGGTCACCAGCGGTGCCTGAGCGGCACGCGGCAGTGCCGCCGCCGCTGCCAGGCGGCGGTGGCAGCGGTGGCACCCTGGTGTGAGTGGATCACGGACCGCGCGCTACATCCCCGTCTAAACATTATAGGGATCCCGTAGGAGCGCGCAGAGCGGCGCCCGCGCTTCCCAGCCGGACTTCGACATCACGCGGGCGCCATGCCCCCGCCCCCGGAGCTCAAAACTCGTTTTAACTAGGCTAGATCTCGAATCGATGCTCCGGAGGAGCGGCCGCTGCGAAAACACCCCCACCTTCGGGTCCCTCTTAACATATTGTTTGTAGTGCGGGGGGGGGGGGGGGCAGGATCCAGCAGGCGACGCCTCGATGCCCTGTGCCCTTTCCACTCCCTGCGTGCAGCAAGCTCGTCAGCTGGATCAAACAGAATGTGCCAGCAGCGATACGGGGGCAGGCACCCACCGTGAAGCAGGCAGGGCATCATGAGCTTTGAAGGCACTTCAAGCTCGGGCCGGCGCTCCGGCACATACGTGCACTTTTGCCCTGGCCTGCATGCCCTTCCTGCTGGCTCCTCTGCCTCCCCTCTTGACGTCCTTCACAGTCTGCTCCACCCGCTGCTCCCCCGTTGTGCTGCACTGCTGCGCGATCACACCTGCTGGAATAAAGTGTGTTACCTTGCAAGCTCGTCACAGTCAGCCTGTGCTGCCCAGTCAGGCACAGCCCAGCGCTTCAGCGGCGTGCCAGTACGCAAGCAGCCCCGCCAGCTGGAGCGCCCCCACCAGCGCCCACTTGCGTCCGGCCGGCATGCCGCGTCGCTCGCCCGCCGCTGCCGCCGCCGCACAGCTGCTGCCACCGGCAGCGCTCCCAGCGCCGCCGCCCACCTGAAGGCAAAAGGGGCACAAGGGTCGCGTCTGTACTGCGCAGCGAGGCCCCAAGAGCACCAGCGCGCTTGCATGCGGCCAACAGCACAGACAAACACGCCCCCCAGCGCTGCCTGCAGGCCCACCTGCAGCGCTGCCAGCTGCACCCGCAGCGCATCCGCCTCTGCCTGCGCCGCCGCCAGCGCCTTTGCCATCTGCTCGGGCGTGCGCTTCACCGCGTTGGCCGCCACGCTGTTTTGGATGCCCTGCGGGAATGCCAGATGTTGTATTGGGCAGCCGGGGCCTGCCGGGGCACCAGGTCGGCATACACTTTGGGTTCAGCTGTGCAGCCAGATGCTTGCACTGCACAGGCTTGCCCTGTTCAGCAGCCCGCCCAACCGCCTCCCCTCCACCTGTCAACCCCTAGGCTTGCCTTTGCACGGATGCCAAAGCGCAGCGAGGAAAGTGTCTCGGCGTCGTTGAAGAGCGAGGGGGACGCGCAGATGATGAGCACGGTGCGGGCAGTGCCGCCCAAGCTGCACCAGATGGGGGCACAACGGGTGAGCAGCGAAGGAGAGGGGGTTGGGGCAGGGCAGGGCCAAGAGCCTTGCAAGCAGCCTGCAGCACCTGTGCGCATCAACCCGCAGGCGCCACCGCACCTGTCTTGCAGGACGCGTGTCAGCTTGGAGTCGCTGCAGAGGGTTGGGGTGCCGGAAATTGCGAGTGTCGACAAGTGGGGCATCAAGTGAGCGGCTGCGCCAGGCGGTGGCAGCGGTGCCATGCCCCGTGCCTGCCTGCTTCCCTCCATCTGCTTGCCCACGCTGGCACGCCAGCCCCTCCCCTGCCAGCATCCAGCCGGTCCTCTCCCTGGATGCAATAGCGACCCCTGCAGCAATAGCGGCTGAAGACGTCGATCACCACCAGCACGTAGCGGTAGCGCTCGTCACGCCCTGCTCCTAGGTCGATCAAATCGGCCTGTGGGTGGGAGCATGCAGGTATAGAAGAGGTGGTTGGGTGTGACAGTGGTGGGCAGCACATCCCTGCAGCTTCATCGCAGCTTCACACCAGCTTCACAGCAGTTTCCAGGCGCTGCAACCCTGCAGCTGAACTGACCGCCAGGTGCATCAGGGTCATGATGGCCACAATGGGGTGCACGACGCGCTTCTCAGCAGGCTTCTTGGCGGCCATGTCGGCACGCACGGGGCACTCGGTGCACCACGCCTTGGCGGTCTCCACGGTGAACCCTTCAGCACCGTGGACCAGGCGCGGCTGGCCGCCTGGTGCAGGCATCAGCTGGGTGGGCACGGCGTGGTGCAGCTGCGCAGCAGCGGGTGGAAAGGGAGCACAGAGGTGTAGAGTGCGGGGAGCGGAGGCAGCCGGTGGCGGCCGCGACAGGCTGTACAATCGGCTGCCTCGCACAGGCGCAATGCTGCAGTCTGCACCACCACCATTGAGCACGCACGTGGTGGAACAGGCGGGCAGGGGAGTTCCAGCCCTGGCCCTGGATGCCGTGATGCTTGGCGAAGAAGGCGGGCACCTCCTCGGCGGCCACCACCAACACCTTGCGCGACACTGCGATGCCCAGCTCGTCGTTGCGGGACACCGAGCGCAGCAGGACTTCTTTGCCGTCAATTGTCTTGTCCAGATGGAACTGACGCAGCAACCTGTTGCTCAGCTCCTTGGGCTGCAATCGTGGGCAGCGCACAGCGGGGGATGTGTCCGTTAATGATGGGCACGGCATCAACAGTTCTGCCATGCCTGCTGCCCTCCTGCTGCCCTCGTGCTACCCTGCCCCGCTTCATCCAGCAACTCCAGCCCTGCTTACAGATACAGTATGCTCACCTCCACATCCCAACGCGGCAGGACCAGCTCAGCATCCTCCTGGTCCCCTCCCGCGCCCCGCCGCCGCCGCCCGCTGGCGGCAGGTGCCTGCGTTACCGTCAGGCCCTGCTGTGCCCGTTTGCGGCGCATGATATAATCGATTTGAGCAAGCGGAAACACATTGTGCTGGCGGCTGTTGCTCCAGTTGTCTTCCAGCTGCTGCTTGACTGCAGCTGCAGCAGCCATTTTAAACTGGGGGCGGGAGCGGGGCGCGGGAGGGTTCCACAAGGATGTGAGATGACCTTGAAGGATGTGGGAAGAGCGAAAACGTGATCAGGGGCCGCTACAAGCCGGGGGGTCCACGGGTGCAGAGGGCTGACGCAGCACGCAACATGTGCCAGCTGGCTGGCATACTGCTGCTGCGCCGCTTGCAATCCTCAGGACTGCCACAAAATGCACTTTTGGTAGGCTACGTTACCTAGCCAAACACGCAGCACCCACCTTGAAGCGGCAGGCCTCTGGGAAGTCTGCGATGCCGCGCGCCAGCTCAGCCACCGCGCGCGGCACCACCCCCCGCTCCGTCGGGCTGCCCACGTTCCCCACCAGCGTGTGCGTCTTGCCGCTGCCCTGCTCGGCCCCGGGCAGTGGGTTGTTTGTGTGGCAATGGGCGAGCGCACGCAGGGTGGTTGGGTGGTTGCACTCGCCCCGGGCGATGGCAGCAGCGGCATGCAGCACCCAGCCGACCCCCTCACCGTCTGGCCGTAGGCGAGGATCGTTCCATTGTAGCCCTGCAGCACCGAGCGCACTGTGTCCTTGAGGTCCTGTTGCAGGAGGGTTGTTGAGAGGGTGGTTTCGGGGTGCCTACTGGATGGGTGCTGCCGTGCAAGGCGGCTGCGGCGGCTTGGCGGGTGCCGGGTGGCGGCGGCGGCGGCGGCGGTGCACAGGTCCCACCTCAAAAGCCTCCGCCTGGGTTGTCTCCTCGCCCCGAACTCGATCGAAGCCGAAGGTGCTGTTGGCGGGAGCCTCGCGCCCGATGAAGCGGAGGGTCTGCGAGTCCACCTGCTCCAAACACCGAGCGTTCGATGTCGTGTTCTTCTCCCGCTCGTTCAGCGGCCGAACCCGCAGCACCACCTGCGTGCCCTCGCTGCCGGACACCATTTTGAAGGGGCGGTGGGCAGCGGCGGCGGCGAGTTTCCGGGGCTGCACCTCTGGGGCTCCGCACAGCACGCAGACGAGTTGGGGCAGGTCAAGAGGCAGACAGAAGAACACAGAGAGCGGCGCAGTAGTGCATGCGGAGCGACGCTGTGGCCGATTTGCCGCCTGCCGCAGGGGCGTGTGTCCGCCCATGCGGCTGCTGCACCCTCTGCCGGTTGTTTCACAGTCTGATACAGTGGCATAGCACCAGTCATGGGCTTCAGGTCGAGCTGGCGCCGTGGCAGAATACGGCGTGGTGTAGAAGTCTACACGCAAGCGAGCGAGTGGTCGACAGGTAGAAGGGGGAGGCAAGAGGAGACGGATGTGGATGCGACGGTGGAAAAAATGTAGGGGGGAGACAGCACAGCCAAATTAAGTGGGGAGAGGAGCAGCAACGGAAGGCAGCAACGTCACGGGAAGCGAGAAGGAAAGACACCGGCCGCTGCACGCTGAGCAGCCGCCCGGCGCTGGCGCACGCTCGCGGAGGCCCTTGCACGCCAGCGCCAGCTAGACTGCAGCCGCCTACTTGGCCTCGTACCAGGTGTCTGCAAACTTTGCGTCCACCGTCAAGTCCACCAGCAGCGGCTTGTCGGCCAGCCCGCTGAAGGGGGAGCGCATGCAGGCCACCACGCGCGCGCGCGCCTCCTCCGCCGTCTCCCTCGGCCCCTCCAGGATCACTTCGTCGTGGACCTGTGTCAGGGGGCGAGCGGGGCAGCGGAAGGGGATGCTGTGGGGAGAGAATAGGGCTGGCTGGAACAGGAGCAGAGGGCCGCTCTTCGTCGTGAGCCTGATGGCGGGGGCGGGAACACGGGACGAAGAAGTGGAGTGAATGGCGAGCCGGGGCTGGAGGGAGTTTGCAGGCGGAGCGCGAGGCGGTGCGTGCCGGCGTGACCACCGCCTCGCCTGCCCCTCCCTGCCCCACCTGCAGCAGCAGCCGCCAGCCCATCTCCTGCAGGGCGGGGTCCACTGCGATGCGCAGCATGGCCGCGGTGGCAATGTCCGCTGCGCTGCCCTGGATGGGGGTGTTGATGGCGGCGCGCAGCGCGTGGGCCTGCGCCGCGCGGTTGCCGCCGCGCGCGTCGGGCAGCTGGCGGCGGCGCCCCAGGATGGTGTTGACGTAACCAAGCTTCTTGGCCTTGTCGTGCTGCTCGTCCTGCCAGCGGCGGACCTGCAGGCAGGCGGCGCAGGAGGGGGTGCAGATTGGTGGGATGTCTATTTGATCGGTGGGCAGGGGTAACCCCTGGGAGCGTGTGCGCCCGCGCAAGCTCGGCTGCCCCTACACGCTGCCGCCCCGCCCGCCCTGGTGGATGGCTGTCCCCAGCGCTGCCACCACTGTTGGGCTCTGTTGTCAGCAGCCTCGCCCGGCGGCTGCCTGCCCAGACCCCCGCCCAACCCAACACCTGCTCTGCTCTGCCCGCAGCAGCAGCAGCCAGCAGCACCAGCAGCAGGCAGCAGCGGCAGCACCAGCAGCAGCGGCAGCAGCAGCAGCAGCAGCGGCAGCAGCAGCAGCGCCAGCAGCAGCAGCAGCACCAGGAGAGGTTTGACACAGGTCTTACCTCCGGCCGGTCGCTGTACCAGCGGTCCACCGTGTTCTTGGCCTCATCCAGGGTCACCTGTTAAACAAAAACAAGCAATAAGGATCAAGAGACGGAGGGAGGGGAGGGGTTCGTTACGTCACCATCCGGGCACCAGGCCGCCGCCTCTGCTGCGCGCGCTCGGGCAGAAACGGGTCGCGGCGCGCGGGGCGTGGCGCAGCACCACGGCGCACGTCCTGCAGCCCCAACGCAGCCCGGCCACCCCTCACCTTCCAATCCTTTGACAGCCCGTGCGCCGTCTTGCCGTAGGCAATGGAGAAGTTCAGGACCTGGCCAGGGAGGCAATGGTTTGTTCTCTCACGTGCATCGCATGCAGCCAGGCGTGCCGCACCGGCGGCGCTGCCATGCACGATTCCCCCCGTGCGTGGCCAGCCAGCAGCCACGCCATAAGCCTGCTGCGCTGCGCTGCATCTGCACTCGGCAAACCCGGCCGATGTTTTGCACCCACCTTTGCCTTGCGACGCTCCGAAGCAAACAGGTCTTTGAGCAGCGGCAGCGGCGCCTTGCCCTCGCCCTCCCACTCCAGCAGGCACTGCTCTGCAGCGCGAAAAGTGAGGGGGGGGGTGCGGCGGCGGCGACAGAGGGGCGGTGAGCTGAATGGAAGCGCATGCCCGGCGCCACATGCCTCGACAGCAGGGATGCAAGCGGAACCACAGAGCCCGTTCAATTGATTGGCCGACTCACCCTTGGCAATCGCTTCCTTGATGTGGTCGTACATGCCCAGCGCGGTGCGCGAGTGGAAGTCGCCGCCCAGCTCAAACGCGTGGATCATGCTCTGGCAGCCGGCCATGTGGGCCAGGATGCGCAGCTCCAGCTGCGGGCGGGCGGCGGGTGGGCGGCGGCGCGCGGCGGCGGTGAGCGCTGTAGGGGCCGGTTGGGGGGACGGGCGCTGCCCCAAACCAGCTCCTTCCACCAGTGGCCCAGCCCCAACCCCTTGCCCACCAACCTGTCCATAATCAGCCACAACCAGGGTCTTGCCGGCTGCCACGTCAGCGCGGAAGGCCTTGCGGACCTGGGAGGCGGGTGGCGGGCGGGGAGGGGGCGAGCAGGCAACTGGTGAGCAGAGCAGGCGGTTGCTCGAGCAAGCAGCGGCCTGCGCTGGCATGCTGCCGCCCTTTCGGCAGCGCTCCAAAGCTCAATGGCTGTGCAAGTCGCTGCCGCCAGCCGGTCCCCCCTGTCCATCCTCCCCCCACCCCACCCACCCACCCACCCACCACCACCCTCCACTCACCCACCCACGCGCACACCCCCCACCCCACCCCGCACCTTGTATCGGTCCTTCTCCAGTGCCGGCTGGTTCTGCAGGTTGGGACGCCGCGCGCTGAGCCGCCCCGTCTCGGTGTTGATGTTGAGGGAGCAGTGCACGCGGTAGATGCCTGGGCGGGGGGACGCAGGGACGAGGGGGAGGGGCCACGAGACGAGGCGGGGCGCAGTATTAGGGTGGGGCACTGGCCAGGCCGCCGCAGTGTCAAGCAGCACCGCTGCGTCCCGCTGCTCAAGGGGGAGATGCTGCCAGAGCGCCATCCCCCCCGCCACCCCCCCCGGTGCAGGCACCCCTTGTGCCCTCCCATATCCCCTCCCCCTTCCTGCCTATATCCCCTCCCCCGGCAACCACCCACCCACCCGCCCACCCACCCACCCACCCGAGGGGTCTGGCTTGGAGATGTCGTCAGACTGCAGCGGCACGATGAAGTTTGAGAGCAGGGTGTCGATGGCGGAGGCATCCACAAGCGAGTCCACCGCGTCGCACGCACGCAGCCCCCCCTCGAGGGTGTCAAACGCGGAAAACAGGCGGCCGTAGCCCTCGGCGGCGGCCACCTTCTCCAGCTCCGCCTTGGAGCGGGGGGCCGCCGCCTCCTGCGGCGGGGGGAGGAGGGGGGGACGGGGTCAAGACGTGAGAGGCTGCACCATGCCCGATCAAGGGGTACCGTGGCAGCACACCACTGTACCGCTGCTTGTTGCCTCGAAAGTACTGCGTCATGCCCAATCAAGCGGTACTGCGACGGCAATCCAACCCCATGGGCCACTGCACCCGCGTTGCTGCGTGCCCATTCCCCCCACCACCGTTGCCCGCCCGTCTCCCCCTCTCATCGCCGCCGCCCACATGCTGCGCGCGCTGCGCCTCCCGGATCTCGACGTCGTCCACAGACCAGGGCGGCGGGTCTTCTGTGTCCGCCGCATCCAGACCCTCAACCTCCAGCCCGCCCTCGCCGCCGTCCTCCCCAATCCCACGCAGCATGGAGAGGTCGGGGGGAACTGGTAGAGCGCGAGGACGGGGCGCGGGAAGCAGGGGGTATGGGGGCAGTGGAAGGGAGCGGAAGGCAGGTGAGCAAAAGGGCGGGTCATGGCAGCCTGCGCAGGTGGCGCTCGCCCGTGCTTGCCCCACCCCAGCAGCAGGGCCACGCAGCTAGCGCCCGGCGCGCCCTACCATCACACCATCAAACAGCGCTGCAGAGGCACGCCAGCAGGCAACACAAACAGCAAGCGGGCGCACCTTCCGCTTCTTCCTCCAGCTTCAACTCCAGAAGCCGCTTCCGCGCCTTGCCCGCCTTGCCAGCCAGGGACTTGAGCACGGGGGTGCTGCAGGCGGGCACGCCTGCACAAGAGGGGCACGCGCAGCGAGCATGGGGCAATCCGCTCACTGGCAGCCCCTCCTACAGCCGACCATCGCTGCTGCCGCCGCCGCCGCTGCCGCAGCCGCAGCCGCAGCCGCCTGCTGGGGAGCGTGCAGCAGACCCACCTGCGGGCGTGAACACCTCGGGCTCCAGGCGCGTGCGCTCCTGGGGGCCCCACACGCTGTGCAGGGTGATGTCGATGGTTTTGTTGGCCCGCTTGGCCCCCTCCTTTATCAACCCATCCACGTTGGGCACCTGGGGGGGGGGGGGGGGGGGGGGGGGGGGGGGGCCCAACAGTTTTCTGGTGGTCAGACAGACGTAAAGCCACTGAAATATAAAGGAACGGAAGTGGACGGGCGGGGGGCGAGGCAGCAAGTGGGGTGGCGCACCCGGAGCTGCATGCAACACGCGTGGCGGCGTGGCGCCGCACCGTCCCGAGCTGCCGGGCTGCAATACTTCATACAACTGCACCCGCGGGCCCGCCCGCCCGCTCCTGCACCACGTGCCCCCCCGCCACCAACCCACCTTGAACACGCGCTCCAAAGGCAGCGGGTCCTTCTTGGGCAGGCTGTTGGCCGCCCCCGCAAACAGCAGCTGCTGCACCTGCGCCCCGCTGCCCACGTTCATGTAGCGGGCGTCGGGCACGTGGCTGGTGGCCCAGCGCCTGCACACGACGGGGTGCGATGAAGGGCGGGGGCGCATTCAAAGCCACCGCCAGCAGGCTGCAGCTTGCAAGCGTGCACGCACGCAGGGAAGCTCCCTTGGCGAAGCCGCCAGCCACCCCTGCCGCTTGGCAGGCACCAGCCCCTCCAACGGTTGCCCCAGCCGCACCTGAACCGCTCCTGCGCCTGCGCTTGGTCCGTCTGCGCCTGCTGCTGCGCCGCCGCCAGGTGGGGGCGGTCCACCGCCATGCCCACCGCCTCCATGTCCGTCAGCAGCTCCCCAAAGGGCAGCCAGGTGTGGCAGTACACGTCCCACATGGTCTTCAGCTGCACGCCCGCCTGCAAAGAAGCATTGGGAGGGGCACAGGTGGGAGGGAGGAGCGCAGGGGTGACGGCAGCCGGAGAGATGGCGCGGCGGCAGGGCCGAGGGCTGCCTGGTGTGGCAGGCGGCCCCGGTTGCGCCGGGGAGGGGTGGTGGGTGGCGGCACGCTGTCGCGCAGCCGACGCGCGCGCAGCTCACCTTTTCGTAATCCACCTGCACCGCCGGGTCCAGCACCGCCGCCATGTCTGTCTTGTCCTGCAGCTTGTCCCGCAGCCGGCAGTACAGGTCCCAGGTGGACTGCACGAGGCGGTACGGGTGAGGGGCAGGCGGTACGGTTCGGCGCGGCGCAAGGGCGGCACAAACGTGCAGGCAAACCGCCATGGCAAACCCTGGAGTGAAGTCACAAAAGCACAGACCACGCTTGCATGAGCACAAAGCACACCGGCGGCGAGCAGCGGTGAGCACCCGTGCAGAGCACGCCGTGCACGATCTGCCAGCTCCGCTGACGGACGCCCACCCACCTTGGCATCAAAGGCAGAATACATGACCCAAGGCCAGCACGTCTCCACGCCGCGCTGCAGCTCGTGCACCTCGGGCATCACCGTCAGCTGCGACGCAGGGGAGAGAGGAGAGCGGGGGCGGGTGGGAGGAAGCAGAGGAGCGACAAAGACAGGCTGTTGCACCTTGGGCGTTATCATCAGCTACGGCACTTCGCCGGCTGCGCGGAAGAACAGCAGGGTGGGAGCGGGCGGAAGCAAGGCAGGGTCTTGCAGCTCGGGCATCAAAGGTAGCTTGCAGTGACAAGGTGGGTTGCGGTCCGGCGGTGCCAGCAGCAGGGGCGGCAATGGCAGCAACAGCGGTGGCAGCAGCAGCAGCAGCAGCAGCAGCAGCAGCAGCAGCAGCAGCAGCAGCAGCAGCAGCAGCAGCAGCAGCAGCAGCAGCAGCAGCGGCGGCAGCCGCAGCGCACCTTGCCCTCCGTGCCATCTTTTTTTATGTTCTTCTTCCCAAACAGCTGCTTCATCGACACCTTGCCGCGCACGTCCACCCCCTCCCCCATAACGCCCTTGTCGCCTGCGAGCAGGTGTGCAGGAAAGCACACATGAGGAAGCAAGCAGGTGAGCCGGGCGGCGCCGCTGCAGCTTTGGCGCCGCGGGTGGCGGCGCCGCGGAGCCGCTCGGGCAGGCAAACGATCGTGCAGAGCGCGCCCACCACGCCGCCGGCTGGCACACCACACGTCCCCACGCCGCCGGCACATGTGCGTACACGACGGCCGCCACCCCCCACGTGCCCGACAGAGCCTCCAATCCGTAGCCGCCGCGGCCCTGGCGAGAGGAGTCCCACAGGCGCGCCATGTGCATCGTGTCGCCGCCAAACCCGCGCATGCGCAGCCCCAGCCGCTCCATCACGTGCCGGTCGAAGCTGTAGTTGTGCCACACCTGCGGGGCGGCAGCAGCGGAGCGCGCGCAGAGCCCCGTCGAGCGGGTGTGCAGCCGGCGCGCCGAGGTGCACGACTGCCTGCAGCCGCAGCACTTGGCGCTGCACCTCGTGCTGGAAGTGGTGTGCCCCAACCGCTGCTGGCAGCCCTGTTGCATTCCATTTGCCCTCGCTCCCCATCCGCCCGCCCACCTTCTTGTGCTGCGACGACTCCCAGAAGGGTCGAAAGGCCTCCACTATCGCCGCCGCCTCCTCCGCCTGCCCCTCCTCGCCGTCCAGCCAGGTGTCGACCCACAGCATGCTGCGCAGCGGCGCGTCCGCGGGGCGGCCCTCGCCTGCCGCGTCCCCGAAGTCTACGGCAGGCCCGGCGTAGACCGAGAAGCAGATGACGCGGCCGTGGCAGCAGGGCGAGTGGGAGCTGCAAGGAGCAGGCGTGAGGGGGGGCGGGGCGGCGGCGAGACCGGCGCTGGCAGGCGCACGAAAGGCTCGATGTCCACGGGTGCAGCGCGCGAACGCCTGCACACAGCCCTGCACACACACACATCGTCCGCTCCGCTCCAGGCATGTGCCAGCGCTCCTTTGCAGACACCCAGCATCCAGCCACCGTAAGCTGAACGGAGCTGAGCGTTGCCCCCAGCGTGCGCCGCACACGAGCCCGGCACCGACCCGGCCACCCACCTGACATCGATGTCCATGACCTCTGTGTCGCACGCAAACACCAGCGGCTGGCCGCCCGCACCCGCCTGCTCCCCCAGCGCCATCAGCTTGGCTGCCGCCGCGCGCGCCGCGCCCAGCGTGTTCACGACATGCACGTCGGGCGGGGGGCTGTTGGGGTAAAACCGCGCTATCTCTTCCGCGCTCAAGCCGCCGGCCTCGCCGCCAGCCTTCCCGCCGTCCTCGTCGGGCGCCGCTGCCGGCGGCCTGCCCGGCCCCCGTGGTGCTGCCCGCGGCGGCGCTCTCGCTGCCGCTGTTGCTGCCGCCGCCGTCGCCGTGGCAGGCATCGTGGGCCAGGGGGCGGGCGCTGCTGGCGCAGAAGCCGGCTCATTGCCGCCCGGTGCTGCTGCGGGCTGCGCTGCCGAGGCGGCAAAACCGCTGCCGTTGATCCTGCCGCTGCTGCCGCTGCTACTGCTGCCGCTGCCGCTTGCCCTATCACTGGCTCGCAACGAGAAGCTGGCCGGCGAGCTGCCACTGCCGTTAGTGCTGCTGGCTGCCGCTACCGCTGCTGCTGGGTCTTGCAGGCGCTCCCTATGACGGGGTGGAAAGGTGGTGCCCGACCCCGGCGGCATGCCGACACGCGACGACATCTGGCCCGCCTCATCCAAGCTGGCACTGCCCGAGATCTTTTGCTGCGAGGCATCACGCGCCTTCCTGCTCTGCGACTGCGAGTAGCGCAGGCGCGCTGTTCCCGGCACAGGTTTGCTGCCGCTGCTGTATCCGGCCCCCTGCTGGTGCTGGAGCTGCTGCTGTGGAGCCGGCAAGGCGCTGCTGACAATGCGTCCCGCTGCCTGCATGCCGGCGTTAGTGCTGCTGCTGGTGCTGCATGTAGAGGAGGGGGGTGATGCAAGTGAGAGGCGCAGCGAGTGCAAGAGTCTCGCTGGTGCCGCCACTGTCCACTGGTTGTCGGCAGAGGCGGCAGGCCAGGCTGCAGCGTGCACACGCTGCGCAGGCAGCAGAATCTCACCTGGTTGTGCCTGGAAACGATGCCTGGGCCCCCACGGAAGGCAGGTGGCCCAGGAGGCGTGCGCTTCGCCGACTCATGCTGCCTGGGCGCTGCTGTGCAGTCCCGTGCGGGGCCCCATGCGCTTGGCTGGGCTGTAGGGTGCACTGAGTTGCAACTGCAGCCGAGCAGGACATGCTGGGAGGGTTCAGCGGTGCGCCGCGAGCATGGTCGTGCTTGGAACGCTGTGCAGGGCTTTCAGGGCCTGTGTGCTGGCCCGCAGGGTACCGCCTTGCTCGGAATTACGAGCTGAAAGAACGTTTCCTGCCTGCGCGCGCCTGCTGCGCCCCCGAGCTCAGCACGGTCTTCAAGTCGACTTGCTGGACTGCACTGCTGTCCCTGCGCGGCGTAGCCCGCCATGGCCGCTCGGAGATCCCGCGCAGCCCTGTGGGTGACCGCGGGGGCGCTGCTGGCCCTCCTGTCGGGCGTGGCAGCAGCGGACCCCGCCGGAGGGCCCCTGGGGGTGCTGGAGCTCACCTCCACCTCCTTCACGCCGGAGATGGAGAAGCTGGGAGACCGCTGGGTGCTGATGGAGTTCTACGCACACTGGCAAGTCCCGCCGCCGGCCTGCCCGTCGCCACGCCGCCGCCGCCGCTGTCGACCTCGCTGCTGCTCACTGTGCAGGCCTGCCCCTCCGTCCCCTCGACTTGCTGCAGGTGCCCGCACTGCAGGCAATTTGCGCCAGAGTACGAAAAGGTCGCCGCGTACTTTGCGCTGCGCGGCGAGGCGGAGCCTGTCGTCATGGTGGCGCGTATCGACTGCGCCAACTACGTGGGTTGCCGGGGGGGGATCGATCACGCTGTGCGGAGGCGCGGGGCGGCAGGGTAGGGTTGTTGCTGCTGCGGCAGACAGGTGCGGAGCAGCAGGGACCGCTGCAGGTCCTTGGGTGGGTGCTCGCCTGCTGGTGGGCCCTCGCTGCACCGCCCCCACCCCCGCTGCTCTGCCTGCTCCGCTCCTCAGAACGACGTGTGCAACAAGTTCGACGTACGCGGGTTCCCCACAATGAAGGTGGGTGCTGCGCCAAGCCAGCGATCGCAGCGCGGCAGCCAGCTGGCAAACGTCGGCAGGCAAGGGCTGTCCGCGGGCGGTTGATCGGTTGGGCGATCGACCCCCTCTCTCTCCCTGTGCTGCAGTTTGGGCTGGCTTCAGACATGGCAGCGGCTGCTTTGCCCAAGCTTGAGGCTGTGCAGCCGGCGTCGCGCCACGCCGACAGCGTCGTCGCATTCCTGGCCAAGCACTTGAACGCGTGAGCTCGGGTTTGGGGGGCGGTGGGTGCTGGATGGCACACAGCGGTGGACCGTCTGCAGGGGCGCAGCGCAGCAGCAGCAGCGGCGGCAGCAGCAGCAGCAGCGGCGGCAGCAGCAGCAGCGGCGGCGGCGGCAGGAGCAGCAGCAGCAGTGGCGGCAGCAGCAGCAGCAGGCGGGCAGGCAGGCAGGCGCACCTGCGCTCTGCATACACAACCTCCATCTCCACTGCGTGTGCATCCCTCTGCCTGCCTGCAGCAACTTTGAGTGGGCGGAACCAGACGCCGGCAGCGGCAACGGGATCGGCGACGGCGGCAGCGCCAGCGCCAGCGCCAGCGCAGCCCACAAATCTGTGTCCTCACGCAAGGCCGGCACAGGCCTTGTGGCGGGCCAGGGCGGCGCCGGCGGCGCCCTTGCGCAGCAGCAGCAGCAGCAGCAGCAGCAGCAGCAGCAGCTTACGAGGGGCGGCGGCGGCATGCATCCCCCGGCGCAGCACCGCGTCGACTTGGAGGACGTCGAGGGGGCGACGCTGCAGTCGTGGCGCTACCTCACCGCCTCGCCGCAGCTGCTCAAGGGGCCGGAGGCGCGGCAGGTGCGCGCTTGTCCTTGTGTTAGCCAGCCTTGTGTTAACCAGCATCGGGGCGATCTTCCTCGAGTGTCTTCTTCCATCCCTGACACGAACTGCAGCGCTGTTCAGGATGGGGAAGCCTCCTGGGAGCTTGAAAGAATCGCCCCCTAGCCTCCCCTGCTGCCTACAGGCCCTCGGGCATTGGGGGGGGTGGACCTGCCGGCGGAGGAGCGCCACAGGAGAAGTGCCACATTGTCGAGACGCAATGCCAGCGGCAGAACAGGCCTTTCCTCCTCCCCTGCTGCCTACAGGCACTCAAGGATTGGGTGGACCTGCTGGCGGAGGGGCACCCGGTGGACCGCTGCCGCCACGGCGCAGAGAAGCTGCAGGAAGCGCTCGACGAGCTGTGGCCGGACGACGCCGATGAGCCCGAGGCGGGGCTGGCAGACCTGTCGGTGTGCCCCAACTCACAGTTCACGGTGCGTTGGCCGCCGCTGCAGGCGACGGTCGCTGGCTAGTGCGGTTCTTAGAGCTGGAGTTGGAGTTGGGGGAGGGAGGAGGCGAGCTTGCACGTTGGCGCAGGCTGCATAGCTGTAGCCAGGAAGCAGCGCCGGGAGCAGGGGCGTGGCAGTGGCTGCCTGGCCGCCGTGGCGCCACCCACAAACCCTCTCCGGCTCGCTCCCTCTTCATCTCCCTGCTGCACATGAGTGTGCGCGGCTGCCCGCGGCACCCAGCCCAACAGCCTCTCCACCTCCCCCCTCATTCTCCGCTCACAAGCCTGCCTCTCCTGCGCCCCTCGCCTTGCCTGCTACACAGGACTGGCACAGCTGCCGCGGCACCCGGCCCGACAGCCGTGGCTACACGTGCGGCCTGTGGCAGCTGTTCCACGTGCTGGCCTCGCGCCTGCCAGAGTGCGTAGGGCGGGGGGGCCACCGAGCTGCGTCCGGGGCTTGGCTTGTCCACCAGCCTCGGCAGCGCCCTTTTGATCGCCAACTGCCTCTCGCCAGCCACTGCTATCTGCTAGGAGGCTGCAAGCCAACCAGCTATGCCCCCCGCTCTGCCCCACCCCACCCTGACTCCGTCTGCAGCACCGAAAACGCGGGTGCGGTGTGGCTGGCGGCGGTGAAAGGGTTTGTGATGAACTTCTTTCAGGTGTGGCAGGGTGCGAGGGGCGGAACGATATGAGGGTTGTGCTGCATGTCTCAGGATGCGTATAGCGCTAGCATGCGTTCTGCACGCCCGATAGATCAGACGTGAATCGACTGATGGAGTGAGCGTGCAATGGTGGGGAGGGGGCCGCTTTTGAAAGGTGCCCGAGGCTTGTTCTCCCCCGCCTTGCCCTTCGCCTGCAGTGCACCGCGTGTGCCAAGCATTTTGTGCGGCACGCGAGCAGCGAGGAGGCAGCGGCGGTGAGGCTGCGGCGCGACGCCGTGCTGTGGATGTGGCGCACCCACAACATTGTGAGTTTCTAGCATTATTGCTTTGCTGGTGGATGTGCGTGGGCGTGCGGGAGTGTCGTCAAGTTGCGGTAGGCTGCTGCATCACCATCTGCACCGCACCTGGCTGCTCTCCCACCTCCTGACATTGCCTGCCCTGCCCTGTCACCGCCACAACAGGTCAACCGTCGGCTGGCTGCTGAGGACAAGGCAGGCCCATCCAAAGCAGACCCAGCCTCGCCGCACGAGCAGTTCCCGCCGGCGGAGCTGTGCCCCGGGTGCAGGTGGGCGGCAGTTGGAGGGGGGGTGCACGTCAGCGGTGGTCGTGCTGGCGGTGCTGCTGTGCTGCGTCGCTGGCAAGAGCAGCAGGCGCAACAGCGGAGCTGCCGTCGCTCTACATAGGGGTGCGTGGCTCCTGCTCACACAGAGGGCGGCCTGCCATGCCTGCGCCGCCCGTCTCGTGCAGGAAGGCTGATGGGCAGGGGCCGGCGAAGGACGAGGCGGTGCCTTGGGACGAAGAAGAAATCTACGCCTTCCTCCTCGATTACTACAGCGGAGAACCGCCTGCTGCTGCAGGTGGGGGTGGGTGGGTGGGTGGGTGGGGGGTGGGGGGGGGGGGGCGGGGGGGCGGGGGCACGAGCAGGTATGGGTGCACCAACTATTTGGAGGACCGACAATCTTGGAGTTGATGCTTGAATGTACCTTGCCCGCGCACGCCTGCCCCGACGCTCCTCTCGCCCTCTCTGCTTGCCCTGGCAGGAGACGCGGTCGGCGGCAACGCCAGCAACAGCGGCGGCGGCAGCCGGCAAGCGGGCTGGGGGGACGCTGCGCTGCTGGTGGGCGCGGTGGCTGGCTGCATGTACGCTGTGCTGCGCAAGTCAGGGCAGTACGCGCTGCGCAAGTCAGAGTCACGCCTTTTGTGAGGCGCCTCATGCCGACAGGAGGCGCTGCCAGCGCGCTGCGCTTGTTGCTTGCCCCCCTCTCGACAAGGCGCACTTTCAACAGTTGAAAGCACTTACCAACTAGCCCCTGTCCTTGCAGCACTGCTTCTCCCTGCTCTCCTCATCTCTCCCTTCATGTCAAGCATTGCCAATCTGAGTTGGGAGCAAGCGCACGCTACGCTATGCGAGGGGAGCAGGCGTGTTGTTGCACACTCTAAGCACACAGCGCAGGCAGGGATACAGCATCGGAGAGCCTCACACCGCTGCCGCCTCGGTTGCGGCCGCAGCCAGCGGGCGACCCGCGCTGCCTGTGGCGTGCAGCCCTCTGGTTTGTTCTCAAGGCAGCTTATTGAGGAGAAGGCCTGCGGGTTCCCAGGCTGTCTCCTTGAGGCTGAGGGCAACCTCTGTTGGCTGCTCCGCTCCGCACATGACGTTTTGAGCTGCGCCGGCTCGCCTGCCACATCAGCGCACACGGATGGGACAAATCCGCCACCTGTAGCGTGTGCTCTCCACCCAACATGCCTTGCGGTCAAGGGCTGATCACCAGGAAAGAGGCATTGATCCACCACATGAGGCCGCCCGCAACGCCCCGCCCGACGTGCCTGCTGGCCGCTGCAAGCGACCCCGAACGTTGCAGTGCCAGTCAGCCATCGGTCAGCTCTGTCCTCCATTGCAGGCACTCGAATCAAGCGGCCCCAGACCAACTGTCACCTCGCCAAAACGCTATTTGTAGCAATGCCTCCGAGCAAGGCCTTCGGCGTCCTCCTGCTCCTCTGCCTGCTGGCCAATGCGTTTAGGGGCGGCAGCAGAGCAGGCGCAGGTGACGGTGCCTTCTGGGCTCCTCTGCATGCCCTCCTGTGCCCCGCCGCTGAGCCTTGGAACCCCGTTCAGAAACCACAGCCGCCTCACATCGACACGCAACGCAGCCCGGAGTTCCGTGCGCAGGTCGCAGGCTGCTGGCCGAAACGGCGCCGCCTGCGGGCGGCAACGCCACCGACGGGGCGGCAGGTCTGGTGCGTTCGGCGTGGGGCGCGGCTGCGGCGCTTCGTGTTGAATCCTTCGCGGGGCGCCTGCAGGGCCCTGTTGGGCATCGTGTGTCTGTTCTTATGCTCATCTCTTTGCTGTGCAGGATGGCGGTGGCGGCAGCAGCCAGGCGCCCGAGGCACCCACCGAAGGATCCTCTGCAGCAGCGGCGGCGGCCGCCGCCGCCGCCGCTGCTGCGGGCCATGCAGGGAGCCCCGAGGGTGCCCCCGGCAGCGACGCCACCACCGCAGACAGCAGCCTTGTGGAGCGCGCCAGCGGCTCTGCAGTCAAGGTGTTTTCGGAGATAACAGGTGCGCCGGGGGCGGGCTGCACGTGCGGCGGGGAGGCACGAGGGAGGGCCACTGTGGCGGCAGCAGCAGCAGCCGGTGGCGCTGTTGCCTGGCTTGGTGCAAGGGAGCAGGTGACACTTCGGCACCCCACCTGGGCCCCTGCTCCCCAACTGGATCCCCTGCCCCCACCCCACAGAACCCAACTACAGCCTGCCCTGGCAGCGCGAAGCATCCGCATCGGCCACCGCAAGCGGCGTCATGGCGCTGGGACCATGTGGGTCGCCGCCGTCGCTGTCGCTGTCAGCGCCGGCGCCGGCGGCGGTGGCAGAGCGTGTGGCGCCGCTGTTCAGAGTTGTGTGCTGCAGCTGTATGCTGGCGAGCGCAGCATCGCGTGATTGATGCGGCCGCGCCTGCTGGGCCCCTCTCCCTACTCCTCCCCCAGCTGGCCAACGCTGGGTGCTCACCAACGCACATGCGGTGGAGTACGCCTCGCAGGCAAGACGCAGCAGTTGTGCTCCTGGTCCGACCACATCCAGCATCGCCAGCAGCCCCGGGAGGGCCCCGCCGCCACAGCCTTGGCATAAGCAAGGAGGCTTCGCCCAGGGCTGCCCGTGTCCCTGGCGACACATTCTGAATGAATGAAGCGCACCTAGCGGGCCAGCGGCGGTCAGGGGGGCAGAGCGTGGGCCAGGCCAAATGGCGGATTCGGCTTACAAACGGCGAGCGCTGGCTGTGCCACGCAGGCCTGCTCTGCGCTGGCTGTCTAGTACCTGGTGCTGTGCTGCGCACGCTGCGCTCCTCCCCTGTCTGCACCAGGTCCAGCTCAAGCGGCGCTGGGACGACCGCAGGTTTGCCGCCCAGGTCGTGTCGGTGGGACGAGACTGCGACGTCGCGCTGCTCACAGGTACGTGCAGGGGACAGGTGCCGCCGCTGCTGTGCACCCCCCGCCAGCCAGCAGCACGCCGCAGACAGCACGCCTGGCGGCTGCTGCGGTGCGTCTGAATCCCCATGCATCCCAGCTGCCAAACCGCCGCCCTCCCGACATCGAGCAGCCTGCCCTGCCCTGCCTCCGAACACTTCCCTCCCTCTCTTCCGCTCTGCCCAGTTGAGCCCCTTGCCAAAAGCAGCCTACCCTGCCTTCACGACTTTCCTTCCTGCCCTGCCTTTACGACCCCCCCCCCCCCCCCTACCCACCCCCCCACCCCCCACCCCCCACCCCACCCCACCCCCACCCAGTCGACGACCCCCTGTTTTGGGAGGGCGCCGTGTTTGCTACCTTTGGGGAGCTGCCGTACCCTCGGGACCCTGTGTCGGTGGTGGGATACCCCATTGGAGGGGAGACGGTGAGTGGCAGGTGGGCAGTGCGGCTGGCGTTGCGGCGCGCTGCCCACAACGCCTGGTGGCTTGAGACGGTCGCCTCGGAGCGCCGCCTCGCACCCACCTGGACGTGCTGCAGCTCTGCCCCTGGCTGGCCATGGTGTCGCACAGAGGCGCGCGTACCAACTACAGCGTACAGCGCACACAGCGTGTACAGTGCCTTGCCCGCCTGCCTCGGCGCCCCACAGATCTCTGTGACAGCGGCATCGTGTGTCCCCTTTTCTTCGAAACAGATCTCTGTGTCAGCTGGCATCGTGTCCCGCCTGGAAGTCACACCCTACTCCTTTGGCGGGCGGGAGCTGCTGGCGCTGCAGATTGACGCTTGTGAGCACAGCGGGCGCAGCGTGCGGGGGCACGCGCAGGCAGCCGAGCAGGCCAGCCGTGTGGCTGTGTTGCCTGGTGTGACCCACGCTGCCTGCTCTACCGACTGCCCGCCGTCCCCCCGGTGCCCGCCGCCCTTGCCACCCACCGGCAGCCATCAACCCGGGCAACTCTGGCGGCCCAGTTCTGAACGAGCGCGGCGAATGCGTGGGCATCGCCTTTCAGGCCATCGACTCTGCGCAGGCAGAGAACGTGGGGTGAGGGCGCTGTGGATGAGGGGAGGAGGGGCGTGTGGGAGGGCAGGGGGCTCCTTATGCGCCACCCTTGTTGCAGCATGCGCTCGACCACACCTGCATGTGACCCCCCCGGAGCCTGCTGCTGTGTCATCTCAGCGGGCGCATGGGCTTCGCAGTCCTCATGCTGTGGCCGCCAGCGGCACGTATGCGCCCTTGAATCCCGCCATCCTACCCCTCACGGCTGCACATCCCCCCCCCCCCCCCCCCGCAGGTATGTGGTGCCGGTGGACATCCTGTTCCACTTTCTGGACGACACCCTCACCAACGGCGAGCCCTCGATGGATGCGTTTGGGCCCATACAGCATGCAGCTGCTGCAGTATATATAATACATGCGCGCCGTGCATGCCCACCGTGTCCCGGCGGTCCTGGCAGAACAGATGGCGCTCTCTAGCTTTGCAGGCAGGTGCAGGGGAAGATGGCCCAGCACATGTACATGCTCGGAAGCACCGCACGCCGGTTTGCTGCGCGTTCTCCCCCCCCCCTGCAGGCAGGTTCACCGGCTTCCCCTCGCTGGGGGTGCAGTGGCAGCGGATGGAGTCGGAGGTCATGAGGTACGTGCTGCAAGTGCTGGGCACGTGCTGGGTGCATGCTGCGGGTAGCTGCTGCCGTGGTGCACAGCTGCACAAGTCTCGTGCCGGCCAGGCACGGTCTACGGCACCGCCGTGCCATCGTGTGCGTGCAACCCACGCCACGTCTGACTGGCACTTCCATGATTTTTCAATGGAACCATCGTCAAACTTTGCACTTGCTGTTTGCTGCGCAGGCGGGCATATGGCGTGCAGGAGGGGGACGGCGGGGTGCTGGTGCGCCGCGTGTTCCCTGTTGGCTCCTCGGCGGGCCAGCTGCTGCAAGACGACGTGCTGCAGAGGTGAGGCATGGCGAGGGGCTTGTTGCGGCACTGCACAGAGGCAAACGCGAGCCAATTGACTTAGTGATTAAGTTATTTTATTCGATTATAGCAACCTGGTAGCACCTGGTTGCAGGTTTGAAGGCGTGGAGATTGCGCCTGATGGCACGGTGCCCTTCCGCACCGACGAACGCATGGCCATGAGTGAGCGAGCTGCTGCCGTCGCCGTGCTGCCCCTGCTGCCGCTGCCGCTGGTGCCGGTGCTGTGCCTGCTGCACGGTCTGCTGCCTTCATCGCACGCATAGCCAGGTCTGTTGTCTGCGGCAGACAGAGAAAAGCTGCACATCCATCCCCTCTCTCCGCTGTTGAACCTGTTGACTCGCTGGTCACCCACATGCAGGCCCACGTGCAGGCTGCCCCTGGTGCCTTACCTGATCTGCAGTTAGCAACCCAGTTCATTTCAATGCCATCCTCATGCAGGCTACCTGGTGTCCCAGCTGTTTGTGGGTGACGTGGCGACGGTGGACGTGCTGCGCGACGGGGAGCCCCTCCAGCTCAACATCACGTCAGTGAGCCACCTTGCCGCCGGATATCCGGCGACCGGGTCTGTTGTTTCATGCGTGTCTCGTGCTGCAACCGGCGTCTAATGTCATGCTGCAACCCGCGCTGCAGCCGGTCCGTACCCAGCTGCTGCATCGGCACAAGCAGCCCCGCCTTTCAATGTTGCATACCCCTCCTCCGAGGCCTCCGAGGAATCGAGAGCCTCCACACTTGCCCCGTCCCCCGCAGGCTTGAGGCACCCGACCGCCTGGTGCCCTTCCACTTGAACGGCCAAGACCCGTCCTACCTGGTGGCAGGGGGCCTCCTGTTCGACGTGCTGTCAGGTGCGTGCGTGCGAGGGTGTTGCCCACCCAGGCCGCTCGCCCGCGCGTGGCAGCACGGCGGGGCCAGGGGCAAGGTGGCCAGCTACGCGTGTGCTGTGTGCCGCGCAGCGCCCCGGGCCCCCCCATCTGAACCGGCGCCACCCCGCCCGCATGCGTGCAGTGCCCTACCTGTTTTCAGAGTATGGCGAGGAGTTCCCAAAGGAGGCGCCGGTGCGGCTGCTGGACCTGTTCCTCCACGGTCAGAAGAACTCGTCAGACGAGCAGGTGGGGGGCAATGCTCTTGATGAATTGCATTAACGCCTGTTAAGCAGGTGGGGGCATGCCCACAAATGCGCAAATGCTCTTGAGCGATTACGTGTGCGCATATTTATGATCAATCACCGGCCCGTCGTCACCGGGATTGGGTCGCCCTGGCAGGGATGGCTGTGCTGTTTTGCTACCTCAGGGAGGGCAGCGTAGTACTGACCCTAGGCCTGGCTAGCCGTGGATGATGTAGGCCCGTCAATGTTCAGTAATGTTCAGGGGCTTCCTGGTCCTGTTCAACGGGCAGACGGCAGAAGAAGAAGAACTCCTCAGACGAGCAGGCGGGGCAGTGGGAGCGCGGCCTAGTCTTGTCGTGTGCAACTAAAGGCTTCGTGCCAACCTGCCTGCCCGCCCCGGGGCCCCTGCAGGTGGTGTGGTGGTACCAAACCAGGTGCTGGCCTGCCCCCCCCCCCCCCCCCCCCCCCCCCCCCACACACACACACACACACCACCCCCACCCACCCACCCACACTTTGCACGCTGTCCTCCTTATGCCATGCTGCGCATCTCCTGAGCCCCGCTGCAGGTAGTGGTACTGAACCGAGTGTTGGCCAGCAGCGCCACCACTGGTTACGAACAGTTCTCAGACATAGCGGTGAGTGAGCGGCGCATTGCACGCCTGCCGCCGAGCGCCGCAGGCCCGCTGCACGTGATGCACAGCGAGGCGCGTGCAGACGGCACTGCCACGGCACGCACAGGCTTTGGGAGCGCACGTTGCTGCCTCCCGGCAGCGAGACCCATCAACACAGATCAACAGGATCAACAGCAGCCAATGTGGATCAACAGGATCGACAGCAGCCAATGTGGATCAACAGGATCAACAGCAGTAATTGAGTCTGCTTTGCCTCGGGATCAGCAGCAACCAATGTAGATCTGGCCGCAGCAGCGCAACACCCCACAACCCCACCTGCCGCCACCCTGCCCTCCCCTGCAGCCCCGCAACACCCGGCTGCTGAGCTTCAACGGCCAGCCGGTGCGCAGCCTGGCGCAGCTGGCGCAGGCGATGGTGGAGAGCCAGGAGGAGCTGCTGCGCTTAGGTGTGGACTATGACGTGCGTGGTGTGGTGGGGGCCCGAGGGACGTGCCGTGCGTGCTGCGAGGCACGGCGCGTTTGGGGTAGCACCCCCCTTGTGCCAGGTCTTACGAGTCCGGCTGTGCACAATGGTTGCTACAAACAGAATGCATTCCCCCCGCTGTCGCGCCCGCCCACCGCAGGAGGTGCTGATCCTGGATGCGGCCGCCATGCCCAACGCCACGCGCCAGGTCATGCAGGCGCACTCCATCTCGCGCGCCGTCTCGCCGGACCTGCTGGAGAGCCTGGGCATGGCGGCCACCGACGGGCCTTGACGCGTCTCGACATGAGTGATGCCTCAGGAGGCCTGTTCAAGGGCAGCCCCCTGCCTTTATGTGTGGTTGGTTGTTAGAAGGCTGCCGCCCATGAGCGAGTGCTCGTGCGTAGGCACCACCAAACCGGCTGTGCGGCGCTGCTTTGCTGAGCCGAGCATGTGCTGCTCCCAAGCCAATCAAATCGATAGCGCTTGCGTACCAGCCCGCCTGCCCGCCCGCCTGCCTGCCTGCCTGCCTGCACTATGCTACCTCACTGTTCGTGTTCTGCACACCAGTAGTTGCAAGTTCTAGACACAGCGCCGAGTACAAGCACAGCCTGTGTGTCAGACATCAGCCGACCGGCGGGAAGCGGCCTGTTCGCGTCACGCTGGCCAGCACCGCTGGCAGGCCGTGCACTTGAAACGCCTCGTGTGCCATGCGGAAGCCCTCGCCGTCTGCAAATGGGCAGAAGAGAGGGCCACGACAGGCTGGTGTGAGTGCGGCGCGCGGGGGCAACACAGGTGCACGTGAAAGGCCTCGTGTGCCACGCGGAAGCCCTCTCCGGCCGCCTGTTTAGGAAAGTACAGGACAGGAGGCAGGGAGAGGGGTCGAGAGAGAGGCCGTGGGTGGCAGTATTGTGTATGCTTGGCGCCTGCACCCGCCACAACCTGACACCTTGCCGCTGCTAGCAGCGCTGCCCCCCACGGCTCGCAGCAGCCCTGCACTCACAGATGAGGCTTGTGTCGCTGCGGATGGTGTGGCCGAGGTAGGCAGCCAGGCGCTCCTCATACGCATCCTTGAACCCCTGCAGGTAGGGCACCGCGTACAGTACAGTATGTACAACACCCGCAACTCAGTACGGTACTGCATCCAGTACACACAACAAACCGTACGTCCAGAAGCCTCTGAGCCAGCAGCTGTCCACACGAATTGTGCAGGGCAGGGAAACGTCTTTGAACGCCGCTGGGTGGGACGTTGGCAGGTCGTTGGGGGGGCCCTCCGGCCAGGGGGAACAGCTGGTGCAGGGTGGTTAGCTGGCACAGCAGTTGCAAGCCCAGCCCTGCACACAGCTGCCGCGGCCGCGACCGGGCAGAGTCGCCGCCGCCGCACCTGCGCCTGCTGTGCCTCCAGCCAGATGAGGGCCATGAGCTGGCACAGGCCCTCCTCGACCATAGCGTCCAAAGCGCGCGCGCCTGCTCACACGTTGTACAAGGCAGCAAATTGGTGAGAGTGTTGGCGAAGTGGGAGGGAGCAGGGCACAGCAAAGCAAGTAGAGGGAGCAACACACAAGGGCACATGGCCCTGCTGCCGCGCATGTCCTCCACAGTTGAGCGCCCAACGCACAGGCACCACAGGGTGTGCAACACATCCAACCACGCACCCGTGCAGCCGGCCATTCGCAGGTACGCATGCATGAGCTCGTGGGCAAGGATGGAGCCGGTCAGCAGGCGGGGCAGCCCGTAGAGCACCTGCGGGAGGCGCAGGCAGGCAGGCAGGCAGGCCAAGCAGGCGTGAGACCAGGTGCATGCTTGAGGAGCTCGCATGGCTTGCCCGATGGCCTCCTGCTGAGGCTCCCTGCTGGCCCGCCGCCGTTCCCTGCCCGCCACTTGGGGAACGCACCACTTGGGGAACGCACCACTTGGGCAACGCACCACCGCTGCCGCCGCCCAAACAGCCCTGCCTCCCGGTTGTTGCTCACCAGGATGGCGGTGACGTGGCAGCGCGTGGGCCCCACCTGCACCGCCTCGCGGAACACCGCAAAGGGGTTGCCCCCGGGGATGCGCAGGATGGAGCGGACCGACGCATACTCCTCTGTCAGGCACAGGCCTGGGGGGGGGGGGGGGGGGGGGCCAGGCGCAGCGTGGAGGGGCGTCGGGAGGGGCACGAGGGGATGATGCGCACGATGGAACAAACCGAAGCATGCTCCTTGGTCAGGCACAGGCCTGCAAGGAAGAGGGCACAAGCCACCGCATGGGGGGGGGGGGGGGGGGGGGGGCACAAGCCACGGCCTGAGAACAGTGCGCGGCCACCATGCCCCTGCACGCCCGCAATGGCACAAACGCCGCCGTGCGCCGCCCCAGCGCGCACCTCGCACGTGGAAGACCGGCCCGCCTCCGCGCCCCCGCCCGCCCGTCTCCCGCCCCTCTGCCTCGTTCAGAGCCCCAGAGTCCACCTGCAACACACATGCAGGGGCAAGGTGGGGAATGAAGGCAGGGCGGCGGGGGGGGTGGACTGCGGACGCTGGCACCTCATTGTAGCCACCCTGGTGCACTAGCACGCTCTCCCTCTGCCCCCCGCTCCCTCTGCCCCCCGCTCCCTCTGCCCCCCGCTCCCTCCACCAGCCTGCCCCACCCCACCCCACCCCACCACCGCAGCCAAGCAGCACACCCACCAGCATCATGGGCGGCGTGGCCGGCAGCTCCAAGCCCAGGCCGGCGAAGAAGGAGAGCACGTTCAGCCAGAGAGGCTGCGCGTCGCGCGTGTCTACAGAGCAGGGGGGGGAAGGGCGGTACGAGGCACCCTGTCAAGGCGGGGCTGGTGCATGCCAGCAAGGGTGAAGCTGTAGCGAACCAGGGTGGGCTAAGAGAAGAGGGACGGAGGAAGCTTCCGTGCAAGGCGCGACATTCGAGGCCACGCATACAGGCGCAACCACGCCCAGCGCCCCTCTTCCGCACCATCTCGTGCAGCATGACGCCTGCCTGCCCACCTGTGGTGATGGTGTCGAGGCACGGCAGGCACAGCTCGCGGCCGTCCTCCAGCGCCGCCCACGCCTCGCCATCCGGCCGCAGGCGGTCACAGCCGCAGCAGCGCGGCGCGTCGGCGTGCTTGTCGGGGCTGCGACAAGCCACACGGGAGGCACGCGAGCAGGGGAGGGGCAGGGTGGATGGCGGCGGCAAGCAAGGATGCCTGGTGCTGCAAGTGCAGCTGCAAGCGCAGGCGCTTCCTGCTGCTGGCCTGGCACACACCGCACACGCTGCACACAAAACACGCTTGTAACTGTCAGGGCAACGTGCACACAGGTGCAGGCCTCACCAGAACTTCTGGCCCCAGAAGGGCACCTCTTGCCACACAATGCGCCGGTTGCCCTGTGCATGGACGGCGGGCGGGCGGGAGGCACACGCGTGAGGCGGTTCGGCCATCGGGCAGCAGGCCAGAGCAGCACAACACGCGCTGACCCACGGCACAGCTTGCGCAACAGGCATGCATGCCCGCACAGGCCTGAGCAAGCCGGCGTTGCTGTGCAAGCACTGCCGCCGCCAGCACTGCTCCCGACCTTTGCCCAACGCCAGGGCCGAGCCAGGTGCAACAAGGCTCCCATCAGAGCCCTGAACAACTGCAATTCCCCCTGCCAAGTGCCCTTCTCCCAAGCCCCGCCCGCCCACCTGCTCAGGTATGAAGTTGCCGCATACGGCGCACCGCGGCACAAACTCTTCTTTGAAGCAGGGGATGTGGAACAGGCGGCCCTCGCGTTCGGTGAAGGGAGCGCCAGACGCGTGCCCGATGGGCTGCCGGCAGTGGCTGCACACCAGGCAGCCTGGGGGAGGGGAGGGGCGGAGGGGGGGGGAGGGGGAGGGGGAGGTGTGTGTGCAACGGCAGCAGAGCGGAACCGGCAAGGCGACACAGCGCCACCACCAGCCTCGAGCGCCTCAGCTTCTCCGTGCACCCTCCTCTCCTCACCAGGGTGCCACGAGCGCCCCAGGGCATTGATGTATGCAGACGCAGGCAGGCCAAACCGGCCAGCCAGCGCGCCGCCGCACCCAGCGCAAGAGCGTCCCCGGTCTCTGGCTGCTGCTGGCGCTGCACCTGTAGGCAGCGCCGGTGCTGCAGGCGGCTGGGAGGGGCGCGGCGGGGCGGGAGCCTGTGGCGGCGACGCGCCCGGCCGCGCCGAGCCGGTCGCAGCCGCCGCCACAGCAGCTGCTGCTCCAGCGCCCAGTGGGCCTGTGGCCACCGGCTGCTGCTGCTGCTGCCGCTGCTGCTGCTGCTGCCGCTCCTGTCGCTCCTCTAAATCGAACTGCTGCTGCAGAGCGAGCGCCAGTGCCTCGTCCTCACTCAGCTGCTGCTGGCGCGGCGCCTGCTGCTGCTGCTGCTGCCACTGCTGCTGAGGCGGTGCCGCCTGCTGCCGCTGCTGCTGGGCAACAGGTTGTTGTTGGCTGTTTTGAACGGGCGGCTGCTGCGGTGACCACGGCTGCTGCTGCGGATGAGGGTGATGCGGGTAGTGCTGCTGCACTGGCTGCCCCGACGGCGTAATATAATGTGGCTGCTGCTGCTGCTGCGCCTGCTCGCCCTGCTGCAGTTCGGAATATTTCTGCTTCAGTTTGCCCAGCAACTTCTTGCCGCGCTGCATGGCATCGGCAGTGGTGACCCGCCAGCTGTCCACCAGGCTGGCTCCACCGCTGCCGCCGCTGGAGGAGGGGCGCGCATGGTTGATGCCTGGAGGAGGCGGCGGCACGTGGTGCTGCTGCTGCAGCGGCGGGATGGGAGCTGCTGCTGCAGGCGGGGCCGCTGCCGTGGGCGCACCTGCTGCTTGTGTTGTTGTTGATGGTGCTCGTGCTGGTGCTGATGCTCCCGCTACTGGTGCTGATACTGATGCTCCCGCTGCTGGCGCTCCCAATGGTGCTCCTGCCGCTGCATCTGCCGCAAAGCCCGCAGCTGCGCCCGCCGCCGCTTCCTCAGCCTGCAGCCGTGCCGCAAGGCGGGCGTCCTCCGTCGCCTGCTGATCCGCTGTGCTGAGAGCCACCGCAATCTCCAGCTGCTCCTCCTCGCTCAATGGGCCCAAATCCAGCGAGTGCGTCTCCATCTGCACGGAGGAAGGGGCACAGAGGGCGGCGCAGTGAGCGGCGGAGAGCAGCGGGCGGCGGCAAGCCGCGACTGGCAGCGCCAGGCCAGGTCGGGCTCCCGACCGATTTGCAGCGCTCTTATCACCTCCAAGGTGATGCTCAAGCTGCACAAGCGTGCCTCGAAGAGGCGACAGGCGGCTCGCAAGCGCGGGCGGACACAGAGAGTCCCGCGCGAGGTTGTGGCGCGTTGAAGTCGATGGTACAGGGGTCAACAGTGTTGTAGGGCGGCCTGATCGAAAAAACGAGGCGTGTCGCACTTTCGGCAATCTTCCTCCTGAGTTTCTCCGTGGCCAGCTCTTCGTTTCGCCACCGTAAGGGAGCAATGGCTGGGGCACAGCCACCGCCCTGCAGAGTGTGAGTGGGGGCGCGCTGCACAGCCCGCCCTTTCTCGCCTTGACCCCCCGCATGCATTATTTGCGACGTAAAACGCGCCCTTGAGCACGCGTCCACTTCACTGCCAGTCACTGCCGCCGCCGCCGCCGCCGCCGCCGCAGGTGCCGCCAGCGGCCCGCCGAGTACACCTGCCCCCGCTGCAACGCGCGCTACTGCTCTCTGGACTGCTACAAGCAGCACTCGGAGCGCTGCACCGAGGGCTTCTACAAGTGCGCAGCACCTTGGGGCGGCGGCTGCCTCGGGAGTTGTGCGTGCCTGGTGGCACCACTCGCGCAAGGGACCGTTCCGCCCAGCCTGCCTACACGCCCTTCCCCTTGCCTGATGCCCCCCTTGCCCGGCGTTCCACCCCGCAGGGATGCGGCGGTGGCGGAGCTGCACAGCATCCGTGCGGGGGAGGCGGAGAAGGCGCACATGATGGAAATCCTGCAGCGCCTGCACCAGCAGGAGCTGGGCGGCAGCAGCGACGAAGAGGGCGGAGAGGGCGGCAGTGACAGAGGTGCGTGTTCACACTGCTGCTGCATGCGTATCTCTGCTGGAATGAGCAGACAGCTGTCTGGCTTGTGTGACGTGGACAAGGAGTGATCCAACCTGCAGCACATACCCGGCCTGAACGCCACCACCTCCCACCTCCCACTGCAGGCGGCAGCGACGAGGAGGGGGAGGGCTTGTCGGCGGAGACGCTGCACCGCCTGCTGGCCAAGGCAAGAAAGCAGCAGCCGCGTGCTGCGACTGACAGCAGGGTTGGTGCTGGGAGGTACCCGCTGCACAGCGCCTTGCCGCCTGCTGTTCTCGTCGCACGCACCGACACCACTTGCCTTGCACCCTGTGCCCACCCCGCCGCCTGCCCTGTGCCCCCCGGTGCCGCAGATGCAGGCCGCGGGAGGAGATGCGGAGGTGAGCGCGGAGGATCTTAGCCCAGCTGAGCTGGCGGCGTTCCACCGCGCTTTGGCCGCTGGGGAGCTGAGCGACACGCTGGCCCCGTGGCAGCCCTGGTGGCTCACAGAAGAAGCGGCGGCGCTGGAGCTGGGGGTGGGTGGCACACCGCTGGTGGTGGCAGCAGAGGAGCAGGCATCGGCGGCGGCGGATGGCGAGCAGCAGCGGCGGCAGCAGGCGCTGCTGCCGGTGCCGCCCAGCAGGCCGCTGCCGCCGCTGGCGACGCTGACGCGGGCGGCGCCGTCGCCGGTGCTGCGGGGCCAGCTGCTGGACCTGCTGTACTCGTACTGCCTCACGCTCAGGCGGTACAACGGCGACTGGGAGTGGGAGGCGGCCGACGCGGCAGACACGCTCTTTGCGCTGTCGGCAGTGCTGACCGCCGCCGCCGGCGGCGGCGCCGAAGACGGCAGCACAACCGCCAGCGGCGACGAGGCGGGCGGCGACGCTGCGTCGGTGCTGCTGGCGTGTGTGCAGCGCGCGTGCCGACCGCCGGTGGGGGGCGCCGAGCTGCGAGGGTTTGCCGTGAGCGTGCTGTCTGATGTGGCGGCCATGCTGCGGCTGGGGCGCGCTGTGGTGCTCACAGCGCTGATGGACACCTCACGGCTGGTGGAGGCGGCGCGGCAGCAGCTCGAGGGCGGCGGCGAGGGCGGCAGGAGCAAGCAGGCAAGAGCAGGGGGGTGCCAGGGAAGCAAGAGCTGCCACCGCCGGCCGATGCAAGCATTTGCGCCGTACCTCCGTCCCGTTTGCCCAACGGTGTAGCCCCCACACCGTGCCGTCTGCCCAGCGGGCCCTGCCGTGCTGCCCGCCATGCATCTGCCGATGCCAGCGCATGGCAGCAGCCACGTCAGGGGTGCATGTAGAGGTCGAGTGAGCAAGCGGGAGCAGCGTGCTACGCATGCGCTTGACGGGGCTGTCGGCGACGAGCGCGAGGGCGGTACCGGAGCCCTGGCCCACCACGCGAAGAATGGCAGCCTCTTGTCAGCCCACCCCAGCATGCTCGGAAATGGCTGTGCTGCGTATTGTTGGGCACGAGGTGTCGTCATCCGTGCGTGATGCTCCCCACGTGGCACCGGAACGACGCAAGCCGTACCGGCTGGCACGCTGAAGTGGCAAACATATGTGGTTCCTGCACGTTGTTGTACCTGCTGTTCGCACCGGCGCCCTGACCTGCCATTCCTCCTCCTCCGTGTTGTCTGCAGCAGTGCAAGGAGCTGCGGCGCCGGCTGGTGGCTGCAGAACGCAAGCTGCTCTTCCTCCTGTCTTGGGCCAACGAGCTCCCAGCAGAGGGGTATGACCGTCTGGCGGCGGCGGCGGAGGCGGAGCACCGGCGGCACGCGGCGGCGGGAGGGCACGGCGGCGGCAGGCAGCCGCCCAGCAGCACGCACGCGGGCGGTGCGGCCAGCAAGATGGCGGCGGCGGCAGCAGCGGGTGCCATTGGTGCGGTAGAGGGGGGATGGCCACCGGGCAAGGCGCGCGTGCTTGTTGAAGAGCTTGCGTGAGTGTTTGCTGCACTCGACTTTAAGCACACCAGCAGTCAGGGGAGAATGCGCATTTTGCTAGGCACGTGGGCATGCACGCATGCATGCCGTGACGGGACTGCATGTTGCAAAGGCTGCCAGCTGAGGGGCGTGCTGCACTCGCGCATCTGCGCCGCCCTGGGACCTCAGGGCAGGGAAAGCGGCGACGTCAGGTACGGGTGCCAAGCTGTGATGGCACAGTGCTTGCAATGGATTGAGACGCCTGAGCCACGTATTTGTTCGCACCGTGCACCTTGCACCTGATAGAGCGGAGAGGCTGCGCAGGAGGGGCTGCCAGCCATCGGTGCAGACACGTCGACAGCGGTGCACGTCGGCATCGCCGCTGGCAGTGCATGGCGCGCCTCTGACGGCCACCGCCATTGCCCGCTCCGCCGCTGCTCCACCAAGTCAGATTCCCAACCAAACGATGAGGCAAGCGCGACAGGGGCCCAGACTGACGCCTAACAAGCCTTTAATAGAAATAGTCTTTAGAGGCTCACCAGACCGTGCAAGCACAGGTGCCAATGCCCACCATGTGATGGCCGGCGGCAACATTGCACCACACTGGCAAACCTCAATTGGAGGCTGTGTTTCCGCATCTGTCTCTCTGAGGCACTCGTGGGGTGTGGAGGCTGTGGGAAGCCTCGGTGGGCAGTGCTTTGCAGGCAGGGGGCCATGAATGCCGGTCGGTAGGGGCGGGGGTGCAAGGCCCCGCCGGCGGTGGCGGCAAGGGGGCTGCCTCCCATCAACGAGCTTGTTTGCTGGATGCCTGACGCCCCTCGACCCCACCCACGCTTTGTACCATGTTGTGTTTGCTTACTGGTGGCAGCCAGCTGACAATCAAGTGCTGTATGTGTGTGGACAGGGCATGGCAAGCGGGCGCCGTCCGCACACCACGCTGCCCGCCCGGCGGTGGATGTATGGCAGTCAAACAGGCTGGTTTTACCACCACACTGCACTACGCTGCAGCCATATGCGTGTTAGAGCCACCTTTGTAAGGAGGAGGCAATGCTGCACCATCTGCAGCAGGGAGAGTGCTGCCAGCAGGAGGCGGTGGCGGCACCGCCGGCGGCACCGCTGGCGGCACCATGTATGTATGGCGCAGCGGCGCAGCTCCCTCTGCTTGCAACCTCATGTTCCCTGCCTTCGCTACATCTCCAGGCAGCGCGCCCATATCTCCCAAGGTCGATCTCCTCCGTAGCTGGACAGTTTGCATAATCGGGTGCCACTGTGTGCCACGGGGGCGGGCCTTACCAACAGGGGGGCTTACAAACAGCTGAGCCTATGTAGAGATCAACTGTCCCGCCCTCCACACTTCTTCCCCATTCACTCACCTCTTGTTGCTCGACACCCTTGGACCGCCGTCGCGCCAACATGACGTGGCTGAACTCCTTCATGAACGGCGATGGCCGGGCCATGGAGCCTATCACCGTCAGGTGAGCGTCCGCTGCCCGCGCTGAGCCGTTTTTGGCGTGTATTGGCATTTGCAGGGCGCGCCCACACCGCGTGGCGTGCTCCCGCACAGCCTGCTGCTGCCCAGTGCCGGCTCGCGTGAGTGCCGGCTCGCGTTGGCGCCCTCAGAAAGAAAAGAAAGAAAGAAAGAAAGAATACGCCCTTGGGCGTGGATTGAGGAAGCCGGCCGCCGCTCAGCGAGCACATGTCCTGGGCTGGGCAGCTCCGCCTGGCTGCCGCTCCCGGCCTGCACCCACATGCCCTGCTTGAACAAGGTTTCCCGCACCCCCTGCAGGCACCCTGATGGCATCCCCAACAACAAGACCGGCACCACCCTCACCGCCACCCTGCACATCTTCTGGTGGGTGAAGGGGAGGTGCCTGCCGGCCCAGCGCCTGCGCCCCTGCCCCCCGCATTGCGCGCAGCATGCGCGGCAGCAGTGATTGGGCCGTGCGGCGCCGCCTGAGCGCCCGTACACGCACCCCGCTGGCACGCCTCACCGGCCTGCCGTGCTCCCCGCCCCCCCTGCAGCGCTGTGGTGGGAGCTGGCGTGCTCGCGCTCCCGCGCGTGCTGGCCTGGCTCGGCTGGTGAGGAGCCCAGCGGCTGGCTGGCACCGTGCATATACGCCCCCGCCACCAGCAGCTGCACATGTGTACAGAGCGGGGGCGGCTGTGGCCAGCTGGAGCCCAGCCGTGAGCCGGTCCGAGCGCTGCTCCCCTGCGGGCCCCTGCCCCTCCTCGCCCCCCGCCGCGCCCCTCACCGCCGCGGTGCCATGCCCTCCCTCCCCCCCGCCGCAGACGCCCCCGGCATGGTCCTGGAGGGCTTCCCCGACGCCCCGAGGACGTGCTCATCGCAGCTAACATCGCCATCCTGGTGAGGCGGATGTCACCGGCCTGGCATTCCCGACAACTGGCTTGTGTGCCTCTCTCTCCGCTGGCGGCCCCCTCCTCCTGCTCGGCTGCCGGCCCCGCCGCAGCGCGCCCGCCACGCTGCCCGCGGCAGCGCCCGCCGCGCCCCCTCGTGCCGCAGAGGCTGACGCTCCCTCCCTCCCTCTCCGGCACCCCCGCCCGCCCCCCTGCCCGCTGATCCACATGCTCTCCGCCTTCCAGATGTACGGCCAGCCCATGTTCGACACGCTCGAGTCCTGGATCAAGCTGGGCATGGTGCGCCGCGCGCGCAAGCTCAAGGGCCGCAAGGGCAGCGAGGGCTCCATCTCAAACAACATGTCTGACGTGGAGAAGGCTGAGCTCAAGAGTGAGCGGCGCTGGGTGGTGCTGCTGCTGTTGGGGATGACCGCATGGGGCCGGGATGGTGTGCCGTGCTGGGTGCGCTGGGTGGGCTCCTTGTCGCACCCCACTCCTGTGCCTTGCTTGCTCACGGCCCTCCCCTGCCCCTGCCCCCTCCCATGACGCAGCCCTGCCCATGCACGGCATCGACGAGAAGCGTGAGAACGAGGTGTACAACACCGCCCCGCACGCCGTCGTGCCCCCCGCCGCCGCGCACCTGGCCCACCCCGAGGGCGCCATCGGTGAGCTCCGAGCGCGGCGGTGCCGGCTGCAGCCAGCACCTCCAGCCCCGGCTGCCTGGCGCGGCAGGCAGCCAGCCTGCTGGCCGTCCGCGACAGCCAGTGCGCCAAGCCAGCCGGCCGAGCAGCTGGGCGGCCCCGGCCTGACGCGCTCGCCGATGCTCCGCTTCCCTTCCCTGCCCAGCCCTGCCGGGCTCACCGGTGGTCCCCTCTTCTCACCTTCCCCTCCCCTGCCCTCCCCTGCAGTCCACAAGGTTGAGCACATGGCCGAGGCCACCGCCATGTTCCACCTGGACACGGTGAGTGCAGGGGCCCGCCTGCTGCGCCTGGCTGCGCCTGCTGGGCCTGCTGGGGGAAGCGGCGCCAGCTCGGCGGCGGCTCTAAGGACCCCAGGCCTGGCCAGACATTGCCCGCCCTCCTGCACCCCCCGCCTCCTGTTTTGGATGCTGCAGGGCGCCACCGCCGAGGATGTGCCCAGCAACGATGACATCTTCCTGCTGCCCCTCTGGATGGTGAGCCCAGGCGCTGCCGCCCCGGCGTGCGCGCTGGCACGGCCCCGCCCTCGCCGCCTGCCCGCTTGCCGCCGTCACTCTCATCTTCTTTTGCGCCATCCATCAATCCCTGCCTGCAGCGCGTGGTGGTGCGCTCCCTGTATGTCGGCATCATCTGCATCCTCGCCATTGTCATGCCCTTCTTCGGCGGTGAGGCTTTGAGCTTTGCTTCAAGAGGCCCCAGCCGCCCAGCTGGCCAGCACTGCCAGCGCTGCAGCCGGGCGGGCCGCTGCCTGCTGCGCGGGCCCGCTTCCGCGCTGCCAAGCATGGTGGTGACAGGCAGACGGGAGCCCCCGCGGCAGGGCTGTGCGTTCTGACCTTGACACGCCGCCCTGCCCACGCCTGCCCCGCAGACATGTGCTCCCTCATTGGCGCCCTCACCTTCTTCCCCCTGGCCATCTGGTGAGCGCACGCCGCCGCCCACGCTGGCCGCAGATGCAAGCACGCCAGCGCCCGTGCTGCCCACCCGCGTGCATCGCCAGGCGCTGGCTGGCCCCGCGCCCCCGCCGCCGAGGGCACGCGCCGTGCACCGCCTGGCACGCCCGCCCGGCATGCCGCGCTGCACCAGTTGTGAGCCCTGCCCCCGGTGCCTCACGGTCTCCCGTCCGCTGTGCCCCCGCAGGTACCCCTTCCGCATGTACCACCGCGTGTACCACCCCGCCGGCCCCAAGCTGTGGGCCATGGTGGCAGTTGGCTGCATGATGTTCCTCATCTGCATCGGATCCACGCTGGGCGCCGTGCGCAGCATCATCAACAACTGGAGCTCGTACGAGTTCTTCGCCAGCTGAGCAACTCGGCAGCCCCCACCACACTCTTTGCCAGCCAGCCGGCGCCCAGCCAGCACGGGAGCGGAGTTCCCACGCAGCGCCGGCGGCCGCGCAGCCACGGCCGCTCCTCGCCGGGGCCGGGCCGCCGCTCCGGGGGCCCCTCCAGGCACGCCCGGCTCGCGCCGGCTGCCACCAGTTTTGCCTCAGGCATGTATCGTATCCTATACTGAACAAACCCACCATGTTCCTTCGGCGCTGTGCTCGGGCCGCACCGGCGGCTCCAAACCCTGAGCCTGCCTGCACGCCGCACCTTGCCCAGCCGCACCCTGCACCCCCACCGCCGGGGAGGCCTGCGCAGGGTGGCCTCCGGCCCCACCGTCTGCTCCCCGCGACGCCCACCTGTACTAACTGCACACCCCGGCACAAACTCCACGGCTGTTTTAGCGGCGCTTTTCCTCACCCCCCTTCCTTCGGCCCCTTTCTGTGCTCTGTGTCCCGCTGCTCTCAAACTCAAGACGCGCCGCAGGCATGCCCCCTGGTTTTCCTTCCTGCTCTGAACCATTCCATCTGCCATTGGCTGTGCCCATCAGCTGCCCCGTCCCTGTTGCGCTCGTTTCGGCCGCTGTTGATGCGCCCGTATGCCCTACTGGTGAAGTTTTGAAAATCACGACTCGAATATGTTCTCTTGTGCCCCCAACCCCATTTAACAATGATGCCCGTTGTGTGCGGTTGAGAGGGCTGAGGGCAGTGCTGCCGAGGACTGAGTGCAGCGCTGCGGAGGCACCCGACTGCTGGCCATGGCTGGTTGCAGCGCTGATTCTGATTTAACATGCCACGTGGGCTGAGGCGAAGGCAGCGACAGCTGGGCAGTGCAAGCCGCACGCCGCCAGGAGTGAGGGCGGGCCGCTGCCCACAGCGGCACACGTGGCTGCGCCGCGCTGCCACCATCCACAGATGTGTCGCCCCAGCACATGGGTTTCTCCAACCATCCTTGGGGATGGAGAGAGATGGATAGGGACAACGGGGGCACGCTGCCGCAGCGCTGCGCCCAAATCAATCCTCCTTGCCAGTGTTGGTGCGTGCCGCCGCCGCCGCAGCGCCATTCCACGGTCCCCCCGCTTGTGGCAGCGCATGCCTCCCCAGCAGCACTTGCGCCTCTGCTGTCAGGCCTGCGGCATGGCGGCAGGGGCACGTGGTGCGCAGAGGAGGAGGTCGAAAGCTTGGCGCGTTGCACCAACTGGGGCGGGCAGCCAAGCGAGCGCGCCGGTCTCATGCACACCTCCTCATGCACGTCCCCCGATGCCCCCTACCTCTGACCACGCGTGCGGCGCAGCGTGCGGTGGTGGCGGCAGCCAGCGAGGCCATCAGGGTTATAGAGAGGGACAGGGTGCCCAGCCAGGGCACTGCCAACGTGTAGCCAAGCGTGCAGCTGCCCCATGCGTCGGTCATGGCGCGCAGCCGCCCCAGCACCGCCGCCTGCGAGGGATGGCGGGATCGACAGCAGGTTTGCACCACACCGCAGCATTGGGGCGAGCGTGTCAAGGGACTTCATATTCTGCAGGGCCCTCAGCCCCCAGCCGCACACACACACCGTGCACTCGCCCCGTGGTTCCGGTTCCTCCCTGCAGCAGCTGTGGGCACTGGTGGGCCCACGCCAGCAGCCCTGCCTTGCCCCAATACCTGGATGGTGCCCGCGTAAGCGGCCCCGTCCACGCCCCCGCCCCTGCTTCTGCCCAAATTTGGGCGGTGGGTGGAGGCCGTCCCCCCTACACCAACATGCGTCAGCCCCTGCCATTCCTCTGCCCACACCCCAGCGGATGGTTCCCTTCCCCCCTGCGCCGACCTGCGCCGCCAGCTGCTGTGGCTCCGCCTCGAGGGGCAGCGCCAGCAGGGCTTGTTGGGCATCGGCCAGCTGGTCTAAAGCAACCCCTGCCAGCGCATCAGTCAGCTCTGCGGTGGAGAACAGTTGAAGGGGGAACTTTCGGGGCGAGGCGTGGGGGAGGGCAACAGGCGGCTCGCAGGGGCAGCGGGGCTTGCTGTGTATTTGTCAGCGGGCCCTTCGCCACCACCGCCAGCGCTACGGCCGGCGCCATTCCTGCAAGTAGCGGCAGGTCCAGGGGCGGGGCAGGGCGCAGGCGGTGGCGGCGGGGCGGGGCTGGTGCAACACCGGTGGCCTGGCGCACGCTGCACATCGCCATGGCAGCCTGTGGCAGCCCCTCCCAGGACCCCACCGCGTCTCCAGGCCGACCCGCCCTCCCACCCACTGCCCACCCCCACCCACCGCCCACCCTTGAGCCTCCAGCAGACTGCCAGGTTGATAAGGTTGAGGATGAGCACCAGCAGGTTAAGGGGCACCCAGCGGAACTTGTGGGCAGCCACGGAGAGGGCGAGGTAGGCGAGGATGGCGCCGTCGCGCTGGGCGTAAAACCCACGCTCTGGTTGGGAGGCAGGTGGATGGTGGCAGATGGGTGGGTGGGGTGGGGTGGTGGTGGTGGTGGTGTGGGGGGGGGGGGGGAGGCAGGTGAAGGGCCGCGGAGCACCCCTCCCAGACACTCTACTACCCTCCCTGCCTCCCATTGCTTACTACGCCTGTCTGAGCCGACACGCCCAAATGTCAGCTGCAACGTCTCCCCGGAGCTCAGCTGCCCCGCCACCGCCATGCCCGACACGCGCTCATACAGGGCCGCCGCATCCGCCTGCCACACCGCCAGGTCAGCACCCAGCGCTGCATAGTCGCGCACGGCGTCTCCCTGCAGGGTTGTTTGACGGGGGGCGGTTGTGAACAGGTGAAGGCATGTGCGCGGTGGCTGGTGCAAGGGCGGAACCAGCACGGCAGCAGCGACGGCACGATTTGCGCGGCCAGCTCCTCACCGTGGCTGGCACACGGAACTGGTGGTGCTCTGGAAAGGCCTGCAGGGCAGCGCTGTAGCGGTCGAACGCCTCCCACGTCTCGGCCAGCCTGCAGCAGGGCTCGGGGAGGGAGGGAGGGTGTGTGAGCGCAGTGGCGGCAAAAGGAGAGAGAAAAGGAGGGCATGGCTTGAAGCAGGGCCAGCACCAGAGCAGCATACCGTGTGGTGCGGTATGCATCCACTACTGGCACAAAGGCTTCCTTTGTAACGCACCCGACAGTACGCAGCAGGGACAGCGGCAGGAGGAGGGCTGCAAGGGTGGCACCCCAGAAGAGCGCCGCTCGCCCGTTGGTCCGTTCGGCCCCCATCTGCCGCCGCTTCTGCGCTTCTGTCCTGGCCACTGTTCGGGTTGGCGACGCGCGTGCAAGCCTGTTTGGCCTCTTGTCTGGTCTTGCCACGCGTGGCTTGATGCGCGCTGCGCCCTGCAAGTGCGGCTCAAGTTCGGCAGGCGCTGTCGCCGGCGCTGCGCTTTTAGTGAGAAGGAGCTTCTGAACGGAGCTTGAACGCCAAGCAGAACACTAAACAGCATAGAGCATCTAGGCGTGGAGCAGTCGCCGCGGCCGTCAGGTGTGCGCTGCCGTCGTCGCCTGGCCTGCATTCCACGAACATGTACAAACCATCTTCTCAAACACAATGGGGGTTGTGGTAGCATCTACAGCCGCCACGCATGGTATCACATAAGCCACCACCGCAGCAGGCGGCACACGTTCCACTCTGCTGGCACTGCCTCGAGGCGCATCAACAGAGACACATGCTGCCACTGGCAGCTCAACCACCCCAACAATATGCACACAACCACTGCTTCTGGCATGTGTTGTTTACCGACCGCCAAGGTGCCGGGCGTTGGGGCAAACCGGGTGCTGTGTTACAGGGAGGAAAGGCGAGTCTGCATCAGGCGAGCGCGAGCACCGCCAGGCGAAATCAGCGGGATAAGGAGGTCAAGAGGGCGCGAGGCGGGGGGAGGGACAAAATGGGGCAAAAAAAGCGGCACCAATGACCGGGCGCAGGCATAGCGCTCCCAGCAGGCAGCACTGCCCCGTCGGCTCTAACCCTCTGACCGTGCCATTCCTTCGCCTTCCTCGCACCGATGGTGTCCGCCAGCGCTCCTTTAAAACCGGCAGCACGCCTGAGCGCCCCCACCCCCACCCACCCACACCCCACCCCCACCCACTCACCCGCTGCACCCGTCCCTGGCGACACCTCCTGCAGCCGAGCGCACGCGTGCGGCCCCAGTGGCAGGCAGCCTGTGCCACCGCCTGCTGCGCACGCTGGGCATGGAGCGAGGCGAGCTCGACTTCCAGGGGGTCAACATCAAGCAGCTGCTGGTGGGGTGGGGCCGCCTGACCAAGGTCAGTAGGGGCGTGAACGGCGCGAAGAACGGCGCTGCCTGCTGCACAAGGGCAGCAAGCCTGAGGCGGCCACGGGTGCAGCCGCAGACCCTCTCCCATTCCCCTGCTGCTGCTCCTGCTGCACGTGCTGCGCAGCAAAGAGGCTGGCAAGTTTTGGGACGGCGCCCACCGCAGGCTGTTGCCGCAGGTGCTGGCCGCCGGCGCGCCTGCCCGCTGCACCTGTTCGCAAGCAAGGCGGCTGCCGCTGGCTGGCCAAGGCGGCTGGGCTGACCGGCACCAAAGGCCGGGCCGACATGCACCGGCACACCAGTCTATGGTGCCGCTCCCCTTCACGACGGTTACCCCTTGCTCTCCTGCATGCACGCTCTCTGCCACACCCTTGCTGTCTGCTCCTGAGCTCTGCTGGCAGCTTGCCCAGCGCCGTGCCCTGCAACCAGCCTGCGCTGCCACGCCTCGAGTGCCGCCTCGCGAGCAGGGAAGGGGGGGGGGGGGCGTTACATCGAAAGCAAAGACAGGAAATGAGGATGAACTGCAGCCCAGCGCTCACTGGCTGATGACAGTGTACTCGGCGGGCGGCGCAGGCGGCGCAGGGTACTGCGCCGGGCCGTGACGCCGGTCAGCGGGGCACCGCTTCTTCGGCCGCCGGTGCGCCATCTTCTTGGCACCCTTGAACTCTGCAGCCAGGGGGGGGGGAGGGCCGGAGGCGGGTCGGCGGGGCTGATCAACCACAGGGGCCGGTAAGCAGGCTTCAAGGTGTTGGCCTGCTCTCTGTCACTCGACCTGCTGCCGCACCGGGCCTTGCGGCCGGAGCCCACCGCGTCGCCGCCGACCGCACTGGCGCACCACCGGCCGCCGGTCCAGCGCTGCACAAACACTTGTGTGCGCGCCCCGATGACAATGTGCGTCGCCCGGGCGGTGCGCGACGCCGCCTCTGTGCAAGCCAGCAGCCATGCAGGCCGCCGGCCACTCGACTCACGGGGGTGGGTGGCGCAGGTCGTCACCATGCGGCTGGTGGTGGGGCCCGCGAGCGTCGCGCTCAGCATCGCGGAAAGCTGCTGCTGCTGCCTACGAGCCTCTCGGTCCACGTCCAGCGACTGTGGTGCCTCTGAGCTGGTGTAAGAAAGAAGAAGTAACGCAATGCGCTTCGCCAGTCGGACAGTGGCGGGGGCAGGAGGATGTGCAGGCGCAGCGCACAGCGTTGCCCCGGCCCTTCCGTCGCTGCGCCAGTCGCCTGCCCTGCAAACCTCCTCAAGGGCTTGGCACGGCGCAGCTGGTTACATCAGCATCATCAAGCAACGTCATCAGTGCCAGGGGCGGTCAGCTGCCCCCTCGACGGACAGCCGACCCTCGCCGGCCGAGCCGTAGGGCGCCCCCGCGTGCTGCTGCTGCTGCTGCTGCTGCGGGCCGCCTGCAGAGCCCCCTCCTAGCAGCCGCCGCTCCAGCGCAGCCCACGGGTTCTCCAGCATCGAGGGACTGACGTACGCTTCAATGCGCCCACCGCCGCCGTTGCCGCCGCCGCGCCCGCCTCCGCGGCCCCCGCGCCCGCCGCGGCCTGCAGCATTCCCAAACGGTGTGGCAGCAGTGGGCGTACAGCGGAGCAGACGCTGAAAGGCAAGCAGCAGCCTGACAGCGGGGCAGCAAAACAGGCGGCTGTGCACCTTGACGCCCCAAGTTCCCGCCAGCAGCCAACAATCAATCAACTGGCCGGCTCACCTCCAAACTGCTGCTGCTGGCCCTGCTGCCCCCGTCCGCCTCTGCGGCCCCCAGCCATGCCGCCGCCCGCCTGCCCTGGGTAGAGCTGCTGCTGATCTGGCAGCGGCGCACGTGGTCCCCCGGAGTGAGGCGGGCCTGCCGGCGGCATGCCTGGTGGCGGGACCAGGCCAATGGGCTGCGGTAGCATGCCTGGTGGTGGTGGCATGCCCGCCGGCGGCCGTGCGCCCATTGGGTGGAACCCCCCGGGCCGTGGCGGCCCCACCAGTGGCTGCTGCTGCTGCCAGGGCGCGGCGGGCATGTAGGGCTGCTGGCCTGGCCGCCCGGGGAAGGGAGGCGGCGGCGGCCCAGGGCGCTGCGCACCTGCCCAGGGCCCCGGCGGCGGCGGCCTCTGCTGCTGCAGGTGCGGCGAGGGTGGGCGCCACTGCGGCGCGCCCCGCTGCTGCCAGGGCTGTGGCGCCTGCTGCTGCCAGTGAGAGGCGCCAGGGGGACCGCGTGGCGGGCCGGGGGTCAGGCCGGGCGGCAGGCCGGGGAGCGGGCCGCCCTGTGGCCGCGCGGTCCGTGCCGCCTCCTGCGTCGCCTCGCGCCGCTGCTGCTGCACGTCGCGGGAGCGCTGCATCGCACCCATGGGGTCGCTGCAGGGCGAGAGGGGCGGCAAAGGACGCTTCAGGGCAGCCAGCAGCATGGAGCCTTGCCGCACGCAACGCTCGTGCATGGGGCAGCCAGGATGCAAGGCAGGCGGCATGGGGCACGTGCCACCCTGTTTGCTACGCGCATCACCTGTAAAAGTTGAAGGGCCCGCTGTCTTTGGGGGTGGCGTCGTCAGCAAAAGGATTGGCCAGGCTTGCAGCAGTGCTGCCGCCACCGCCCTCGCCGGCATCGGCTGCCGACTGTGCCAGCGCCTTGAGGCGCTTGCGCCGTGCCTCTGAGGCATCCATGTAGGCGCTGTGCGCTAGGATGCGAGCGCCGAGCAGGCACGGCCGCTAGGAAGAGCGGCAGCAGAGGCAGGCGGCGGCCGACGAAGAGGGGCGGGGGTGCCGCCGGCTACCTAGCGCCGCTCGTGGACCCACGGCTGCCTGTATGCCTGCTGCCAACTTTGCGGAGCACTTTGAGAGCTTGCGGGGCGCTGCAGGATTGCCCAGAGAGGTGCGGCGGTGGTGCTGCTCGACTCTATAGGCGGTCAGCGCTTGACGCTGCAGAAGCGGTCAAGGTATTGTTGCTACGCAATGATCCGCGCGGAACAGCGCCTCTAAAGGCCTGGCAGCCTGCATCAGGGCTGGCTCATTGCCTCTGCGCCAAACGCGCCATCGCCATTCGCAGCTCAAACACCTCGCAGTAGAAAGCAACCAGGGGCCGCGCCGCCCCCAGCAAGAAAGGTGAGTGTCCGGGCGCCCACCAAGTTCGAGTTGCCGCGCTTGGCACGCCCCTCCTGTACTTCCAATTGGACGCAGACGAGCGCACGAGGCACTGTATTGCTCGTCAGCGATGTCAGCACGCTGCACCGCACGCCACTGCGGCCGCGTGACGGCGGCGGTTCAACGCAGACGCCAAGCGGCGTCGCGCACTCGTGCCCTCCCTGTGCAGGCGCCAAATGCCAAAGACATTTGCGGAGGCTCTGAGCGCCGCGGTTGCCAAGCAGGGCAAGCCGGAAGGCGAGATCAAGAGCCTCAACCTCGACTGCTCGTGCCGCTGCAGCCGCGTCGAGGTGGGCTGGCGGGCCGCTGTGGTTGCCGCTGCGCTGCCGCGGCTGCAGCAGGTGCACGCAGCGAACGTTGCGCGCAGCAAGGAGCGGCCTGGCCTGGCGGCAGCCTTGCATCTGGTGGCCGAGCTGGTGTTTGGCTGGCCGCGGTTGCGTCCTCCCAGCCTGAATCTTTGCTCGCCCACCCCTCCCAGGGACTTGAAGCATTCACGCAGCTGGAGAAGCTGTCTCTTGGGTCGCTGGGCCTGAAATCCCTGGAGGGCCTGCCTGCGCAGGTGGGTGGCACCGGGGGTCCTGCGTCGCCAACGGAAGCACGCGACGCGTTGCGTTGCCTCGGCGCCGCCTGCCGCTGTGCCGGACGCCTTGCGGCTCACGCTTGCAGCGTCTGCGCCCCAGGCCGCGTTGCTTGGGGGTGCACAGAAACACCCTGCCCCGTCCCTCCCGACGTGCAGCTGCAACGGCTTGCTGTGAACGACAACAGCATCACCGGTGCCTCGCTCACCGCGCTCACAGGCCTGCAGCAGCTGCGCCACCTTGACCTGGCGGGTGGGTGGGGCTTAGGTGGGACGTCGGCAGGTGGGGAGGGCGCGCAGGCAGCGGTGATCACGTCGGCACCACCACCGACGGCGTTGATGTTTGGTGCCGGCCGGGAGTGGTGTGATGCTTGCTGGCTGGGCTTGCGGCCATGCCTCCCAGCAGCACCTGCCACGACGGCCTGCTGGCGGCTGCAGCAGCAGAGATGCTGGGAATGATCTGCCACGTCGCCAGAGCGGGCGGCCGCGGCAGGACGTGTAGTGCCTGGGGCCCCTCAGCCCTCCCTCCTCATCGCCTCCCCGCATCGACCGCAGGCACCCGCATCGCAAACGTCTCGCAGCTGAGCGTGCTCACAGCCCTCAAGCATCTGCACTCCCTCGACCTGGAGGGCGCACCTCTTGCCGACGAGCCGACGTATCGCGCAAAGGTGTTCGAGATGCTGGCGGTGCTGCCCCACTTCACCGCGGTGGACGAGCTGAACAAAAATGGTGAGCGGGGAGCGCAGCAAACAGCCCCCTGCTGCAGGCAGCCCCGATGGCCTGTTCACACCACCGTTTGCAGGCGTTCGGATGCGACGGGCGGTCCGGCCCGGGCCGGCACGCGACGTTGGGGCGCCCCGACGGGCGGCGGGAGCGTCGACAGCTGGCCGGGGGGAGCGGCGACGAACCGTCTGCAGTTTGAAAACCTCCTGCCTCCACCCCACGCCTCCTCCTGCTGCAGATGAGGAGGTGGTAGATGCCGAGGACACGGAGGGCGAGGTGCGGGATGGATCCAGGGGCTGAGGGCTGCTGCTGCGGTAGTCCGCCGCGGCACCAAGTGCGTGCCCCATTCCGCTGCGCACCCAAATCTTGCCGCCGACCAACCGCCTGACTTTCAGGAGGAGGAGGAGGAGGACGACGAGGAGTACGAGGAGGAGGAGGACGATGAGGATGATGACGGAGAGGAGGTGCGCAGCAACAGCTGATGCCTGCCGCCAATACCCCTGAGCGTGCTGCTGCGCCCGCTTGATGCCGCCTGTCCAAGTGCTGTGAGTGCGGTGCTTGGCGCAGTGCTGTATGCTGGCACCTGCACACCTTGGCAGGGGTACCCAACTGCTGTTGCCCGTTCTGTCTGTGCTTCGCTGCAGGGCGAGGAGGCTGGCGAGGGCGGCGCTGGCGGTGCTGGCGGCGGCGCTGCGGGCGACGACGGCGAGGATGACGACGTGAGTGGCTGCGCCTGTGGCAAGGCATAGTGGCTGATAGGAGGCGGACGCGTTGCAGCAGGCGGGCCCATTCTTGTTCAAGCAGCCTGAGTGTACCGCGAGTCAATTTGCCTCCAGCCGGTGCCAGCCAGCACTCGCCGTCTGCACGTCCCGCCGATGCGTGCACCAGCTGCAGCCTGCCGTCGACCGCCGACCCTGCCTGCTGGCCCACTCAAGGCACCCAGGGTTGCCCGCCGCCTCGCGCCCTGGACCGCCCATCCACACGTGCACAAGAGGCTGATAAACAGCAGAATCGACGCCTGACGCCGCTGCTGCTGCTGCCACTGCAAACATCCGCTGTTACAGGATGAGGGCGATGATGACGACGATGGCGGCGAGGAGGAGGAATTCGAGGAGGTGCGACCTGCCTGCTGTGGTGTGGAGGTCACGCAGGCAGGGGTGGGCTTGGCGCGTGCGGCGTCCCTGCGGGCCTCTGGCGGGCGGCGCTGCCCAGCGAGCGGCAAAGCTGGGCGTGCACACGTGAATGTCTCTGCCCCTTTGCTTCCTTCTCTTCCCTTGCTCCTTCTTTGGTTCCTTGCTGCATCCACCTCCTTCCCTGACCCTCCCTCTGCCCCCCTTCCGCATCTGCCGCTGCAGGGCGAGGAGGAGGAGGAGGCCGTCAAGTCGCCCACCACCGCCGCGCTGCTGCAGGTGCGCACCGCGTGCGCTGCCGCACCGCTGGCCATCTGCGGCTGAAGCCCGCCCGCTGCGCTGCTTCACAACAACGGTGGCATTCTTATTTTAAATAATCACATCACGAAGCGTCTCCTGCTGTGTGCGCCCAGTGCAGGAGGGAGACCTGTCGGACGACGAGGAGGAGTATCAGGTGACGGGGAGGTGGGACACAGGCAGGCTCTCCACTCTGTTCGTGTGCGGTTGCCTGCTGCCCATGCAACGCTGCTTCTCCCCTGCTCCAACCCTCTCAAGGTGGCCCACGCTGGCCTCCAGGGATCCGGCCTGTGTGCACGACCGGCACAGCGCATCTGCGCCCGCCTGCCTGTGCCGCCCTGCCTTGCTGACGGCACCTCCGCCCCGGCCTTCCTGCCCTTGCTTCTTGGCCGCAGGAGGAGGAGGAGCCCGAGGACGAGGACGTGAGTGCTGGGCCACAGGCCTGGGGTGTAGGGGGCCAGGCCTGCGCCGTTGCCTGCCCAGCACGCGTGCGTGTGCAGGGGGGCACAGTGCCTGCTCCGCTGGCTGCGGCTCACCCTATCCTGCGGCAGCGGGCCGGCCACGCCCAATGCCTGCCAACCCCCTCGTCCCTTGCTCGCCCCGCACTGCTGCCAACCCCCTCTTGCCCTTGCTCCCCCGCCTGCTGCCCGCCGCTAAACTCCCTCGTCCCCCTGGCTCCCCCCCCCTGCCGCAGCTGGACGAGGATGATGATGACGAGGCACCCAAGAAGCGCAAGCGTGCCGACGACAGCGACGAGGGTGAGCGCAGCACGGTTTCTGTCCCAGGGCCGTTATTCTCCACAGCCGAGCTTGCGGGGAACTGCTGTGTGTCAACAACACAGGAGAGATTGCCTGCAAGCAGCGCGTGGCGCAAGACTCGCGCCGGTCGGGCGGTGCCCACCCACCGCGCCAGGCACCTCGTCACCAGAGTGGCTCATGCTCTGCCTGGTGCCTCCCCCTGAACCCTCCCCCTCAGACTATGAGGAGGAGGAGGGCGACGATGACGAGTGAAGCAAGTGACGGCCTGCCAGCCCGGCTTGCCGCCACCCCTACCGAACGCAGCGCACCGGCTGCGCTGCGCTGTGCGCATGGCAGGGGTGGCGGCTTGGCCAGGCAGGCTTGGAGCCGACCGCTCGCAGCCCTCACTAGGCAGCTCTGACTGACCTATGGCGCACGTACGTGCTGCTCGCTCCCTGTACACCTCTCGCCCCCGCGACCCGTGCACCGCTGCACGCGCAGCTCCGCTCGCCCCCTGTCTCCTCCCTGTCTGGCCCTGTTGATGCTGGCGCCAGCCATGCATGCTCCTCACCGCCCAGCTCGCTCCGCTGCTGCCTGTATTCACAACCCCTCCCCCCCTCAGTTGTACCGCACTACCGTCCCTGCGCGGCGCCTGAAGCATGGCGCTGCAGCGACCCTTTGACGCAACCGCCGCACCGCTAACGCTTGTCCTTGCCCCTGCTGCTTGCCCCCCAATGCGACCGCCCGTGCTGTGCTGGTGGTACGCTGCTTCCGCCGCGCCCCCTTTGCACCAGCTCTGTCCCCGTGGCCCCCCCCTGCGGGTTGCAAACCAAGCTACCCCGGCCACTCTGGGGTGAAGGGGGGCGACTGCCGCCTGAAACACCTTTCAACCCACTCCTGAGGCATCGTGGTGCACGTGCAGGCGCCGTGCAGCGCCCGCGAGCGCTGCTGCAGTCTGTGCGGGCGTGATGTGCGGGCGGGCGATTTGCAGAGGTCCCGGGCAGCGGCAGGGTGGGTTTGAGTGTCTCGTGATTGATGCGATAGGGAGGGGTTGGCAGCAGAGGCAAAAAAAGGAAGCGATGGCAGTGCTGTGGTCGTCGTGCATCGAAATAAAGCAAATGTGCGCTGGCGCGCGTCGGCGCAGCGCTGCGGTCTGCACGGGGGGCAGCCGTGAAGGGGACTTGAGGCTACGAAATAAAAGGCATGGGAGACGATGGGTTGGTTTGTCCACACACTCTTGAAGGGGTCGGGGAGGAGGCGGCACAGGTGACGAGGGGGGGCCTGGGCACGGGGAGCGGCCTGTAAAAAACCGAGCCAGGGGCGGCGGCGCAGCTGGGGCAGGCCGCCGCCGAAGGTGGTGGCTGCGACGGGGCGGCGGGGCGCGCCGCGCCGCCGCTGCTGCTGGCTGACGGTGGTGGTACAAATGAGATGGGACGGGGGGCTGGGAGAGCTACGGCGCCGCAACACGCTGCGGACGCAGCCGGCAGACAGGCCTCGCTGCTGCCGCAGCAGGCAACCAGGGAAGCAACTCGGCCCGCCGCTTGGCGAGCCGTCGCGGCCCGCTCAGCAGTGACAGCTCAGCGGACGCAACAGACCAGCCGGTGCGTGCGAGCTGCGCTGGTTGTGCTGCTTAGCTGTCCAGCACCAGCTTGGCAGCCAGGAAGACGACGGTCCAGAAGGCGCCCTGGGGAAGAGAGGGAGGAGGGAGGAGGGTCAGGCGGGTTGGGGCTCGGCAGGTAGGCAGCAGGACGGCAGGCAGCAGGCGGGCAGCCCATGAGCTCTCCGGCGCAGGCCGCGGTCCGGTCCAAAACCCCCGCCCTCAAGCCGCGCTCCCCCTCCGCCACGGCGATGGTTGTGAAGCCTGCGCCCAGTGCCACTGCGACTCACCAGGATGGCCAGCTTGGAGGCGCCGGCGCGCATCTTGGCCGCCATGCTGTCAAGCATGACCTGCGCAACGGGCAAGGCAGGGGGAAGAGAGGCAAGAGGGGGTCAGCCTTGAGGGAAGGCGTGTGCTGCCAGCAGGCGATGTCTGCGGCCAACTCCCTCCTCCCAACCGACGCCCCTCCCCCGGCCCACGCTCACGCCCACGCTCACGCCCACCACCACGCCCACGACCACCAACAACAACGCAAACACACCTGCGCGCCCGCCACCGTGCCCAGCACGCCGACCAGCAGGATGCCCGCGGTCAGCATCGCCTTTGTCTTCTCATCCAGGCCCAGGGAGCCGGCGATGGCGACCGCGGGGGCGGCGCCGTCGGTGCCCTTGACCGCCACATCCTCGATCGTTGAGAGGAGCAGGCCGCCGCCGGTGGCCGCCAGGCCCAGCACAAAGGCGGTGATCAGGGGGCTGCTCTGCTTGGTGCCCTGGCCCTCGGGGGCGATGGGCACGTCGCCCTGCGTGGGGGAGCCAGGGGGGGTGGGGGGTGGGTGAGGGTGGGGGGGGCAACTGGAAGGCAGGACAGGCTGGAAAGGCTGCACAGGTTTCCCGGGGCTGGCTGGCTGGCTGGCAGGTGGGCGGGCGGTGCGTGCGCTTGGCTGCATGTGCTACAACGTCCCGCCTCCTCTCAGCTCAGGTTCTCAGAACCCCCCCCCCCCCTCGCACACCCCGGCTCACTCCCTCACCTTCTCCTTGAAGTACTGCAGGCCCAGCTCGCCGCCGGCAAAGCCGCCGGTCAGCTCATTGCGCTCGGGGTACCTGGAGAGGGAGAGGGTGGGCGAGGCAGGGGAGGGGGTTGGGGAGGGGGCCGACGTGCGAGGCTGGCAGGCGGCGCCGGCAGGCGGGCGGGCCGTGTCGAGCGTTGACATTTACAAGAAAATGGGCGCTGCGCACAGGGCTTGTAGGAGGGCGGGCGCAAGGCCCACACGCGCGCACGCACGCGGCGGCGCCACTCACTTCTTGGCGTCGTCCACAATGGTGCGGCCGTTGCCCAGGTAAATTGTGTCGCTGCCCTTGGCAATGGGCTGAGGGGCGCGCGCTGCCTTGCCGGCCTTCTTGGCGGGGGCGCCGTTGAGCTCCTGCGGAAAGCAATGGTTGGTGTGGGGGCGCGGCGTCGGTTAGTGGGATCACCGCAGCCACCACACGGTGCGGCAGGGGAAGGAGGGAGAAGGATGGAGGCAGCGGCGGCAAGCGGCAGTGGGCTGGGAACAGGCACCTCCCCCGCACCTTCTCGCGCTGGGTGGCAGCCACAAACTCCTTCAGGCCCTTCTCGCCGCCGGCCCAGCCGCCTGCGCAGCAACAAACATGGGGGCAGCGCGGGAGCGGTGTCATCGGGGGGTGGCGGTGCAGTGGGACGTGGGGGCGGTGCGTGTTCGCATGGCGCTGCTCATGCATGAGGACACAGCGCACAAGCCGGGTACTGGTACAGTTACCCGCCTACCCACCCACCCTCGTCCCCCTGCACCCGCCCGCCTCCCCGCCCACCCACCGGTGTACTCGCTGCGCTGAGGGTACTTGGAGGGGTCGTCCACCACAAACCGCCCCTTCTTGCCCAGCTTCTTCTCCTCCACCTCGTCCTTGGCGTGGCCAATGTAGATCTCGGCGGCCTTGCCGCCGGCGGGGGCCGCGGGGGCGGCCACCTGCTGCGCCTCGGCGGTCTGCTGCAAGGGGGAGGGGGGAGGGGGCGGGGAGGTGGGTGGGTGAAGCAGAGGGGGTGTGGGGGTGATGTTACGCGACAGATGGTGAGCGGGGGGGTGGGCTGTGCACACGCTGTGCACTATGCGAGGGGGGTGGGGCAGCAGGCGTGGAAGGGAAGGGGATGCAGGCAGGCTGAGCTGCGCTTGAAGCTCGTGCGTGCTGCCGCGAAACCACGGACGCTGCGCAGCAGCTGGCGCGTCGCTCGAAATGTCGAGGTGCTGTGCATCTAACGGTGCCTCTCAGGGTGCATAGTAGGTGCTGGCGGACGGCACACATCACAGTTTACCGCACGGGACTAGGCCAGGCCAGCCGGTCCAGCACTGCTGCTTCAGCTGCCCTTCAGGTGAGCGGCGGCGGGCGCTTGCGGCAGCCACTGTGCCATCGACCCCAGCTGCAACACGGCTCGCTTGCGATCATCCCCAGAGCCTAGACGTCTTTAGGTGAGCACGCGAGTGGCGGAGAATGACCCCAGAGTTCGCCCAGAAGCAGCGGAGGCATTGCCGGCGGGAGCCTACCTGCGCTGAGACGCGCACGCCGCGCCGCTGAACGCCACGGGCCAGCGTAGGGCGGCTAACGGTGAGCTGTAGGGCCTGCATCTCTCTTGAGCCTGTGAGGGAGGTGTGCGGGTGTGCGGGCGGGCTGCTGGCGGCGCGAGTGACTGCGAGGCTGGTGAGACCGAGGGGGAGAGGTGCAGAGGGAATGGGTTGGCCCTGGGGAGCGCGGTGCCGGCAGGAGAAGGGCAGCCCATGTGGCGCCAACGCCGCGTAGTAGGCCGTAGGTAGTGGCCGCACACGGGCAGGCTGCCATACCTCCCTGTCTCGTCAGTCCCCCCCCCGGGAGCACCATCCCCTTGCACATTCAAGGCAACTGTGTACACCAGCTCCCTGCCCATATGCCTGCTTGCTTGGCTGCTCAAGCAGCCAGCGCTCTCGCCCCAGCCGCCTGCAGTCCCCTGGCTTGCCTTGCGTCGGCGGCACACAGCCCCGTGCGGTGCCCGAGCGACGAGGATTGCAGTGCGGGCCGGGTGTCCGGCGTGAAGGGACTGAAGGCAGACGGGCATGGACGAGCGGTGGGGAAAATTGCGGGAGCACAGTGCAGCAGAGCAACAGACGGCAGGGGCAGTAGTCTAGGGGGGAGGGAGGCGGGCACACAAGCGGGGTTGGTATGGCAATGATGGCGTTCGTGTGGGGGAGGAGCATGCGTTGGAGGGGGGGCAGGTGGTTTGGGGCGCAGATGCCGCCAGGCACGCAGGCGGGCTACGCTACGCCCACGAGGGGCAAGGGAGCGGGGAGGGGGGGGGGGCGAGCGAGACCAAAGGCCTCGTGCTGCCTCCCGCAGCACCGCAGCCGGTGGGCCATGGAAAGGTGGCATGCCACCGCATGTGGGCCCCCGTTCAGGCCCCCAGCTGCGTCAGGTAATCCTCCACATCAGCCTTGACCCCCGTCAGCTTGCCCTCCGTCGTCACCCGCAGCCCGCCGGCGGTGCGCAGCGTGAGCAGCACGCGCGCGTCAAACGCGGTGGCGTGCGCGTTGGTGTTGCAAAACACCTCGAAGTACTCCACTTCGCCTGCCGCCACGTCGCCTGTGGGCGTGGGCAGGGCGGAGTGGGGCGGGGTGGGGTGGGGGCCGCTGGCAGCGGCCGGGAGGGCTGGCGGGGGCAAAGGTGGCCGTCGCGCTGACATCGGGGGAGCTCTCCCTGTGCTGTGCATGCTTCAATCTGAAGTGTTTACAGAAGCAAGAGCAGAGGGCGGGCTCACCCTTGAAGATGTACTCCAGCGAGGGCAAACGCTTGGGACGCTGCGCCTCCTGCTTGTCGGCAAACGTCTGCATGCGGTGGGTGGGAGGCGCATCCGGCAGACTCGGGGGGCAGGCTCCGTGAGGCGTTGGGCCCCTGCGCGGTGCAGCGCCGATGGCTTGCGGGCAGGCGCTGTGGGTTACGGTGGCCGTCTGGCTCCCCACCGCAGTTACGCACAGGCCTGATCAAGGAACAAAGCAGGGTGCAGCAAGGGGACGTTCGGGGGGCCTACCTGCATCACGCTGGTCAGCGCCTCGCTCAGCCGCTTTGCTTCCTCCGCCCGCAGCGGGAACGCCAGCGTCGTCTGGTCGATGTGGAAGGCCAGCGCCTGCGTGGCTTGTGCTGCAGCAGTTCCATGCACACCGTGGGGGAGGAGGGAGAGGGTGCATCAGATTGTTCTGAGGAGGTGCAGCACTCGAGGCGCAGGCGGCTGCTGGCCTCACCGCTGGCGGCCGCCAGGACGCGGCATCGCGGCGCTGCTGCCGCCCGGTACCCCCGGCGGTGCTGCTGCTGCAGTAGAGGGGCTGCAAGGCGGGCGCGGTGCAGCGCGCCCGTCTGAAGAGCGCACGACATGTGTGTGCAAGGGGCGGTAACTGCAACGACCACGGCAACTGTGTGACGGTCCCACACAGGCAGGATGAGCCATGGTGAGGGATGGGCCAGGGTGAGGGAAGGATGGACTGCCCTGCTGCGTGCTGAGTTTGCGCCCTGTCCCCCTCGAATTCGCGCTCTACCCGGCCATCGCGGTGCCTGCATCGCCACCCATCAGCCCGACAGCCCGCCTGCACGGCCCCTGGCCACAGCACTGTTTGTTGGGCTCCCCCTTTGATCGGGCGCTGGCGCTGCGCTCACAGACGGTCCCCAGACGGTCCAGCGGGCCATGGCGCCCACAACCCGCAATGGCACCATGCGGGGCGAGCCTGGCGCTGAGGCGGCTGCCGCCACCAATGGCGGCGTGGCAGCGGCAGCGGCGGCAAAGTCGCCCAGCCGCCGCCGCCAGCCGCAGCCGCAGCACCACGAGTTTGAGTTCTTCGGGCCCTACCTGGGCCCGCTGTGCATCATGCTGGGCCTCCCCGCCGTCTGCTACGCGCTCGTTTACGCCTGCAACGGCAGCGGGTGCATGCACCTGGCGCCGCGCTTCTCCATCCCGGGCTTCCCCCCCGCCCAGCGCCTCTTCTCCTGGGAGGCCCTGGCCGTCTACTGCGCCTGGTTCGCCGCCCAGGTGGCGCTGCACCTGGCGCTGCCGGGCAAGCGGCGGCAGGGGGTGGTGCTGCCAGACGGCAGGCGGCTGACCTACAAGCTCAACGGTGCGGCGGCGGTGGGCGAAGGAGAGGCTTTGCGCGGTCCCTGACTGGTGGCTGGCAGAAAGCTGGACAGTGGAGAGTTAATCAACCGCCTGGATCTGCTGCTACGCGACACTCGCTGCAGCAGCGCCCCCGCGCAGCTCGGCGCAGCAGCGTGGAGGTCTGTGGCCGGGGGAGGGCAGGCTGCCCGCCGAACCGCCGTTGCGCTCCTCCCCCCCTGCTCCCCCGCTGCTGCGCCCGCCGCGCCTGCTGCAGGCCTGCAAAATATGGTGATCAGCCTGGGGGCCGCCCTCTTCCTGGGCTTCTGGCGGCGCTCCCTGGACCTGGGGTGGGTCTACGACAACTACGTGCCGCTGCTCACGGCCTCGGTAGGCAGGCAGCGGGGGCGGCTGCTTGCTGCTTGTTGGCTTCTGCTGCCGCCGCCGCCGCCACCGCTGATGCTGCAGCCACGCACGTGCTGCTGCTGCTGCTGCTGCCTCTGCTGTCCGCAGCTGCTGCTGCCGCTGCCGCTGCTCAGCCACTCCCCTCCTGGCCGTGCTCCCCCCAATCACCGGCAGGTGCTGTTCTCCAGCGGGCTGTCGCTCTACCTCTACATCAGCTCACATGCCAAGGGCGCGCTGCTGGCACACGGGGGCAACACAGGTGGGCAGGCAGGCGCGCGCGGCAGAAGCGGTTGCAGCTCGCTTGTGTTGCAGGGGCTGCCGCTGCAGTCGCTGCCGCTCTGCGGCACGCACCGTGCGACTGGCCCCTTCTGATGGTAGTGCCTTGCCCCTCCTCCCCTGTGCCGACAGGCTACCGCATCTACGATTTCTTCATTGGCCGCGAGCTCAACCCCCGCATCGGCAGCTTTGACCTAAAGGAGTTTTGCGAGCTGTACCCAGGTGCGGCGGCGGGGGAGGGGCGCCGCATCCTGCGGCTGGGTCGTCCCGCTTCAGCGCTGGTGCGCGAGTGTATGATGAGATGTGGTTGAGTGAATAACAGTCAGCCCGTATTTGTACCCAGATGCGGCGGCCTTGGTGGGCTACACCAGGAAAAGAGGATAGACATAATAATAATAAAAGAGGAAACACATAATAATATCTGTATCTGTACGCAGGTGCCGCGGCAGGGAGAGCAGGGGGGGGACCAGTGAGGGCCGGGGCGGCGCCGCAGCAGGCTCCACTCTCAAGCGGCGCACCACGCAGCGGCGCCCGCCCGCCCGCGCCCGCACCTCCCCGCGCCGTGCTCCCGCCACGTTCTCCCCCTGTGCCGCCTCCCCTTCCCTGCAGGCCTCATCGGCTGGGTCCTGATCGACCTTGCCATGGCCCACAAGCAGTGGACCAGCAGCGGCAGCGTCAGCACCGGCATGCTGCTGGTCTGCGCTTTCCACGTGCTGTACGTGCTGGACGCGCTGTGGTTCGAGCCCGCCATCCTGACCACCATGTGAGGAGGAGGAGAAGGAGCAGGGGGAGCAGGGGGAGGAGGAGGGCTGGAAGCGCTTCACTTGGGCTCCCCGCCCAGCGCCGTTGCTGGCGGAACGCTGCCGGCGCTCCTGTGGTGCTGCTTCTGACATGCCCAGGCGGCCTACCCTACGCTTCACCTTCCCTACCCCCAATCCCCTGCTCATTGCCCTCTCGCCCTCCGGGGGCATCACCACTGATGGCTTCGGGTGCATGCCGCCCACGCCGCTTACGCCAGCAACACATTGCCTCTGCGTTGCCCTCGTGCTGAAGCCTCTGCCTCCTTTGCTCTGCCTTGCGCCAGGGACATCACCACCGACGGCTTTGGGTTCATGCTGGCGTTTGGTGACCTGGCGTGGGTGCCCTTCACCTACAGCCTGCAGGCCCGCGTGCTGGTGGACCACGCCACGGTGAGGAGCGGCTGCTGCGAGCTGGCAGCACGCTCTGTGTGTGTGTGTGGGGGTGGGGGGGGGGGGGGGGGGGGGCTGTGGCAGGACGGGGCGCAGGCCAGCGTGGTCAGGGTCTGTGCAACGTGATGGGGGGTTGAGTGCTGTGGGCGTTAGGCCGCAGGGCAGAAGAGCGCCAGGAGTTGCGGGGCTGAAGAGCCTCCGCTGATGCCTCAGCGCCTCATGGCCGCCGCGCCCCTCCCCCCCCGCCTTGCCGAACCCGCAGCCGCTGTCCACCGCTGCCGTCGCCGCCATCATCGCGTTAAAGTGCTTTGGCTACCTTGTCTTCCGCGGCGCCAACTCACAAAAGGTGGGTGGGCCCTGCGGTGCGTGCTGTGTGTTAATCAGACGAGACGCCTCGGGCGCCGCACTGCTGAAGGCGGGGCACAGCCTGCTCCTCTCGCGACCAGCCGCCGCGCTCGCCGTGCCGCGTGCGTGCGCCCCGCACCTTCCGCACCGTCGTGCTCACTCACCGACGTGTGCCCCCCCACCCCCACCCCCACCCCACCCCACCCCACCCCCACCCCCACCCACCCCCCCCCCACCCCCCACCCCCACCCACCCCCACCCACCCCCACCACCACCAGGATTTGTTCCGCCGGGACGCCACCCACCCCCGCGTCGCCGGCCTGCGCACGCTGCCCACCGAACGCGGCACTCGGCTCATCGTCAGCGGCTGGTGGGGCATCGCCCGGCACATCAACTATACAGGGGACTGGCTGATGGGGTGAGCTGCTGGGGGGTGGGGGGTGGGGGGGGTGGGTGGGGGGGGGGTGGGGGAGGGGGGGGGGGGGAGGGGGGGGGGGGGAGGGGGGGGCGGCGGCGCGGCAGGGTTGCTAGGACGGCTGCTGGGGGGTTGGCAGGAGCGCTGCTGGGTGGGCGGCAGCTGGGCCCAGCGCAGGCGTGCGACACATACGTGCGCTCTGCTGGTCCATCCCCCCCCCCCCCCCCCCCCCCCCCCCCCCCCCCCCCCCCCCCACCCACCCACACACACACACACACACACACACACACACACACACACACACACACACACACACACACACACACACACACACACACACACACACACACACACACACACACACACACACACACACACCACACACACACACACACACACACACACACACACACACACACACACACACACACACACACACACACACACACACACACACACACACACACACACACACACACACACACACACACACACACACACACACACACACACACACACACACACACACACACACACACACACACACACACACACACACACACACACACACACACACACACACACACACACACCTCCCTAACTTTGCAGGCTTTCCTGGTGCCTGCCCACCGGCTTCCAGAGCATTGTGCCATACTTTTACGCGGTGGGTTGGGTGGATGGGCAGATGGTTGGCTGGGCAGTTTGGGCCCTGTTGCAGACTGCCATGTGGTGCGAGCACACCGCGGTGCGCCCAGCCTCTGCACTTGCTGCGCACCGCTGCTACCGCGCCTCAGCTCCCTCGTCACCTCCCCTCCCCCCGCTCCTCCGCAAAAGATTTACTTCCTCTGCCTGCTGCTGCACCGCGACCGCCGCGACGACGCCGCCTGCCGCATCAAGTGAGGCTGGGGCTGGGTGGCGCGGAGTTGCTATGGCTGGGCAGCGGGGGGAAGGACAGCGGGGGGGAGGGCAGCGGGAAGTTGCACATGGAGAGCGCAGCATCCTGCTGCTGCCACTGCCGCCGCCGCTGCCGCTGCTGCTGCCGCCCCATCCACCCTGCCTTAGTGATCACAGTGCTCAAGTTGTCGCGCGGCCCGCTTCTACAACACGCCCGTCTGCCCCCCTTGCTGCGCAGGTACGGCAAGGACTGGGACAAGTTTTGCGGCATCGTCAAATATCGGATGTTTCCTTTGGTGCGGCTGGTGGACAGGGCGGTGGAGGTGGCACCAGAGGATCGCATGGGCACCGCTGCAGCCCGCATCGAACAGGCCTCAACACATGCGCTGCCACCGCCGCCGCCGCTGCTGCTCTCCTTGCAGGCCTCCCCCTGACCCTCCCTCCCACGACCCCCGCCCCACGCAGATTTACTAGGCGGCTGGCCACTGCTGCCAAGCAGCGGCCCCCCCTCGTCTGCTTGATGGCCCCTGCTCCGCGCCGCCGCCGCCGCACCACTCAAAGGCTCTCCCGGGTGCCCCGAATAGAGTGGACGGGCCTTGACTGCTGGTGAACCGTCGTCAACTGCGGCCGAGGCGCCTCGTGTGCCGCCGTGGCCAGAGGATCGCGGCGGTGGTGTGCCCGCTGCTGCGCCGATGCCCTCCCTCATATGCTCAGCAAGCCCGCCACATTCCTGCGGCGTCTGCTGATACATTTGGGGTGCCGACACGCTCCCGCCGATCATCCCTTTCCGAATGCATGCTTCTGCTTGCTGTGTGTGTGTGCGTGTGTTTGAGGGGCCGCAGCATGCAGCAGAGCAGCCCACCTTGCCGCATCAAGCGCTGCCCGACCCGCCGCCCCCTGCCTCTCCTGCTCGTTTCTGCTTATGCTGCCCTTCCCTGCCCACCCTCTCCTCCCCCTCTTGCACCGCCACCTCTTGCCACCTCTTGCACCCCCGTCGCTGCTGCGCTCTCACGCGCCTGCCACTGCCCTCCCACATGCCTGCCACTGCGCCCTCTTGCTTGCGACTCTGCGCTGCCGACACCTCTACGCTCAAGCTTACACACAGTGCTGCGTTATGGGGGGGATAGGCAAGGGTGCGCAATACAGGGCATACGGCAGGCGGGGGCTGGCGGGGGCCGTTTGGGAGGGCAGGGGCACGAGTGGGGTGGTGGTGGTGGTGGTCCACGTGTGTGGCGGGTGAGTGGGTGGGTGGGTGGACCAGCCTGGGGGAAAACGTCTGATCGCCCAGAGAGACACAAAAGAGGGGCGGGAGGGGGGCACAAGGGGGAAGTGGCAGCAGCAGGGGGGGCGGAACGGACGGCTGTCTAGGGAGCGCGGTTGGGTCGGTTTGTGTACAGGAGGAGGGGGGGGGGGAGGGGGGCGGGCGGCGGAGGGAGCGGCAGAGGGGAGGCGGCCCGTGGCCGGGAAGATGGAGGGCTCGAGAAGGTGGCTGCCTACGGGGTGGGCTGGGCCGGGGGCGCGGGGGGCCGCCGGGCCGCCGGAATAAAAGGGGCCAGTGAGCCAGACAAGTGTTGAGAGCAAACGGGGAGGCTAGAAGGTGTGGCTCAGGGGGGCGGGGCGGCGCCCGGGATGAGAGTGGGCGGGGGAAGGCACGCCAGGGAGTGAGGCGGGGGCGGCGCGTAGAAGGGTGCCCGGCAGGGCAGCCGTCAGAGGGCCGGGCCGGGCGGCGGCGCGCCCTCCAGCCGCCTCCTCGACAAGGCTGCCCTGCCTCGTCACCCTCTCACTCGATGTAGGTGGGCCCGTACGTTTTCTTCTGCCGGATGTCGCCCAGCAGCAGCTTGATGAAAAAGTCTGGGTGAGTGAGGCGAGGAGGGGAGAGAGGGGCTGGTGATGAGCGTTGTGTTGCACTGGCCGCGTGCTGCTCCCGCAGCCCCGCCACTGGCAGCACCAGCGGGGCACGTGCCGACGCCAGCGGCGGAAGCAGCCGGCAGCCGGCAGCAGCGCCATGAGACCTGACACCCCGAGCCGGCAGCAGCGCCATGAGACCTGACACCATGCTGCTGCCAGCGCCATGAGACCTGAACCCCGAGAAACCCCGGGGAGCTCACCCGTTTCCTCAGGGTTTGCCACCCACAGGATGGAGCAGCAGTCGCGTGTGGCGCTGTCGTTGCCGGTGTCGGAGAAGCGGTCGCCCACGTGCAGCACCTGCATGCAGCATGCCATGGGGAGGACGGACACAGGGCGACAGTCGGCAGGCTGTGATGCCAGCAGGCTGTGCTGCTGCTTGCCACGCTGTACAGCAGGGAGGGCCGTCGACCACTGCATCCTGCACGCTGCCGCGCCCACACCACAGCAGCGCATCCGAGCTGGCACCCACCTCTGGGGGTGAGAAGCCCAGGTAGCCCATCAGCGCCTCCAGCCCCAGGCTCTTGTTGCCCACGTCCACAAACACGTCGTTGCCACCGTTGAAGGCGCAGAAGGGCAGGTCGGCCTGCAGCTGGTTCTGCGAGGCGGGGGGGGCGCGCGCGGGGGGGGGGGGGGGGGGTTGGCCACACTTGAGGGGGGGAGGGGGGCGGCGGCGGCGGCGGCGGCGGCGGCTGAGCAGCAGGAGGGGGCGTGGCAGGCCAGGGGCAGGGGCGGCGGGCGCCGGCACAGCTTCCCTCCCAGCACAGCCGACCCAGACTAGCACAAGGATGATGGCAGACCCACTCGCGCCGACAGCGAAAGCCACCAAAGCCTGAAAGCGCACGCACGCGCACACACCTGCACCGTGATGGCCAGCTCCTCGAGCACCTCGTAAATGGTGGTGGAGGTGGGCACCACACCCACGGCGCGCTCCTTGCGGATGACCTGCGGTGGGTGGGGGGGAGGGGAGGAGGGGGAGGGGGAGGGCGTGTGACAGGCAGCGGGGCGCTGGGCACCAGCACAGGACGAAGCAATGCCGCGCGCCGTTGGTCGAAACACCTGCTGCCTGCCACAGAAGCGCGGTCTTGCCGGCCTTGAACGCGTGCCCCCCCCCCCCCCCCCTTGTGCCCACCTGCACGGGCAGGCGCAGCCGGTGCGCCCCCTCCAGCAGCAGCCGCTCCGCGCTGTCCAGCAGCCGCTGGCACTGCGCCTCCGTCCAAGCCTTCATGACGAGGCTCTTCCACCTGGCGGCGTTGGAAAGGCAGCAGGGGCGGCGGCAGGGGGGTGGACGCGAGTGAATGGTGGCAGCGGGAGTGCAAGCCTTCATGACGAGGCTCTTCCACTTTGGTCGCAAGCGAGGAAAAGGAAGGCCAGGGGAGTGAGTGAGAGGGTTCAGAGAGTGAAAGATTCAAAAATACCTTGGAGGGAGGGCGAGACTGTGGGGCGAGCATGTGGGTGCGGATCGAGGCAGCAGGGAGGCGACGGAAGCAGCAAAAGCAGCAGCGCACGGCATGCCTCCTGGAGGCGCGCGGCACGCTGAGCGGCCCCGCGCGCTGCACGACAGCAGCGGGAGGCAGGGAGCAGGCACAAGGCGGCACCCAGCACCAACACACTCACTCTTCGTCAGGCACAAACTCTAGCCGCTTTTCTGCGTTCACGCGCAGCAGGTAGTTGCACTCCCCTCCCATGATGTGAAACCTGTGGGTGGGTGGGGTGGGGTGGGTGGAGTGGGGTGGGGTGGGGGGTGGGGGGTGGGGGAGGTGCCAGGCAGCGCAGCGCTGAGCGTCAGCAAGCAAGCCGAGCGTCAGCACGCAAGCCGAGCGTCAGCACGCAACGCACGGCGGTAAGTGAGGGCGTCGATCGAGCTGTGGTTGCTGCACCGCCTGGCAGCGCACCACTGCAGCCCCCCCCCGCACCCCCCAAAAAAGCTTTGGATGGACTTGAAAGTTCTAATTTATCTTTTCAGGATCCCCCCCCCCCCTCCGCACCTGTCTGTGATGTGCTTGGGCAGCTGCAGCTGGCGGAAGGCCGCCAGCAGGCCCTCCACCCGCTGCTCAAAGCGCTCCGGCGCCCCGGGGTACCCAGCAGCCGTGACGATCGCCACGTGCACGTTGCTGCAGGGGTTGAGGGTGGGCGGTGGGTTTGCGGGGTGGGCATCAGCGGCTGGGCATCAGCCAAACGGGGTGTTGTTGCCGGCAAGAAGAACACCACGAGGCACCCACAGCACGCGCCCTCCACCACCCCCGCGCCCACCTGCGCATGAGCGACACAATGTGCCGGATCATCTCGTTGTCGTGCTCAATGTGCGCCCCGTCGGCGTACAGCGTGCCATCCGCGTCAAACGTGATGAGCTTGAGCGACTGCGCCGACGCGTGCACCTGCAGCAGGGGGGGGGGCGCCGGGGGCAGGAGGCCTCGGTGCCCGCAAACGGGCAGCGCCGCCGCCGGCCTGCGCGCACCTACGCCAGGCGCACAGGGACTCTCCGCAGCCAAGTGTACATGCACCTACGGCCGGCCGCGCTGGCGCCCCTCTGCCAGGCTGCGTGCCGGGCTGTCGCCACCGCAGCACGCTGGGCACTGCACACTCACCTGCGCGATGTTGAAGATGTGGCGCAGCTCCGCGAAGTTGGGGGGCACGTACTGGCGGCGGGACAGCGCAAAAAAGTCGTCATACTCCTGGAAGGCCTCCACCATCCTGCAGGGATGGGTTGACCGAGGGGCTGCCAACGTGGGTGCTGGCGCTGACGGCGGCGGTACGAACAATCGCTGTGCATCCTCCGAGCAGGTTGCAGCACAGGCGCGGCGAGCGAGCGGCGCGCCAGCGGCGGTGAAGGGAGGGTTTGCAGCAGGCAGCTGCCTGGCCCGCCCCGCGGCCAGCCTCTTGCACTGCAGCGACCGCCCCACCCGCCGCCGTCACCCCCCCCCTCTCCAGCCCCATGCAGCAGCAGGCGCGCACTTGAGGGGCACAAAGAAGGAGCCGATCGTGGGGACCATGCGGCGCAGGCGCGAGGTGCGCGGCTCGGCGCGGTGCTCCGCAATCCAGCGGTCCATCTTCTGCATTACCTGCTTGCAAGCACCCATGGCGTGTGCAGCAAAGGAGTGAAATTGAGCTGCAGGTGGGGCGCTCACGCTCTGCAGGGTTCCATTCCTTGGCACCTGGCGGCGCGGGACGGGCGGCGTCAAGCTGCAGCTGCTGCAAATGCCGCCCGTCCGCGCCCGCCGCCCGCCGCTGCAACGCGACCACCCCCGCGGCGGGCACCCACCCACCTCGAGCGTGGTGTGCGTCTGGTGCATGCCCTGCACAAACTGAATGAAGCTGTCCTGCTCCTTCAGATGGCCTTTGCGGCGCAGCACCGCGGCGTCGCTGGCCGAGCGCGCGCGCGCCCCAAACATGTCGGGCTCCGGCGTCTGCAGCAGGTCCAGCCAGTCCTCCGTCTTGCCCATGCCGGCTGCAGCGTTCGGCGGCATGCGTAAGCTGCTGCGGGCGCCTGCCGCGGGTGGCACGCCACCGCTGGGGCCGCCGCCTGCTGTAGCGCCGCTGCCGCCGCCGCCGCCGCTGTTCACCACTGGAGCCAGGCGGCGCAGGGGCGCCTGGCCTGCAGTGCTGCCTGCAGGGGGCGCTGCGCGAGCCTGCAGGCCGTCACCAGGCCGTCCAGCTGCCTCCACCACCAGCGCTCGATGGCGAGTTTGGCGCGCGGACAGCTGCGCCGGGCCTGCTCGCCCACTGGTGCTCGGAACGCATGGCTGGCACGTGGCCAGGCACAGGGGCGCCATCGCCACAGGGAGCGAACACTGAATTCGGGGCTTCCGCTTGTGAAGTGCTGCCTGGCGCAGCCGCTGGTCGAGCTGCCCAATAGATACAAGGACGTGCGGCGTGCTGGATCAGCAATGTGAGGCGGCATGCATTGGCTGGCGCCTCCTAACCGGGATGGGGCTTGCAACGTGGTGACCACCAAAGCCAGACCCCCTCCCGCCACTTTCGCGTGCTGCTCATTTTATCGCCTTCGTCCTGCCAACACGATCTCGCACACCAGCTCTCAGCGGCTCCCCCTCGTGCCGACACCGCTCCACGCTTGCTCTCGCTGCTCGCCGCCACCCAGCGCGCTCTACCCCAAGCATGAGGGCCGTGGCGCCCAGCGGGGTGCGTCCCTTCGCGGCGCCTCGTTCACAACAGCAGCGCGGCGCGCCGGCGCCGCCCACCGCCCGCCTGGGCGGCGGCGGCGGCTACGGCGGCAACTATGGTGGGACCGGCGGCGACCCGCGCCAGCAGGGCCTCATTCTGCCGGGCCAGAACAGCGGCGCGCAGCGCGGCGGCCAGCGCCTGGTGGTCCCCGGGCAGGGCGGCGGCACGGCGCCGAAGAACGCCGGCGGGCTCGCGGGGGCGGGCATGCCGTCGCAGCAGCGCGACTTCCGCCCGCCCCCTGGGTTCATGAACCGCGACGACGCCGCGGCGGTGGACCCCTCGGTGGCGGGGCTGTCGGTGGACGAAATGCTCAACCGGCTGCGCAGCCTGTCAGGGCAGTGGCACCAGCTGGCCAAGGTGCTGCCGGCGCTGCAGGCGGCGGGGTTCGACGGGGTGGCTGTGGAGGAGGAGACTGGGCTGGAGCGCAAGACGCAAAACGTGTGGAACACGGCGGTGCAGGTGGGCGGGTGGGCGAAGCCGCGGGGCGTGGGCGCCCGGCAGCTCGGGCGTCGGCACGCGCGGCGGCGGTACCAGATTCGTGTACCCTTGCCGCCCGCCTGCGCCTGCCCTCTTGCCTGCTGCTGTCACCACGCATCTGCACGTGCGCTGCCTGCCTACCTCATCCGTCGCCAGTCCCGCGACGTCAAATGTTCCCCGCCCCCTGCCCCGCCGCAGGTGTACGAAAGCATCAAGGCGCCTGGCCTGCTGCCGCCCGGGGCGCTGGAACACTTTGACACAGAGGGTGGGTGGGGCTGCTGGGGTTGGTCACCTTCCTGAACTGCGGCCGCACTCTGCACACTCAACACCCGGACCGGGGGCTAACAGCACATCACCCGCCACATCGCAGTGAAGCCGTGCCCCACCCTGCCGCCCGTCCCTCTCCTGCTGCTCGCTGCGCCTGCCCGACTTCACCTGGCACCGCCCCCCTGCACAGGCGGGGGCCTTTTGTTCTCTCTCATCAGGCACACAACATGCGAAAAGTGGGGAAGAAAGTTCTCTCAGTCACACACCGCCGCTGCCCCCCACCCCCCCCTGCACAGGCGAGGACCTTCTGTACGAGCTGCGCTTCCTGTCCATCAAGCAGCGCGCCCCCGCGGCCGCCTACGTCGCCTTCAAGAACCTGAGGTGGGTGGGTGGGGGTGTTGGGGTGGGGAGGGGGAGGGGGAGGGAGCGAGTGCAGGGCAGGGCTGGCGAAGGTGGGATGGGCCGGGGCAGTGATGGCGTGGGTGTGTGAGGAGCACCGTTGTTGATGCTTGTGCTGGCCGCCCGCCTGGCCTCACCCCCACCCCATCATTCACCCCACCCACCCCGCCCGGCTGTGCAGCCCCCACGAGAGCCAGGTGCTGGCGCGGGCCATCAAGGAGCACGAGCGGCGCGAGGGCAAGCGCGAAGGCTTCTCAGACACCCCGGGTGACGTGCTGGCCTACAAGCACTACCGCGACGTGAGGGGGAACTTAACCAGGGCTATGCTCTGCGGCCGTGCGTGGTGCGCTGCACCGGGCACAGAGCGTGCCGCTGCCTGCACGCCCCCCGCAGAGAAACCGCTTGCGACCTCCTGCTGTGTCCAACCTCCCTTCTGTCCTGAACCCCTGTCTGCCCCTGCCCTCAGGCCATGGAGGCCCGCCGTAAAGAGGACATTGAAGCGTGCGCCAAGCGGGGCCTGGCGGTGGCAGAGACCGACGAGGCGCGCGCCAAGCTGGTGGGTGTTGTTGACTCGCGCCGGTTGTCGTGTTGTCGCGATGCATGTGGAATGTGGAGTGGGTCGCTGCCCACCCACACCCCCGCCACGCTGCGCTCTAGCCTGCCCTGCCCGCCTTGCCCCTCACGGACTGGCCGCCACCACCACGCTGTGCCCCCAAACCCTGCCTGCTCCCCCCCACGCCGTGCCCCCCGCAGACCGAGATGCTGGGCGAGAAGCGGCAGGACACGTCGCTGCCCACCGCCGTCCTCACCGTGCTGCGCATGGCTCGCGAGGAGCTGGGCTTCCGCCCGCTGGCGGTCGCCGGAAAACTGGAGGTGCGCGGGCGGGTGTGGGTGCGGCTGGCAGGGCGCTTTGTAGGCGGCTGGTGCCTGGCCGGCTGGAGGGGGGGTATGCTGAGCGCGACAGCTCACCCCTGCCCTCCCTCCCTCCCTCCCCCCCGCAGGGGACGTACTCTGACGACGTGCTGCGGGCGCCCAAGGTGTCCAGCGAGGGGGTGTTTGGAAACTTCCGCGTGCCGGCAGACGGGACGAGCCACGAGTGGGTGGTGAGTGCCACGGGGCTGGGCGGGGCCGGTCGACGGGGGCGGGGGGCGCTGCCTGGGGGGGCTGCCTGGGGGGGGGCTGGCGGGGGGGCGTGGTGGGGAGCGCAGGCGGTACCTGGGGCGGGCGCGTGCACCGCTGCCGCCGCCGCCGCCGCCGCCGCTGCTTGTGTGCTGGCGTGTGCGCTGAGTCCAGCGTGTGCAACAACACCCTGTGCACTGCCTCGCTTGCCTGGTGCCGCGTGCCTCGTCGTCACCCCGCCCCGCCCCTCGCACTGCCCTGCCCCGCAGGCCCTGCCCAACTGGTCTGTGGTGACGCTGGCGGTGCACCCGGTGGCCCTCACCGTGGCAGACTGCGCAAAGGTGGAGTCCATCCGGCGGTCCTCCTCCGCCAAGGTGCGCGCCCTTTCCACAAGCCCACCGCTTTCCTCTCTTGCAGCATCCACCTGCACACACCTTGCCGGAACACCTGCCTGCGCCCACCTGCCTGCCCGCCTGCACCCCACCTGCCCGCCCACCCACCCGCCCGCCGCCCACAGACGGAGGACGAGTTCAAGCGGATGAGCGGCCCAGGGGTGGTGGTGGTGGACATTGGCGGCGACTGCGCGGTGCAGCCCAAGCAGTGGTACCTGGTGGCCAACGAAAATGGGAAGGTGGAGCTGGCGCCTGGCGTGGAGGCGGAGCGCGTTGCGCGCGTGCTGGGCCCCGTGCTGCTGCTCGCCCGCCCGCCCAGCCGCGAAACGCCCTCCGCCACCACCTCCGAGCTCATGTCGGTGTGAAAGAGCGGCCTGCGCCCGACCATCTGCCCTGGCCCGACTGTCCATGCTGCCGATGAAGGCCCGAAAAAATTAACGCTGCATGATGCTATTTTGCCTGCCTGCTTGTACTAGCAGCGGGACTTCTGAACCTCGGCTGCCACGCCCCAGCGGCCCTTTGCTTCTTAATGCAAGCAGGTGTAACGAAGCAGCAGCTCGGGGGAGTCAATGTGGCTGCGAGGGGGCCTGCTGCTGCTGTTGCACCTGCTACCTATCGCTGGCTGTTGCACCTGATCCGCTGTGACAGCTTGAACAGAATGCCGTCAGCACTCTGAACGTCGGCACCAAGTCAGCAACGGGAGATGCGGTCACGGCCGGTGAGCGTGGGTGATGCCGCCTGCGCGCTGAGCGGCCTGGTTGCTGGCACACTAGTCGAGCGAGCCGGCCGCCCTGCAGCCACTCCCTAAGCTCAACACTCGCCCCCCCCTGCTGCCTGACAGCAGACGCGCATAGCCAAGGAAACGCGCATCTAGGACCGAAGCTTTGTCCTTCTCACCTACACGGCGCGTCGTTCACTGCGTTGGCTTTTTTCGACCTGGTGAGCATACACTGCCTGTAGCACCGAAGCGCTGCCGGCAGGCCCTGTGCGTCGCCACTGGCCGGCGCTCCCGGACCGCCGCCGCCGCCCCGGACCGCCGCGGCCTTGCTTGCAATCAGAAATTCAACGGCGCCTGATAAGTTGGGAAGTGGAACCTGAGGTGCCAGCCACTGCCCACCCGCCGCCGCCGCTGCCGCCGCCTGGTTCCCCCCCCACACACACCTGCGCGTGTTCCCCACCTGCAGGCTCTCCCTAGCCATCCGTTACCATGGGGGCGACAGCCGGCAAGCTGCCAGAGGAGGCGCTTCTGCAGGGGCAGCAGCAGCAGCAGCGCAGCCAAGTCCGTAGCCCCTCAACAGTGGCGTTCTGCCTGCTGACGGCTCTGCTGCTGCTGGCAGCCATCGGCAGCAGCGGCCGCGGCGATGCGCCCTGGCTTCGCCTGGTCGTCAGGCTGCACACAGTCGGCGCCAGCGTCGCATGCGCTGCAACACCGCAGCAGACGGTCGCGACGGGCGCTGCGGAGAGCTGCATTTTGGTGGCGCGCCAGCCGCCGCCCAAGTGCCTGTTCTACAACGACAAACAGCTGGCCGGGCCCTGCAACTTTGACCCAGCCCGGCTGGCCTGCACCTTCCCAGAGGCCACCCGCACCACAGTCGCGGCAACGCCCGGCTGTGCAGCAGGCGCCGCCGCCGCGGCAGAGACGGGCACGCGGGCTGCGGCCGCGTCGCAGGAGCAGCGCAAGCAGCAGCGCGCGCAGCGCGGCCGCAGCATGCTGCTGCCGCCCGTGATGCCGCGGCGGCAGCCGAAGCTGCATGTGCACCCCAGCACGCCAGGCAGCTGGGGGCCGCCAACCACAGCGGCGGCAGCGGCAGCAGGCGGCTGGCAGCCTGGCACAGTCTTCCGGCCAGCTAACACCAGCAGCTGCCCGGGGCCCGCTGTGACGGGTGCAGCAGGCCTGGTGGGGTGGGCGCGTGCCACCGGCTTTCGCAGGCTTGTCATGTGCGGGGACAGCACGATGCGGCAGGTGCGTGTGCACCCGGGGGGTGGGGTGGGGTGGGTGGGGTGGGGTGCCTGTGCTCCACCGGCCGGTTGCGCAACTGGCAGGGCCGCACCGGCTCACATCGGCTGGCCGCATGGCAGTGCAGCATGCCCCTGCCCCTGTCTGCCGTGCTGTGCTTTACAGCTGTCAATGCTGTCGACACAGATGTCGGGCCGTGCCCCCCGGCAGAACACACTTGCGGCCGCACACCTCCCCTCCTCCCCTCCGCTCTCCCCCCCCGCCCGCCTGCCTGCAGTTCTATCAGCGGGTGGTGACCCTGGCACGCGCCGAGCAGGTCACTGTGGATGTGGTGTCTCAGCGGTACGCCCACTACGCCCTGGGATGGGCCGCCGGCCAGCCAGACACGCTGCAGGTGGGTGGGTGGGACCAAGTGCAGCAGGGGCGACATCAACGAGGACCGACCATTGTGCCTGCATGCCAGCTGGTTGCACAGCACCACTCAGCCTGCGAGGAGGGGTGCAGGTGAAGCCCCACGCGTCCGCTCACCCACCCTGCCCTCCCACCCACCCACCCACCCACCCAACCAACCACCCTGTGCCCTTCCCGCCCGGTGGCCCCTCTTCCCCTCTCTTCCCCAGGACTCCCTTTGGTTCTCCCAAGACGGCCACCCGCCCAGCCTGCGATCAAACGGCAGCGCCAGCCGCGCCGCGCACGAGGGGCTGGTCGCCCGCAGTGCGCCGGGCGCGGCGCTGCCGGCGGGCATGGCCAGCCAGGAGCTGTCGGTCAGCCTGGTGATGGGGACACTTAGGTGAGCTGGTGTGGTGGGGCACTTAGGCGAGCTGGGGCTGCTGGGGAGCAGGGCTGGGCAGGACAGCACCAGGGGCGCTGGCAGGCACGAGGCACGTTCACAAGCAACATCCCCAATGGCAGGCGCGCCACTGCTGCACGCATGCATCGCCCTGGCCGCTCCTCGACGCGCCACGCCGCGCGTTGCCCGCCGCCTGCAGGTCGTACCAGCAGCAGACCATGGCGGCACTTGTGCGCGACGTGCCGCTCGACTGGCACGAGACAGCGATCGTGCTTTCAATGTGCTACTGGCACACGACTGCAGCAGACGCACAAGTCTGGCCCGAGTGGTGGACGTTTGTGCAGGCGCTGCGCGCGCACGCGCGGTGGGTGGTGCTAGTGACGTGCCCAGTGCCGCCGGCCCTGCGCAATGGCCACATGCTGGCGGCTCGCAACGCGCACCTGCGGCGCCTGGTCGCCTGGGCGGTGGCAGCCAACACCACGCCACCAGCAACAGCGGCGGCGGCGGCGGCGGCAGCAGCGGCGGTGGCAGCAGCAAAGGCGGCAGCAAAGGCAGCCGCAGCGGCGCCAGCAATGGCCGCAGCAGAGGCACGGCGCTGGGCGAGCTGCAGCTGCTAGATGCGGCGACCATGCTGGTGGGCATGCCCGAAAGCGAGTCCAAGAGCCCAGAGGACCCACACTATCAGGTAATCAGGAATGGGTGGGCGGGTGGCTGGCCGGAGGGTGGGCGGGTGCTGCCCTGTGGCTGTGGGCTATTGCAGATTCCGAAAAGTTCTGCAAGGTCGTGAGGGTGGTGCAGCCGAGCGCTCATTGGCACACGCCATCTGCGAGACGTGCCAGCGCCGTCGCCGCTGCTGCCAACGTCCGCTGACGTCCCCACCCCCCAACCCCCGCTGTGCTGTGCTGCGCTGTGCTGTGCAATGCGAGTACTTCACCGCCAATGAGGGCAAGCGGGGTCCGGTGGAGAGCAAAGTGTACGACGGTGAGCGCCCGCCGGCTGGGCACAGGGGGCGCGGCGGCGGCTGGGGCGAGGGGCACACCTGCCGGCACGCAGTGAGGCCTGCCCTGCTGCTGGTCTGTGGGGACACGCTTTCGACGCTGGATGTGGTGGAGCGCGGTGGCTGCCCTTTGTTTTCGGTCGACCGCCACCTGCTGTGTCCCCTGTTCAGCGTGAATGTCAACCTGGGGCGTGTGCTCGGTCCCTGCTCACCGGCCTGACGATGTGTTTTTCCTTCTCCCCCCCCCCCCCAGGAACGTACTATAAGTATTACGACGTTGTGCGCGTGGACCGCGGCGGCACGTGCAGGGACGCAGCCAATTTTTCGCTCTGGCAGGGGCTGCTGTGCCTGCTGGCGGCCTGAGCGCGCGCTGCTGCGCTGCAGCCGCCGGCGGCCTGGCCGCCCCTGCGCCGCTCCATATCCTCCAACTTGCATCCATCATCTCGATTCCTGATTCTTGATTCTTCATCCTGACAGTTTGATTCATGATTTGCTCTGTGCAAACCGCAGTCGCCGCACGCAGAAAGCTCTGACAGAACAGTCGAGGTGCAGCAGAACGACCCTGTGCACGTTTTTACCCTGTGCACGGTTGCGTTGAGGAGCCGGCACGCTGCAGCAGTTCTTCAACCGGCGAGGAGAGCACTACTCGGTGTGTGTGTGTAAGAAATACCACCTGGTACAGCTGGCACATGGATTGTAGTCGATCAGGCAGGGATGAGTAGCCTGGACGCGCCCGCAGCACACCCGCATGTGCACCTGTGGCCGCCTAGCACGGTTTTGCAGTGGTGGCTGAGGAGGTTGGTTCGGCTAGGAGAGGATGGGGTAGTCAGTGTCGGAGGATAAAGCGAGAGGATGTGAGGGAATGAAACGTGAGGACTAAGTGGGGAAGGGGTGATGCATGACACATATCAGGAGAGGACGGAGTGTGGAGGTGGCTGGTCGCATGCGCAGGGCTGCGATGACGCATGGTGGGGTGGGTAAGAAGCGTGGCGTGTCTGTGGGTGTGGAAACTGAACTAAGAAGGATCATGGAAGGGGGGGGTAACTACGCCGAATTACGCAGCATGGGCTGGTTGCATGGGCATGCCTGACCCGGAGGATTTCAAACTGGCCGCACCCGGCCGCGCTGCACGTTGCCCTCAGCTATGGTTGGACGGCGGTTGGGCCTGCACTTGGGGGAAGATGGGCGGGCACAGTGGGTGCAGCAGCAGGGGCCGGGATATACTGCTGGCCAGGTGCCCTCGGGGCCGTGATGCTGCCCGTTCCCGGCGGGCCACGCTCACTTGGTGGTGGCGCCCCGGGGCGCGATGCTTGCCAGCCTTGCGGCTGGACGGCCGTGTCGAGCGCTTGGCCTTGGGTGGGGGCGGCGGCGGCGGCGGCAGCGCTTTGGCTGACCTGCCGACGGCGCGGGGGCCCAGCTGCCCCTCTGCAAAGGCTTTGAGGACGACGAGCGCCGCGCGGGTGCCGCCGGCCCCGGGCTGCACGGTGAGGATAAGGGTGACGGCTCGGGGGCGGGACGTGGGGGTGATGCCCAGCGCTCAAGCCCAACGGGGCGCCCCGGCAGCGCGGAGGTATGATCGGACCCGTCTCCTAAGGGCGACTGGCTTAAGGGGCCCAGCCCTAGTGGGGTTAACAACCGACAGGGTGAGCCGGCGGCGCTTGCTGCGGTGGGCGTTGAGGGTGGCGCGCAGGGGCTGGGGGTTGAAGGGGCCAGCGCCGTGTTTCAACGGCCTGCGCAGGGGGCAGGAGCAGGGGCGGGCGGGCGGGCGGCGCTGGTGAGGCAGCGCAGAGAATGAGGAGGGTTTGACGGCATGCTGAAGCCAGGTATGGCACACCCTTACTTCACGGCTTACGCTGATGGGGACGGCGAAGGCCGGGGTGGTGGGGGAGGCGATGCCTGGGGCGGCGGAGGCGACGGCCGGGGTGGGAGAGGCGACGGCCGGGGTGGGGGAGGTAATGGCTGGGGTGGTGGAGGCGAGGGGCGAGGTGGGGGTGGCGAAGGCCGGGGTGGGGGAGGCGATGGCTTAGGGGGAGGTGGCGAGGGACTGCGAGAAGGAGGGGAGGAGCTCGGGGGAGGTGGTGAAGGGGAGGGTGGAGGAGGGGAGGGGCTGGGGCGAGGTGGTGGAGGTGAGTGCGGTGGCAGCGAGGGGTCTAGGGGAGTTGGGGAGGGGCTTAGAGGAGGAGGAGAGGGTGAGGGTGGTGGCGGTGAGGGGCTGAGAGGGGGAGGCGAGGGACTTGGGGGAGGCGGGGAGGGTGAGTGTGTAGGCGGCGAGAGGCTGGGAGGGGGAGGGGAAAGGCTGGGGGGAGGCGGTGCATGAGAAGGCGGATGTGGAGACGGGCTGGGGGGGGGCGGTGAGGGGTTGGGGGAAGTGTCCAGGGGCTACGGGGTGGAGGGGATGGGCTAGGGGGAGGAGGTGAAGGGCTAAGGGGAGGTGCCGAGGGGGTAGGGGGAGGAGGTGAAGGGCTAAGGGGAGGTGCCGAGGGGGTAGGGGGAGGAGGTGATGGGCTAGGGGGAGGAGGTGATGGGCTAGGGGGAGGTATCGTGGAGATAGGGGGAGGTGGGGAGGGGGAGGGCGGGGGTGGCGAAGGTGAGGGCGGGGGCAGTGAGGGGCTGGGAGGAGGAGGTGAAGGAGAGGGAGGGGGCGGGGAGGGGCTTGGGGGCGGAGGGGATGGGTCAGGGGGAGGAGTAGATGGGCTAGGGGAAGGAGGTGAAGGTGAGGGCGGGGGCGGTGAGGGGCTGGGAGGAGGCGCCGAAGGGCTAGGAGGAGGAGGTGAGAGCGGGGGAGGGGCGGGGAGGGGCTTGGGGGCGGAGGGGAGGGGCTTGGGGCGGAGGGAATGGGCTCGGAGGTGGAGGGGATGGGCCAGGGGGAGGTGATGTAGGCGACGGAGGAGGCGGTGAGGGGCTGGGAGGAGGAGGCAGGGGCTATGGGGAGGAGGTGATGGGCTAGGGGGAGGAGGTGATGGGATAGGGGGAGGTGGGGAGGGGGAGGGTGGGGGTGGCGAAGGTGAGGGCGGGGGCGGAGAGGGGCTGGGAGGAGGAAGCAGGGGCTAGGAGGAGGTGAAGGTGAGGAAGGGGGCGGGGAGGGGCTTGGGGGCGGAGGGAATGGGCTCGGAGTTGGAGGGGATGGGCCAGGGGAGGTGGTGAAGGCGAGGAACGAGGAGGCGAGGGGCTAGGGGGAGGAGATGATGGGCTAGGGGGAGGCGGTGATGGGCTAGGGGGAGGTGTCGAGGGGATTGGGGGAGGTGGGGAGGGGGAGGGTGGGGTGGCGAAGGTGAGGGCTGGGCGGTGAGGGGCTGGGGGGAGGCGGAGAGGGGCTAAGAGGAGGAGGTGAAGGCGAGGGTGGGGGCGGGGAGGAGCTTGGGGGCGGAGGGGGTGGGCCCGGGGGAGGTGGTGAAGGCGAGGGGCTGGGGGGAGGAGGTGAAGGCGAGTGAGGGGGCGGGGAGGGGCTTGGGGGCGGAGGGGATGGGTCAGGGGGAGGTGGTGAAGGCGAGGGTGGGGGCGGGGAGGGGCTTGGGGGCGGAGGGGAGGGGCTTGGGGGCGGAGGGGATGCGCCCGGGGGAGGTGTTGAAGGCGCGGGAGGAGGCGGTGAGGGGCGGGGAGGAGGAGGTGATGGGCTAGGGGGAGGTGGTGAAGGCGAGGGTGGGGGCGGGGAGGGGCTTGGAGGTGGAGGCGAGGGGCTAGGGGGAGGTGTCGAGGAGATAGGGGGAGGTGGGGAGGGGAGGGTGGGGGTGGCGAAGGTGAGGGCGGGGGCGGTGAGGGGCTGGGAGGAGGCGGAGAGGGGCTAGGAGGAGGTGGTGAAGGCGAGGGAGGGGTCGGCGAGGGGCTCGGGGGCGGAGGGGAGGGGCTTAGAGGGGGAGGGATGGGTTTTGGAGGAGGGAAAGGCGCTGGCTGAGGAGGGGACGGGCTGGGAGAAGGTGGAGGTGGCGAGGGTTTGGGAGGGGGTGGAGGTGGGGAGGGGCCTGGGGGAGGAGGGGAGGGCCCAGGCGGCGGCGGCGAGGGCGGAGGGGGCGGCGGCGAGGGCCTGGATGGAGGAGCGGTGGGGCAGGGCAGCGAGCAAGATGGTCGCAAGGGCCCGCAAGGCGAGCAAGGTCATGCCGGACAGCACAAAGCTATGCCACCACATTTTGACAGCATGCAAGTGCTCCCCTACACTTTCAAGCCCCCCCCCCCCCTCCCCAACCCCAACCCCTCATTGCAGGCCAAGCATCCATTCTCACCCTGGTGGTGGCGGCGGCATGGGCGGCGCCGGCGGCAGCGCCTCTGGGTATTCCCTCTCCATTGTGAGCTCCGCCAGGTTTGACACCGCCAAGCGGGAGGCGAGGTAGCGCAGGTCGGCGGCACCGCCGGATTGCAGCCAGGCGAGGCAGGGGCGCAGGAAGTCGGCCACACCATCGTGCCAGGCATAGGCGGTGTTCATTTCTGCTTGGGGTTGGGCGTGTGGGCGGGCGGGGCGGGGCAGGGGGGGAGGGGGGGGCGCAGTGGGATGGGAGGGAGGAGGGTGGGGCAGACATCTGCCGGCCAGGAGCGTAGGCGCCCCGAACTGCCGGCGGCTGCAGGCCCTCGAGCGCCAAGTCCCTCCCATCCCCTCTTGTACACACACGTACGCCACCCGCCCTGCACACAAACACACACCCTCGGTAATGGCGCTGCAGTCTGGCACGAGGTTCAGGCTGCGGTCCTGGCCATCGGGCTCCATGTTGAGCCAGGGCAGCACGGACAGCAGCTTCTCGTTCCACAGGCACAAAGGGGAGCTGGTGTTCTGCAGCGGCGGCGGTGGGTGAGTGGGGTGGTATGGTGGATGCGTGGTGGTGGGTGGTTGGTTGCGTGGGTGGATGCGTGGCTGGGTGGGCGGCTAGGCGAGGGACCGGGTGCGAGAGGCAAGCAGGCAGGCAGAGAAGAAGCAGGCGCCTGCCCTGCGCCCTGTGCTATGTGGCCTGTTCTCCATGCGTGGACCCCCCCTGCCCCGCTGCTGGGACCACCCGCCTTCAGTCCCCTCCTTGAGCCGGTCGTCCCCGCTCAGGCCCCCCCATGTCCCGCCGCAGGGTCCCCCCCCCCCCGCCAGCCCCACCTTGAGCCCCGCGCGGGGGTCATCGGCCAGCCACCCCTCCTTGTCCAGCACCCCCAGCTCCTGCAGCGCTTGCACGATGGCCGACGACTGCTCGGGGGAGATGGTGGGCGCGCGGTCGCTGAACCACCTTTCGTTGATGGGGCGGGAGGGGACCTGCGGGAGGGAGGGGAAGGCAGCGGTTGGGCGGCAGACTGGGCGGCAGAGCTTGGCGCCTTGCTTGCCGGCAGCAGGCTGGCGGGGCACGCAGGCCGGAGGAGCAGTCCACGTGGAACAGCGCTGTCCAGCTGGCGGCACGCCGGCAGCGCTGCCCACCTCGACCATATCGGAAGGGATGCCAAGCGCTCGCAGGCGCGGCATGTTGTCCGCTATACGCGCCGCGGTCTTGAGGCCGCGCTGCACAGGAAGAGGGGCGGGCCAGGACAGGCACATCATGTGAGTAGGCGGGGCCGGGGCAGAGGACCGCTGGCAGCCGCCCCTTCCACCCTTCCACCCTCCTTGCGTCCCGCTCCTGGCTGCGCCGCCCCCCGCTCGTCCCCCTCGCGGCCACCTGCCCAGCGCCCCCCCCCCCCCCACACACACCCCACCACCACCACACACACACACACATCACCCACCCACCCACACCACCCACCCACCCCCACCCCCACCCACCTCCATCTGCACGTACGCAACCGGCGGGAAGCCCTTCCAGCGCAGCGCGCCCTTGGAATCGACCATGCCCCAGGAGCTCCAGTCGATGCCGTTGACCTCTGGTGAAGGTGAGGGGTGATGAGGGGGAGGGGAGGGGATGAGGGGGTGGTGGTGGTCTGCTGCCATGGCCTTGGCCGTTGCAGGTCATGTGAGGCAGGAAGATTGTGGCGGCCATCAGGTGCACGGGGCGGTGTAGCTCTGGCCTCCCACCACCCTGCTGCCCTTGAAGTCCCTCACCTGAAATGACGCCAGCGATCTTGTAGGTGTAACCAGCTGCAGGAAAGCAGCGGGCAGGAGCCGAGTTACAAGAAGCCGCAGCAGCAACACCGGCAGCGCCATGCCATGCTGCACTGAGCAGGGCAGGGGCAAGCACGCAGCTCCTGGACGCTGTGGCGGCGGGCAGACCCCTTGCCCCCGCCACACCCACCCACCAGAATAAAGGGTTTTTGGGAGCTTCACGGCAAAGGAGGCGCCGGCGGAGACGCCTGCCACGTAGATAGGCTTGTCCAGCAGGTCGTTCTTCTCCAGGAAGGACTGGCGCAGGTGGTGATGGGTGGGTGGGTGGGTAGGTGGGTGGGTGGTGGAGGGAGGGGATGTGCATCGCCGTTCGATGGCCACGCCGCTGCTGCCTACTGCAGCTGCCGCCGGGCAGGGAGCGCACACCCACCCCACCCATCCACACCCTCTTCACTGCCAGCCCCGCCTCACCTGCACCACGAGCGCCGCCTCGTTCGCGTCGCTCAGCACAGGGTCGCCGCTTGCGCTGAAGCATCCCTTGACCTTGTCTTTGGACTCGACAGCCAGCGCAGCGTACCCCCAAGCAAGCGCCTGCGTGGGAAAGTTTGGGAGGGGGAGCGGGAGGGCGGGCCGTCGTGGGCAACGTTGGCCGCCACCGATGCCACCCCGGGCCCTGTGCACTCCAGCCCTCCTCGCCCAACGTCGCCGCTGTTGCTGAACTGCCGCCATTGACGAACACCTCCCCATTCTCCCCCCGCTTGTGGCTGTGGCCGCTGCCTTTCACGAATTCATTCCACCTGCGTCTCCACCCCAGCCTCCCGCCCGCCCACCCACCTGCTTGGTGTGCGCCACCTCCTCTGGCAGGCCCAGGCACTCGGGGCAGTTTTTTGGGTCGTAGGGCCAGCTGTGGAAGGCCAGGTGCTGGCAGCCGTGGAAGAACACAAACTGGGAGGAGGGAGGGAGGGAGGGAGGGGAGGGAGGCGGGGAGCAAGAGGCAGGGGTTACGCCAGGGAGAGAGGCTGGAAAGGTCCGTCCATCAGCCGCCAGCGGCGTGCCGGCAGCCACGAGGCTGGCAGCGGCAGCAGCGGCAGCAGCAGCGGTGGCAGCGGCAGCAGCGGCAGCAGCAACACAGGCGGCGGGCTCGGCACGGGCATGCCAGCGTGGCCGTGCGGCTGGCCGCTGCTTTGCTGCCCGTCTCCTCGAGCTCACCGTGCCAACCGGGTCGGAGGGGAATTGCAGCGGGGAGGGATAACGGGAGGGAGGGCAGATTCGACTGGGTGACTGTGATCGGATGCGGCGCATGCTGGCCATCACTCAGCCAGCAGCCTGGCGGCGCCCGCCCACCACTGGCAGGAGTTGTTGGCAGGACACCGCACCTACTCCCAGCATTCCGTCCGCCCCGCAGGACCCGCAGCGGCACCTGGTAATAGTGGTCGCGTTCAAACATGGTCAGAATGGAGGGCTGCAGCCCCTTGTTGGACGGTGCATCAGCAACAGACAGCTGCCACGTGGCCTGCAGGTGGGAGGTGGGCGCATGTGGTGGGGTGGATGGGGGCGGGGCGGGGGTGGGGCCCCGCACGGTGGAGGGTGTGGTGGTACCAGGGGGGCCGGAGGGGGGGTTGCGTGGGGATGAGGGGGGACCGCTAGTCGGTTGCAGGGCAAACAGGCATATTGATGGGGTGACCATGTGCGCGGCTGCGTCAGGAGGGAGCCCCTCTAATTGCAGACCCGCTTGCGTCTGCGCACAAACGGCAGTCGGTGACAGCAGGCCTGGTGGCGGCGGCGGGGGTGGTGGCGGCGGGTGCACTCCCAACGCCGCCGGCGCCGGCCACCCGCGCGGCTCACCAGCGCCGCTGCGAGGACGCTGCTGCCCACCGCCTGCACCGTCTGCGGCGGCACGTCAGACAGGCCCGCTGAAGCCACCAAGCTGGGCTCCTCCCCGCTCAGGATGCTGCGAGAGACGGAGAGGAAGCCCCGCAGGAGCTGCGCCGCAAGGTCGGCCTCGGCGAGGGTAGCCACGCGCACTGCTGTCCCGGCGCTCTCGAGCGCACTGGCGCGTCCTGGCAGCGCTGCAGCCGCGCAGCAGATCAGGACCGCCAGGGCCACCGTGGGAAGCCGACGTGCGGCAGGGCGGTTGACGTCGCGCTGCCACGTGCGGCTGGGCTGGGCGTGCATAGCGCCCCGCGTGCATGGTCGAGCGCGTGAGCGTACGGGCCTGGCGGCAGGGGACCTCTAGAGGCCGCCCGCCGGCGCCGTGCCCGCCAGGCAAAGCGTGCGACCGGTACCGGTAGGATCCCTCTCCCCACCCGTTTCGGTGTGGTGCTGCCGCGGAACAGCGGCGGCAAGATGGAGGTACAGTTTCATGCTGGCAAAATTATCAGGATTTGGTGCGGCGGGCAGCCTGGAGGAGGCGGCGCGGGTGGGAGACGCCGTGAAGGCATACCTGCGCGCCGGTACCACCTGGCCCGCGGGTGAACAGGTGGTGGGGGCGTAGGCAAGGGCTCCCCCGGCACTGTTTTGCTTCCCTCCTAAGCGCTGTCATATCCCTGGCCCACCCTGTTGTGCAGCCGTGGCAAGCCCACCATGCTGCAGCTCTCCCTCAACTACCCGCTGTGTAAGACGAGGCAGACGGCGGTGCGCTGCTGGCAGACCTGACGCAGCAGCGCTGCTTGAGAAGTGCAGGAGGCCTGCCGGCGCAGCGAGGCATAGGCGGCGGCACTGCGGCAGAGCGGGCAGCAGCGCGCAGAGTGGGTGAGCTGCTGTAATGCACTTTTTTGGCAGGGAGGCACAGGTACAGCATGCAGTTGTGTTGCTTTCCAGGGGAGGGGTGGTGTTGAATAACACCAGTTGGTTTTTGAGGGGTGAGGGCGCCTCTGGAGCGAGCAAGCCGCTTAGGCCTCGGCCTTCTTGCCGGTCTTCTTGGGCAGCAGCACCGAGTGGATGTTGGGCAGGACACCGCCCTCGGCGATGGTCACGCCCGCCAGCAGCTTGGACAGCTCCTCGTCGTTGCGCACGGCGAGCTGGATGTGGCGGGGGATGATGCGGGTCTTCTTGTTGTCTCGGGCTGCGTTGCCGGCCAGCTCCAGCACCTCGGCGGCCAGGTACTCCAGCACCGCCGCCAGGTAGACGGGGGCGCCGGCGCCGATGCGCTCGGCGTAGCGGCCCTTCTTGAGGTAGCGGGCGATGCGGCCCACGGGGAACTGCAGGCCCGCCTTGGAGCTCTTGCTCACGGCCTTCTTGCCGGAGGTCTTGCCCTTGCCGCGGCCAGACATGGTTGCTGGAGGTTGGGTAGGGGAGGGGTGGGAGTGGTGTGGGGTGCTGAATGAAGCGCTGTGCGGCGCTTTTTGTAAGCGGGAACGAGCAGGAAACGCACTTTCCAGCCGGCGACAGCCACCGGCCAGCCAGGGACGGGTGATGGAGAAGCACAGGGTGAGTGTGCGCCGCCGACCCACCCTGGTGCCTTCCATCTCAGCGCTGGCGTTGGCTCAGGGTAGTTGCATGCAGTTGCAGGCGGTTTGGGGTACAAAGGCGCCCTGCGCTGCTTGTTTCGCCACTCCACCCACACCTCCCCACCACCAACCCCCCCACACCAACACACCATGGCTCCCCCCTCGGGCAAGAAGGCCGCCCCGGCCAAGAAGGCCGCCAAGCCCGCCGCCAAGGGCGCCGGCAAGAAGAAGGGCGGCAAGAAGGCCAAGGGCGTCGAGTCCTACAAGCTCTACATCTTCAAGGTGCTCAAGCAGGTGCACCCCGACACCGGCATCTCCTCCAAGTCCATGGCCATCCTCAACTCCTTCATTGCCGACCAGTTTGAGAAGATCGCCGCTGCCGCCGCCCAGCTGAGCCGCGTCAACAAGAAGCCCACCCTGACCTCCCGCGAGATCCAGACCGCCGTGCGCCTGGTGCTCCCCGGCGAGCTGGCCAAGCACGCCGTCTCCGAGGGCACCAAGGCCGTCACCAAGTACACCTCCGCCTAAGCGGCTGGTCGTCCTTGGCGGGCGATGCTCCGCCGTTCCAGATCCAAAACCAACTGGTTATTCAACACCACCCCACCCCTGGAAATGCAACTCTCCCTGCCTGCCCCTGCCTGCTGCACTGCGTCGCCTGCTGTTGCAATCCGTCTGCTGCTGTGCCACCTCCCATCATGCCTGGGCTGCTCGCTGGTGCTGCGTGCTTCGATTGCACGTCCCATATGCCACCCTGCAGTTGCTACCCGCTGCCATGCCTGTGGGTGCTGCAGCCATACTCTCCCTGGTGGGCTGCTGTGCTTGCACGCGCCTCCCTGCCGTGTTCTCGTTTGTTGTTTGCAGGTGCCTCGTGCCAGCATCATGCCCAGCTGTGGTGCCTACTGTTGCGGTTGGATGGCCTGCATCGGTTGCTGCCTCCCCTGGCTGCGTGTGCTCTATCAGCCGGCGACGGCGAGGCAGGAAGCAGTCGCTGCGCAGAAGGCATGCCAAGGCGGGGCAGCAAGGCATAGGGAGGCACCGAGGAGCAAAGGCACAGCTCTCGAACACCTGCACCGCCAGCACACGCTGCAGGCCAGGCAGCCCCCACCCACATTCAAACAAAAGCAAGGTGTTGCATTCCGAGGAGAGGGGTGGTGTTGAATAACACCAGTTCTTGGTTTTTGTTTGGTTGACCAGGCTCAGCCAGAGGCGTGCACGCTTACGCGCGCTCGCCACGGATGCGGCGCGCCAGCTGGATGTCCTTGGGCATGATGGTGACGCGCTTGGCGTGGATGGCGCACAGGTTGGTGTCCTCGAACAGGCCCACCAGGTAGGCCTCGGCGGCCTCCTGCAGCGCCAGCACGGCGCTGGACTGGAAGCGCAGGTCGGTCTTGAAGTCCTGGGCGATCTCGCGCACCAGGCGCTGGAAGGGCAGCTTGCGGATGAGCAGCTCGGTGGACTTCTGGTACTTGCGGATCTCGCGCAGGGCGACGGTGCCGGGCCGGTAGCGGTGGGGCTTCTTCACGCCGCCAGTGGCAGGGGCGGACTTGCGAGCGGCCTTGGTGGCCAGCTGCTTCCGGGGCGCCTTGCCGCCGGTGGACTTGCGGGCGGTTTGCTTGGTGCGGGCCATGGTGGCGGGGTAGTGGGTGGTGGGGGCAAGGGGTGGGTGGAGAGGTGCAGGGCGGGCGCTCTTGTAGGCGCGCAGAGCGTGCTCGGGGCGTGCTCGGGGCGTGCTGTGCTTTCTGCAGGGGATGCAGATCGAAGAAGCACAGAAATGGTGGCAGCCCACCCCGGTGCCCGGCCTGCGCCACCTGTCGCGGGCTGTCTGGGCATGTGCTTCTAGCCCTGGCTCTCACTGCCTGCTCTGCCACCCTCCAGCCTCGGTGTGCGCCTCCCCAGTTGTGTCGCCTCCTTCGCCACCTACTTGAGGCCCCCTCCTGCTCCACTCCAGTCACTCCCCACACACCTCCCCACCCCACCACCCCACCACCCTCTCAACCATGTCTGGACGCGGCAAGGGCGGCAAGGGCCTCGGCAAGGGCGGCGCCAAGCGCCACCGCAAGGTGCTGCGCGACAACATCCAGGGCATCACCAAGCCCGCCATCCGCCGCCTGGCCCGCCGCGGCGGCGTCAAGCGCATCAGCGGCCTCATCTACGAGGAGACCCGCGGCGTGCTCAAGGTGTTCCTGGAGAACGTGGTGCGCGACGCGGTGACCTACACCGAGCACGCCCGCCGCAAGACCGTCACCGCCTTTGACGTGGTGTACGCGCTCAAGCGCCAGGGCCGCACCCTGTACGGCTTCGGCGCGTAAGCGTCTCGTCGTCTCCCGAGAGCCCCCACAACACAAACCAACTGGTGTTATTCAACACCACCCCTCAACCTGGAAAGCAACACCCCCTCTGCAATGCACTGCCAGGTCGCCTTCTCTCTCTTCTCTCACAGCCATTAATGTGCATTACAGCAGCCGCTCGCCCGCTCCTGCCACCGGTTGCACGTCCTGCACTGCTGTGGTGCTGCTGCCTGCGCCTCGCTGAGCCGGCAGGCTTCTCCCGCACTTTCTCAAGCAGCGGCGCAGGGCAGCGCTGCGTCATGTGCCAGCAGCGCGCCGCCGTCTGCCTCGCCCTCCCACAGCGGGTAGTTCAGAGAGAGAGGTGCAGCATGGTGGGCTCGCCGCGGGTGGAAAAAGGTGCCGGGGAACCCTTAGCCCTTGCCCACGCACCCACCCTTGATCACCACCACCATCTTGCCGCCGCTGGTCCGCGGCAGCGACACAGCAGGCAGCGTGGCGGTACGCCAGGTTGCCGCGTCTGCTGCGCGCCTGGCGCTGTCCATTCGCCGGCACCACTGCTGCGCCTCGCGGCGGTGTTGTAAGGTGGCCCGCCCCCATTTGGCCCCCATTTGGCAGGTAGAGGGTGGCATGCAGTTGAGAGTGGATATGACGAGTGCGCAGGCAGGACAACCAAAACAGCAACCGTACCCAGCCCTCGCACGGCCGGCCCTCCTCCGGAGCCCCAACACCCGCATCACGTACGGAGGCGGCAGGCACAGGCTAGACGCTGGGCGGCATGTGTGCTGAGAGCGGTCCGGCCCCTGACACGCAGCCAGCACTGTTGGCATGCCCAGTGCGCCCGCACACCTCCCAGTGTTGAGCAGCCTGTGGACTGGTCGGCCTGCCTTGCAACCAAACTGGAGTTCCCCAGCGCCCCTCCACTGGAGAGGGACACCCTCTGCCTTGCCCTGTCTGCTGCAATGCACGGCTGCTGTTGCACTTCAACGCGGGGCAGAGGTGGCGGCACTGAGAACAACAGACGCATCGCGCACGTGCCAGCAAGAGGGAACCGGAAAGCAGATGCAGGCCGGCAGCGCACGCTGGATGCTTGCTCGCCAGCACCGCCTTGCACCGCCAGGCGCCCGCCGGCCGGTGCCGCCGCAGCCGGCAGGGCCCGCCCGGCGGGCTGCCGGCGGGGCTTGCAGGGAGTGCTGCCTCCGCTCAGAAGTTGGGGGTTGAGATGTCATTGGTGAGCTGGTACAGGCCCAGCGCGGGGCCCACAAAGCGGAAGAGGATCCAGCCGATGATGAGGCCGCCGGCCGAGTACTTTGCAGACTCGGTGGCCCAGTAAATGAAGCCGCGCTTGCCCATGTACAGCTCGGTGGCCTTCTGCACCGGGTCCATCTCCTCCCAGCCTGCAACAGGGAGGGACGCAGCCGGCAGGCGGGACGGGGCGGCGAGGTCAGAACGTGCAACTGGTTTTCTGCAGCGCGGGTGGGGGCCGTCTCTTCCCAGCCTGCGCAGCGCAGGCGGCCAGCCGCCGCAGCGCAGTGAGCATAAAAGGCGGTGCAGTGCAGGCAGCAACGTGTGGTGGGGTCCCTTCCGCCCTGCACACCACCACCCCCACCACCACCCATTTCATTCACCCAGCAGCGAGCGCTTCAGCAGCACACACGGCGTTGACTGGTCTCGCTGCACCCCCCCCCCTCTGCCTCACCCTCAGGGAATAGCTGCCCTTCCTTCCATTCCGCCCTGCCGCTGCTTGACGCTGCCGGCCGCGAGCTGGAGAGGCGGGGCCCTCGGAAAGCGTCCGCCTGCTCCGCCTTGACGCCCTGCCGAGCAGACAGCACGGCGGGAGGGGTGTCAGAGGCGCAGGTGGACGAGAACACACCGAGCACTGCTGCTAGCACTCATCTGCCACCCGCCCACCCGCCCACCTGCCCGCCCACCCGTCCCGCACCCACCTTGCGGGCCTTGGCTGCGGCCTCTAGCGCCTCCAGGCGTGCCTCGTCGTCCGCCTGCTGCTGCTGCTGCTGCGGTGTCGGCGTGCCTCCCTGCTGCGCACGCACCACCGCCTGCCGCCGGAGCGCTGCAAGGAAGGCAGAGGGTGGGCGGGTTGCGGGTCGGCAGGGCTGCGGCTGGGGGAGGCAGGGGGCCCAGCTGCGGCGCCGCTTCGCCGGCGTATCCCGCCGCCGCCCACACTCTACAACTGCACCGCAGCGCTGCGGCGCACCTGGCAGCGCTCCTGCCCGCTGCTGTTGGCGTGCTGCTGCAGTCCAGCCGCAGCCCGCCAGGCCGGGAGCACGGTAGAGGAGAGACATGGGTGGCGCGTGTTCAGGAGCGGCTATGCGTGGCTGTCCTGCGCTGAAGTGAACCTGACGTATGCGACGAGCGAGAAAGTTTGACACCGAGCGTGAATCGTGCTGGGGCAATGAAGAGCTGGCCCTGCTGGCGTGGCGTCTGCCTCAATTCCACTATCCTCGGGCCTCCCCGCATCGCGCATTTGCTGCCCAACTCCAACACTGCACCAACATGCTCTGCCTATGTTCACAGACAGCCTGTCGCGAAGCCTGGTGCCCCGCTCCCACTGGTCGCGGGCGCTCGTCCCGACAGCAGCGGCTTGCGTCTCGGGGAGGGCTTCTGGTAGCAACTATAAGACCTTCTGCCCGCCCAGCCACCTTGTGCGGCACGTCTGCTGCAGCCTGCCGCCGCCGCCTGCCAGCCGCCGCTCCAGCTGCCGCCAGCGTCGAGACACCAGACCCTGCTGCTGCTGTGGTGGAGCAGCTGGCCAGCGAGACTGCAGTGCAGAAGACCGAGTGGCAGAGCAGCGTGCGGTGAGCCATCCTTGTTGGTCTGGCATGCCGCTCGAAGGGGAAGCGGGAGCTTGCAGTTTTGCACGTCCACGGTCCGCCTGCTTGCCTTGCTGCCGACACCTCTTGCCTCCCCGCCCCCCAACCCCCCCAACCTCCGCCCTCTCAGGTCGCTGACAGGGCGGCGCAAGCACCGCCTGTGGGAGCCGGTGCTCTCCGACCCGCCGCCGCTGCTGGAGGGCGTCTCTATTGTGCTTGTCAGCCCTAAACGGCCGATCAGTGTGGGCACCGTGGCGCGCTCGTTGGCGGCATTTGAATGCGAAGACCTGCGCATCGTGGCGCCGCGCTGCGACCACCTGGCACGCAGCAGCCGGAACGGCAGCAAGGGCGCGCAGGTGGGGGGAAGGAGACGGGGGGACGCACGCAACGGGGCGCAGCCCAAAGCCTTCTCGAGGCAACCCGCTCGCCCTGCTTGCTCGTGCCGCCGCAAGCTGCCGCCCACCTCCCGCCCTGCCTCGCAGTTTCTGCTCTACCGGGCGCAGGAGTGCAGCACGCTTGAGGAAGCATTGTCTGATGCAGAGGTGGCGGTGGCCTGCACGCGCTGGTCCCCAGGCACGTGGCACTAGCAGGGGGCGTGACTGCGCTGTGGCAGGTGGTGTGGAGTGCACTAGCAGGGGGCGTGACTGCGCTGTGGCAGGTGGTGTGGAGTGCACTAGCAGGGGGCGTGACTGCGCTGTGGCAGGTGGTGTGGAGTGCACTAGCAGGGGGCGTGACTGCGCTGTGGCAGGTGGTGTGGAGTGCACTAGCAGGGGGCGTGACTGCGCTGTGGCAGGTGGTGTGGAGTGCACTAGCAGGGGGCGTGACTGCGCTGTGGCAGGTGGTGTGGAGTGCACTAGCAGGGGGCGTGACTGCGCTGTGGCAGGTGGTGTGGAGTGCACTAGCAGGGGGCGTGACTGCGCTGTGGCAGGTGGTGTGGAGTGCACTAGCAGGGGGCGTGACTGCGCTGTGGCAGGTGGCGTGGAGTGCACTAGCAGGGGGCGTGACTGCGCTGTGGCAGGTGGCGTGGAGTGCACTAGCAGGGGGCGTGACTGCGCTGTGGCAGGTGGCGTGGAGTGCACTAGCAGGGGGGGCGGCCTGCGCTGTGGCAGGTGGCGTGGAGTACACTAGCAGGGGGGGCGGCCTGCGCTGTGGCAGGTGGCGTGGAGTGCACTAGCAAGGGGGGCGGCCTGCGCTGTGGCAGGTGGCGTGGAATGCACTAGCAGGGGGCGTGACTGCGCTGTGGCAGGTGGCGTGGAGTGCACTAGCAAGGGGCGTGACTGCGCTGTGGCAGGTGGCGTGGAGTGCACTAGCAAGGGGGGCGGCCTGCGCTGTGGCAGGTGGCGTGGAGTGCACTAGCAAGGGGGGCGGCCTGCGCCGTGGCAGGTGGTGTGGACTGCACTGGCAAGGGGGGCGGCCTGTGCCGTGGCTTCACACGGCTGCTGCCCTTCCCCTGCGGATGGTCGAGCACCTGATACTCGACTGGCCTTGCATCCGCCTGCCGCCCTCTATGCGCCGCAGGCCGGCAGGGCGCGTGCCGCAGCATCAGCGAGCTCCTGGCTGTGCCGCAGGTGGCAGCCCTGCTGGCGGCCAGCGGCAGCAGCGAACCCAGCGGCAGCAGCGGCCGCAGCGGCAGCGGCGGCGACGCAGGCAGCGCCGCCCGCAGCAGCGGCAGTGCAGCAGGAGGCTCCGAGCAGCAGCAGCGGCAGCTGCAGCGGCGGCGCAAGCTGGCGCTTGTGTTTGGGCGCGAGGTGGAGGGTTTGAATGCTGCGGAAGTGGCGGCCTGTGATTACACGCTGTCCATCCCCATCGGCCGCCTGCAAGGTGGGAGGGGCGTCAGCTAGGGTTAGCCAGGTCCCATGTGCACACCGCACCGGCCAGGCCCTGGCCCCGCCGCGACCAGTCCTTCCAGCAACAAACAGGGCGTTCTTCACCTGCCTGATGCACATCCGCGCCTCCCTGCTCCTCTCCATCCCTCGTCTGCAGAGTCGCTGAGCCTGAGCCACGCTGTGTCAGTGGTGCTGTCGCGCCTGTTTGAGCTGCGGCAGGAGGCCAGCGCGTTCACGCTGCCCAAGGGCACGGCTGACCTGGCTGCTGGCTACCAGGACAGCGGCGTGGAGCGGTGAGCGCTCGTAGCACGCAGCACCCCCTCTGAAGGCTTCCCTTGTCCCCTTGCTCGTCACGATTGCCTTGCCATGTGTCTCCCACCATACTTTTCCCTGCTGTTCTCCTCGGTCTGATGCAACAGCCACTCCTCTCATTTTATTCGGTGTGCCACTGCGCCCATTCTTTGCATTCTCTCGCATGCTACTTGTGTGCCACAAAAGGGTGCTTCCTGCCTGTCTGACTGGGCCTGCTGCTAATCAACGAGTGGAAACCTAACTGCCTGGAGCAAAAGAGCGATGGAGAGGGGTAGCAGGGGGGCAAGAGCTGGGAAGGGTGGGGCAAGAAATCTTGAATCGTGAGCAAGCGTGGTGGCGGACCTTATTATACACGTTTTCGTAGGCTGACGCCACGTTTCATTCTGTCGGGCACAACCCCGGGGGGCGGCTGCAACTGCGCCAGTGGATGGGGCGACCTGGGCTGCTGGTCCAGCGGGAGACGCCGGCGCCTGGCACGGCGCCAGCCGCTCTGCCGCCTGCTCCCTCACAACTCGTCCAGCCCGGCGGCTGCCAGCACGATGTCGATGTCAGGGAAGGGCACGTCTGGCAGGCACAGGTCGTCCAGGGAGAGGTCGGGGGCGCTGAGGTCGCCTGCGGGACGCACACAGCGGGGTGGGGGGGTGCGAGGGGAGAGACGTCAGCAGCATTGGACACGGCACCTACATAGGAAGGCCTGCGCCACAGGTACAGACGCCGCCTGCAGCTGAGGCAGCAAGGAAGGGCTGCCAGCGGGAGCACAAAGCGGACACTGTGCCGCGCGGTGCAGGCAACCGCTGTAGGGCAGGCACGGCGCTGCTGTTCTTGCAGCAGCCATGCAGCCAGCATCGAGCCTGCCAGGCCCAGGCTGCACCAAGGCTGCCAGGCCCAGGCTGCACCAAGGCTGCCGAGGAAAAACGCGCACCTGCAGCCGCAAACGAGCAGTACCGCTCGGCTAGCGGCGAGGCGGGCAGCACCGGCAGCACGTCCTTCCGAAGCAGCTGCTGCCCCTGCTGTGGTGGATGGGAATGTGAAGACGCCGTGAGCACAGTCGCTGGTGCGGGAGGCCAGCAGGCATTGTGACCAAAGATGTCGGGCAAGCGGACGGCTGGCACCCCCTGCGCCTGCCCTCGCTCACCCAAAGCGGGAAGAAGTTGGGCAGCGGGCGGGCTGGGAAGTTTGCCAGTGCAGCCAGGCGGGCCGTGCTCTCTGCGTCCTCCCGCGCCAGCCGCTCGCGCTCCAGCGCCTCCCAGCCGCGCCCCGCCTGGCGCTCAACGGCGCCCTCTGCCAGCACGTCGACGCGGCTGGCGGGTGCTGCAGCGCAGGCCGCGGCCGCCTGCTGCTGCTGCTGCTGCACGGGCGCTTGCTGCGGCTTGAGCGCCGACGGGCGGTGCGCCGGCGCGGCGTTGCTGTTTGTGATGTCGCCCAGCGCACGGCGCACGGTGGGCGCGGCGCCGCCGGCGGGCGTCTTGCCGGGCGGCGCGTTCTCCGCGTCGAGCCCACCCCTGTTGGTGATGTTGCCCAGGGCCTTGCGCGGCGCAAGGCCGGGCGTGGCCTTGCCCGCAGGCAGGCCCCCCAGGCCGCCGCCGTTTAGGCCGCCCTTCAGCTGAGCTGCCGGGCAGTGAAGCCCCGCCAGCGCATTCTCATCTTGCACGTAGGGGCGCAGCCCCTGCATGACTGGCGGCGTTCCCACGCTGCCTGGCGGCTATTGTCGGGCGGGGGGAGCGCGGACGGCGCGAAAGCGGGCGCAACTGAACGCGGCTGGAGTCGCGCTCCTGAGCTGGCAACCAGCGGGGTGTGGAGGCTGAAGAGAGCGCGAGACTGCGGGAGCTGCCCTCGGCTGTAAAACTTTGCGCGCCACCGCACAGCACACACGGCAGCGAGGAGATGCGGCTATCTGGACGCCTGTAGCCCGTTGCATCGTTACTAGAAGCGCGTAAAGCACCTTCAGGCAGCGCAGGAAGCGCAACGCAGCCGGGCGTCGATCGTCGCGAGCCCAGGTTTGGTTGCTTTCAGTTATGCGGCTAGAGGGCGCCTCCGCCCTGCAGCCGGGCTTTTGGGCTCGACCCGCAGCAGCCCTGCAGCCTGGCAGGCGTGACCGCCCCACGAGCCAGCCGGTTGCAGGCGTGCAAGTTCTGCGGCGGCAACGGCGGCAGCGGCAGTTCACGGCAAGAGCAGCAGCCCCAGGACCTGGTGATCAGGCGCGCACGCAGCAGCAGCTTGATGCAGCGCTGCTATTAGAGCAGCGGCCGCTAGAAGGAGGACACAGCCACCCGCTGCCGCCTCCGGTGCAGTTGCCGCCGCCGCTGCCGCTGCCGCCGCCGCTGGCAGCGCAGCATCGACAGCGCAGCCCGCTGCTGCGCCGCCTGGCACCAGCGGCGGCAGCAGCCGCAGCCACCCTCCTCGCTGCATTGCTGCCGCGCAGCGTAGCGCCGGCGCACGCAGCAGCAGGGCTGCCATCGCGGCAGCAACCGCCGCCGGCTGCGGCAGCCGCAGCAGACGCCCAGCCGTCGTCGCCCTCTGCCTCCCCCGTCTTTTTCGCGTCGGTCGGCATCGGGGGCACCTCGCCCTCTGCCTTCCGCAGCGAACGTGCCTTTGACGTGGCAGGGTTCAAGCTGGCGGGGCTGCTGCAGCAGGTGCTCAGCGCGCACATCGTGGTCAAGGTGCGCGACGCGACATGCACGACGCGGGAATTGGGCTGGACTTGTTGGGTAGCTGCAGGACAGCTGCGGCGCGGCTTCAGCTTGCAGCTACCTGCATGGCATGTTTCTGTGGCGACGCGCGTCGCAGGCGAGCCCCCACCGACTGTTGAATGCTTTGCTCCTCCCATCCATCCATCCAAGCTCCCACCCACGTTTCGTGCCTCCTGCTCTGCCGCTGTCCACCCGCCTCAGATCGTAGCGCTGGTGCTGGTGGGCGCGCCCATCATCTACGCCGCCGGATGCCTGTACGCCGCCATCACCGGCACCCCCGTGGCGCTGGGAGTGTTCAAGGTGTACACCGTGGTGCTGCGTGCCCCTGGGGCGCGCGTCACCGAGGAAACCAGGTTTGTGTGTGTGGTGGTGGGGGGGGGTGGGGACGCTGGGCGTGCGGTGCTCACCACCAGCGGGAGGGGCGCTCGAGGAGATGGCCGGGGAGGGTCCGCTCGAGGAGGGTGGCAGGGCACTGCATGCAGGCATAACTGCATGCATTATGGAGACTCGTGCTGAATAGGCATATGCACGCAGGTGCGGTTCGAAACGCGTCTCACGCTCCACCTCCCTTTGCCCTCTCCCTGCCTGCAGCTTCCCCGCGGCGCTGCTCATCAACGTGGCCTTCCTCACAGGGGTCTTCACCTTTGCCGTCCTCATCGGTGTGTGCTGGCTCACTCATTCAACAGCGCTGCAGCAGCGTAACAGTAGTGTGTTAGTGCCCACCGTCGGCTTGCGCGCTGCGGTGGCTGCTGCGTCGCGACGACCCCCTGCACACACAGCATGCTGCGCCCCTCTCCCCACGCACTCCCCAGGTATTGTGAGCGAGGAGATCAAGTCAAAGGTGCGTGTGTTGGTGTGTGCATACGTGGGCGTGTGCTGCGTGCGGAAGCAGGCATGTGCTGCTGCGCTTGTCGAAGCCTGCCGCGCGAACGAGCCCCGTGTGGCCCCCGTCTCCCCGCTGCCCCAACCTTCTGCATCCCCCCCCCTTGCCTGCCCGCAGCTAAGCGCGGTGCGGCGCGGCAACATCCCCCTGGCCATTTCAGACCATGCCCTGGTGCTCAATTGGAACCGAGACGCGCCGCGGCTGCTTCGACAGATGGCGGCACACGGGCACGGCGACACGCGCGCGCTGGGCAGGCACGAGCGGGGGCGGGTCGGTTGGTTGTGAGGTGGGGAGATGGGGACGAGCTGCGGTGACACCTGGCCAGGTTCCAAGCCGGCAAGTGCTGCCTTTCAAGTTATGTCGCATGCATGCTGCCTGCAAGTGATGTGTATGGCTTGCTGCTGCCTGCCGCGCACCATTTTGACCTTGGTCACCCCATCCGCCCCACTGCCATCTCTCCCGACCTGCAGGCAGGTGGTGGTGCTGGCTGAGCGGGACAAGGATGAGCTGGACGCTGAGGTGGCACGCAGCCTGCAGGTGGGGGGTGCATGCGATCCAACCTCGACCAATGGCATCCAGTCTCGGCCGCTGCTGCTGCCCGACCCGCTGGGCTGTGCTGCTGGCCTGCTTGCTGCTGGCACAAGGGGGGCAATGTCGACACGGAGTGGTGCACCTAGGAAACAGTGGCGACAATCCTCGATCCTAGCTGTCCCGCTGCAGGGCAGCGGCCTGCCGTTTGTCACGCGGCGGGGGGCCCCCCACTGCGCCAAGGTGAGGGCGACCGAGCAAGCAGTGCCGCCACCAGCACCATGAGGAGCAGCATTGTGGTCACGACTTGCGTCGCAGCCAAGGCCTCCTGCCTTACTTCCCCTGCCAAACCTCCCTGCCGCTCCCTCTTCTACCCCACCCCCCATCCCATTAGGACCTGGAGACGGTGGCAGCTGCGCACGCCAAGACGGTTCTCCTGCTGCACCCCGACCATGACGATGTGAGTGGGGGCTGTGATGGTGCACCGGGCGCTGACTGGTGCCGAGCAGCAAGCAGCGCAAGCCTGGACAAGGCAGGACAAGGCAGGAGTCTCTGCTCTGCACCGGAGCAGCAGGCACGTTGACAACCGTTTGAGTGACCTACCCCCGCCCCCCCCCCCTGCTGCAGGCGGCAGAGGTTCACAAGACCGCCACGCTGCTGGGTCTGCAGTCGTGTCGCAGCCACCCGGCCACGGCGCTGCGCCGGCAGCGGGTGGTGCTGCAGAACCCCGAGGCGCGTGGCGCTTGCCAAGGGGTGGCGTGGAAGCATTGAGGAGGTGGTTGCAACTTCGGACTGTTGGGTAGCAAGTGTTGCCCTTCGGCCAGTCTTTGGGTCCCGCGCAGTGGAGCCGCAACAAGCAGGCCCTGCCGTCTGTGGCCCGCCCCCTCTTCTCGTCACCACAGGTGTCTGCGGCTGAGCGCGGCACCGAGGCGGCTGCCAGCATGCACAGCGTGTCGCGGGTGTTGCAGCGGGCGCTGCCCCAGGCCGCAGGCATGAAGTTCATCGAAGTGAACGGTGGGTGGGGGTGGGGTGGGCCCTCGGGACGGCAGCTGGGCAAGTGCCGGTGAGCGGCACCTGCCAAATGGGGTGCTGCAGGGGTGGCCGGCGGCTGTGCCCAGGTGCCGGTGTCGCCGGTCTGTGCTGGGGTGCTGCCGCTGACCGGCTCCGCCACCCAACACCTGCATCAAACCCTCCTTTTCCCCCCAGGGCACCGCAACATGGCCCGCCTGATAGCTCAGAGCGCGGTGCAGCCGGGGGTGTCCACCATCCTGGGGCAGATTGCGCAGTCTGCGGAGGGGGCGCCTGATTTCCGCCTGATTGACATGCAGGTCGGATGGTGGGTGGGTGGGGTGGGTGGGATGCGAGCGGTGGGTGGCGGGTGGCGCGCGTGGCGCAGGTGGTGGGAGCAAGTGGTGGCGCTGGAGTTGGGTGCAAGTGGTGCAGTGTTTGGCCAGCGCCGCTACGTGCAGATGCACTTGCCAGGCTCTGCAGGTCCACACAACCCCAACTGCTTCGTCTGCTGACCGTGCAGGCATGGCGGGTGCTGCAGGCGGGCGGCAGCGCCGGCATCACATACCAGGTGCGCCAGAGGAGAAGCTGGGCTGCCGGACGCCGCATGCAGCTCCTCCTGCCCCTCCCTGCCCTCCCCCTGCTGATTGCATCTGCGAGCGTGTGCCCTGCCCTCTGCCCGCAGGACGCGCGCCGCCGGCTGGCCAACGCCGTCGTGTGCGGCTACATCAACGCCGCCGACCGCGTCACCCACCTCAACCCGCCAGACGCCGCCCTGCTCACCCCCGCCGACAAGCTGATCGTGCTGAGCCACAGGCACGGTGGGGAGAGGACAGCAGGGGCGAGGGAAGGCGGGCAGGAACACGGCAGGCACACGGCAGGGCGCCCTCGAGTGGGGAGGGAGGAGACGCCGGCGGGAGGCACTCTGCTTGCAGTGCTGCTCGGCGGCTCCATTGCGCAGCATGTGCGCATGCCTTGCCCTCTTCCTCTTCTGTTCCTCCAGTTTCCAAGTTTTGGAAGTAACATTCAATTGAAATTGGATTTGATTGCTCCCCTACAGCGGCACCCCCCAGCCGGCGCCGCAGGGCTCTACCGCCGCTGGGCTGGACATTGCTGCGCTGCAGGCGCGGCTGGACAGCGCGGTGCTGCCGCCTCAGACGCCCAAGAGCATCGTGGTGGTGGGGTGGACGGGCCCCTTGGGCGACCTGATGGTGAGGGAGGGAATGAGGGAGGGAGGGGCTGGCTGGCTGGCTGGCTGCAGAACAACGGGGGCGCTGCTGGAGGGAAGTTTCCCCGCTCTGTTCCACTGCCCCCATGCTTGTGAGCCTTCCCCATGCACATCCCACCTGCGCGTCGCTCTGTGCTCCCGGCAGGCAGGGCTGTTCGGCTTTGCCGCCCGCAGCAGCGAGTTGTTTGTGGTTACGCAGCGGCGCCTCCTGACCTCCTTCCCTGCTGCCTCTCTTGTGCAGGCGGGGCTGTGCGACTTTGCCGCCCCCGGCAGCGAGGTGTTTGTGGTCAGCCCCCACCGCCCCTCGGACCTGCCCGGAGAGGACAACCACTGGGAGGCGGAGGGGCGCAGCCTGCGCTGGATCGAGGGCTCCATACTGCAGGTGAGGGGGGAGGCCCATCGGGGAGGCGCATCGCGGGGAGGCGGCGCATGTAAACGAAAGGTGCCCTGGTGCCTACTGTCCCCTCTTGTGTGTCCTTACAGCAGGCCGTTTGTACCGTGCGTACTGCACCGGTGATGCGCGTCATGCGCGGAGCTGTGTGTCCCTCGCCCCTGACCCACCCACCCCCTCGTGCCCCGCAGCGGGACGCGTACGAGCGTGCCGGCGTGGCCAGCGCCAACGCGGTCATTGTTGGGAGCCTGCAGGTGCGTCGGGGTGGGGTGGGGCGGAGGGGAGGTGGGCGGGCATGTCCTGCGAGCAGCCCTGCGTGGCCGCCACCACTTGGTCGCCCGCTGGCGCACAGCGCCAGGCCCCGCTTGGACATCCTTGGCACCCTCAATTTTGCCCCACCCTCCCTTCTGCTGACAGCACCCTCCGTCCCACCTTCCCGACCGTCCTGCCGCTCACAGGCCGAGGATTTCAAGTCGGCGGATGCGCGCATGCTGACGAGCCTGCTCATGGTGCAGGACATTCTGAATTCGAGCGGTGGCAGCGGCAGCGCGCGGCGCCCGCCCCACGTGGTGGCGTGCATACAGGTGTGTGTGTGTGTGTGGTGGGTGGGGGGGGGGGGTCATCTCCATGGGTGCATGGCTGGACGCGGGTGGGGAGATGGGGGCGTGGGCGGCAGCGACGGGGCATCTGCAGCCCGCCGTGCAACCAAGTGCTCCATGTGCACCGGCCATGCGGAAACGCTCCCCACTTGCCTTGTTCCAGCCACACACCCTGAATGCTGAGGGTGCAGCCATCTTGCCAAGGCATACAGGCGCTGTAGGTGCAGTGACCAACCCGGCGTGACTCTGACGGCGCTCTCATCAGCTTGCCTCGGTGCCTGGCCCGCCGCTGCTGCTGCGCGCAGAGCCCCGAGAGCGCGGCCACTGCCCGCCACATCCTCACCGAACTGGCGCGCAAGCAAGTGACTGCCGAGCTGCTGCAGCCGGGAGAGCTGGTCAGCGGCATGCTGCTGCAGGTGGGGCGCGGGCAGCTGGCGCGGGGCGCAAGGGCTGCGCACATGGTGGGCAGTACGCGTGCTGTGGCCACAGGCAGGCGGGCAGGCAGGCAGGCGCATGCTGTCCAAGGAGAAAACCAGCGTGCAGCCGCAGCACCCCCTTGACGGACGCCTCCTTGCCGACACCATCCCTCCTTCATCCCACCTTGTCCATCATTGCCCTCCCACTCGTCATCACACCGCAGGTGGCGCACGAGCCCGCGCTGGCTGCCGCCCTCTCGGAGCTCATCGACTCTGCAGCGGGGTCCGAGCTGTACCTGCGCCGCCCAGAGCGGTACGGCCTGACGCCCGGCGGGCAGCACTCGTTTGCAGAGGTGGGTGGGGAGCGCGCGTGCATGAGCTGTGCGTGTATGCGTACATACCGGTAGGTCGTGCTGCTGGCAGCCTGTGAGGTAGCCGACCTGCAGCATAAGGTCGTGTGCTATTCATCAATTGCACGTCCGTCCACTCCCCCCCCCCCCCCATCCACCCACCCATATCCATCTGTTGCATCCTCAAAGGTGTGTGAGCTGGCGCGGCTGCGCGGCGAGACGGCCCTGGGTTACATGGGGGGCGACGGCCGGCTGCGGCTGGTGCCCCCCACGGCCAGCAGCACAGAGTTCTCTCGGGACGCGCGCGTCGTGGTGCTCAGCGAGTGTTAGGCCGCTCTCAGCGCAAGTACCCACGCTTCCTTTCTCTGCCTTCACGACCACACCTCCATCTCTCTCCTGTTTAGCCCACATCTCCATCCCCAAACGCACGTACCCTTCCGCTCGAGCGCAGCAGTACGCGCACCGCCGCCTGGCCAGCTCTTCTAGTGCCGACGTGCTGTGCCACAGTACGTATACGTGTGCAGACTGTACGAGCTCCCCTGCTGCATAAGTTTTTCCCACAACATGTATCCGGTATCCCCTGCCCCCTGCGATTGTGATGTGGCGCCTCGTCAGCATCACCCTTTGAACTCAACCCTTGCTGCCACCCCTGCGATCGCTCGCGCCGCCTCTTGCTAACTCCCACATACTGCTGTTCACACCCTTCCATTCCTCTCCCGATCACCCACTGGCGCATTCGGCACTGCTTACACGGCTTCATTCTGTTACCAACTCTACGTTTCGCTGCGTTCAACCTGAAGGGAGCGCCAAACAGGCGCGCCGCCTGTGGGCACAACACGGCACTTCTGCCCGCTGCCAGCAACGCGAGGCGTGGCGCTGCTGCGCGAGGCGCGGAGGCGTGCCAGCGCCGACGCACGCCTGCTCAGGCCTGCGGCTTGGGCGGCTGATCCGCAGCGTACCCGGTGCCGGCGGTGGGGTCGCGGATGCCGCCGCTTTCGGGGGCAGCACCCTCGCCATACCCCCCGCCTCCGGGGGGCTGAACACACAGCGGGGGAATAAAGCGAGGCAATGTGATTGGGTGGACTGCAAGTGGCAGTGTGAGGCAATGGAGGGCAAGGGGAGACAGCCACACCAGAGCTTTCGTGGCCTGCCTGCCGCCCGTGTTGCTTCGAAGTGCTGATGACCATTGCAGTGCACTGCGGTGCTGGCGGTGCACCTGCCCCGCCCCGAACCTTGGCGGACGAGGGGGTGGCGCCCGTCTCTGCAGGGCGCTCCGTGGCTGACTCGGGAGCGGCCGCGGCTTCCTCCTGCAGACGGGAGGCGGCAGGGCAGCGGTGAGACGGGGGCAGGCGGCGGCGAGTGGGCGTCGCTGGCAGCAGGTGGCGGCGGTGAGCGCCTTGGACCGGCGGCAACGGCCTGCCTGCGCTGCCCCAGTGTGCTGCTGCTGCTGAGAGTGCAGCTGGCAGGGGGCAGCGACACAGAGTCGGGTGCCAGGCGGCAGCGCACCCCGGCGGGGCGGGCGACGGGCTCCTTAGAAGACATTCTGCTGGCTGGGACTGTTGTAAGGCGTAAAGGGAGACGGGAGAGGAGAGTAGGGTGGCAACTGCGGTCACGGGAGCATCACCACCAGGCGCCGCATGGGGGAGGCCAAGGGACAGCGTGCCCGTGCTCTCATTACTCGTTCTCCTACGCCCTGCCGTTCGCCTTCCTGCACTTGCTATCGCTGCTGGTGCCGTGCGTCTCGCTGCTAGGCCTTTCAGCTTACAGACCGCATCGCTCGTTTGGCCGCTCGCGCGCCTCCACAGCCGGGGACAGCACGATGGCGTCCGATGAGAGTGCAGATACCAAGGCGCCTGCACGCAGCAAGTGGGAGCAGACCGCACACGCGGGCAAGGGCCGGGTGCGGCCCCGCCGCAACCAGCCCGTTTCCGACGTGCCTCGCCTCACTGCAGTAGCCCACTTGTGAGAAATGAAGCTTGGGAGAGGGCTGCAAGGGCTGAGGAGCGCCGGCAGCAGAGTAGCCGCCGCCGCCGCCGCCGTCGCTTTCCCTCGCTTGGCCCGCTGGTCCTCTCCCAACAGCCTGCAGCCCCTGATGTCCAGCTCAGGCCAACCTCCTTTACACCCCCACATCTTGACACCGCAGCGATGCGCAGCACGGCGAGCGCGAGAACGACCCGCGGCCACGCTACCAACCGCAGCTGGTTGGCGGCTGGGTGGATTACGTCTCCCTGGATGCGCCGCAGACAGTGTACGCTGCGCTCAACGCGCTGTGGGCGCACCAACCGGTGCTGCTGCGCGGCGTGCCTCTGGCGGCAGGCCTGACGGGTCGGTGGAGCCACGCGCAGCTGGTGAGCCTCAAGAGCAGCGCTGCAAGTGTTCAGCCTCGCTGTCTTGCAGCCTGCCTGTGCCCTGCTTTGCAGCTCCCCTGCCCTCCTCTTGCGTTGCCGGCGGCAGCAGCGAGAAGACTTTGCGAAATTCTGTTCTCTTCCTCCGCCGACACCCGTGCAGGCGCAGGCGGTGGGCGGCAGCGCGCAGCTGCGCGTGCTATGCTCCGACGCACGACGCAACCGCTTCATCGAGTGCGACGACTCCAAAAACATTTACGGCAGGTCAGCGAGCAGCCTTTCAAACTGTGGGGGGGAGGGTCGCAGTGGCGGTGGATTGGGGCAGGCGCGCCTGTTGTTGGCAGTAGGCATCGTGCTGTCTGCCCATGCTTGCCTGTCAGTTCTGCTACAAAGCATCAGCGCTGGAGCACCTCGTCTGCGGCCATCAGCTTGGAGGGTGTGTTGCTGCGTGTGCAGTCAACGCTTGCCAGCCGCTGAGCCTGGCAGTCGCCACCATGCACTCTTGGCATCACCGCCAACCCTCGCCCCCCCCCCCTGCAACCACTCCTCCCGACTGCACACCCAATGCAGCCTCTACCACGTGCGCGAGCCCGAGACGCAGCGCCTGCAGATGAGCCTGCCCGACTTTGTGCAGTGCTCCTCGCAGTGGCGGGCGCGGCGCCTCTACCTGAGGGTGAGGCCGGGCTGCTGCTGCCGTGGGAGGCACAGCAGGGTGCGGTTTTTGCTTGCCTGTGAGACAGCAACGCCGACGAGCCGCAGGGGGCTAGGCCGGCTGACGCCTGGACGCTGGTGCCAGCAGCTCGACGTGCTACTGCTGAAGGCCGCCGCGCTCGTGCTTGCTGCGCACGCTGTGCAGGAGACGGTGATGCGCTGGCAGCGGCAGCCGGACAGGCAGCAGCAGCAGCAGCAGCAGCAGCAGCAGGCCGGTGACAGCGGTACGGCAGCAGAGCGTCCTGCCCTGGAGGCGGGCAGCGCGTGCGCCGCCGCATTGGCCGCTGACCTGGAAAGCAACGTGGATTGGGAGTGGCTGGCGGGGCTGCGCCGCGCCCAGCGCTTTGGCCCCGTGCTCCGAGTGGAGCTGGAGGTGGGGGGCAGCGGCGGGCTGCTGCCAGCGGCGTACGACCCCACCGACCGGCTGGTCGCGCAGGTGGCGGGGCGGCGCCGTGTGCTGCTGCTGCCCCCCGGGCAGGCCTTCCCCGGGCTCTACCCCTATCCGACGCACCACCCCTACGACCGCTACTCGATGGTGAGGCGCACCAGGGTGCTCACCGTCCAGCCGCCCACCGCCCGCCGCCACTGCGCTGCTCGCTGCCTGCCGCCACTGACCAACCGCCCACCCACCCACCCACCCGCCCGCCTACCCACAGGTTGATTTTGAGGCCCCCGACGCCGGCCTGTGGCCCAAGTTTGGAGGGCTGGGCGGCCAGGGACGGACCGCCATCTTGGAGCCTGGAGACGTGCTGTTTGTGCCGGCATACTGGTGCGCATGGTAGCGTGGCTGCGCAGAGGGTGTGTCTTCGGCCAGATGGGTCGGCTGGTCGGCGTGCAGCGTGCAACGGCAGCGTAGCTTGTGCCGCGCAAATCCAGGCCGTGCCAGCTCCCAGCCAGCCCGTCCCTCGCCCTACCCTTCCTGACAAGCCTTGACCACACGCCCCGCCGCCCGGCCGTGCAGGTTTGTGCACACGCAGCTGCTGGGGCCAGAGGGCGCCGCGCTGACCTTCCACTTGCACCAAGGCACGCGCGCCCCCGCCCCAGATGCCACGCCGCTGCGCCTGTCGCGCGTGCTGGAGGAGCGAGTGGCGGGCGTGGAAGGGCTCAAGGACGTGCGGCACTGGTTGCAGGTGGGCCGTGACTGCTCGTCTCCCAGGGCTGCCCCGGGGGAGGCGCAGGCTAGTGCGACGCGTGCGCCGCGTGCTGCATCCCAACCACTGCCCCTGTTGCCTTCAGAAATGCCTGCATGCATGCGCTCACACCCTTGTGCTACTACCACCGTTGGATGCTGCAGGTCATCGGGCATGGAGAGGAGTACGAGTGGATCGACCTGGGCACGGTGGGGCGGGCATTCTTTGGGAGGTTGGTCGCGCGGGTGGTCTATCCATCACAACCGGGAACCACGCCGCTCGTCTCTCCGCCTCCTCCTCCTGCAACGCACGGAGCGCCCCGACCCTCCTGCCTCCGTCCTGCCAGGTCAAGGGCTACAAGCGCTGCCTGTTCTGCCAGGAGGTTCGCGACGACGTGGAGGGGGCGCTGGGCGGCGGCGCCTGGGCGGACCTGCTGCCGCGCATGTGCGAGGGGCGGCTGGTGCCCACGCCCTGGCTCAACAAGGCAAGCACGCTGGGGGGAGCTGAGCAGGGTTGTCCAGGACGAGCCACACAAGTTTGTGAGAAAGCTTTGCAGCGTGCTGCCGCCCACCACGTCTCCAGCCCTGCTGCTGCGCAAGGTCGTCTCCAGCCCGATGCCAGCACTCCCCTGCCCACCCCCTCCTGCCTGTGCCCAGGGCTTGCGGGGTGCAGACTTCCTGCCCCGCAGTCCAGCAAAGTGCAGGTCCTCCCATCGCCGACCATCACACAACCTTGCACCCACTTTCCCAGTCTCTCTCTCTCTGTCGGTCCTCATGCTTTCCATTCCATTCCCACCCGCCCACCCCCGCAGGACTTCCGCGAGCCCCTGTACCTCACAGACAAGCCGGTGGTGCTGCAGGACACGCGGACGGACGAGGAGAAGCGGTACCCAGAGCTGTTCAGGTGCGGGCGCGTGTGGGCGAAGCTGCGGTACTGGCGAGGCGAGGGACTCCCTTGCCGCAGCGGCGCAGGTATGTGGGTGGCACGTGCATGCATGCAGGACGGGGCGGAAGGAGCAGGGTGTTGACATCAGCGTGGGAGGAGGACCGGCCTGTCGCCAACCCCCTTCGCTGCCGCCCAACCGCCACGTCTTATCGTGCAGGCGCAAGCTGGAGGCCGAGGGGTGGGCGGTGCCCAAGACCGAGTCCACTGTGCCCATCCCCGGCGTCAACATGCCGCTGGACGGGGACTACCGCACGCTGGGCCTGGAGGGGCGCGACGCGCAGCAGTAGCAGCACGCACAGAAGCACTGCGTGTGTGTGACAAGGACGGTTTGCCTTGGCAAGCGGTGCACAGGACTGCTGTCGCAGCATGCCACAGTGGCATGCCCGATTCAGTGGAATGGCGTTGTCACCTAAAACCTAAGTGGGTTGCAATCTGTAAACCCATTTGGGCCCCCTCTGTTCGACCTTGCGTGAGGAGACGGGGGAGGTGTATATGCGCTGCAGCTCTGGCGCTGACGGGGCATCACCGGGCGAGCATGTGCAGTGATCGCTGCTGGCACCTGATGGCCGAAAGGCAGCTGGCGGCTGTTGCCGCCTGTCGGTACCTGCAGCCGCTCCAACCGGTCTGCCTGTTGATGCACCTCTTTGCCGCCCTGTTCTGCCTTCCCGCACGACCGCGCCTCATGCGAGAGGTGTGCTTTGTCGGATTGGAAAGAACGTTGGACAGCTGCTGCACACGCAGGCACTTGCCTGCCACGCTGCGTGCACGCCGCTGCTCTGCCCCCTCTCAGAACACACTGCCGCTGCGGTTCGTCACCGCTGATGGGCACACGGCTCCCAGACTTGCACACTCCCTCCCTGCCATCGTCAGCCCTCAGAAGCTCCTCTTCACGCCGCCAGGAAAGGGGGTGCCCCTCCCCTCTCTCCGTCCCTCCCTCCGTCCGTCCCTCCGTCCCTCCCTCCCTCCGTCCGTCCGTCCGTCCGTCCGTCCGTCCCTCCGTCCCTCCCTCCCTCCCTCCCTCCCTCCCTCCCTCCCTCCCTCCCTCCCTCCCTCCCTCCCTCCCTCCCTCCCTCCCTCCCTCCCTCCCTCCCTCCCTCCCTCCCTCCCTCCCTCCCTCCCTCCCTCCCTCCCTCCGGTAGTTCTACCCAGACTACTGAATGCAGGTTGTACAGCTCTGATGGGTCCGCGGGAACCTGAAAGAATCGCGAGGCGCCGGAGAGAGAGGAACGCAGCGTGAGCTGCAGCACAAGGCAAAGCAGGAGGGGAAGGGAAGGCTGGAGAGAGCAGGCAGGGGGCGGGAATGGCAGGGTGGAGAAGTGGAGCGGGGAGCGAGAGATGAAAGGGGATGGGAAGTGGATAGAGCACTTTTTATTACTACAAACCAGGCTAGCAAGCATACAAGGTGGAAACGGAGTGCAAGGAAGAGCAGCAACAGTGGGTGGGTAGGTGGGTGGGTGAGTGGGGTGGGTGGGGGCTATGACAGGCCAAGCCGCCGCCGCCGGCCGGCAACGAGTGTGCCGGCGCCTCACTTGCCATTGCGTGGCGTCTCTATCGCCACCACCGTCACCTTGCCGTTGCTGGCCTCCGGCTGCTGCAGCTCAACGACGCCGCTGGAGTCCTTCCAGCCCTTCGGCGCCGCCGGCGCGTCGGCAGTGTCTGCGGCCGCGCCCTTGCCGCCGCAGCAGGGCAGGCAGCTGCGCTTCTGCTTCTTCTTCTTCTTGCTGCCCTTGACCGCCGCCTCCCAGTCCTCGCCCCGCTGCAGCGCCAGCACAGCCCGCTCCGTCGGCGACAGCTTCTCTTTGCGCTTGCGCTCGGGCAGCGCGCTGCAGAGGGGGAAGCGGGTCGCTGTGTCAGAGCAAGCTAGCGGGAGACAACATGTGCGTGGCGTCACTGCACGCCGCAGCGCAGGCCTTGCGCCCTAAGTGGCGGTGCCCAGCGCACCCCGTGATATCAGCTTGTTGACAAGGCGGAGCAGGAGGCAGCGCCCCTTCCATCCTTCCCCCCCCTGCCTCTGCGTCCCCGCCCCAACATCCCTCCCCCGCTGCACCACGCATGGTGCCGGGGGCACTCACCGCGAGATGAGCTTTGTGAGGAGGCAGAGCGGGAAGGAGCCCAGGCCGATGAGGATGGAGATGGCCCACTCCAGCCCGCTCAGCTCCTCCACCTTGAACACGCCGCCCAGCAGGAACATGACGATGACCTGCGGGAGATGGGGAGGCATCCAGGAAAGGACGGGTCATATGTTGCCGCTACATAGTGGGGGCGGTGCCATGTTGTGCGCCGGGCGGCAATAACATGACGATGAATTGAAGGGGCAGCAGCAGGGAGGGAGGGAGGGAGAAGAGGCCCAGCAGGAACGTCAAACGGCCTGCGGGGCAGCAGGGGAGGCGACAGAGAGGCAGCGAGGGGAGGCCCTGCGAGCTTGCACGCACAGAGCCTGCTTGCAGCAACGCATGAGCCCCGCCTGCATGCCCGCCTGCCAACATCCTACCACCACCAATGCACAGCCGACCCCTCTCAGCAAGCCCCTTGCTGCTGCACCACGCACCTGGAAGCCGGAGATCTGCACCACACGTGCTGCCTGCGTCCCACCACTGCCAGCCCGCACGGCCGGCCCGTCATCCCTTGTGCCACACGCCCCCTCGCCCCAGCAACGGGCCCCTCTGTGCCACATACACACACACACACACACACACACACACACACACACACACACACACACACACACACACACACACACACACACACACACACACACACACACACACACACACACACACACACACACACACACACACACACACACACACACACACACACACACACACACACACACACACACACACACACACACACACACACACACACACACACACACACACACACACACACACACACACACACACACACACACACACACACACACACACACACACCTGGAAGCCGGCGATGAGGACCCAGATGACCCAGAAGATGTGGGAGGCGAAGAGGCCGTTGAAGACGTTGAGCTCGTTGCCCACCTTGCGCGCGTTGATCATGTTGGCCATCTGCGGGCAATCAACCAATCAATCAATCCATCGATTGATCGATCAATCAATCGAGCCATCACCAATCCATCAATGTATTAATCAATCCATTGCCGTTCGATCGCCCGCCCGCCCGCCCTGCCCGCCCGCCCCCGCACCTGGCACCAGATGAATGTGTTGAAGACCATCGAGTTGGTGCCCTTGATGGCGTCCTCCCTGGCGTTCTCATAGTCCTTTTCCAACTGTGGGTGTGTGGGTGTGTGGGTGTGTGGGGTGGGGGGGGGGGGAGGTGGGTGGTGGATGCTCCAGTGCGTGTCAGTGACGGAAAGCAGAGCCTGGCTTGGTCAGTAGTGGGTGTGGGCAGCTCCGCACCCTCCCCTGCCTCCCCTGCGCCGTCCCCCTTGATGGATTGTTCAACTGGTTGGTTGCACCCACCCACCTGGTCGTAGTAGGTGTGTACCGCGTTGTACTGGCAGGGCTCGTAGGAGTTGGGGCAGATGGTGCTGGTGCTGGGGTCGTCGATGTGGCAGCTGCCGTCGGGGCGCACCTCGCACACGGGCACAAACCCGGGCTGGCCTGCAGGGACGGAGCGCATTGAGGGGGGGCGGTGCAGAGCGCACTCGGAGGCGCACGTGTGCTTGGCTGGGCAGTGCAGCGGCGGCGGCGGCGTGCAGCAGCGGCGCGCAGAACTGGGGACAAGCGGCGCAGCGGCGAGCGGCAGTGCGGCGCTCCCAACCCGCCCCCTCGTGCTGCAGGCCTGCCCACACACTTGCGACGGCGCCGTAGTAAGCAGAGCAGTCGAGGTTGCCGGTGCCGGTGCCGGGGGTGCAGCAGAAGCCGGGGGCGGTGTTGACCTGGTGCAGCGGTCGCAGGGGAAGGCGGCAGCAGTGCGTCTGGGCAGCGGAGACGGCGGCATGCAGGCAGGACCTGCAACTTTTTTTGACTGACTCGCAACACATGGCCTTGCGCCACCCGGGTGGGAGCAGCAGGTCGCTTGGCCCGGCTGCAGTCCCACCCACGCAGCCACCCACACACCTACGCACCCACCATGCAGCCCCACCCATGCAGCCACCCACCCACCTATGCACCCACCCGTGCAGCCCCACCCACGCAGCCAGCTGCCCACCTTGTACCAGTCGCAGGCCGAGGGGACGTAAAAGGCGCTGAGCTGGGCGGGCATGCCGTAGAAGATGAGGAACAGCCAGAAGCACTGGCGGCGGTTTTGTTTGGGGGTGGGTGGGTGGGTGGGGTGGGGGGTGGGGGGTGGGGGGGTGGGGGGGGGGGGGGGGGGGGCGACGAATGAGGTTTGGAAGGGATGGACAGCAGTTGACGCTGCGTGCAGATGGCAGCTGCAGAGGCAGCTGGCGGCGATTCCTTCCGGCAGCTGGCGGCGAGGTCTCGCGTCGCAGAGGCGCGACAACAGGAGGTGACGAGCCTACTGCGGCACCGCTGTGCCCCGCATCTGGCACAATGGCTAGAGGCAGCAACGCGCCAAACCAGACCGCAGCACGGCACAGCGCAGCGCAGCGCAGCACACCCACCTGGTACATGCCCTGGCTGAAGATGAAGCGCCACATGTGGTGGGAGATGAGGGGCTCGTCGCGGCCGTGGGGCTTGGCCTCGAGCAGGTCGGGGGTGGGTGCCTCGGTGGCAAGGGCTGCACAGAGCGACACAGGGGAGAGCGGGCGGGAGGTGTCGGCAGCGGTGGCGCGACGATGGCGGTGCCCACTGCAGCCGCAGACACGCCCGCCACTATGCCTTTCCGCCAACAGCGTCAACTCTCCCGCCACCAACAGCACCGCCAGCTGATGCCTGCAGTCCATCCCACCCATGTGCCCCCCCCCCCCCCCCCCCCGCCCGCACCCAGCGCCGCCAGCGAGTCCATGATGAGGTTGACCCACAGCAGCTGCAGCACGTTGAGGGGGGTCTCCCCGGTGGTGACGGCGGCCACAAAGGCGACGATGAGGGCCACCAGGTTGATGGTCAGCTGGAACTGCGGCAGGGACACCAGGCACAGGGGGTGGATCGGTCAATGGGTGGGCAGGTTGAACCAGGGTGAGCAGTCAGCTGGAAGTGCAGCAGGGACACCAGGCACCGAGCGGATGGTCAGATGGAGCCGCAGTGAGCGGGGGGGGGGAGCGGGCGGGCGGGGGCGGGGGCGGTGAGCGAGCGGCGGCCCGGCGACGGAAGTGTGTTCAACTTTCGGGCACGCACGCGCCAGGCGTGCAACGTGCCACCTGCGGGGCATGCAGCCTGCACGCGCGCAGGTGCTTCCTCGGAGTGACTCTGACCCCCCCCCCCCAACCCCCCACACGCGCACGCACGCACGCACGCCCCCCCGCCGCCGCCGCCCCCCCGCCCCCCCGCCCCCCCCCCCCCGCCCCGCGGCCACCTGCAGGAACTTTCGGATGTTGGTGAACACGGAGCGGCCCCACAGCACCGCCTTGACGATCGAAGAGAAGTTGTCGTCCATGATGACAATGTCGGCCGCCTCCTTGGCCACCTCGGTACCTGCGGTGCCACAGCGGGGGGGAGGTGGCAGGAAGGTGTGGAGGAGAAGTTGTCGCGCCGAGTGGCAGGCAGCCGCCGGCCATGGCGCCGCGAGTCGCCAAAGGCGAAGTCACCCTCGCCCACTGCAGACAGCACTTGCCCTCCCCCCCTGCCCGCCACCCACCTGCGATGCCCATGGCCAGGCCCACATCAGACTCCTTGAGGGCAGGGGCGTCGTTGGTGCCGTCGCCAGTCACAGCCACCACCTGCAAGGGAGGGGTCCAGGGGGCACATGCCGCGGTGAGGGGAGCACGGCGGAGGCCACAAAGTCGCGCACGGGGGGAGCACGGTGCAGGGCCACACCGCGCGAGCGTGGCAGAGCGGGCGCGGCGTGGCGTGCGCAGCGCAGCGAGCGCAGCGCACGCACCTCTCCCAGCTTCTTCAGGATCTGCACCAGGATGTACTTGTCCTTGGGGGAGGAGCGGGCCAGCACCTGCGCAAGGAGTGGTGCGACGGCGTGAGCGTACGTGCTGTGGGAGGGGTGGACAGGCGGGGGCGGAGCGGGCCACCACATGCAAGCGAGGAGGGTCGAAAAAACAGAGTGCGCTGTGAGCACGGTGAAGGGTGGGTGCGTCAGAGCCGGCACCAGTCGCAAATGGTGGGTGCGTCGCGAGCGGGGTGGGTGGGTGGGTGCGTCGCGAGCGGGGTGGGCGGGTGGGTGCGTCGTGAGCGGGGTGGGCGGGTGGGTGTGCAGAGGTGAAGACAGAGTAGCGCCAGCGCGTGCTGCTGGCAGGTCCCAGCTGTGCCCCCGAATCGCCCCCCCCCCCAAAAACCGTCCGCCCTGTTTTGAAAAAAGGCCCCCTCGCCGCCCACCTGCAGCTTGGGCAGCAGCGGCAGCAGCTGCTCCTCCGGCAAAGCGCGGAACACGGGGCCCTCCAGGGCGATGCCGTCCTCTGCGGCGATGGCGGCAAACGAGAGCGGGTGGAGAAGGTGAGAGGGTGGGGGGCGCTCCAGGCAGCGCAGCCGCACATGCGTGGGCAGCACGCTGGGCGGGATGGATGCCGCCCCTCCTGCTCGCCCCTCCCCGGCCGAAGCCGGTGCGGCTGCTCACCCGCCATGCAAAGCCGCCACACTACCGCCCCCCGTTTGCCACCAACCCCCGCCTGCGGCGGCACCCGCCCACCCGTGAGGATGCCGCACTCGCGCGCAATGTGCTGCGCGGTGTGGATGTTGTCGCCGGTGACCATGCGCACGGTGATGCCCGCCCGCTGGCAGGTGGCCACTGCGGCGGGCACCTCCTTGCGCACAGGGTCCTGTCGCATGAGAGGGAGGGAGGAGCGGGCACAGCTAGTTGAGGGGCAGGAGGGAGGAAGATCGGGGCCATGCAGGCCCGCCGGGATGCACGCAGCCATGCGTGCAGTACCTTGCCGATGCCCCGGCATCCCGGGCCCCCCCCCCCCCCCCCCCCCGCCCCCCCACCACCTTGATGCCCACGATGCACAGCATGGTCAGGTTGTGCTCCAAGCCGTGGGGCTTGGCAAAGAAGTCCTCGGGCCTGCGGCGGAGGCAGAGTGGGGGAGGCAATCGCATAATGTCGCACCTGCTCATCTGCTAGGGACCTGCTCCGGCACGCACACCAGGAGCCACCCCCCACCCGTGGCCGCTCTGCACATGCCGTCTTGTGTCTGCGCATGCGGCGCGCTTCGCTCTGCTGTGCCCTGCTGTGGTTTGCTGCCTGCCTACAAGCCTGCCCGCCTACCGTGAGGCGTCAGCCTCGGGAAAATCGGTGTAGGCGAGACAGAGGGTGCGCAGGCCCGTGGAGGCCATGGCGGTCACAGTGTCCAGCAGCTCTTCCCGCAGGGGCTGGGGCAGGCAGGCAGGGGTGGGGAGGAGGGGCGACGGGGGCGGCAGGGTGAGGGCACTGCGACGAAGCACGCAGCAGCGAGCACGGCAGCGGCAGACGCGCCGCCAGCCGCGGCGGCAGCACAGCGATGCTAGCAGCTGCACCGGTTTCAGCAGCAGCGGCGGCGGCAGCAGCGGCAGCAGCAGCCTGGCGGCAGCAGCACAGCGCACCTCTGTCATGGGCACCGAGGCGCCGGTGGCGTCGTGCATGGCCACGCAGCGGGTGAGCACCATCTCAGCTGCGCCCTTGTTGTACAGCCGCAGCACGCCACGCCGCTTGACCAGCACGCTCGCCATCTTGCGCTCCGAGGAGAAGCCGTAGACCTCTGGTTTGAGGGGCCACACGGAGAAGGTGGGAGAGCCGTGAGGCAGGGCAAGCCACGGGAGGCAGGCAGGCAGGCACAGCAGGTGCGCGGCGCCGCCCCCGCCGCCCCTCCCCAGCCTGCCCTGCCCTCTCAACGTCACACCCACCCAACGTCTGCTCGTGGTGGAGGTCGCGCAGCGCCTTGTAGTCCTGCCCCCAGTTGCGGGCCATCACCAGCAGCGCGCACTCGGTGCGGTTGCCCACGAAATCGAGCTGCCCAGTCTCAAGGTCGACCAAAAAGGCCTGGTGGACAGGAGGCGCAGGGAGGCGTGGCGCAGGATGGTGGGGGTGGTGATGAGCATGGGCCGCCGTGCAAGCAGGCGCCGGCGGGTGGCCAGGCCGGCAGGCAGCGAGCGAGCGCCACCAGGCGGGCAGGCACAGCGGCGCACAGCACGGCCAGCGGGTGCAGCGAGCCGAGCGCGCACCTTGGAGTTGAGGGCGGCGTTGAGCACGATTTCCTCTGCGGCCTCAGCGGGCAGGCCGCTCAGGGCGGGCACCTCGTCATACATCTTGCCGCAGAAGTAGCCCTGCACCACGCGACCCATGAAGACCAGCGACGAGTGAGCGTGGGCTGGCTTAAATGGAGCCTGGCGCTGCCCAAACCCCAACCGCCCGCTGCGGCGAGCACGCCCCCACGCTGCTCATCCGCAAGCCCTCGCCTTCACCACGACCGCGACTGCGCGCTGTCCAGCCTTGCCACAACACCTTCCCTGCGGCAGCGGCGACACCAGTACCGTTGATGCAGTACCTCGACCCCAGCAGTACCACGGCCTCACCTTGACCACGGTCATGCGGTTCTCAGTCAGGGTGCCGGTCTTGTCGGAGCAAATGGCGGTGGCGCCGCCCATGGTCTCGCACGCCGCCATCACACGCACAAAGTTGTTGTCCTGGCGGGATGATGGGGCGGGGAGGGGGGGAGCAGTGAGCACGAGGGGATCAGGAAGTAACCCGTGACGGGGGCTGCGCAACGTGCTGGCTGGCGCGGTGAAGCAGCAGCATGAGGAGCAGCGGTGGCAGTGGCGGGGCCAGCACCATGCACCCATGCATGCTAGACAGCAGCAGCAACTTCCCATGCGTCGGACCGCAACCGATGCCAACACAGCAAGCAGCAGCAGGAGCAGCAGGAGCCAGCAGGAGCACCACCACCAATAACAACAGCAGCAGGGCGGCGGCAGCAGCCCCCCACCTTCATCATTTTCTTCATGCTGTAGGCCAGGGAGATGGTGACCGCCAGGGGCAGGCCCTCGGGCACAGCCACCACCTGGGGAGGGGCAGGGAGGGGAGGGAGGGGGCGTGGTGGTTGTAGGGTGAGCGGGTGGGTGGCAGAGCCCCAGCCAGGGTTGAATACTGCGTGGGTGGCATGCCGGCCGGGTAAAGGGTGCGCCAAGCGAGGGTTGGCACACCGGACTGGCCGCGCGCCAAAGACCCCCACCAGGATCCCTTTCCACTTGATTCATCAGCGAGAACTCGTACATTAGCAGCATCGGCTGCCCCCCCCCACGCCACCAACCCTTATACCACTAGACACTCGCCAGGATGGTGACTGAGAAGATGAAGAACTCCAGGGGGCCCTCCGCAAACTTCGACATGGGGAAGCCCTGCTCCTCGATGCACCACCTGCAGGCCGGGGCGGGGCGGGCGGGTCGGTGGGGGGCGCACGCGGGGGCGTCGTCGGCGGCGGCGCGGAGCTGGTAGAGGTCACCCCCGTGCAGCGCCGACAGGGCGGGCACACGCCCGTGCGCATGCAGGCCAACATCTTGCCAACCGCCTGCAAGCCAACAGCTCGCCCACCGCACATGACACGCGCGCAGACACCCTGCCCCACACAGTGTCACCCTGCTGCATCTCGACGCCGCCCCTCTGTTGCTCACCGCACGAGCAGCACGATGAAGCAGACGACGGCGACGAAGAGACCCAGCTTGCCGATGGCGGCGGCCAGCCAACCCAGCTTCTCCTGCAGCAGGCAGGCAGGGAGGCGGGCAGGCAGGGGTGGGTGGGTGGGGAGAGTCAACAAACAGGTATTGGATCTGAGGTGCTGGAACTGAGGTGCCGGATCTGATGTGCCGGGTCCTTGCAGACAGACCCAGAGCAGGCAGCACGTGTGGCCTGTGACTGCCGACTGCGAGCCTGCGATGGCTGAGAGAGCAGGCGGGCGGTGGGCGGCGCTGGGCGGCAGCAGAAGCAGCAGCCAGGCCCCCCCCCCGCCTCCCGCCAAGGGTAGCGCCCAGGCGCTCGCCTGGAGGGGTGTGTCGGAGGCCTCGCCCACCACCAGCGCCATGGTGCGCCCCCACTCGCTGTTCTCCCCCACGGCCAGCACCAGCATGCGGCCGCTGCCCTCGGTGACCTGTCGCGGACGAGGGTGAGTGGGTGAGTGGGCGAGTCGGATGTGTGCTGTGCAGGTTTTATCAGTTTCAAGCAGGGGCGGGAGGAGCAAGGGCAGTGGCGGGCGAGCAGGCAGGCAGGCAGGCAGGCAGGCAGGCAGGCAGGCAGGCAGGCAGCTGCGCGCGCAGGCGTGCACGGCAGCCAACGTGCACATTGCCCCCCCCCCCCCCCCCTCCTCCTAGGGCACACAGCACCCGTGCGCACCTGCGTGCCGGACCGCACCCAGGGCTCCATCGGCTCAAAGCCCTTCTTCACCGGGTCCGACTCGCCGGTCAGGGAAGCTTCATCAACCACCAGGCCGTGCACCTGACGCCACGACGAGGGGGAGAGGAGGAGACAGCCCGGTGACGCGCGGCACGGGAGGCGACGGCGCAGGGACGGCAGGGGGTGGCCGGCGAGCGGCGCGGCGGCACTGCCAGGGCAGCAGCGGGGAGAGACCGGTGCGTGCGTGCGCGCACTGCCGGCAGCTGGGCTGGGGAGCGTGCAAGGTGCGTCGCGGCGCACGCAGCGCACGCAGCACCCACCCACCTCGGTGACGTAACCGTCGGCGATGATCTTGTCTCCAGTGTCCAGAATCATCACGTCGCCAACCACCACCTGTTGATTGGTTTTAGATGAGGAAGCAACGCGCGGCAGGGGCGTCACGGCAAGCCCGTACGCTGGTCAGCAGCCGGCCAACGCCGTGCCGAGCAGCTGCGGGGCCGTCCCTTCACCCACGCAAATTCTGCCCGCAGCGAGCGTGCCAGCGCGTGCCAGCACGCGCCCACCCCCGGCCAGCTCCCCCCGGGGCGCTCACATCCGTGTTTGGCACCGTCAGCTGCTGGCCGGCACGAATGACCTTCACTTCGATGATGTCCTTTTGGGCATTAAGCTTCTGGAACTGCCTGCAGAGGGCAGCAGGGCGGCAAGGGAGGGCGCGGCGCGGGCGGGGCGGGGGTCGGCGGGGCGGGGTGCATGTAGAGAGGCGTGTCAGCAAGGCCGGCGCGGACGCGCAGGCTGCATTCGTTTGCACACGCCCACCCTGGCCACCCCGCCCCAGCCTCCCGCTGCAGCGGGCACCCAGGTGCCGCCCGCTGGCAGCCCCCGGCAGCCCCACACCTGTCCTTGTTCCAGTCGTTGAACGCCCCCACCAGCGACACCACCAGCACCGCCACCCAAATGGCCACGCCCTCGGTCCACGCGCTGTCCTCCCGCTCGGCAGGCACCGCCACGCCCAGCACGGTTGAGACCTGCAGGGGGTTAGGCAGCACGCAACAGGGTCGTGAATGAGAAGGAGCTGGCAACACGAGGCCACAGTGCAGGGTCCTCCAGAGAGGCAGCATTGAATCTTGTTGGCAGGTTGATGGTGGGGTGAACAAAGAGGAGAGGCGCGGCGCAGCAGGGCCGGCAGGGCTGGATGCTGCGCGTAGGGTGGCGCGCCGCTGCAGCGGCAGAGCGTGGTGACAGAGGCGCTGCCTCACGCACCAGTGCGGCAACCATGAGCATGATCAGGGTCGGGTCCTTCAACGCAGACAGCCACAGCTTGAAGAACGACTTGGGGGGGATTGCTTTGAACGTGTTGGCTCCAAAGGCAGCCCTGCAGTTGCGCGGGGCAGCAGGCGGCGGCGGATCAGCGGCGGCGGGCGTCACAACAACTGGGGCGCCCGCGGCAATGCCAACAACGGCGCGACACACGCACGGAAGCTGTAGCAGCTACTCCCTGGCGCATGCAAGGTGCAGCACAGTGCACGACGGCAGCTGCGGCGCAGCGCGGCAGCTGCCGTCGTCACCTGCGCGCCTCCAAGCCTGCGGCGGCGGAGGCGGTGTCCACCCCGTCGTGCAGGGAGACGCGCAGCGCGGCGGCCACGCCCTCCAGGCCACCGAGGACAGTCCAGCCGTCATTGTCCTTGTGCTGCAGGGGGAGAGAGGGCGAGTTTGTCAAGGGCGGCGAAGGCGGGCCGGGCTTGGCTCAGCATATTGCGCTTCCTGGCAACCAATTAGCTCGGGGGGATGCTCACTTCGTTGATATCGTTGAGCGCCGAGGCCTGCACGCCAAACGCGCTTGCCGCTGCCGCAGCCGCGGCCTGTCCCTCCAGGTCCTCTGGAGGACCCATTTATTTGCTCAAGGAGGGGAGTGGTTATGCGAGGAGCGCTGTTTGCGACAGGGCATCCTGCAGGTCGCGACCGGTCGGCCAGTCGCCACGGCAGCAGGGCAATTCGGGCATCTTCCCGTTCTTGTGCGTGTCATTATGCCCGTCTCTTAATAAACCCGCGGTTCGCAGGGCATAACGTGGGAGGTTAAGGAGGCGCGGCGCACGACGACCAGAAAAAACAGGCTACTACCTGTGCCAGCCACCGCCAGCCCGGCACAGGCGCCATATGGCAAATTTGCCAGGAATCCCAATTTTGGTCGCGGGGGTGGGGGCACCTGGGGATGAACTTTGTGCTTGCCCACAGCTCACTCGGCGTACCAGCCTGCGCCAGCGCTAGTGCAACGACCCCGCCGACCTCACCCTGCCACGCCTCTGGTTATGAGAGTACCACGCATTACAATGTGCGGGCGGCTGCCAGGACGTCGAGGTGTGTGTGTGCGGGCAGGCAGGAAGGTGCGTCAAGCAAGGGAAGGGAGCGGGGGGGAGCGGGAGCAGTGTGCTTCTTCTCGAGCTGGCGGGGCGCCAAGGGGGTACAGAGGGAGGGGAGCAGGGAGGGGGCAGGCAGCTCAGATAAAATTTGGTGGGTGGAGAGGGGAGGACGGCCCAAAGGGAGAGGGGGCGAGGGAAGGGGAACCGAATGTGGCAAAAAAATGAAAGCGTGCGGCAGCGCGGCGCGCGACAGGCAGCCGGAGGGGTACACACGCCGGGGCCCCGACGCCGTGTGCTGCAGCGGCGGACTTAAACTGCGAGGCAGGTGGGGGGGGGAGGGCACGGCAGGGCGGCACAGTGAGCACAACAGCAAGTTGCTGCAGAGGCAGTCACGATTGTGCCGCTGCAGCGCTTGGCAGGCAGCGCTTGCGGCACTTGCCTGCCCTACCCAGGCGGGAGGTGGACAAGCAGGCTGGCCCATGCATGCATGCACGCTGCCCCCCCCACCCCCCCACCCACACCCCACCGGACCACTCACTGTAGAAGTTGGTCTGCTTGCTGGAGGCCCCCACATCCTTGAGCTTCTTCAGAATGGCGGTGAAGTAGTCCTGCAGCCGACGTTGTCAGGAAGTGTCAGTGTGTAAGGAAGGGAGCAGGCAGGTCAGCACGGCAGTGCACGCGCAGAAGGTGCGCAGCGCGCGTAGCGGCGTCGCACGACGCAGAGGGAGCACCTGCTGCGTGCCAGCATGCGGCCGCATGCCGCCGCCGCCGCCGCCACCACTGCTGCCGTCGCCGCTGCTGCCGCGGGTCCTGCCGCCGCCGCTCCGGCTGCTGCCGGCTCTGCTGCCGTTGCTGCCTGGCGTGCACTGCCCCCGCCCCACTTATCCCCCCCATCCCGCACACCTTGAGGTAGGTCTCCAGGGGCGTGATGCTGGCAGGGTCCACCCCCAGCACCTTGTACGTCTCCCCCATCTCAGCATCAAACGACTCGTTGGAGGACAGGACCTGTGGCAGAGGGACCACGGCGGGCAGGCACGAGGGTTCAACGGCGAAGCTCTGCTGCGCGCATTGCTCGTGACGTCTGACGCCGCCACTGTTGCCGGGCTGTGAACCGCCACATGTGAACCGCCCCTCGGTGAGTGCCCGGCTGCCCTGGCGGCGCAAACGGCACCAGCCCAGCGCCCGGGGCTCACGTCAGCGAAGGCCAGGCGGTCTGCGGCGTCAGTGGCCCACTGGAAGGAGCGCAGGATGTTGCGGGTGCCCTTGAGCAGCCAGACGGGCACGTTGCGGACCTCGGCGTCGCAGTCGGCCAGCTTCTCACACAGGGCAATCACCTCCTGCGGGCACAAGCAGGCAGCGGCGGCGGTGGTTGGTTGGCGCTGGGCGGGGCGAACCCACCTGGCAGTGATGCAGTTCAAGCGGCAGGGGTGCTGCAAGGGAGGCCGCCCTGCAGGCCCAGGCGTGCATGTCGCAGCGCAGCGCACCTGCGTGCTCCACGCCTTGGGGCCCGCCAGCGGCAGCGTGCGCCCCACCGCCGCGTCGCTGCGCAGCGCCGCCATGACCATGCGCGCGACGTCCTGGCTGTCGAGGTAGGCGGTGCGGGTCTGGTCGGTGGTGCCCCACACCGGCTTCTCCTCCAGGATGGGCACCGCGTAGTTGCCGATGATGGCCTGGGCACAAGACAGACACACGAGGTGGAGGTGTTTGGTAGTTGCTGGTGGGACGGTGCAGCACGGAGCGGTGCAGACGCTTCCTTTCCTTTCGGTGCAGACGACCCTGCCAGCCTGCCCCCCCTCCCCCCCCGCACGCACCCACCCACCTGCATGAAGCCGCTGATGCGGAAGACGGTGTAGTTGAGGCCCGAGGCCTTGAGGAACTCCTCGGTGCAGGCCTTGATGTTCATGAGGGGCACCTCGGGGTGGCGGTCGCAGTGCAGGATGGAGCACATGACGTAGCTGCACAAGGCCAGGTGGGGTGGCGTGGGGTGGGCGGTGGGTGGGGGTTGGGGTGCAGGAGGGCCGAGCGCGCGTCAGCAGCATGCAACAGCTGTGGTGGTGCTGCTGACAGCGGCAGCCCATGCCGTGGCGGGCTCGGAGCAGGCGCCTGCACCCCACGGCTCGCTCCACCGAACGCCGCGCCCTGGCCGGCGCCTGCGACGCACCGCTGGATGCCCATGGCCTGCGCGCACTGAATCAGCGCCACCTTGCCCTCCCAATCAATCTGTGGAATGGATTGGAGTGGAGCCGAGGGGACTGCTTGGATGGTGAGGGGCGGCGGCGATGTCTGGCAGGCAGCGCTCTTCAGCGACTGCGCAGTGCCACGATCTGCTGTGCCTTGCAACCCGTGCCCACCCCCCCGTGCTGCCTGCCCACCCACCCACCTTGTCGGTGGATTCCTCGGGGCGGGCGGTGGCGCAGTCGATGACGGTGCTGACGCCCACCAGCGCGGCGGGCAGGGAGGAGGGGTCGGTGAGGTCAGCCTGCACCGTGGTGGCGCCCCAGTCACGCAGGAAGTCTGCAGGGCTGAGCCGCGGCCGCACGATGCAGCGCACCTGCAGCGCCGAGGTGGAGAAGGGGACAAGGGGTGGGGCCGCGGAGGGGGCACGACGCGAGGCGCCCGGCTGCGGCGGGCATGCGCGGCATCTCCTTCCTGCGCATGCAGCTGCACGGTGCGGTGCGCTCGACTGCACCAGACAACTACCGCGCACGGCTGACCGAGAATGGCGGTGCTGCAATGACGGCTGCACGCTGCAGCAGCGCTGCTGCAGCAATCAGCAAGTGCTGCAGCTCCACCACCCCCTGCGTCCCACTGCCTGCCACCCCGCACCTCATAACCCTCATCCAGCGCACGCCGCACGACCTGGCGGCCCAGCGTGCCGGTGGCGCCCACCACCAGGATGGAGTTCTTGGGCACGGGGGTGCCGCCGCCTGCGAGCTTGGCGCCCTCTGCCGCTGCTGCACAGGTTGGCCGCGCGCACCGCCGCGCGCCTGTGCGGGAGTGGGGGAGGCAGGCGGGCGGCGTCAAGCCGGGCTGCAGGGCCTGGCGCTCACGACGAGCCCCGACGTTGGGCATACACTTTATTGCACGACGCAGTGCACAATAGTGCACAAAAGCACGCCAGGCGCTGCTGCAGCAACTCCGGCCAACCACGGCGGCGGCGGCCCGCGCAGGCGGCCTGCTGCACCACAGGAGCGCCGTGGCGCGGGGCCAGCGACCTCTGCAAGCCTCCGAGGTGCCAATCCAGTGCTCCCCAGAGGTCGAGCCGCCCTCAGCGCTCACCCCGATCGGCGCCAAACGCCGTGCGAGCCGCCGCGCGCTGCTGCACCAGCCGCGCCGCGCCAGACGGCACCTGCGCTGCTTGGCGGCTGCATGGGCCCGCCACGGATGGCGCGGCCGACAGCAGGGCGGCCATAGTCGAGAGCGCTGCTGCAAGTGTCTGAGGCGGGGCGTGTCCTGCTGCTTGGGCGTCCAAATAAGCTTACTGAGTCAATTCACGTCTGCTGGCGACGCGCATTGCGGGCGCCTGCCCAGTGAGCAGTCGCTCAGCACAGGCTTCGCTGTCGTTTCATGCGCTGCAGGCGAGCAACTCCCGTGGCTTCTTGTACGGCACACCGATCGCCTTTCGCATGCCCAGGATGGCCGGTCTGGGGTGTAGGCAAGCGCTGGTGGCACTTGCGATCGCCTCCGCCGGCATAGCGGCAGGGGTCGGCGCCCAGGTGGCCTTCATCAATCAAGGGCCTGTCGCGAAGTTTGTTGATGGCGAAGAGGGGCGGCCCTACGTGTTGGGCTTCGCGAGCGGCACCGGCGGTGCGTCTGGGGAGGCTTGGCGCGGGCATCGTGACGCCCAAGTGGTATCACGATGGTGGGAAGGCGTATGGTCGGGCTGTGGCCCGAACGAAGCGGCATACACGCCAGGGGCGGCGGCCGCCGCCGCCGCCGCCAGCACCGCCTCTGCTGTCGCCCTCCCTGCCTCCTGCCGCTTACTTCAAGCCCTCCGCGCCAATCCACTTCTTCACGAGCAGAAGAGCCTCCGATGTGGCCTCATCGCGCGATGCTGATGCGCAGCGCCAACGGCACGCGCTACCGCTGCTACCTGCCGGTTGAAGAGGGCGGCGACGAGGGCGGCAGCGGCGCAGCAGGCAGCAGCAGCGCAGCCGCCGGCAGCGTCGCCAAGGTGCGCACCCAGCAGGGCCTGCGTGCGTCCATTGGGCAGCAGCCTGTTCGTTTTGCGCAAGCCGCACTGCTACTGCTGCCGCCTCGACGTCACTGCCCGCCAACCCTCCCCCTGCCCCGCCTGCCATCGCAGCAGCAAGGTGCGCAGGCCACCCAGGGCTCGCTGTCGCAGAAGAGGAAGCCCACCGACCTGCTGGAGGCGCTCGGTGCGAGGGCGGGGGTGCAGGGGCAGGGCTGGCAGTGTGCAGTCGCAGGTGGCGGCGGGGATGCAGGGGCAACCAGGCAGCATGCGTGGCAGACACGCAGGCCTGCCCCGTACCGCCTGCTCTCACAGCCAACGCGTCCCGCCACCTTCCCTTGCTACTGCTGCACCAGCTGAGCACTGCTACTACCATTACGAGGAGTGGTGGACGTACGAGCTGTGCTACCGCAAGCACGTGCGGCAGTACCGCAAGCGGGGGGACAACCAGGTGGAAATCGAGTACCTTCTAGGTGGGTGCGGAGGGGTGGTACTGCTGGCTGTACCCACTGGAGGATGCGCTGGCAGGGAGGCCGCCGTGGGGCGCCGGTGGAGGGTGCGGGCCGTGGAACACGACGGTGCAGTAGCTGCCTGCCTGCACAGCTGCTGCCTGCTGCCACCCGCGGTGCAGTAGCTGCCTGCCTGCACAGCTGCTGCCTGCTGCCACCGGCGGCTGCCTGCTGCTGCCGCCGCCGATCTCATGGCGCCCTCCTCCCTGCCCCCTTCCGCCCGGTCCCCAGGCATCCATGATGAGCTGGAGCAGGCGGAGGATGAGGATGCTATTCAGGTGGGCAGAAGAAGGGCCGCAAATGTGCACGTGGGCGTGCATGGGGCAGGCTGCAGTTGTGCAAGCGGGCGGCGGGGGCGGGGGGGGGGGGGGGGGCGCGGCGGGGGCGGGGGGGGGGGCCGGGGGCGGCGGGGGGGGGGGGGGGGGCGCCGAGACGAAGGGCCGGAGTGGAGCACCCGCCTGAGTGCTGGATGTAGAGCGGGGCGCGGCCGTTGCAAAGCGCTTGCAAGGGGGCGGAGCAGGATGAAGCAGGGCGCACGGAGAGGCCAAGGGGACCCTGTGGGGCGCTGCCCCTGCCCAGCCACTCCTCCACCCTGGTGGTGCCCCCCTCCCCGCGCAGGTGGACACCAGCGACGTGTCGGGCGGCATGCGGTACATCACGCAGCTGTACAGCGAGGGGGAGGAGTGCGACCTCACGGGTGAGCTGGCGTGGTGGGCCGCAAGGGGCGCTCGCCGGGGGCAGGTTGCCTGCTGGGGGCTGCCGGGGGGGCAGGAGTGGAGTGCCGTAGCGGGAGTTTCCTGAAGTGCCATAGCAGGAGCCCCCTCCCCTCGGCGGGTCCCCCAACCCGCCACGTCCAAAACAATCTCCATCTGGCTGGGGTGATGCGGTGTGCCTCCCTTCCTTGCTTGGTCTGCCTCCAACCGCAGGTCAGCCGCGGCAGGTGGAGGTGAGGTTCACGTGCGGCGCCGACGCGGGCGGCACGCGGCTGCTCTCCATCAAAGAGCCAGCCTCCTGCGCCTACGTGCTCACCGTAGCCACCCCGCGGCTCTGCAAGCACCCGGCGTTCGCAGAGCAGCCGCAGGCGGCGAGCCTCATCCGCTGCCACCCGCTGGGCGAGGGCGGCGGCGCCGCAGCAGCAGCAGTGGAGGCGCCCGGCAGCTGCGGTGCCGCGCCCGGCAGCAGCTGCGCGGCGGCGGCGGGCGGCGGCAACAGCAGCAGCGGCAGCGGCAGCAGCGGCCTCGTCGACGACCCTCCCCCGGGCCTGTCGGCAGCTGTGTTGGATTTGGCAGGGGAGACCGACGAGTACGAGGGGTATGATGATGATGATGATGGAGGGGACTTGCTGTCGCAGCTGATGGATGGGGAGGACGACGAGGATGACCCGTACTACTGACGCGCTGTCGTGTTGCATGCATGCTGGTTGATACACATGCTGATGCGCACGTCTGTAACATACTGTGACGCTGTCATGCAAGCAGCCAGGCGTCCATGAGACGGGGGGCCGGCCAGTGGCTCTCAGGTGCATAGCCTAGAAGGCGGCAGCGGTGGCCAGAACGGCAGGTGGCATGCATGCGCAGGTTGCCACGCCTATGGTTGCATAGAAAGGCCAACGTGCAAGCAGTTTGCCTCGCTCTGCTCGCTACGTGTGGTCACACACCTACGTGTGCGTGCGCACAGGCTGAGGGTTGAGATAATCAGTGCAGAAGGAGGGAGGGAAGGACGGTCGGAAGAAGCGTCAATCAGTGCTGGGTCGGTGCCTGCCTAGCCTAGCTAGCAAGTGCGGAAGAAGAGGAGCCACAAGGGAGATGGGGGTTGTACAGAACACAAGGGGCCTTGCCAAGGGGACCGGCAGGCAAGGCGTCACAAGCCTGGTGCCACATGCAGCGCATCAGATGACCGGCGCGGCTGGCGCCAGCGGCAGGCCGCCGCCGCCGCCGGCCGCCGCGTCTGCCTCAATCTGCGCCTGCAAAAAGTCGACCCACTGGTCGGTCAGCGACCCCTTTTGGCCGCCGCCCCCGCCGCCCCCGCCGCCCGCCAGGCTGACGTCGCTGGCGAGGGAGATGTCACGCCAGCCCTGCCGCCGCCGGCTCTCCCCAATCTTGGCGCGGTCCTCCGCTGTGAAGCCCAGCATGGATCCCATCAGGTCCAGCACCTCGCCTGCAACACACACAGTTGCACATGGGCGGACAGAGGAGAGAGGGACGGGCAGGGTGAGTGGCAGGGCGCATGGGAGACGACGGCATGGCAGCACAGCACGGCGTGCACATCAGAGCCAAAGAAATGCTGCAATTGCACACGCTTCCATGCACAACCCTGCCGCCCAGCTTGAACACAAAGGCGCACGCACATCACACGGCCCCCAAAGCGCATGCGACGGACCGAAACGCCCAAGTACTGAGACGAACAAAACGTGTTAGTGCACCAGACAGGGAGACGCACCAGAGTAGTCCTTTTCGAAGTAGGTGATGAGCATTTTGACGACAATGCGGCGGTCAATCATGCTGCCGGTGTCGGTGGACAGCGCGTGCAGCTTGCGCTGGGCGTCCGCCAGTGCCCGCCGCAGCGAGAGAGCTTCCGCCTGGCGGTGGGAGGGTAGGGTGGAGAGGTAAAGAGGGGTGCGCACATGTGCTGCTGCCGTGTGCTGCTGCCCGTCAGGTGCGGCAACCACACCCCCACACACCACATGCCATGATGCCATCGAAGCCACCTACCTGCTTGCCCTCAAGCAGCTGCAACCTTATCCTCATGCACAGTGTTCCCCCCACCCACCCACCCACCTGCAGCACCCCCTCGCCCTCTCGCTGCGCCTCCAGCTGCCGCTGCGCCGCCGCTGCCGCCTCCTCGGCCGCCGCCGCCGCCTCCTGCAGCCGCATGTGCTGCAGCTTGGCGCTGTCTAGGTCGTTGCGCAGCGAGTGCGCCTCCGCCTGCAGGAAACGCAAAACCCTCTCTCAGTTGCCTGCTGTAGTACGCCCCCCTGCAGGCCTGGAGAGCCTGACAGCATGACCCCTTGCAAGGCCCACAAGGAAGCCCCGTCAGGTGAGGCTGTGCACCAGGCGAGAGGGCATCACCAGGCACGGCACGGCACCCACCTGCATGGCACGCAGCTCCAAACGCAGCCGCTCTGCAGCATCGCTTTCGTACGACAGCTCGCCTGCAGGGGATGATGCGATGAAAGCTGTTGTGAAAAGACAAGTGTTGAGCGAATGCAAGCACGGGCTGCCTGGTGCACGCGTTCTTGGGGCGCCGTTGCATTCGCCGCCTGAACAACACGCCTGTCGCGGGAGGGTGTCGGCCAGCGCCCAGCTGCTGCTTCGGGATTTGGTTCCCGCCGCCGCCGCTCCAGAGCGACACCTCCCCAGATGCAACATGAGCCCAAACAACAAACACGCGGGCCAGGTCCACTGCGCCGCACGTACCAGCATTAGCATCGCTGGTGGCTGCCGAGGAGGGCTGCCACACAGCCTGCCCTCCCATCCCGCCCCACCCCCGAATCGTCTCCCCCGCCTCACCCAGCGCCCGCTGCAGGTTCTGTAGCTCCACATCCCGGGCAGCCAGGGCGGCCTCCCACTTGGCCACGTCACCCTCCAGCGCAGCGCAGCGTCCCCGCGCCGCCGCCAGCTCCTCTGCCAGCTGGGCGCCAGTCGCGCCGCCTGACGCCGCCGCCTCCATGCCGCCATTGGCGCGCAGTTTTTCCAGCTCCATCTTCACCTCCGCCTCCACGCGCCACCTGGTGGGAAAACGAGACGGTGCGAGGAGGGTTGCAGCGACGGCAGGTCCCCTCCGACTTGCCCGCCAGTCTGTAGAGCTTGCCCTACAACGCCTTTTTGTGAGCCCCTCTCGTATGCGCTTGCGCTTCTATCGTCCTGCTTGTTTGGCTTCTGCCACTTCCTATCTGTGTGGTGCTCCCCGCCACCCCCAGCCGCCTCCCGCCTCCTGAGCCTGCTCCCTTCGGTCGGCACCAACCCACCTAATCTTGTCATCCTCATCGTCCTGCTCGTTCAGCATCTGCTGCTTGAGCCGCGCCATCTGCTGCCGCTGAGACGCACGGTCTGCGTCCGCCGCCGCCAGAGCCGCTTCAAGCTCGGACACCCTGCAGGGCAGGCAGGCAGGCAGGCAGGAGGGCGGCAGAGGCACATGAGAGGAAGAGGCAAGCGCAACGGAAGCAACGTTGGTTCCCATACCCGCTGCCTGAGCAGCACACTGCTCTGCTGAACATCATTCTGCGGGGCACCCTGCGCACCGGCTCTGCAGCTCCGACGCAGCGGCGTCGCTGCTGCTGGCTGCCGCGGCGGCCTGCTGCTGGTGCTGCTGCACGCGGTCCAGCTCCATCTGCAGGCGCATGCACTCGCTGCGCGCCGCCGCAAGCTCGTGCTCCACCCCCGCTGAGGCGGCATCGCTGCCGCTGTGTGCAGCCTGGGCTGCAGTGTGCGCCGCCTCCAGGGCCGCCTGCAGGTGGGCCACATCCGCTTGCAGCTGCGAGGTGCGCGCACGCTCCGCAGCCGCCTCCTCGCGTGCCGCCCGCGCCTCGTCCTGCAGGCGCGCCGCCTCGCCGGCGGCGGCGGCGGCGCCCTGCAGGCTGGCCGCCAGCTGCTGCCGCTCCGCCGCCAGCTGCCGGCCCTCTGCAAGCGTCGCCTCCAGCGCCGCCTGCTGCTCCCCCAGCTGCTGCTCCCAGTGGGCGTCGCGCGCCGCCAGTGCCGCCTGGCTCTCCTCTGCCAGCCGCGCCGCCTGCGCAGCCCGCTGCTGCTCGCTCGCCAGCGCCAGCGCCGCCTCCCGCCGTGCCGCCGCCTCCTCTGCCACCTGCTCCTGCAGCTCTGCCAGCATGGCATGCAGCCGGTCCGAGCGGTCGGCGGTGTCGCTCTGCTGCTCCGCCAGCGCCCGCAGCTGCTGCCGCGTGCGCTCATGCGCGCCCCGCTCCTCGTCGAGCTGCGCCGCCGCCAGCCTGGCCGCTGCCAGCTGGTCCGCCAGCTCCTCCAGCGTCCTCCTGTCTGCCTGGCACACCGTCGACAGCTCCTCTGCGTGCCGCTGCGCCTCCGCCAGCCCTGCTGAATCCGCAGCACGCGCCTCCCGCTCCTCCTCAAGCTGTTGCATGAGGGAAGCTGCCACCTGGCGCTCGCCGTCCAGTTCCACCTGCACCGCTGCCAGCTGCCGAGCTGTGGCCGCCGCCGCAGCCCTGTGCTCCCGCTGGAGCCCCTCTGCCTGCTCCTGAGCTGCCGCCAACGCGTCTGCTGCTGCTGCAGCCGCTGCCGCGTCCACCGCTGCCGCTGGCGGCTCGCTCGCAGCGGGAGGCGCCACGCTGCACCTGCCCGACCGCGGCGTGCTGCCTGCTGAGGCTGCGCTGGCAGGCAGCGACGCGGCGACCGGCCCTGCCGCGGCTGGCTCCGCCTGTTGCACCGGCGGCGCCGCTGCCTGGAAGGGCACCGGCTTGGGAAGCCAGCTAGGGTGCTGGTGCTCCGGCTGGTGGTCGGCGTGCGCGGGAGCGTAGGTGTGCAACAGCGGCGACTCCAGAGAAGGCGGCTCCTCGTAGAAGCCTGCCCCTGCCCCTGCGCCAGCCTGGTGCTGCTCATGCGCCACCAGAGAGGCCAGCATCGCCTGCCGCTCACCCGCCGCCTCTGCCAGCGCTGCCTCCACCACCGCCGCCGGCGCGGGCACCGGCGCACCCGGCGACCCCACAGCCAGTGGCGCCGCCGCCGCATCTGCCGCTTTGAAAGGCACTGAGATGGCCGCTGCCGCGGGCGGCGGCCCAGACGCGGCGCTGCCTTCGTCTGCCAGGCTGGCGGCTGATGCAGAGGTGGCCACGCGGCGGGGGCTGCCCACAAGCGAACTGGTGGTGCTGATAGTGCGGCTGCCTGCCGCCAGCCGTGCCTTGTCCGCCTGCAGCTTGGCTTTTAACGCTGCCAGGCGGGAGGAGACATCGCCTGCCGCTGCTGCCGCACCGGCGGGCGTAGGCGCTGCAGCATGCGGCGCGGCGTGCTGCTGCTGCTGCTGCGGCGGCGGCGGTTGGAACACTGCTGGCTGCTGCGGGGGTGCAGGCTGCTGCGGGGGTGCAGGCTGCTGCGCAGCTGCAGGCTGCTGAGGGAGGAAGACAGACGGTGGCTGCGGCGCATGCCCCGCTGCTGCTGGCTGGCTGGAAGCGCTGCTGTGGGGCCGCGACGGCGCAAAGGGCAGCGGCTGCATCGTGGGTGCAGCTGGTGGCGGCGCAAACATGGGCGGCGGCGGCGGGGCCGGCAGTGCATCCGGCGGTGGCTGGCCGCCGTTGCTGCTGCTTGCTGGCGCGCCGCCGTTGGGCAGCGGCGGCTGGGCTGGCGGGGGCTGCGCCGCGCGCCAGGGCTCAGCCAGGGAGGCAGCCTGGAAGGGGTCTGCTGCCGCCTGAAAGGGGTCTGCCGCTGCGCCGCCAGAGCTATTAAACGGCCCGCCGCTGTGCACAGGATAGGGAGCATAACGAGCGGCGTCGGCGCCCTCTGCCAGCTCGCGCCGCCGCGACCACTCGTCCTGCAGGGGTCACAAGGAATGATTAGGTGCCTTCGTGCAGCCGAGACAGGCATGCCCTGGATGCCGGCCAAGCAGGGCTGCGTGCCACAGCGGCCTCCCGCACACCCAGAACAGAAGCCCCCCGCAGCAACCCTGCGCACCGTGTGCACTTGTCGAATCTCCTGCAAGGTGTCCAGCGCCTCTGCAGCCACCTTGTTGGCTACTGTCTTTGCAACAGCAGCCACCTGGCCCGCGCGTTGAGCCAGCTGCCCCCACATGCCTCCTGACTGGGGGACAGGCACGTCGGACGGCGGCGGTGGGTGGGTGGTCGGTTGCGTGGGAGCGGCGGCGGCGCAGACGCACAAGGCGGCCGGCGTGTCTTGCTGCTGCTCCTGGCCAGTGGTTTCACTACTGACGCCCACAGGCGCACTAGTAGCCGTCCAGAGGCCTCAGCGGCGTTTGGAAGCGGCGGTGCTCTCACAGGCACCTGGCGCTAACAGAATCGCTCTCAGACAGCTTTGGAAGAAGCTAGCATGCGTGTAGAGTGGCGTGGGGCAGCTTCGCAAAGCTTGGATTGCTTCGAACTTTGAGGAACTTTGAGGTCGAACGAGCAGACCCACAGGGTCCCCAGTTCGGCTATACCAGGCAGGTGCCGGCGATCTGTGGGCGTGTTGGCCCTCCTGCTGCTGAAAATGTCACTGCCCACCTGGCCAAGCGCCACCCCGATTCAACGATTGCGCAGGAGCGCCCCATTTGACGCCCTGTCCCTCGATCACCGTCGCCTGAGAGCGTCCACTCCCCTGCAGACCGATCCTCACCCTCGAGAGGCAGGGTTGGCGCCGGGCCATGCTGCACCGCGCCCTGGCGCAGGCAGGGCGGCAGCAGGCGGCTGCCCTGTGGGCCTGCGGCTCCCAGGGAGTGGCTGCAGGACCGCAGGCCGCCGGGGGGCTGCTGGCGCTGCGAGCGCCGCTGCCACCGGCGGTGGCGGCGGCGGCAGGCGGCACCGGCGCTCGTGCCCTCAGCGGCACTGCCCGCGAGACTCTCTCGGAAGCAGCGCACAAGGTCAAGTCGGCGGCCTCGGCATCGGCTGATGCGGTGGCGGCCGCAGGGCGCGCTGTCTCACAGGCGCCCGGCGCCCTCTACCGCGTGCTGCCCGCACCGGCCAAGCAGCTTGTCGATGCGGCGCAGGTAGGGAGACAGACACTGTTGGCGGGAAGTCCAGCTTGTGCATTTGAAAAAGGTATCACTTGCTGATTCAGTGCCTGCATTGCACAGTGCTGCTGCATGTAGCTGCAGTAAGCAGGCAAGCTGGCGCCGCTGTGCACGCTGCCCAGCGCGCTCCGTCGCACCGATCCACGGCCCGGCCCCCCTCTTCCCTCGCCCTCCAGACCCCGGGAGCCGTCAACCGAGTCCTCAGCCTGCAGCTCACGGCTCTTTGGCAGAACTACGGCAACGTTGTGATCGCAGTGGGGGCAGCGGGCACGTGCTACGCCACCTGGCGTGCGCTGCTGGGCGCCTCGCAGGTCGGGCGGGGGTGGGCGGCCTTCGGGGGTGCGGTAGCAGCAGGTTGCCTGCCACCTGTTTGTCGAATTCAGGAAGCAACTGCTTGTCGCCAGCTGCCTGGTGGCGCTTACCCGATTTTTCCTCCCTTCTCTTCCATTTCACCCCCCCTCTTCCTTGCCTTCAACGCCCCTCACCTACAGTTGTTTGTGGACGTGGGCAGCGACACAATGGCGGTCACGGGCCTGCTGGCGCTGAGCGGCGTGGGCGCCGGCGCGCTGTACCTGCGCCGCCGCTACACGATAGATCCCGTCGCTGCGTACCGCCTGGCAATGTACCGCCTCAACACCCACCCAGGGCTGCTAGAGGTGCGTGCGTGGCGGTGGCGGAGGGATGTGTGGGCAGTGCAGGGCGTGGCAGTTGCGGTTTGGCCCTGAGACGGCTGGGCTTGCGCGCGCGGTGCTGGCGCCGCCTCGAGGCAGCGCATTTGGCTAGTAGCAGCATGGGCTTGCAACTCGGTTTGTGAAGAAGGGGCCTGTGGTGACCCATCCACCATGCCGTGTTCCTCACGTGTGCAGGTCATGGGCGCCCCGCTGGTGGGTTCGCCCGTGCAGGCGAGCGTGCTGACCGGCGGCAGCCTGCACTTCCGCGGCCTGCGCCCCAAGCTGCAGAGCAAGCGCATCCAAATGATTTGTGAGCTGGGTTGGGGCGTGAGGGGGCGTCGAAGGGGGAAGCTGAATGCCCCAGCGGCCTGGGCTCTCGTGCTGTGTGCAGCTGCAGCATCCCGCGTCTCTTCAAGCAGGGGTGTGTCGGCCAAGGATGCCTGCAGCTTAAGTCCCTTGCAGCATTGGTTGCATAGCCGTGTGCTGCGTCCTGTCCTTCTTGGCACAACCTCTCCCCCCCGCCCCCCGCCCACCCCCCTGCCTGCAGTCCCGCTGAAGGGTGCCGAGCGCCGCGGCCTGGTGTCTCTTGAAGCCAAGAAGCGGCACGGTGGGTGGCTGGCACCGTGCGTGCACCCGGCGTGGGTGCGCACGCTGGTGGACGGGGTTGAGAGGGAGCGGCGGTACGGGGACGTCGGGCGCTGCGCGTCGCGACCTGCGTGTGCCTGTTGCAGCAGCCCTCCGCCCACTTTCCTCATGCTGCCACCTGCCCCCCCTGTGCTCCTGCAGGCCAGCTGCAAATCAAGCTGCTTGCCGCGGACGTGCCCAGCGTGGCGGGGGGCGAGCAGCGCATCTTTTTGGAGGGGGGACCAAGCGTGTACGAGCGGGGCGGCGTGCTGGGCGTGCTGCGCGACCCCTTCATCCGGGTGGGTGGGGGTGGGTGGTGGAGTGGGGGTGGGTGGGGGTGGTGGGGGGGCGGGGGGCGGCGGCGCATGTGCTTGGTGGAACGAGGCAGGGCGCCGAGGAGCGTGGGCGGCGCGTGTGTGCAGCAGGTTTGCTGGGCGGCACTGTAGTAGGGTAGTTTGCCCAGGCAGGGGGTCGGCGGGCTGTCTGTTTCCACGTTGGCACTCCTGCAGGCGTGTCCATTCACAGGCAGCTGGGGAGAGCACTCCCTGGCAGACGGCGAAGCAGGTTCTGCCAGCGAAGGCCGTGAGGCAGCCGACTTGCGCGACGCCCACCCCTGCAACCTGTGTCTGCTCCCAACCAACCCATTCCACCCGAGCAGGCGCTGTCGATGGAGGAAGCCTTTTTAGCAGAGGACGAGGCAGAGGACGCGGCGGAGGAGCGGGCGGCGGCAAAGGAGGCCGCGGCGCGCGCGGCGGCGGCGGCCGCGCGGCAGCCCAAGCCGTTGGACCAGGGAGGCGGCCTGTATTTTTACGAAAAGGTGCGCAGGGCTGTGGGGTGCACAGCACGGCGCGCGGTGGCCAGGCGCGCTTCCCGCACCCCTCCTTCACGCCTGCACGCACTCTGCAAGGAGGGTGGCCGGCGCTGGCCCGGGGCTGGCTGTGCCCGCTCCCGCCGTGACTCCCCTGGCTCAGCAACCCCCCTCCCCCGTGGGCTGTCTCCGACTGCAGGTGCTGCTAGGAGCCAGGGGCGCGTGGGCACGATGGACGCGCCCCCCCGAGCCAGCAGCGCAGCAGCAGCCGGTGGCGTCGCCGGGAGAGGCGGCGGCGGCGGGCAAAGCGGCGGTGCGCGGCGCGGCGCGCTCTGCGTGAGTTGCCATTGACGTCTGCACAAGCTCCCCTCGACTTCCGTGGCCCTTGCAACATGCGTGCACTCTGGCGTCACGCCAAGCGTACGCTGTGGTCATGCTGAGAGGTTGGCTGCCGCGCATGGTGTTGGGGGTGTCACAGGCGTCCTTTTCCAGTTGAGGAATTATCAGGGCACGAGCTGCTGGCAGTCTGGTTGCCTGCGTAGCGAGCACGTGATGCAAAACGGGTCGGCCGGTTTGGGAGTGATTCGGGACATGGAAAGAGGGCAAAGCGGCTTGTGCGGCGCGAGTGCGGTGCTCCTGTGGGTAGCCAGTGTCACGAAGCAGCGACTGGGGGAGGTACGCTGGGAGAGCCAAGGTTGCAGGCAGTGGGGTGTCGCCATACAAGGCTATGAGCGCAGGTGCGCAGTGGCAGGCTTGGCGGCCAGGGTGTGACCGGCGGATGCATGATGGAAAAAGAGAGAATAACGACGGGTGGCAAAAAGACAGGCAACAGCAGCGATTACATGATCGCTGTAGTATTGTTTACTTATTACTTGATACTTGATGGTTGAACAGGCGGGCAGAGCTTCGGCGGCAAGGGTGGGGAGGAACGTAGGAGTGTGCAGCTGTAGACACAAGAGGGACCACTGAGAGGCCGATCCCGAAGCAGGGGCTGCAAAGCCGTGCCCGCTCGTCCACGCGCCGACCGCATCAGCCCCGCAGGTGGACCCACGCGGTGATGGCCTGCAGTGATAGTGATGGCGCAGTGGAGGCTGGGGGAGGGAGTCGCAAGCACTACCACGCCAGTGAGACCCTCAAGCTCTCCGCAGGCTCAGGCATCGACCACCTGTGCCCACGGGACCACACTGCTCGGCGGCGCCGGCTGTGGCGGCACGCTGCCCTGACTTGCGATGAATCACACCCACAGGCCTGCGGACGTAGGATGTCCTGCCCACGCCCACCCACAGCCGTCACCAACCTGGGCCAGGCCTGGGATCACAAAGCTCAGCGACGCCCACGCGTCCGCGTATGCGCAGCACACGGCCCTGCCACGCGCTGCGGCGAACGCCACCCGCTGCCGCGCCTGACAAGGGAGCAGAGCAAAAGGCACATGGCCGCGTGGGGTTCGGTGGCCAAGTGGTTGCGACGGGCAAGTACAAACGACGCTCCAAGCAGTAGCCGGCAACGGACGCAAGCGCCAGGGACTGGGCCGCATGCACCACGCAGCAAGCAGGCAAAGCAACATGCCTCAGCCAGGCGGCAGTCCTGCATTCAGGCAGGCCAAGCAGCAGGCCTCAGCCAGGGGTCAGGGGGCACGTGGCATGGTTCAAGCAGCGGGCCGCGCCCTGCCGCCCTCACCTCTTTTGCATGGACCATGCACAGCGGCAGCGCATAGGCTGCGGCCAGGGCGGCCACGCACAGCAGCTCATGAAGGGTGCTGACGTCGGGGGCGGCGGCCTGCCACGCCGCGCGCACCGCAAACAGCTGCGGGAGGGGGGGGCGGGGAGGCGGGGGGCGGGGCGGGCGTGAGGGGTCAGCGCAATCTTTGATAACACACAGTACGCAGTTGTGCACACGCACGCATCAGTTAGGTAGAGCGCGTTGTGGAGCCAAGGTGCAGCATCGTGATGATACTCGTGCAGCGGAACATGCGAGGCCTCGGGAGGAGGCCAGATGAGGGCGGAGGAGGTTGCTGCTGCAGGCTGGACAGGGGCCGCGCCACGCGCCCATGTTGCGCTTTCACCCCCCCCCCCCCCGAAGCCTCAACCTACCTGCAGCAGCAGGGTGACCGTCGCGCCGATGTATGCGGTGAGGAAGGTGACGTTGCTGCAAAGCGTGACAAACGCCAGGTAACTGGCTGCCTGCAGCACTGGCCCTGCCAGCGCCTGCTGGCGCAGCGCACCGCCACCGCTGCCGGCTTGGCCAAGGTGGATGGCTGCAAAGCCGCAGGCATCCGACACCACTTGCAACGCTGCGCTCAGCTGCACGCGGCCGCTGCACTGCGGCGCCGCGGCCAGCAGCAGCAGCGCAGCCGTCGCCGGCAGCAGCGCGCCCGCGGCCAGGCGCACAGCGGCAGGCAGCTCGCCGGCTGCAAGGTGTCGCGCCGCCAGCGCCCAGATGAGCAGGCGCAGCGCCGAAAGGCACAGGTCTTGCCCCCGCCCTTTTCTTGACACCTCCTGCTGAAACTCAGCCTCCAGGAGGGGGACTGCAGGTCGAAACGGCAAGCCGCATAAGAGCGTACGGGACAAAAGGCGGTTCAGGGATGGACGATGAAGGGCCCCGGGGCAGTGAGCACAGCCAAAGACACCTTCTGCCAAAGACACCTTCTGCCACCGCCTTGCTTCTACCTGAGAACTTCAGAGACTTGACCAACGCCAGCTTGGGCCGCTGCGTGTCGCGTGCGCCCCTTGCTTGCGGCGTCGACGGCGGCACCGCCGCCGCTGCCGGTCCACAGCCGGCTGCCATGGTCGGCTTCGGTCGGCCGTCGAGCTCGTTGCTCTCAGCCTTCCTAGGTCGCCTGATGTGCCACTGCGCACCACTGACCGGACTTTGAGCCAAGTGTGCCGAACGGGACCTTTGCGCAAGGTGCTGCCCGCCAGCAACCCCTCCGCCGCCGCTAGTGGAACAGACAGACACTATGGAGATCGGAGCAGACGGCCCAGGCACACCGCTGGAGGCACCGCTGGGCGGAGACAAGGGCCGGAGCAGCTTCGCGCCCGCTAGACGACGCCTCCCACCCTGCCTTATGTCAGAGTATTCTGGCAAGTCGCCGGCATGCATCCGTTCGCTATCTCAGCTGGGAAGGTCCAGCCACAGGACCACATTCCACCCGAGGTGATCACTGGCGGCCCTCACTATCGGCGCTGCCTGGGCGCCCAGTGGAGCGCACATGCAGCGTTTTGGAACGGGGCTGGATGGAGGAGCAGGCAACGGGTGAAACCCCTGCTGCCGCACGCCGCAAGCGAGCCGCAGCCGCCGCTCCGCCGCAGCCGCCGGAGACGCACGCACACAGCGCGTCGCAAGCCTCTGGCTGCATCGGTGCACCGCGCATGCATGGAGGCGGCAAGGGCTGCTACATGCATGGGCCTGCCTGCCTCCAGCCTGCCTCCAGCTGCTGCCCGGCTTCATGCTCAGTTGCAGGGGCGCCCGACTCCATGAACGCCCCCCTTTCAATACAGACAAAAGCCAGACCATGTCGCTCAGTGCATGCACAGACCTGATCCACGCTTCCCGCGCAACTGTCAACTAATAAGCTCACACAAAATGGGGAAGAATGAGAGGGTGCGGCGCTGTTGCTTTCCTAGCATGCGCGCAGGGACAGGGGGAGGGCAGGGCGGCGGGCAGAGGGAAAAGGCGGGGGCGGGGCGGCACCGATGCGGGAAAACCGCACGCCGGGCGGAGGAGCGTCGGCAGAGGGCGGATGCACACAGGCAGAGGGTGCCGTCCTGGCGCGCATGTGGTGCAGGGCAGCAGGGAAAGAAGGGGGGTGATGCAGGGCGGGGCACGGTGGGTGCTGCCGGTCAGCGGCAAGCATGTCCGATGGGTGATGGTGGAAGGCAGCGTCGCTAGGCTGGACAAATGGGGAAGAGCGCAGCGGGAGGGCAAAGCGTGTATGTGCATGTGCGTGTGTGCGCGCGCGCGAAAGGTCTGGAGGAGCGGGGGTTTAACAGAAGTGGGTGCGTGGACAAGAATGGCGGCAATGCAAAGGGATGTCGCTCTTTCAAAACTGGGTGGGTACGTTCGGTGCCGTCGGTTGGTTCAAGGCGGGGGGGGGGACCCGGGCGGGCAGCCGGCAAGCGGCGTTGGGTGCGGTTGGCTGGGTGCGTGTATGGTAGCGGGGCGTGTGTTGGGCGCGTTTCGCGCGTCGGGCACGACGCGTGTGTTCGGCGGCCGGCGCAGATTAGTGCGAAGTGGTTGGCGCCGTGTGTTCTATCGATTGCATGGCGGGCGCGGCCGCTGCGCAGCGTCCGGTGCAGCGCTCGGCCGGCATAGGCTGTCGCTGTGGCAGGCTGTGGCAGGCTGTGTTTCCGGATGTTGACCGCTCAATCTGGGGGCGCCTCATGCGGCGCCCGGCCTGGCCTGGCTGCCTATGCCTTCGTACTCATGCGCTTTGCGGTCGAAATCAATTTGCAGCAGGGGCAGCGCCTGCCCCAGGGCAACCAGGGCAGCCACCGAGGGTGTGCGCCTACAAGGGGGGCTCGCAGGGGTGTGTGGCAGCTGTGAACGCGTCTGTGCGTGCATGGCAGGAGGCTGGCAAGCGAGGCGACAAGCAGCGATAAGGACGCAGCAACATGCATCTGTCGCCTCATCACCATGCATCAGCCGGGCGGAACGCTGCGCCACTTCCACCGCCCCCCAGGCTCACCACTCCGGTGCGCCAGCTGGCGCGCCGCCACCGGCCAGCGGCATGCCCAGCCCCCCGCACGCCGCCTGCTTGCCCAGCAGCAGCAGCGCCAGGCGCGGCAGGCACGCCAGGGTGGCTTGCACGTCGCCCAGGGACACCTGTAGGGAGGGGGCGCGTGCGGCGCCTTGTCAGCAAGCCCAGGGTCGGCGCACGGCGGCATGCGGTTCCCAGCAGCATGCCCAGAGCGTTACCAATATATGCCCAATCTATCAAAATTTATCAACTATCTGAAGTCATCCATATTTTCGGTTCAAGTACAGCACAAATAACGCACCTCAAGGCCCAGGTTCCCGCTCAAGTCGAGGACTGACAGCTGGCGGGCCTCGCACAGCGCGCGCGGCACCTCCACACGGAGACCGGCAGGCAGGCGGAGGCGAGGTTGGGTGCGGGGCTCGGCTGCGCCTCCCTTGCCACGCCTCCACCTGCGCAGCGCCCCAGGCGCTACGACCCCTCCCTCCCACGCACATCGGAGAGCCCCACCACCGCGCGCCGCTGTGTAGCCGTAGGCCGCCCAGGGGCGCCAGCATGCAAGGCCCGGGCCTCCACGCTTCCCAGCCCCAGATGCCCGCGCGCGCGCGCGCGCCCCCCCCCCCCCCCCGCCCCGCCCGCCCCTCACCGCTGCGAAACGGTTGGCCGACAGTATCAGTGTTTCAAGGGCGGCCAGGTAGGGGCCGGGCGGCAGCCAGGCGAGCGCGTTGCAGGTGAGGTCCAGGTGGGCCAGGCGGGGCAGCGCTCACAGCGAGGGCGGCGCCACGCACAGCCCGCAGCCCTCCAGGCTGAGGTGCTTCTGTGGGGGTAGGGCGGGCAGTGGGGGGGGGCCGGGGCAAGGGTGGGGCATGGCAGGCGAGAGCGAGAGGCAGGCTGCCGCGCGGTCGAATCCTTAGCGAGCCGCTGCCGCCGACGGCTGCGCGCGATCCCCCCCTTTCTTTCCCTCTGTGACCCACATCCGCCCCCCCGCCGCACACACCAGGTTGGTGAGGCGGCTGAACTGCGGCGGCAGGCCGGCGTGCACGCAGCCGCTGGCCAGGCGGCAGTGCAGCAGGTCCAGGCGGCGCAGGGAGGCGATGTCGCAGAGCGGCGCGGGCAGCGTGCCCCCCGCCAGGCAGCACCGGGCCAGGCGCAGCTCTCGCAGCGCCGGCAGGAGGCACGGCAGCGCGCTGGGCACAGCGCCGGGCGCCGGCGGCAGCGCGGCCGGCCGAGTGGTGCAGGTCCAGCGACAGGCGTGTGAGGTGGGAGCAAGACCACAGGTCCGAGGGCAGGCCGTCCACGCGGCTGTCCACCTGAGAAGGCAGGCAGGCAGGCAGTGGGAGCCAGACACAAAGGATCGGTGGTGGCGGCGGCGGTAGCAGCGGCAGGGCAGGCGAGAGGGAGGTTGCGTCGCAGCAGCGTCAGGCCTGAGGTGCCGTCGGCGCCCATGCGAGCGCGCCAGGAGATTGCCTGCACGCAAGCGCGTGCGGCAGTAGCAACAGCTGCTGCTGCCACTCTCGCGTGCCCACCTGCAGCTCCTGCAGCGCCGGCAGGCCCGCCAGGCCGGGCCCCACAGTCAGGCCGCACAGCGTGCCCGGGGTGCTGGAGATGAGCAGCGAACGCAGGCGGGTCAGCCGCATGAGCGCGGCTGCGGGGCATGGGCAGGAGAAGGACAAGGACGGTGATACGGGGGTGCTAACGGCAACTTGAGAAGACAGCGGGGACGATTGGCGACAAGGATGGCGACAGCTGTCAGTCCCCGCCTGCCGCCCCCCCCCTGTTCCTATCAAACGCATGATCGCACCTGGCTGTAGCTCGAAGCGCGCCGGCAGCATGGGCGCCAGATACAGGTGCACCTCCTCCAGCTGGCGGCAGGCCGCCAGGTGGGCATGGTAGCCGGCCGGCAGCGGCGCGGTGACGGTCAGCGACAGCAGCCGCAGGCGTGGCAGCGCGCCCAGCAAGCTGCGAGACAGAGGGGGCGGGAACCGAAGAGGGGAGCGCAAGGGGGTGAGGTGGGGGCGTCGAGGCGCGGCGCGCAGTCGACCGGCGGCTGGCGGCGGACCGTGTCGTGCACTGCTGGCTGTCTGGACGCGCGCCACCACGGTGACTCCCTGCCTGCAGCGCCCGCCCGCACCTCAGCACACCCTCAAAGACGCCGTCCCGAAGCGTGAGCTCCTCCAGCTGGCTCAGCGTGGGCAGCAGGCTGGCAGCGGCGGGGCCGTTGCATGCGGGCAGGTCGAGCGCGCGAAGGCCAGCGAAGCGCCCAGTGGCAAGTGCCCCCAAAAGATCGGGTGGTGCGCCGGCCCCCAGGTGCAGCAGCTGCAGCTTGGGCGACACCTGCGCCAGCACCGCCGCCATGCACAGCTTGCCGGTGCCCTCGCTGAGGAGCCAGAGGCGGCGCGCGGCAGCGCAGTGCGCCGACAGCAGGCGGAAGAGCGCCGCACAATCGGACGGCGACTCGCCCGTCGCTGCCTGCGAGAGCCACGCAAGGTCCAGGCTGAGTGTGCCGTGCAGCAGGCTGGAGGCATGGTACACGCCGTGCCAGCGGCGGCACACTAGCGGCAGAACGGCAGAGGCGTGCGCGGTCGCGCAGCAAGCTGGGGCGCCGGCGGTGGGCGCCGAGGCTGCGACGCCGGCGGCGCAGTCACTACCGCGAGCTGGATCGCGAGCAGGGGCGCAGGGTGCAAGGGTCAGCAAGGCCAACGCTGCGCTCCAAGCCCGTGTCGGAGTGCAGTTGCTACACCTCCAGCCACCGGTGTTCCGCTCCCCACAGACCTTGCCAGCTGCAATATCCTCTCGAGGAGCTCCTCTGGCAGCGAGGCAAAGCTTGGGGGGTGCCTCATCGCGCCCGCCTCTCATTCAGCTGCAAACCTTGTGCATGTGCGCGCATCTGAGTCGCAGGGCAACCAGAGAGCGGCCAGGAATGCCCCAATGGGCGATTTAGGGCGATCGTCGACAATCTGCCAGGTCTGCAGAATCCTGCTGTCTCTGTTCCGCCCGGTCCCTGCCGCTCGCATGTGTGGTGGTGGCTTGAGTCCTAACTTGCCAGGCGCTTGAGCTGCGAAGCAGGCTGCGTGCTAACGTGCTCACACCCGCGGTCGCCTCGCCGCCGCCCCCGACTTAAAAGTGGCAAAATTCAATTTGACAGGTGAGGCAATACCTTATTCACCGCTCAAGTGGCAAGGAAGGTTCAGGGTGGACGAGTGCTGAGCTGCTGTGGTGGAGGGCCTGACGGAGGCACCATGCCGTGCAGGGCCTGCCATGTGCGGGGCCTGCCACGCATGCATGGTCGCTGTGATCCATGGTTGCGTCGGCTGGGCGATGCACCCCTGTGGATGAAGGCTGGTTGGTGGTAATTATAGGATGGATAATACCAGGGCATGCAGCGCGGTGGACAAGATGCGGATCATGTGAGAGAGTTTCGGCCACCGGAGCACTCCGCAGGCACCGCCCTGCAGCACGCAGCTCACGTGCGTGGCCCGACTTGCGGGTACGTTGCAGGCATGACGTGCGGCAATTTGCGGCGTGCGTTGTGAGCGACATCTGCTGAATTGAGCTAAGGGAATAGGGTGCCTTGGCAAGCCAGCATGGTGGGTAGCGAAAGCACGCGGCAGCACGCTGCGGCGGGCGGCAGCGGGAGCACGCGGCTGCGGGTTACATCAGACTTGACTCCCGTCGTCTGGCTGCTTCTTGCTGGTCGTCTAGCGCGTCTGGGCACAATGGCGTCCTCCGTCACCGTGGAGGCGCACCGTGAGTGCGGGGGTGATCAGGGAGCGAGTGAAGAGTGTGCAGGCCGATCGGTGCCCGCACACAGCCTCGACATCTCCGTTCGACCATGACGACAGCACTGCGCGACGCCCCCGCATCGCCCGCTCTTGCCGCCGCGCTGCCGCCGGCGCTGCCGCCACCCACCTGCCCCGCCGCACCTCTACCCCCGCCCCCGCCCGCAGGCAAGCGCTTCACCGTCAAGGCGTCGCCCATGATGCCGCTGTCTGCCGTCGTAGCAGATGTGTTGGGACAGCTAGGGCTTGCTGTGCGTCCGGAGGACTGCACCCTGACGCTGCGCGGCAAGCCGGTGACCGACCTGACCACGCCCTTCCGCTTTGCAAACGTGGGGCGAGACAAGCTGGAGTTGCGCACGGGTGAGCGAGCTCTGCACGGGTACATGACAAGGAGCGTGAAAAGGCTGGGCTTAAAAGGGGTCACAAGGGCGGGCAGCAGGTGCAAGGCTGGCATGGCCAACGCTTCCGCGTCCTTCACATGCGTGCTTCCATCCTCCCGCCCTGCCGCTCTGCAGGGCACGAGCCGGTCCTGGGCGTGCACGAGGCGTCGCGCTCTGCTGCACCGGCAGCGCCTGCGCCAGCTGCAGCGGCGGCGTCAGCAGCTCCCGCGCCAGCGGCAGCGCCTGCGCCCGCGCCTGCTGCCGCAGCGCTGGCCGTCCCAGCGTCTGAGCAAGCGCCCCTGCCTGCCCAGCAGCAGCTGCAACAGCCGCAGGCGGCAGCGCCATCCCCCAGCCCACTCGCACCTGCCGCGGCGCCAGCGCCCAGCCCGCCGGTGCCAGCGCAGCCCACCGCTGCAGCCGCCGCCACTCCGGCTCCCTCGGACCCAGCCCCTCAGGACTCGCACCCCTCGGTGGCAGTGTTTGGTCGGCGGGTGTGGGTGTTCACACGCGAAGCCGAAGCAGCGGCAGAGGCGGCGGCGGCAGCAGACGGGCAGCAGGAGGTGGATGAGTCTTTTTATGAGTTCACAGAGGTAGGGAGGGCGGCTGGGTGGCTGGAGAAGTTGGGAGCGCGTGTTGCCGAGCAGCAGTGCTGAAAGTTGTGGGATTGGCGGTGAAGGCGTGCGGTGCTGTGCAGAGTGGCAAGGAGTGTGTGTTGGACCTCCTGAGGGTGCAGGGGTAAGAGGCTTGGAGCGTGAGGCAGGCTGCCGTTTGCTCTGCCGCGTGTCGCAGCCCGTGCTGCAAGCGCCACCCAACACCTGCACGGCCTGCCTGCACCTCCACGCTCGCTGCCTCACCGCCGCCGCCCCCTGCCCTGCCTGCTGCGCCTGGCTTGCAGGGTGATCTGCGGCGTGCCATGGCCAGCGCGGCGACGCAGCGTGCCAAGCAGGAGGGCGGGCACCTCATGACGGCGGCGGTGAGGGGGGAGGCTGGGGGACGAGTGAGGGAGGGGAGGGTGTGCAACGACGGTACTGCTCAGGTGCTGGCAGCGTGAGATACCCGCTGTCGCAGTGCCACGCTGCTGGCACGCGTTCTGCACCTCTTTTCTCTAAGACCAGCGGCGCGCTGCGAGACACCGGCTACCTCCCCAACCTGGGGGGGACTCCATCCCACCAGCACAGATTACCGCTTCCTTTCCGACCCTCTGCCCTGCAGATGCGCGCCAAGGAGGATCAGCGGCGCGCGGAAGCCTATGGCGACGTGCCCCTGCGCCTCTACCTCCCCGACGGCCAGCACTGCCTGCAGACAAGCCTGCCTGCCACCACGCCGCTCAGCGAGGTGCGTGTCGGGGGGCGCCGGCGCAGATGGCTTCGGTTGTTGTGTCTGAATTAGGAGAGTCGTGTGTCAGGACAAATGATCAAGGGGCTGGCGAGTGACGAGCGAGGCAGCAGCCAGCGCTCAAAAGCTGCAGGGTGCGCCTACCCTGCCGTTTGTCCTGCCTGCATCGCTCCCGGCTCCCCAGCCCTCAACCCCCTCCCCTGCCTCTCGCTTCCTGCCCAACGCATTGGTCAGGTGCTGGCGCAGGCAGCGTTCCTCTTCACCACCCCGCCGCGCACCCCCCTCAAAGACCTCTCCCTCTCGCTCTACGCGGCCAAGCTCGTGCCCGCCGCAAAAATGTACGTGGGCTGGGATGCAGCCAAGGCCGGGCCCCCCGCTGCAGGCGCTGGCGAGCCGCAGCTGAGGCCCGAAGCGCTGGCGCTTGTGGGCCCGCCGCCGCAGCGCGCCGACGTCATGCACCGCCAGCAGCAGCAGCAGCAGGCGGGGCCTGCAGGCGGCGCGGCGGCGGCGCGGCAGGGCGGCGCAGCGGGCGCGTCGCAGCCGCAGAAGGGCGTGCCCAAATGGATGAAGCTCGGAAAGTAAATAGAGCAGAGCTACCTTTCCCCACCTGCGCTGCATTGCACAGTTTCGAAGTTGGCTGATGGCTGCGAGAACCACACGCAGGCTGTCATGTCACAACAACGGGGAAGAAACGTGACAGGAGGAGACGGGTAAACGAGGGGATACGGATGAAGCTGTGACTGAGGTTGCCACTTCTGCTGAAGACTGCACGCGTCACGCTGTTGTACGCTGTAGTCACCGCATCGCTGCCATGCGCCGCCGCAGCTCCTGCATCAGCGCCATCGCGCTGGACCGCTCCGTTTCGAAAAATGCCTGCGTGCAGGGTGGGGGAAGACGGGTTGGGGTGGCGCATGTAGCAGGTTGGCAGACCACGCATCCAAGAGAGCCACAATCTCTGGGAAAGTGTGGATGCAGAAAGGTGCGTGCATGCAGTACCTGCAATCGTGCGCGGTCGCCAGCGACAACAACACGCGCCAGCATGGCTTCACGCTCCTCCTCACGAGCCAGCTCTGCCTCCACCAGCCGCTGCAGGGTGTCAGCAGGCGACTCGGCGGCGGAGACACGCCGCTGGTGCTGGTGCTGCTGCTCCGCTTCCTGCTGCTCCGCTCGCTGCCGCTCGTCCGCTGTTGCGTGCTCCTGCAAGCAGGGTTTAGGTTGCCAAGGATCAGCGCCAGATAAGCAAGCAAACAGGACAGAAGCAGCGCAGTCATGCGAGATGCAACTCAGGGCAGCCGTCGCTCCCCTCACAACACCACAGCGGCACTACACCCACCTCGATGCTGTCCTCAGCAGCGGGGTAGAGCACGCCGATCGGCTCGTGCCCCCCCAGCTCCCCGGCGCTCAAGCTGCAGGAAACACCGGCGTGGGCGCCGGCAAAAAAAGCAGGAATGCGCGGCGAATTGGCGCGGCTGTCCACGCCGTGGCTGCCGTGGCTGCTTGCCAGCTCCTGCATTGCCGCCTCCACCGCCGCCGCTTCCAGCGCTGCCGGCTGGGCAGCGGGCGCATGCAGCGTGCGTGACGCCAGGCGGGCGCCCGCCGCTCCCCGGCTGGCGGGCCGGCTGCCTGGCTGCGGCTGCTGCACCAGATCATCCAGCACGCGCTGCAGGCGGGCCAGCTCTCCGCCAGTGGGGGCGCCGTCACGCTGCTGCATCTCACGAAGCGCTTGCCTGCAGTGAAGGCAGCGCCCGAGAAGCGCGGCAGTGGGGCAGACAGGCGAGGCGCGCATCCGCACCGCCGGCATCGCCTGTAGGCGGCGCTGCATGCCAGCAGGCTTCGCTCTCGGCACCCCCCGCCATCAGGCACCCCCACTCTTTGTGAACTCCATAGAGTTGCAGACCCACCCACCTCAGGCTATCCTCTTGCCGTCGAATGTCTTGCCGCACGTCCTCCAGAGCCTGCAGCATTGCGGCCCGCTCCGCCTCCATTCCCGCCACGCGTGCCTGCAACCAAAAGGCCCACGCACGCTTGGCGCCCCTCCATCCTACCAACAGGGGTGGGCCGGGTGCAGCTCCCTCCCTCCTGCCGCCACGCAGCCGCTGCTGCAGCCCTCCCACACCATGTAGGCCAGGGACCCACCTCTTTGGTAGCCAGCCGCCAGGTCAGCTGCTGGCGGCGCTCCTCCTCGCGCTGCGCTGCCAGCTCCTGGCGGTGCCTGCACGAGGTGGGCGCCCGGGGCACTGGGCGGTCCGCATGAGGGAGCATGCGGGAGGTTGCGCTCTGCAAAACTGCCTCGTCATGGGGCGCCCAACATCAGCGTGCCTCTGCGCATGCCTCCAACCCAGGCCCCCACCTGGCGTACTGCGCCCGCATCTGCCGCTGCCGCTGGTGCAGCGCCCGCAGCTCGCTCAGCTCGCGCGCCCGCGCCTCCAGCTGGGTCTCCTTTTGCGCCTGGCGTGCAGCCAGCGCACGAGCGCGCTCCGCTGCCTCTGCCTCTGCACGTGCCTGCGCCTCGTGCCGTGCCGCCTCTCGCCGCTCCTCCTCTGCCCGACGCGCGGCCTGCGCTGGCAGATAAAGATGAAGCATTGGTTTGGTCAGAAATGGGAGGTGGCAGGCATGTGGAGTCGAGGCACCTCTCTCACCAAGACGCCCTGCTGCCCATGCCAGCCCTGCAATCTGATCTCTGCAGCCTGGTGCAAGGCCATCCCTGCAGTCTGCACACCCCGCACCTCTACAGCCCGCTTCTCCTCAGCCGCCCGTGCCACGGCGGCCTCGTGCTTCTGCATCTTCTGCCGCATGAAGGCTGCCTGCGGGGAGCAGGGGCGCCGACGACGGGGTGCTCATGCACGTGCATGTGAGAGGCCGCTCGCCTCCCGCCCCCATTCCACCAGACTACACGCCCTGCTGCTCACACAGCTGACACCCACCTTGTCTGCCTCCTCCAGCGTGGCGCGCTCCCGCACCGCCTCGACCTTTGCCGCCGCCACCTCCGAGTGCTTGACGCGGTTCAGCACAGCCACCTCCTGGCGCTGGGCTGCCACCGACGCGGCGCGCGCGCTGCCCTTGGCCATCTTGGCCGCCACCGCGCGGCGCTGCTCCGCCTCCCGCTCCGCTGCCGCCGCCAGCTTCTCCTTGCGACGCAGCTGCAGGCATAGACAGGGCATCTGGCAATGGTGGGCACAGCGCAGCAAAAAACGGCGTCGAGCGAGCAGTTGCACCGCGCAACATAAGCCACTGCTGCATACCGCACTACAGCACCTCTGCTTCCTCTGCGCGGCGCCGCTGCACCGCCGCCATCTGAGCCTGCACCGCTGCCATTTCTTCGGCGCGCTGCTTCTCCTTCTCGTCTCGCGCAGCCCGGGCCGCGTCGGCGCGGGCCTTTGCTGCGGTGGCGCTGGCCATCTGCTGCAAACGCTTCAGCTGGCGCTGCCGCTGGGCCATAGCATTGGCGGCCAGCTTCTCCACCACCGCATTAGCGCCGCTCGCCCGCAACCCCGACGGGTGTGACAGCCGCGGGTTGCCGCTTGCGACAGCACTACCGGACCGCACAAGCGGCGGCGCCGACAGCGCCGCGTGGCCCTCCTCCCCGCGCGTCCCCATGGCAGCGTGCGCCGGCGGGGGAGCCACGGGGGAGGGCGTAGCGGGCGGGTGGCAGGGAAGAGGGTGGAAGAGCTGCTGCCGTCTGTCGCTGCCGTCCCACCAACTGCTGCGCTGCGTCGGCGACTTGGCGCCAGGTGCCCTTCGTCACCGATTTAAGTCGACACAGAGAGGCGTTGGTGCGAGCGACAAGCGCTGCCAACCCAGGAATGGGCAGGATTCTCTCGCGCTCGGTTGCGGCGCCAGCGTGCGACAGCCTGGCCAGGCCTGGCCTGGCCCATGCGCACCAGTCCTCCCACCGCCCGTGGTGCCCTCCCTTCAATCCCAGCGGCCAACCCCCGCTGCCAGCTGCGGCCCCCGATCGCCTCACGCTCCCAAGGGCCTCGAGCGCGCGCTCAACTCAAACTTTGGGGGCCTGCACCGCGCGTGCGCCTGTTTGGGCAGTCCACACCACTCCCAGGAGCTGCCGCAGCCTTCAAGCCGGCGCCGGCGGAGCCATGGTGCGCGCCAAGACGCTGCAGGTCGTGTGGCACTCCAAGGAGCCCGTCTACAGCGGTGCGTGGGCTCAGTAGGGTCCCGCTGTGCTGCCAAACTCGCATGGATTGCCGCTGGCGGGGTCGCCTGCGTTGCGGCGCCCCGACCACTTGTCGGCCCGCCACCGCTGCCGCCGTCGCCGCCCCACCAAAAACATTCACTGCCCGCTCTGTCGCGTGCAGTGGACTTCCACCCCAATGGTCACCTGGTGACTGGCGGTGCCGACAAGGAGGTCAAGGTCTGGGAGGTGAGCTTGTGCAGCAGTGGACCACGCTGAGGGTGCATGTGGACTGGGGGAATGCAACAGCTGCACGAAGCATCCCTGGGGCTTGCCGGTGTTCATTGCGTAACTTCCTGATCCACCTCAATACGTCCGCGTGCTGGACAAACAGGTGGAGCGCGGCGAAGACGGGTACGCCAGCGTGCGCCACGTGTCCAGCATGGCTGCCCACAACAGCACCGTCAACTGCGTGCGCTTCTCCCCCACGGGTGGGTAGGTGGTGGTGGTGGTGGGTGGGGTGCGTGCGTGTGTGGGTGGTGGTGGTGGTGGTGGGTGGGGTGTGCGTGTGTGTGTGGGGTGTGTTGGTGGGTGTGGGTGGGGTGGTGGTGGTGTGTGGTGGGTGTGTGTGGGGGGGGTCGTTATGTGCGGGAATGGGCAGTTGTCGGAGCCTGGCAGCCCGAGGTGGTGGAGGCGGGCCACGCAGGGCACGCAGCAACGCTGCTGAGCAGTGGTATCTTGTGAACCGTCGTCCGCCCCCCGCGTCAGGTACGCACCTGGCCAGCAGCGGCGACGGCGGCGAGGTGCTGCTGTGGGAGCCGCAAGACCCCTCCGCAGCCCAGGCCCCACGCGGCCCTTTTTGCCAGGATGAGGTGGGTCCCTGGCGGAGCGGCGCCTGAGATGCATGCTATGCTCACAGTCCACGCATCCTGCGTTCTTGACGTGCGTGTTCGCCCTCATAACCTGATGATGCTGCGCGAATCGCGGCGGCGTGCGCACCGCACGCGCTCGCCACTGCACCGTCCATCTGCCCTTGTTTGTCGGTTCGTCGGGTGCAGGGCGACGCCCTGTGGAAGCGCACTGCGGTGTTCAACGGGCACGGCGCCCAGAGCGACGTCATGGACCTGGCGTGGGCGCCCGACGGCACCGCGCTTGCCACAGGTGCGCAGCAGGGCAGGGCATTGTGCATGCATACTTGGTATATGCTCGCAGCACTCTGGTTGGGCTTACTTGTGGGATGGCCAAGGCAGCGCCCTGGCCAGGGAAGCATGCCCAGCCAGGCACAGAGCTGGCTGCAATGCGTGAGGGCATGAGGGCAGCTGGCAGCAATGCCAGGAACACCACAGTCCCCCCCGCCCCCTCCCTCCGCCCCCGCCGCAGCCGCCATTGACGCGGAAGTCATTCTGTGGGGCACGTCGGGCAAGCGGAGCGGCTCGCACGCGGGGCGCTTCAAGCAGCACAAGCACTTTGTGCAGGGGCTGGCCTGGGACCCGGCGCAGCAGTACGTGGTCAGCCAGTCGGCGGACCGCACGTGCAGGTGGGTGGATGGGGTGGGGGGGACCGGGGAGGGGTGCTTTTGTCGACTCGAACAGATGAGCTGCTGGTCAGCATGCGCTATGCCAATTCTTTGTCCCCCCGACCCCTCACCCCCGCCCTCCGCACGCTCGCAGGGTGTATGCCCTCAAGCCGGCGGCCGGCGGCCGCAAGGCCAAAGTGAGCCAGTACCTGCTGCCAGCTGGCGACACCGCGCGCGACCTGTACTGCACGCAAACCCTCAGCAAGCGGGCCATGGCGGGGCCGGGGCCCGCCGGCGAGGGTGCCAAGCCAGCCAGCCACCCCTTGTTTGCTGACGAGCGAGTCAACACGTTCTTCCGCCGCCCCGCCTGGTCCCCAGACGGTGAGTGAAGGCGCTGCGTGGCAGGGCGGTGGGGGAGGTGGGGCCACCGCGGAGTGTGTGCTGATGAGGTGCATGCACTCGTCCTTGCGTTGGCCCGCCGGTCGCTCGATGCCGTGCTTTTTGCGGCTTTGAGCAGAGCTTGAGCTTCAGAGGGGTGGGTGGCGGACAGGCAGGCAAGCAGGCGCACTTGATGCAGCGCGCTGCGCCTTGCACTGCCAGCAGGCGCTCAAACACGACCTGGGTCCCTGCCCGCGTCCCCCCGCTCTGTGGCAGGCTCGCTGCTGGTGCTGCCAGCGGGTGTGTATAAGCCCAGCACGGAGGGACGGGAGCTCAACACCGCCTATGTGTATGCGCGCGGCCAGTGGGGCGCGCCCATCATGCACCTGCCAGGCCACACCAAGGTGTGTGCTGGTGGGACGAGCGGCAGCACCCTGGGCTAAGGAGGGAGGAGAGGGGACTGCCTTGCGTGCCTGCGAGCCTGCCGGCCAGCCCCTGCTGTTGCGTACGCTCTCCCACGTTGCTCGCTTGCATTCACAGGCTCTGCCCTGCCCCCCTCCCCGTTTGATGCAGCCTATCGTGGTGGTGCGCTTCTGCCCCGTGCTCTTTCAGCGCGACGACGCCGCCAAGGTAGCACAGCAGGACGGCGCAGCGGCAGCGGCGGAGCAGCAGGGCGGCGAGGGCGCAGCAGAAGGCGGCGCGGCGGCCGAAGGCGGCGCCAGCGCCCACCCCTTCGACCTGCCTTACAAGATGGTGTTTGCGGTGAGTGGCCTGGGAGGGTAGGGTAGGGGGCAGGAGGGCCGGACAGCCGCTCCGCAAGTGCCTGCCTGCAGGTATGATGCCATATGCAGTGCTGCTGCGAGTGGTAGACGACAGCCCCGCTCCGTTGTCTCCCTTCCGTCTCCCTTCAAACCATCACTGTACCGCAATAAGCAAGAAATCCGGTTCTGCTGCTCAAACCAATGCAGGTTGCCACCCTGGACAGCGTGGTGCTGTACGACACGCAGTCGGTGCTGCCGCTGGCGGTGCTGGGCCACCTGCACTACGACTCGATCACAGACCTGGCCTGGTCCTCCGACAGCCAGTACCTCGCCGTCTCCTCGCGCGACTGCTACTGCAGGTGGGGGTGCAGGCGCAGGGGCGGGGGCAGGGGCGGGGTCGCGGCAGCACGGCATCTGTGGGGCAAGAGGTTGAGGTTGAGAGGTTGCAAGAGGTTGAGAGGTTGAACAGGCGGCCGAGAGCAGGGAGGCAGGTTGGAGGGTTGGCACCAGGAGGTGGGAGCCGACTGCTGCAGTGCTAGTTGCATGCGAGCCTCGATGCGGTCCGACGTTTGGTCCCTCTCTCCGCCCTGCTTCCCCACGTGTGCAGCATTGCTGCGTTTGACGCCGGCGAGCTCGGCACGCCGCTGAGCAGCGACCAGCTGCCGTCGCACATCGCCAACCGTGTGGCGGCTGCGCAGCGCCGTGCCGAGCCGCTCAAGCCGGCGGCACCCGCAGCGGCGGCCACGCCCGCGGCGCCGCGTGCCGCGCAGGCCGCTGCGCCGGGCACGGGCAAGACGGCGGCGACGGCGGGGACGCCGCTGGCAGCAGCCGCGCCTGCAGGCGCCACCCCCGCCGCGGCGCCTGCAGCCGCTGGCGTCGCTGCCACCCCTGCCGCGGGTGCCACCCTTGGCCAGCCTGCCGCAGTGCCAGCCTCTGGCAGGAAGCGCATCCAGCCGGAGCCTCTCTCCGCTGCCGCTGTGCCTGCTGCGGTGCCCGCAGCGTTTGCAGCGGCGGCCGCTTCTGCGGAGCTCGGCAGCCAACCGGCAGCCAAGAAGCCCAAGCGCGTCGTGCCGGAGGCAGTGGGCCCCACGGCGGCGGTGGTGGGAGACTCGCAGCAGGTGGGCAGGGGGAGGCTGGGCATGCGCACAGAGGTCAGGCTGGCAGGGGTGGGCGCCGCGTGCTGTGCACGGATTGTGCGCCGTGCTGCCACCGTCATGCTGTCGCGGGCCGCCCTCCACCCTTCCTTCGCCTCGCCTCCATCCCCCTCATCTGGTTTGCCCCTGCCTGTCATCGCCTCAATCAGGGCGGCGCCGAGCCCAGCCGCATCCCCGAGCCGCTGGCGCCCAAGGCGGGACGCCGCGTAGTGCCAGAGCAGCTTGGCGGTGGCCCCGCCGCCGCGCCCCCCTCCACCGGCGGCCCCAAGCCCCCCCGCCGCATCCAAGCAGAGCCGGTGGGCCCTTCCGCGGCGGCGCCGCCCTCTGCCGCCAAGAGCAGCCTGCCCGCAGAGTCTGCGGCCAGCGGCAAACGCCGCATCACCCCCACCCCGCTGCACCCGGCGGAGGCGGTCAGCCAGCAGTGGGGCTCCACGGCGCAGCAGGTGGGCGCGGGTGTGGTGCTCGCTGGCGTTGTTTGGCAGTGGAGGGGGGATGTCGAGTGCCTGCTGCCAGGACAGCACTGGTGGACAGCACTTCCCCTCCATCCCCTGATGTGCCCCGCCCCCTTCTGCCGCCTGTTGCTTTGTGCAGGCCGCGCAGCCGGCTGCCTCTGAGCTGAGCCGCGACGGCGCACCCCCCTCGGCGCGCCGCATCACGCCCATCCCCGTGGGTGCTGCATGCACCTTGCCGCAGGGCGAGGAGCGCACGGCGACGGCGGCGCCCCGTGGCGGAATCGCGGCACTGGCGGCAGCGCTCGGCGCCCAGGCAGCGCAGGCACGGCAACAGGAGTGAGAGCGGCAGCACTGGCAGCGTGTACACAGTGTACATTGGATTCTCTTGCCTGTCTGGCTGCTGTAAAAACAGGAGAGTGCAAGGTGCATCAAGATGCGATAACTGTGCCAGCAGGGACGGAAGTGGTGCGTTGTGCTGCACTCACGCCATCTTGCAAGCAGCTTGATCCCTTGCAAGCAGCGCTACATCTCCGCCCTTTTCGAGGAGCGCCAGGGGCTGCAAGCGGCCGTGGGCCGCGCTCTTCCAGCTGCCCGCGCACTCACGCACTGCGTGCCTGCCCTGCCGCCTCTGCGCCACTATCATGGTGACAACAGTGCCAGCGGCGCGCCCGCCCTCCTCCCAGCCGCTGCCGATGCGCTGCCGGCAGGCGCAGCACCGCTGCCTGCGCCGACTGCCAGCCGCCAAAGCGCTACCGCCTCGGCTGCGGCAGCTGGCCTCCGACTGGCTGTCTGTCGATTTCGAGCGTGCCAGCCGCCTGGAGCTGGAGCAGCTGCTTGCCAGGGCAGCTGACGATGATGGTGCTGCGGCGGAGCTGGAAGACCGACTGGGTTCGCGCCTGCAGTTTGGTGCGTCGGCGGCACCGCCTGCTGTCCTCTTTGCGCAAGGGCAGGACATGCACTCGCCCTGGATGAAGGTCTGGCAAGGCTGCTCTGCGAACACTACGCTGCAAAGGACACGAGTTTGCCAGCAGTTCCCGCCGCTTGTGCCCCGCCCGCCCGTGTGCAGGCACGGCGGGCCTGCGCGGCCTCATGGGCGCCGGCAGCAACCGGATGAACGCGGTGACAGTGCAGCAGACCACCCAGGGCCTGCTGCGCTACCTGCAGCAGCAGGAGCCGGAGCGGCTTGCGGCGAACGGCGTGGCTATAGGCTATGATGGGCGGCACCACTCCCGGCAGTTTGCGCTGATCGCGGCTGCGGTGTGCGCCAGCCAGGGCGTGCGCGCATGGCTGTTTAGCGAGCTGGTGCCCACGCCATTTGTGCCTGCGGCGGTGCAGCAGCTGGTAAGGATGTTGACATGGAGCACCCTGGATTGACTGCGCTCAGCGGTGCCCACTGCCTGGTGGCGATGCTGCCTTTCCGCCGCTTTCAACATGCTGCTGCCCTGCCCCCTCCAGACACGCATCCCCCCCCCACCGCCCCCCCACCCACACACCCACATACCCACCCACCCACACACACCACCACCACCACCCACCCACCCCCACCCCCACCGTTGCTGGCCTGCCTGCAGGGCTGCGCAGCTGGCGTCATGGTGACAGCCTCCCACAACCCCGCCGCCTACAACGGGTACAAGGTGGGTGGGGTGGGGGGTGGGGTGGGGGTGGGGGTGGGGGAAGAGTTGTTGTTGCGTGGAGCCGCGAACGACTCGCCACCCTGCGGGCAGCATTTTGCCAGATGTGTAGTGCAATCTGCATCGCTGCTCACAGAATCCCCCCTTCCCTCCCCTCCTCTCTACCCCCTGCACCTCTATTGCTAGGTCTACCGGTCCAACGCCTGCCAGATCATCCCGCCGCACGACGCCGGCATCGCCGCCGCCATCGAGGCGCACACGGCGCTGTGGGCGCTGCCGCCGCGCGTGGCAGACCCTCTCTTCGATGCCTACGAGCACCCGTTGGTGTCTGACCCATTGGATATGGCGAGTGCATGGGCTCCCGGGGTCCAGGGGGGGGGGCACATCAGGCGGCGGCCCTGGCAGCGCACCAGCTACCTTTGAGGACAAGCTCTCCCTTGCATCCAAGCCACTCACACAGACCCTCTCCTGCCGCGACCCTCGTGCGCCTTTACAGGTGGCCAGCGACTACTACCGGCGCCTGACGGAGCAAGTGCACCACCGCACCGCCGCCGCCAACGCGACGGCCCCACGTCTGGCCTACACAGCCCTGCACGGCGTGGGCACGCCCTGGCTGCTGCGTGCATTTGAGGCCTTTGGCCTGCCGCCCCCGCTGCTGGTGGAGCAGCAGTGCAGCCCAGACCCCGACTTTAGCACGGGTGGGTGGGTGGGTGGGCAGGGCAGGGCAGGAGTGCGCCCGTGGACCATCGCACGGGACGCAGAGCAGCGGCTGATTGCCACCACGGCTTGCCAAATGCCTGCCTGCCTGGCCTGCAACGGTTGCCTGCCCTGTCTCGTAGACAGTCCTCCACTTCACCCACCCAACCCCCTCCCACCCTCCTTGCACCCTTTGCAGTGTCCTTCCCCAACCCCGAGGAAGGCAAGGGCGCCTGGTCTCTGGCCTGGGCGACCGCAGAGGCAGGCGGCGCCGTGCTGGCTTTCGCGAACGACCCCGACGCCGACCGCTTTTGCGTGGCGGAGCGGGATGCACAGGCAGGCAAGCTGGTCTGCAGCTGAGGTCCAGTGCCCATGAGCAGGGGGTGGGTGGTCCCAAGCGTCCGCACGTGTTGCCTTCAACAGTCCTGATGCCAACTGGATGGGAGGTGGCCGTGCCTCCGAAGGAACAAGCGCTTCTTGTTTTGCCACGGCCAAGGGGTGGGTGGGTGGTTGTGCCGGCGGGCCCGTGGCTGGCCTTGGGCTCGTGACCACCCCGGGGCAGCGCCCCCTCCCACTGCCTTGTGCAGGCCAGTGGCAGCCCTTCACTGGGAATGAGATCGGCGCCATGCTGGCAGAGTGGGTGCTGCGCAAGTACCGCGCGCGCAAGCCCAGCAGCAGCAGCTCCGCGCCAAGCAGCAGCGCCAGCGCCAGCGCCAGCGCAGGCAAGCTGGCCGTGCTGTCTTCCACCGTCAGCAGCCGCATGCTGCAGGCCATGGCGGCCAAGGAGGGGGTGCACTGGGAAGAAACGCTGACAGGTGGGCGGGCAGGAGCTACGGGCTGGCAGGCGAGGGCGTGCTGGTATTTACATGTGCCCCGGCACCTGACCCTGTGCCCTTTCGGCTTGCTTGCCCCTGGCTTGAGTTTGCGCAGCAGTTGGGCCCTCTGCCCTCTGCGCAGCGGGCGCCCTGCAGGCCTCATGTGCGCTGGCCTGCCTGCCCTCGCAGGCTTCAAGTGGTTGGGCAACGCTGCGCTGCGGCTGGAGGCAGAGGGGTGAGGCTCGGCCGACGAAGGCCGCTGCTGTCGTGCTAGAAATACAGGCGGCATGGATGCTGCGGCATGCGGACATGCCTCACCCTCCCTCCTACTCACCCGCCCCCGTTCTCCATACAGTCACCCCTCGCCTCCCCTCCGGCCCTCCCCGCAGATACACCGTGCTGTTTGCCTTCGAGGAAGCAATCGGGTTTGCTCTCGGACAGATCGAGTGCGACAAGGACGGCATCGCAGCGGCGGCTGTCTTCGCTGAGCTGGCAGGTGGGTTGGGCGTGGCGGGGGTGGCGCCTGCGCAAGAAGCTCGTCAGCTGTGCGCCACCACTCCCGCTGCCTGCACCTGGAGCAAATGCGCTGGCGGCTACACGCAGGCAAAGCGCTGGCAGCAGCCGCATGAGTTATATCCTAACCCCAGCCTGTCCCACTTCACCCTGCCTGCAGCCGAGGTGTACGCCGGCGGCTCCACGCTGGCACAGCACTGGCAGCGGCTGCGAGAGCGGTACGGCGCCTTTGAGTACCGCAGCGGGTACTTCGTTGCCAGCCCGCCCTCCAGGTGCGGTGCATGCGGTGCAACAAGGGCGCGGTCTTGCGGGGCTCGGGGTGGGCTGGCGTGCAAGGCGGCCTCTCCAGGCAAAGCAATGCCGTAAGACATGCACACGGCATGTACACGAAGCAGTACCTGCGCGTGCATGTGCTCACCTCCGTGCCCCTGTGGTCTGCACGCCCCGCAGGAGCGCCGCCGTTTTCGAGCGGTTGCGTGCGCAGCTGCCTGCCACAATTGGCGGCGTGGCGGTGCAGGCGGTGAGGGATCTCGGCACAGGACTGGACACCAGCCGGCCAGGTGTGAAGGCACAGGAGCCACCTGGGCAGCATGGCGTGAGGGGCTGATGCGTGCCTAACTTCGCATGACCGAGTGGCGCTGTCGCCGCAGCGGGTCTGCTTGGAGTGCGTGCGCAGCATCGCGAGCGCGTCTTGCACTGCCTGACGAGGCAGCCTGCCCCTCGTCCTTCCCCTCGAGGATCTGTGTCGCAGACGGCCGCGCTGTGCTGCCCTGGCAGCCGGGAGACCTGATGATTACTTACACGCTAGAGGGACCTGCCGTGCTGACGCTACGTGCTTCTGGCACAGAACCCAAGTTGAAGTGGTATTTGGAGGCGTCCAGCGAGGGGGACCCGGCAGCGGCGGCGGCGCTGGCCGACGCTCTCGAAGAAGCAGTGGCAGCGGAGCTGGTGCAGCCAGATGTGCATGGATTGACACGACCGAAGCTGGACTGACGAGGAAGCGTCTGTAATGTTGGATGGTGTCGAAAAGTGGAGCTGGGAGTGAGCAGTGAGAGGCAGCAGCACTGGCAATGCAGGCAGCGGCGGCGGCGGCGGCGACAGCAGCACATGCATGTGTTGCATGACGTGCGCTCCTCTTTGCACGCCACGCTGCTCCTCTAGAGCGGTCAGGCATCAATTACGTTGCAACACAGCCGCGGCATGGGCAAAAAGCCCGTCTCTATTCTGCGCCGGGCGGCAGCCAGCAAGCAGGGCGCGCCCCGCCCCCCGGGCGGCAGTAAGAAGCGCAAGGAGTCAGGAGGAGAGCACGAGCAGCCAGCGCCGCAGCGCCGCCGCTCCCAGCCGAGCGGCGGCGGTGGCGGCGGGCAGCACCACGGCAGCGGCGGCGGCAGCAGGGAGCCTCCTGGACTCCGGCTCACCTCTCCCGTGCACTCCCAGGCAGCTTACGCTGTGCGCCGCCTGCTGGAGGCAGATGCCAGCAAGCGCGGCGGCGTGAGCCTCAAGTCGCTCACTTTGGCGCCGCACATACAAGCCAAGAAGGCAAGACGTGCAGGGGACAAGGGACCTGCCCGCTGCCTGCCGCTGCTCCGCCCCCGCCTAACTGCCACCCTCCCCTTGCTGCCACCCCTCGCAACTCCCAATTGGAGCACAGCACCTCACAGCCAGCAGAAAGCAACCCTGTTAGCCACCTTGGGTCGCCACATCACCATGGTCCCCACCGCCTTGCAGGCCACGTACGCAGTCACGATCGAGGTGCTGAAGCACCTGCCGGTGCTGCAGCGCCTGCTGGAGGACACGCAGCTGCTGGAGGGGGGCGGCGGCGGCGGGCTGACGCAGCCGGCGGCGTACGTGCTGGTGTGCGACCTGCTGTTTGGAGAGGGCCTGCGCCCCACTGGGCCGGCGGAGCGAGCGGTGATCAAGCGCAAGGTGCGTGTGTACGTGTGTGTGTGTGTGTGGCTTAGCGGGGCAGGGCAGGGGCAGAGGAAGGGCGCATGCCTGTGCCGGGCTCTTCTGGCACGTGACTTGGCGATGTGAGCGATGGCTGCACGCCGGCTCCCCACCACACGCGTGCAGGCCGACCTGCAGGCGTCGCTGCAGCGCCAGCTGGACGCAGCAGGCGCAGCGGCGGTGGGCGAGCTGCTGCCGAGCGCCGGGCCGGACGCGCCGCACCCCCGCACCGCGCGCGTCAACGCCCTGAAAATGGGAGTCGACGAGGCACTGCAGTGGCTGCGGCGCCCGCCGCCAGAGCACGCACAGTGGGTGGAAGTGGTGAGGCCACAGGGGGAAGGGAGGCCGCCTTCAGGTTTTGTGTCCGTAAAGGGGTGCAGGCTCAGGGGCAGGCCAGAGAGCAGGCACGTTAGGTACGCGGCTGCACCGCCCCACCGCTGCCCTTGCCTCCCTCGCCCGGTCGTGCAGGGCAAGCAGGCGGCGCTGGACGGCTTGCTGCCGGACCTGCTGGCCTTCCCCCCCGGCACCGACCTCCACAACCATCCGCTGGTGGACAGCGGGGCGCTCATCCTGCAGGCGAGGCGCTTGCAGCAGCGGGCCCCTTTTGCTGGGGCCTGTTGCATTCAACCTTGTCGGTCATTGAGATGGACAGGATGAGGGGTCCTGCAGCAGGGTGGGAATGCAGTGCGCTTGCGTCTCCACAGGCAGGGTCTGGGTTTACCTGATGACTGCTCTCGCTCGCTTGGGCACCCGCCCGCTGCAGAGCAAGGCCTCGTGCATGCCTGCGCATGTACTGGCGCCGCAGCCGGGCTGGACGGTCGTCGACGCCTGCGCCGCGCCTGGCAACAAGACCACGCACGTGGCGGCGCTGATGGGCAACAAGGGCAGCATCTTCGCCTTTGAGGTGGGAATTGTGTGTGTAGGGTTGGGTGCATTTGGGTGGGAGTTGTGCAGGTGCGGCTGTCGACTCGGCCGCCCTTGCGCCCTGCGCCTGGCGGCTGCTCCCCGCCGCCTTGCCCCGCTCACACCTCTTCTCCCTCTGCCCCCTCTTACCGCCTGCCCCTGAGCAGAAGGACGGCAAGCGAGTGGAGCGGCTGCGAGCGAACGCGGCCGCCACCGGCGGCGCCATCATCGACGCCCGGCACGCCGACTTCCTGTCCATTGACCCGGAAGCACCAGAGTATGCAGAGGTGCGCCAGGAACCGCAAGAACACAGTGCTGCAAAGGAACAGAAACTGAGGAACAGAAACTGAGGATCAGAAACCGAAAACAAGTGCACTGTGGCGATGCACCCTGGCTGCTGCTGCCGCCGCCGCCGCCGCTGCTGCTGCCGTGTCTGCCTGGTTCAGTCGTGCTCCAGCACCCCTTGCGCCCATCCCCCTCTCCCAGGTGAAGGCGGTGCTGCTGGACCCCTCCTGCTCCGGCTCCGGCACCGCCTTCTCCCGCATGGATTACCTGCTGCCCTCGGCAGCGCAGCGCCTCAAGGGCGAGCGCTGGGCTGGCTGCGCTGGTGCTGGGACTGCGGTGGCCGCACTGACATTGACGCATGCCTGGCACAGCTGTACCGCCCCGCCCCCCCCCCCCCCCCCCCCCCACACACACACCACCACCCCCCACCCACACCCACCCACCCACCCACACGCACGCACGCACGCACGCACGCACGCACGCACGCACGCACGCACGCACGCACGCACGCACGCACGCACGCATTGCCCACCGCCAGTCTGCTGACCTGGCCCCGGCCCAGCTTGCCTGCCATGTGCAACATCCCCTCCCGCCCGAATCCCTCCCTCTGCCTCGCCGCCTCCCCACCGCGTCCCCCACCCTCGCGCTGCCTTGCAGGCCAGGCAGCAGTCGAGCACACAGACGAGCGAGTGGAGGCTCTGGCTGCCTTCCAGACCCAGGCAATACTGCACGCGCTGCGCTTCCCCGCGCTGCAGCGCTTGGTCTACTCCACCTGCAGGTGTGCCGACCGGGGGCAGGGCATGGGCTGCATGCTGTGTGGCAGGAGGTTGGCGCACGGGCTGCGCTGCAACCCTGTTTGCCTGCTGCGTGCGACATCCTCGTCGCCGGTCTCACTCTCCCTGCCCCTCTGTCCCCCGTGCCCTCCCTCTAGTGTGCACGCCCGCGAGAACGAGGGCGTGGTTGCGCACGTGCTGCCGGAAGCGGCAGAGCGAGGCTTCAGCCTGGCTGCCGCCCTGCCAGGCTGGCACCGCCGCGGCGTGGCGGGACTGGTGGCAGGTAGGCCTCTGTGCTGCGGCTCGCCCGGGGCAGGCACTCAGTCGGGACTGACCCACGCCACAGTGAGCAGCACTGACAATGGCCTGGACGCGACAGTTAGCCATGGGAGGACCAGCCACCCGCGTACCAGCAACCACCCCCACCCCCATGTTATGATTGCAGGCGCCGAAAAGCTGGTGCGAATTGACCCACACGCAGACGGCACAGACGGCTTCTTCGTCGCGCTGTTTGTGCGGAGCAGCAAAGGCGGAGCAGCAGACGCAGCACCAGCACCAGCGGCAGGCAGCGGCGGAGGCAGCACGGAGGAGCAGCAGCAGCGGCAGGGGAAGAAGAAGAGAAAGAAGCACAGCTGAGCAAGCAGCAGGAATGAGCCGCACTGCCTGCGGCACTCCGGTGCCGCTCCGCTGCTGCCAGGAGTGCCACACCCCTCCTGCCCCTTGTGAGCAGCGAATGTTACATCAAGAGGAGAGGCATGGGGTGATTGCAGGTCGAGAACGCGTGTTGTCATGCCTTTTGCGCCACCTCTGCTGCCCACGCTGCTCGCTGCTTGAACTGCTCCAGCCGCTTCTCATGCTGCCGCTTGCGCGACGCCGCCTGCTGCGCCTTGCGCGACTGTGCGTCCCACTGCGTGAGCCAAGGGGTGGACATGGTGCCAGTGAGCCCAGCGTGAGGCGTGCACATGGCGGCACTGACAAAAGGGGTCGGTCAAAGCCCCCACTGCAGCCCCCCTAAGCTTGCCTTGATCTGCAAGTTCTTGGCCCAGCTGCGGTCAAATGCTTTCCGTCCAGAAACTGCTGGGCGCTGCGCGGCCTTGTTGGCCTGGTGAGGCACCATCCGCGACGTCGCTGCCGTCGCCGCCTCTGCCGCCGCCGCGCCGCCGCCGCCCACTGCCGCCGAGGAGTTGCAGCGCGTCGCTGCCGCTGCTGTCGCTGCGGGGGCTTCACAGGCGCTGCCCGTGGTGCCCGCAAGCTGCCGCAAGCCCGCCATTAGGCCCCAGCTCTTGTTCAGCCGCTGAAGGTGCTGCATGGCTGTGTGGGGTCGCGGCGCGCGGACAGTGATAGTATACTGCCACACCAGAGGCACGGGGTGGCCAGGGGCAGCGGCTGAGGCTTGGGTTGAGCGCGCAAGTGGAGAGCGATGGGTGAGGCGCGAGCCGGAGCACCGTCAGCAGGCAATGAAAGAGAGAAGCTGGCGAGGAAGCAACGGTTGTGCTAATAGCGATCGCTTCCTGGTCACGGCGCAGCGTCACACGGCACTCTACAGCTTGCGGGTGCGCCGCCCCCGTCAGTCGCCGTCGCCACGTCTCCTCATTCCTGGCGCGGCTAGAGTTCACACAAGGCCTCAAGCGTCAAGGACAGTGCACGCGGAGGAATATGGCAAGTGCAGCAGCAGGTGTGGAGTTGCAGGGTCAAGCAGGGGAGCGGAGCGGGAACGGGGGAGAGCGGGCACAGTTCAGTCAACAGGGTCAGGGGAATCAGATGGGCATGCTGGGCGGCAGCAGCAGCAGTCAAGCGCAGGGGTGTGCACGCAGGGCAAGCGGGGGTTGCAGCAGCCTACAGCAGCGGGATGTCTCCCTCCAGGAAGCGCTCCCGGAAGTCGGTGCCGTTTGCAACCACAAAGAAGGTGGGCACGCCGGGCATGGTGTGGTCTGGGCGGGCCAGCGCGTCGCGCAGCGTCCACCCGTCCCTGACGCGCACCCACCCCGCCGCCTGCGGGCCGTACCGCCGCGGCCCCTCCTCCGCGACGTCGGGCCAGCTGCCAAAGTATACCTGGTGGAGAGGGGGGGGGGGGGGGGCAGCAGGGTGAGGTGTCGAGAGGTCTGCCGCAGCAGCACACCGCAGCTCCAACACATGCAGGCTTGCTGGCGCAGGTGCCACCCTGCGCCCTGCCCAAGCTCGCCGACCACCCACACAGGCACCGGTGGCCCTCCTCATGGGAACCCCTCGCCTCTGTGAGCTGGTCCAGGTCCAACGGCGTGGCGGCGTGCGACAGGTAGTACAGCTCCACGTTTTCCCGGCTGTACTCGCCGCGCGAGTCCCACTCCAAGGGCGGCGCCTCGGGGCCAAACATCAAGTCGAGGTGGTCACTGCGGGGGGAGGTGTGAGGGGGGGGAGGTGACGAGACGGGGAGAGGTGCGCGATGTACCGCCCTGTGCCGCAGTAAATTACTTGCTGATCATCTGCTGCTGCGGCACTTGCCAGAACAAGATGCAGGCCTGGGCCCTCACCCCCAGAAAGCCAGCACTGCAAGACAGCTCAAACTCACCCCAGGCGGTCCTCCTCGCACACATCATCCACCGTGTCCTGCTGCATACCCGCCTGTGTGCAGCGAGAAGGTAGACACGTTAGCATGGCGGCGTCGGCGGCGGCGCCAGCGGCAATGACAACAACAGCAGCAGCGGTGGCGGCAGGAGCACCGCCAGCAGCAGCCGGTGACGGCAGGAGCACCAGCGGTGGCGGCGGCGCCAGCGACCGCGCGCACCTCTGGGTAGAAGAACAGCACGGGCCAGTGCACCAGCCCGTCCTCATCCAGCGACGGCCGCCTGTCCCCGATTGTGAACTGCGGCCGTCCCACCCGCCAGCCACGCGACAGCACCGCCTCGGCCAGCACGCGCGCGGGCGACCGGATCTTCGCCTGCCTCAACTCCTCGGCTGCATCGCGCTGGGCCTGCACAGGGGATGAGAAGACGGGGTGCAGAGCCGCCAGGCGGCGTCGGGACTGCCCTCTACAGCGGCACATAACCAGAGCCAGGGCATGCGCTACGTCGCAGGCTGTGGATGCACGCACGGCTCGACACCTCCGTGGGCGCTGCTGCCGCACGTGCCTGCGCGTCCTTCTCCACCGCTGCCCGCCGCTTGATGTCGACCAGATCCTTGTTCCCCGCCTCTACCGCCAGGCCTGCAGCAGTTCAGGCGGGTTGCCCAATTGGAAGGTGAGCCAGGGGGCCAAGCCAGCAGCAGGTTTGAAATTCGGGCGCATGCCACCCACCAGCAAGCGCCGCAGCTTCCAACCCTCCCCCTGGCACTCGAGCCGCAGGCAGCCTCCCCCGACAGCCAGCCTCGCCTGCGCTGCACAGCTCCATGCAGCGGTCGTACTTGCGCAGCCCCATGGCGCCCTTGGCGGCGCGGTAGTATGCCTGGGGCCGAGTTTGCACGTGGGGTGGGTGGGAGCCGGGTGTTGGGTCAAGCGGGCGCATGCGGTACGGCGCACAGCCCGCTGCTGCTGCTGTGCATTCCAGCAGAGCACAGCGCAGCGTAGCGCACCGCAGCGCAGCGCAGCGCAACGCAGCGCACCTTGATGTTTTGGTCGTTGTGGCGCAGCGCCGCCAGGCCGTCGTGGTACGCGTTGCGGAAGTTTCCCAGCAGCAGGTTGACGTGCGCGCGGTTGGCGCAGAGGATGGAGTTGACGCCGGCGTCGGAGCACTGCACGTCCAGCCCCTTGTCGTACTGGTCGATGGCCTGCACAGCGGTGCATGGAAGGGAAGGGGACGCTGGCTGTGCAGGCGGGTGGCCTGGTGGCGGCAACCAGCGGCATCTGCAGGCCTGGCGGCCCCAGCACTGCTGGCCGCAGCTGCAGGCGTCTCAGCCCCAGCGCCAGCCCGCCCGCCCGCCAGCAACACCGCGCCCGCGAGGCCCCCTGCACCAGCAGCGCCGCGGCTGCTGCAGCCGCGCCCGGCGACTTGCCTGCCGCAGGTAGAACTTCTTCTTGTGGCGCATACCCGCTTTGAGCGCGTCGTTGCCCATGTTCTGCACAAGCAGGGGAACAGGCACACGTCGAGGGGCGGCAGAGGCACGCTTGCAGGGCAACCGCTTGCACGTCACCACCAGCAGCAGCACCATTAGCACCAACTGCACCACCACCAGACCACCACCATCGCCACCACCGGCACCGGCACCCTGCGCCAGCGCCGGGCACCGCCCCCGCCGTCCCGTCCCCACCTTGAACCCCTCTGCCTGCTCCTCTGGCGTCGACTCAGCCATGATGGCCTTGATTGCTGCTGCGTCAGCGCTCTCGTTGTCTTCCTCTGGCAGGTCGTCCCTGCAGCGTGAGGGCAAGCGGGGTGATGCACAGGGAGCCCGTCGAACATGCACGCGCACCTTGCAGGCGGCAGCAGCACGCGGCTCCTGCAGCAGCACGAGGGCCGCGCCAGGACACCAAAGCTCTTCCAACAAAAGAGGACTTGCATGCTCAGGCCAGTCAGCTGGTGCCGAGTCTCCTGTGCTACTGAAAGATGGGCTCGCCGGAGGCTCACGTTGCTTGCTGGCTCAGCGGCGGCGGCAGTGGCGGCGGAGTCGTGCATGGCGCACATGCGGCGCTCGCGACAGTGCCAGCGTGCTCGTCACCGCCCCGCTTACCAGAAGAGCGCGGGCAGGTCCTCATTGCGCAGCCCTGGTGGCGCCTGCCGCAAAGGCTGCGGCGGCGCGTCCTCCTCGTCACTTTCGGTAAACTTCATGATTCTACTCGATCACTAGTATGCAACGGGACAAGCAACAGCGCGAAAGGGGCCGGCAGGGCGACTGCGAAAATGCAGGCTCGACAGGAGCGCGCCCTGATTGTTGGGCCGTCGGGGAACCCCTCCGGCTCATCAGAGCACTGCTACCGACCCAAGTAAAATCTCAGAACCTCCTTGACAGCTGCTGCAAAGCACTTTGAGCGATGGGCGCTTCGCCCGGGCCTCTGGCCCTTGCGACAATGAGCCCCGCTCAACGACGAGTACTTGCGGTGAGCAGGGACGCGGGCAGGGCGTTGCGCAGCGACCTGCAGCCGACTGTGTCTCTGAGTGCCTGCCCCCTCTCCTGCTCCCTTTGCAGCTGGTCCTGCTCAGCGGCGGCGCTGCGGCGCTGTCCAAACTCCAGGCGCAGTTGCGAGAGGCCCGCCGGGAGCAGCAGGCACGTGTTGGTGGCGGCGGCGGAGCGCCCGCCCGCCGTTGCGTGTTCTGCTTATTCGCTATGCTTATTGATGCAAATGCACGCGCAGCGCTGTGGGCCGCCTTGCGTGAGGGCGGGCTGGACGTGCGTTCTCCCCGCGCACATGCGGAGGGTTTGTAGATGTGTGTTCTGATGCCCCCCCTGCGGGCGGGGGGCGGCTGTGCTTGCGTGTTGTTCTTATGCTGGCTGTTGATCAGCAAACGCTGCTGGTGGCTGCGCAACCTCCCATGCTCAATCCTTGCATGTCATAGGAGCTGAGCAAAGGGGTGGAGCCGCGACGAGGGCCGCGGCAGGCGCCGGTGGCGGTCAACGCCCTCTTTGCCCGCCGCCTGAAGGCCATCCTGCGCATGTGCGGCTCATGGGGTGTGGGCGTGGGAAGTGCCTGCGCCCGCGGTCCCTCCAGCGGGACGCACCCTCTGCCTGCTGCAGCAGCGGCTTGCCAGCGTGCCGCGTGCAGCCACGTGCAGCCGCGTGCCCGTTCCCTGCCTGCCTCCCTCACGCCTCCTCCCGGCCGCCCGACCCCCGCCGCCGCAGCTGCGTGCCCTCGCCCCTCAGCGCCGAGGCCGGCCTGATTTACACCCAGTCGGTGCTCCTCATCCTGCGCTCCCTGCTCACCGAATACATCTCCCGACTGGAGGGCCGCGCCGGCCGGTGGATCATCGCGCAGAACGCGCCGCAGCTCACGCGCACGCTGCTGCAGTTTGTGGCGGTGAGGCGCGGCGGGGGGCGGGGGGAAGGGGGGGGGGGGGGCGGGGGAATGCAACGAATCATGTTCTTTAAGGACAGCCGCATTCACGGCCGCACCGTCGCTGCTATATCATGTTGCAAACGCATCACATTGCCAATCTGCTGCCCGTGTCTGGTTCCTTGCCTGTGCCCCTCTTCCTTTCGACAGGTGTGCCTGCCTGCCGCCATCACCAACAGCGGCCTCAAGTACCTCCAGCGCCGCATCAAGATCGGCTTCCAGCGGCGCCTCACACTGCGCCTGCACGAGCACCTCTGCCAGCACCGCGCTTACTACCTGGCCAGCACGCTGGGCGGGTGCGCTGCCGGCCGCCCCGCTGTGTGTGTTGTGCAACGGGTTTTGCTGGCCTGGGAAGGCCTGGCTGTTGGGGGGGTGTCGGATGAGCACGCATCGTTGCGCCTGCCCGCTGGGACGGAGGTTGCTGCAGGTTGCTGCAGGTTGCTGCAGGTTGCCGACGTCGTCTGCCCCTCACCCTGCTGCCTGCCTGCCCCCCCTGCCTGCCCCCCACCCCCCCACACACACACCTGCCTCCCTGCAGGCTGACCATGGTGGACCAGCGGATCACCGAGGACGTGGAGCGCTTTGCGCACACCGTGTCTGAGCTGTACCCCTACACCTTTAAGCCGTGAGTCTTGGAGTGGCTGCGGTGCTGCTGCGCCTGGTGTGCCCTGGTGCTGGGTGCAGGGGCGGGGGCGAAGCGCGCTGCACGTATCGTGAAGCTGCCTGCAGGTGGAGCGCGCGACGCGAGCGCTGCAGTGCCGCCAGCCTGCCGAGGGCCTGCCCGTCCTCCCTGCCACCCCTCCCCCACCCTTGTGCAGGCTGCTGGACGTGGCGCTCTTCACGCGCTCACTGTCCCGCATGATGGGCTACAAGCGCCAGTTTGCGCTGTGAGCAGCAGGACGGGGTGTGTGGGGGGGCTTCTGAGGGTAGGGAGGGGCCTGGGCACGGCCGGCACGCGTGTGCGGCTGCCAGGGTGGCCAAACGCTGCCTGCGTCGCCTACCTGCGCCTCAGCATCCCATCTCCTCCCCCTTGCTGCAGGTACGGGTATTACCTGCTGGCGGCCCAGGTGCTGCGCGCCGCGTCGCCGCCGCTGGCGCTGATGACGGCGCAGGAGGCGGCGCTGGGGGGCGCCTTCCGCGGCGCGCACCAGCGGCTGGTGCAGCATGCAGAGGAGATTGCGGTGGGTGGGGTGGATGGGTGGGTGTGGGGGATTCCACGGGTTGGAGTGATGGGAACAGTCGGACGGCAGAGTATTGCGCGCGGTGCAGATCGCTGCAGCATCAGCACCACAATCCACAGCCCCCTCCTGCCTGCCCATCCAGCGGCGCACCGGCAACGCCTCCCTGCCCCACGCCTCTCCGTCTCCGCCCACCCCTTGCACTTTCCTGCAGTTCAACGACCCCCCCGCCGGCATGGCTGAGCGCATGATACTGGATCAGAGCCTCTACCGCCTGCTGCGCCACTCGCGCCTGTCGGCACTGCTGCAGTTTGTGCAGCAGTCGCTGGACGGCTTCTTCATCAAGTATGGCGCCACCGCCGTCGCGCTGTGCATCTTTGCGCTGCCGCTGTACCGGCCCAGCGCCGCCGCCGGCGCAGCGGGCGGCGCCACGGCAGACTACGTCAGCGGCAGCCAGGGCGAGCGCACGGGGCAGTACATCTCCGCCATGCGCCTGCTCAGCAACACGAGCAGGTGGGTGAAGGGGGCGGGCGGGTGGAGGGGCGGTGGGGCAGGCATGAACCAGAGCAAAGAAGCAAGCGCAGGCCTCCCACGATGCCGCTGCCGTGGCGACACGGCTGGCAGCGCGCCCCTCCCCGTTTGCTCCCTCCCAACAGACCCACTGTACCCTTCGCCCTTGCCAGGGCCATCGGCCACCTGGTGCTTGCGCACATGCCTCCCTTCAAACCCTGCGGTCCATCTCCCCCCCCCCCCGGCAGGGCCATCGGCCACCTGGTGCTTGCACACATGTCTCCCTTCAAACCCTGCGGCCCATCTCCCCCCCCCTGCAGGGCCATCGGCGACCTTGTGTTGGTGTACAAGCGCGTGACCGGGCTGGCGGGGCACACCTCCCGGGTCAGCGAGCTGCTGGAGCGGGTGTCCGGGCTGGCCAGCGCCGACGAGGAGGGCACGATGCGCAGCCTCTACCTGCGGTGGGTGGGAGGGTGGGTGGGTGGGTGGCGAGTGGGTGGCGGCACTCAAGGCAGCAGGACGGGTTGGGCGGGGCAGCGGGTGGGCGAGGGGACGCGTGGTGGGGCTGGCCAGTGCTGTAGGGTGAAGGGCCGTGCCCGGTATGTGCCCCATCTTGCATCACCCTGCGCCCCCGACGTCCCCCCCCCCCCCCCCCCCCGCCCTGCCCTGCCTTGCCTGCAGCAACGTCAGCTCCAGCGGCGTGCTGCTGCCCACCAGCGCGTCTGGCGACTCGCTGGCACCGCTGCCGGAGCCGCGCCGGCTGGAGGGTGAAGCAATTAAGTTTGAGCGGTGAGGGACGGGGGGGGGGGGGGGGCGTGGCGCGTTTGTGCCTGCCTGCCTCATATCGACAGTGCCAAGCCCTCCGAGGGCGGGACGGCAGGGCAGGGCAGGAGGGCAGGCCTGGGGTCGCAGGGAAGAGCACTGGCGGCGCGCCGTTGACGCCTGGGCCAGGGCTTGTTCGAGGGAGGGACGGAGGGAGGGAGGGAGAAGCGTTTTTCGTTCCAATTATAGGTATGCCTGCCAGAGGGTGGTTCCTTGGTCCGGCGTCGTCGTGCCTCCAACCCTCCTGCATGCCCCCCCATCCTCCCCCCCCCCCCCCCCCCCCCTGCCCGTGCAGCGGGTACTTGGCGTCGCCCGGCCGCAGTGCCACCGACCCTCCTGTTCGCCGCCCCACCCACCCACCCCGCCCCTGCCCACCCACCTGCAGCGTGTACCTGGCGTCGCCCGACGGTCACGAGCTGGTGCGGGAGCTCAGCTTTGAGGTGCTGCCCGGGCGCAGCGTGATCATCCAGGGGCCAAACGGCTCGGGCAAGAGCAGCCTTTTCAGGTGGGTGCCTGCTTCCGCAGTACCAGCTGCAGTACCAGTTGCAGTACCAGTGCAGGGGGGGGGCGGCACGTCGGCAAGCGCAGCTGTTGGGGCAAGGTGCAGGGGTGGGAGTGGCAGGGGCAAGACCAGCCTCCTTCAGGCAGGTGGCGGGCGGCCGGTGGGGTGGCTGTTCCCCATGTCGCTTTGTCACGCGCCACGTCTGTCTTCGCCACAGTCTTGCCTCATCCTGCAGCAGTCTTGAAACATGTGGTACCCCGGTCCGCCCTGTGCCCCGTCAGGGTGGCCGCCGGGCTGTGGCCGCTGCAGGCGGGCGAGGTTGTGATGCCGCCCCGTGGGGAGCTCTTCTACCTCAGGTGGGTTGCCTTTGTATTGTGTGGGCTGGGGCAGGACTGCTGACGCCTCGCAAGTACGCGGGGGGGGGGGGCGCAGGGCAAGTTCGGCGCCAAGTGCAGCGCCCGACGGCCCACACTGGTGGCGCTGGTGGCTTATGGTGGTGCCTGCACCGCCCGCTGACCTGCCTTTTCCCGTGCCTGCCTGCCTGCCCTCGCGCAGCCAGCGGCCATACCTGGTGGCGGGGACGCTGCGGGATCAGCTCCTCTACCCAGAGCCCCCGCAGGTGCGTGTGCATGTGTATGCGCGCAGGCGCGTGTGCATGTGCGTGCGTGCCTGCCTGCCTGCATGCGTGCCGGGCTGCTTGTGGTGCATCCGCCCGTCGTCTGTCCGTGCCTGCATGTCGTACCTGTCGAGCCGCACCCACAACCCGTGATTCACCCTGGCGTCGCTGCTGCACACCCACCCCGCCCCCGTGCTTCTGTGTTCAGGCGGTGTATGCTGCAGCCAAGTCTGAGCGCACCCGCGCCCGCATCGAGCCCTGGATGAAGTCCCTGTCGCTCAGCGAGGAGGAGCTGGAGGACCGGCTGTGGTGAGGGGGGCATGCACTGGCTGGGAGGGCAGGGCAATGCTCCGCCAATTGCCAATCACAAGTGAAGTCGATCAATAAATTACGCTTGTGGGCCAGGGAGCCGGCAGAGCGCTCCTAGGGGCTGGGCAGCACACTTTGGCTGGTGTTTGGAGGCGGCGCCCGCTCTTGATGGCCGCTCTGTGTTGCCTGTGGTGCTGTGACTGACAGCCAGTGCGCTACCCCGTCCATTATGCACCGACCCCTTGCGCAGCGAGTGCCTGGAGGCGGTGGAGCTGGACTACCTGCTCATCCGGGGCCGGGGCTGGAACCAGGTATGTGATGATGCAGGCCTGGCGGGGAAGCAGCATGGAACTGGACGTTCTGTTCCGTTTGCTCATGGCCCCTGCGAGTGCGCTGCCCACACCTCCTGCATGCTCGCGCGCCAAGCCCCACCACCTTCACCCCCGTTCCGTCCGCCTCATCTTCCGGGTGGCCCCCTCCTCTGCTGCAGGTGCAGCCGTGGCGAGAGACGCTGAGCGGCGGCGAGCAGCAGCGGCTGGCCATGGCGCGCCTGCTCTTCCACCGCCCAACGTATGCAATCCTGGACGAGTGCACCAGCGCTGTGTCGGCAGACGGGGAGCAGCGGCTGATCGGCGAGGCGGTGAGTGGCGGGGACGGCAGGGAGGGTGGGCGGGACAGAGCAAAGAGAGGAGGGTGTGCCGAGCGGGCGGCTTGCTTGCAAGGGTTGGCTGGCAGCGCAGCAGGCCTGCCACTGAGGCCGCACACTCGACACCCCTCCTGCACACACCGCCCCCCCGCAGGTGCGGCGCGGCATCACGATGCTGTCCATTGGCCACCGCCCCGCGCTGCGCCGCTTCCACTCGGTGGCCGTGCACTTCGAGGGCAGCGGGCAGTGGCGGCTGGAGCAGCTGCGCGGCAGCGACGCAGAGGGGCTGGTGGAAGAGCCGCCCAACCACTCGCACCAGCAGTGAGCGGCTGCGCACTGCGTACGCGTGCAGACGATGACGGCAGCGGCAGCAGCGCCGACAAGCAGCGCGGGTTGCCACGCAGCTTACGACGGTTCACCTTGCAACCACACCAACTTGTACCGCTCTTGCGTATCCAGCTGAATGCACAGACTTCACCAGATTGCAATCGCAGCGCGTGTACTCTCACACCTCGACTCAAGCCTCGACCAAAGATGGCCGGTGCAAATGTGCAGATGGAGCAGTGTGCTGTTCCACTCGCGGCGGCGGCGACTCGGCGCAATGGGCATGCAGTGTTCGGCGTCTTCTATGTGATAAAGGTTCTGTCTTTAGTCTTCCGCTATCGCTTCCTGCCATCTAGCTCTCAGCCAGGCTCCACCGCCAGTTCAGTCGTCTCCTGCGAACTCGCCACGAGCCTGCGGCTCCCTCTGGACCGATGGCAGCGCGCGTTTATCTCGATATAGCGATCGGAGACCGGGCAAAGCACGAGACAGACGTCGCGGCTCACGAGCGAGCCTGCACGTTTTTCACAGCCGTCAGCTCGCAGGCGCGCCGCCTGCCAGCGGCCAATTGACGCTGCGTTGTTGTGATCCAGGCAGATGAGCTACTCCTAAACCACCAGACGCCTACCGCTTGCCGCTGCTGCCTGCCGACCGACTGACGCCAGCGCACTGCCGCCGCTCCTCCTCCGCCCTCCGCTCTCCTGCAGTATGGCTGGTCCGGCAGCGGGCCGCAGGACCTCGACGCTGATGCACGGGAGGTATTCCAGGAGGTGGGTGCTGAGGGCTCGGAGGGCGGCGCGCAGCCGGCCAACGGGGTGTCGATCTGGGCATCGACGCATGGCATGCATCGCCGCCGCCTGCACTGCTGTCGCTCACCTTCCACTTGCAGCTTCTGCATACCGGCCTCCTCACCGCTCCTTCCCATGCGACACTGCAGGCCTACGCCAGCGACCGTTCGTGGGCAGGGCAGGGCCCCGCGCTGCTGATGCCGCCCCAGCTGGCAGGCGGCCGACTCGTGATTGCGCTGAGCGCAGCCAAGGAGGCGCCAAAGGCACGTATGCCTGGGGTTGGACCAGGGCTGCCTCGCATTCTGCTGCAAATGGAGAGGGCGGCGCGGCAGTGCACGCCTGCGTGGCTGCTGGCCGGCAGGGCAGCGGCATGCAAGCAGCCTGCAATCAGCACCGTGCCGCAGCCTCCCACCCTCCCACCTCAGCAGGCCTGCGAGAACTTCCGCTGCCTGTGCACGGGCGAGAAGGGGGTGGGCAAGGCGAGCGGCAAGGCGCTGCACTACAAGGGCGTGCGGCTGCATCGCGTGCAAAAGGGGTTTGTGGCGCAGGGCGGTGATGTCGTAAAGGCGAGTGTGGGGGGGTTGAGGTGTGTGGGGGGCGGGGGTGACGCGGCTTTTGGGGGCGGAGCACGCAGCACGCAGCAACATGCAGTGAAGGCGGGCAGGCAAGCGCTGGGTCGGGCTGCTCATACCCTGGGCTGGCCATGCGCTCGCAGCCCCTGCCCTCCCTGCCTCCCCCCCCCATGCTTGAGCACCCGCCGGCGCCCCTCACTGCCCATCCCCGCGCCGCTGCAGGGCGACGGCAGCGGCGGCGACTCCATCTACGGGGGGAAGTTCAAGGACGAGGCCGCCGCGCTGAAGCTGAGGCACGACACCGCTGGGGTGGTGGGCTTTGCAAACAGCGGCAAGCACAGCAACACCAGCCAGTTTTACGTCACGCTCGCGCCGGCGCCGCAGTGCGACGGCAAGCATGTGAGATCGCGGTGCCACCGCGGCGGGGGGAGGTGGGGGTGGGGGCGGAAAGACTGCGGTTCGCACACTGCGGCACATTTGGACGGCCTGTCTTTTTGTCTTTTGCTTCCCTGCCAATCTGTTCAGTTCACCTGTGCACCCTGTGAGCGCCTCTGCCCCTGCCCCTGCATTCCCCGCCAGGTGGTGGTGGGCCGCGTTGTGGAGGGGCTGGAGGTGCTGCAGCAACTAGGTGCGCGCTGCCGTTGCACGTGCTGCAGCTGCCCCTGCTACCCCCGGCCCGTGCATGCATGCACATCGCACCTTCACTCCTGCAGTTTGCTGCCCGCCCCTTGGCCCGCCCCTTGGACCTGCCCGCTTGCCTGCCACCCTGATGCAGAGGAGCTGGCGGCGAGCGCAGACGGCACGCCGCGGGTCGACGTGGTGGTGGCAGACTGCGGTGCTCTGCATCTTGGCAGCAGCAGCAGCCCTGCGCCAGGCCTGTAGGCTCCTGTTCTGCTCGCTGCCAGCAACCTCGGTTCATTAGGGGGCCGTCACAGAGGTTGTGGTGGAAGAGCAGTCGGGCGGCAGTCGGGCAGGGCGCCAGCGGGTGTAAGCAGGTTGCGCACAGCAGAGGAAGCAGGCCGGGAAGAGCGGACGCAAGAAAGGCAGAAGGCAGAGCAGGAGGGGAAGGGGTGTGAGGGTGAGAAGGGGGGGGCGACGCGTGTGCACGAGGCGTAGAAGGGATGAGATGGGAACAGTGGCAGTGCAAAACATTAGCTTAACTCGAGTCGTGCTTACGCTGGGGTTGAGAACAGAGAAGGAGGGAGGGCAATACCAGCACAGACGAGGGAGGGAAGCTACGGGGTGAATGGTGGGTGGGGCATGCGTCTCGAGCAGTCAGGTAATGTGGTGGGTGGGGAGCCCAAGGCTGCCTTGCGGCGAGCAGCCGGGCGGAGGCTGGGCGCGGAGGCGGGCGGCGCAGCGCTCGGCCGCTGCGCTCACTCTTCTAGTTTGAGGGCACGCGCGCGGGCTGCTTGCCGGGTGAAGCGCAGCACTGCTGTGCCCGCCAGCGCCGCCGCCGCCAGCACGCCCAGCACGGCCAGCGTCAGCTTGTGTCGGTTCATCCAGAAAATGAACTGGGCGTCATTGGCGTGCCAGCTGCTGCCGTGCAGGTGGTAAAATGCCGCCTGCGCACGAGTAGGGATGGAGCACGAGCGGCCACCACCATCAGCCAACATGCACTCGCCCTGTGCCAACGCATCGCAAGCCGGCCCACAAGCAGCCCCAAAGCGTGCAGTGCAGCAAACGCGAGGCATCAAGGCAGACAATTTCTCAACTAGTCCCCCCCACCCCCCACCCCACCCCACCCCCCCGCCCACACACCCACAGCCTACCTGCGGCCCCTGCTCGTACTTGCCGTACACGGGGCGGGAGACGACCGCCACACCGCTGCGCCGCGGGAACATGCTGTACTGCACCGTCAGGAACATGGGACCCGTGCTGAACATGACCTGCACGTGGAGGCGGGAGAGGGCGGGAGGGGGCGGCGGGAGAGCAGGTCGGCGGGAGAGCAGGAGGTGTGCCAGCAGCCGCGCACGCGGCGCATCGCAACCCCACTTCACCCGCGTGCCACCCTCCCTACCTTGCCCCGGCAGCATCAGCAGCGGCAGCGGCAGCCGTCGCTGCCACGCGCCCCCCACCTGTATGTACTTGATGCCCATCCAGCGGTTCCAGTGGCGCAGGCGCTGCAGCGCGTAGCCCAGGTAGGGCGCCCCCGGGGCCGCCGCCATGATGTCGTTGGATATGCCCACCGGGTTGGTGTTGGGGGCGGTGAAGTTGGCGTGCAGCATGAAGTCCAGGCGCTGGGGGGGGGGGGGGGGGCGGGACGGGGGCGTGCAGAGCGGCCGTTGACTCGGAGGAGGTGCCCGCGGGCGGCGTACTGCGGCTTGCCCCGTGGCGCACCGCTGCCGCCCGGTGCTGAACCGGCGTGGACGGCATGATGGGCTGGACGGAGGCAGACTTATGCCATGCGCGCTGCAACGGCCAGCTGAACGGCGGCAGCGCATGCGTGGCGCAGGAGGCAGCACCCCGCTGCATCTGTGGCCTACCTTTAGGCAGCCGACGTCGAGGTCGAGGTACACGCCGCCGTGGTGGTGAAGGATGAAGTAGCGCACCACATCCACTCGCTGCGGCATGGCAGGCAGGTACGCAGATGCGTCAACATGGGTTGCCAGTCGGGGGCAGCCGTGCATTCATGCGCGTTGCAAGCACCCTCGGGCACTGTGGGCGGGGCGCGTGCCCTGCACAGCTCTGCCATCCATCTTCACGCGCACAGAGTAGCTGTCGCCGTTCAAACTTCCTGGTCCCAACATACCCACCTGTATGGCGTACGGGTAGGACAGGTAGGTGGGCAGGAACCAGGGGTAGTGCTCCTGCAAGGGTTGGGAGGTGGCGGGCGGGGCGAGGGACCGGTCGGAGGCCGTGCGAGCGCGACACTGCAAGCGCCTCCCCTAGCATACTGCTTTGTGTGCAGCCGCTGCCGGTAAGCGCTGCATCGCTTCAGCGCAGCTGCAGGATGTTGAAATGCGCCCCCAGCAACCGCCGCCAGCCCTGGGGGACGCACCGTGATGAACTGCAGCCCGTCCGCGTCGGTCCACAGTTTATACTCGTAGTCTGGGTGCAGGTCTATGCACGACTGCCGTGCCTTCTGCCACTTCTGCGGGATGTCGGCGTCCTTCCAGGTTTGGTGGATGACCTTTGGCACGCCGCCGCCGCCGCCGCCGCCGCCGGCGGCGGCGTCGCCGTCCACCGCCGCTGCAGGCTCGCCGGGTGTGGGCGCCCAGTGGATCTCCGGCGCCAGCGCCCACCAGGTGTAGCAGTATGCCGCCGAGGTGAGCAGCGAGAGCCAGGGCCAGAGGAGTAGGACCGCCAGCACTCCCGCCGCCAGCAGCAATCGCCGGCGCTGCGGCCTGGATAATCCCTGGACATGAGCGCTGCCCATTGCAACAGTGGTCGAGTCTGCGTCGACCATAAACGTCGCCCTCAAACGGCGGTGGCCGCGGGGAGCCAAGGGGGTTTCGGAGGAGGTGCGGGGAGAACGCAGTCGGTGTAGGATGCGGGCCTGCTCGGCGCGCCTCTTCGAACGCGGCAGCCAGCGGAGTCACCACTCGCCAAACTTTCGGCTAGGCTCTTGCCCAGGCAGCCGCTGTGACAGCAACGAGGTTGTAACTGAGCCTGAATTGGCGCGCGGGCAGGAGGGACAGCCAGCAGCGAGGGGGCTGCCGCTGACTGCCGACTGTGGCGTGTCGCGCCTGCGTCGCAACCAGCACCCTGTGCCTCTCATCCGCAACCCTGGCCTTGCGCACACCAATAGCACATCATCAAGAAAGACGGTCTGAGCCTCAATGCGGCGGCGCCTGCATTACACAGAGGCGTGCGATGCACCGCCCAACCGACGCTCCTGGGACGAGCCAAGTCGGTTGGGTGGCCTTGCGTCTCCCGCCTGCCTCAGTGCGTGCACACAAACACCCGCTCCGCGCTCTTCCGTCCCACGACCTCGCAAAAATAGTTCACGTCGCAGCCCAGCGGCAATCCCAGGTCGCTCTCAAGCACCGTGCACGCCGCCTCCAGGCCAGGCATCAGCAGCGGGTGCAGCGCGGGGGCGGCCAGGTCCAGGCACGCCAGCCGGCCGCCCAGCCTGTAGCAGGGGGGAGGAAGGGAGGGAGGAGGGCAAGCGCAGAAAGTGTCGATGCTGGCAGATGCATGGGAGGCGGGTGGGTGGGCTTGCAAAAGGCAAGCAGGCGCAACCGCGTACCCAAACCTTGCCCCCACCCCCACCACCCCCACCCCCACCCCACCCACCAAAGCAGGTTGCGCAGCTGCTGTGCACGCTGCTCGTACGGCGGCGCGCCGCCAGCCTGGCAGTTGCCTAGGCACACGTCGAAGTCCGCTGTGGCTGCTGGGTACTCTCGGGCATGGAGCAGCAGGCCCAGCTGCGCGCTGCCCCGCTCATAGAAGAGGTGGCCATGGTGCAAGTCCCACCGGCTCAGCTCGATGGGCGGCAGCCCGGCCAGCGCCGCTGCAGCTGGCGCCTGCTCGAAGAGCAGCGCCAGACAGGCGTTGAGCTGCCGCGAGCGGAAGCGGCGCGCCACTGTCGTGCTGGTGAGGTGGCAGCCGCAGTGGGCCAGCGTCCCAAAGGAGGGCACACGGAGGCGGCGGGGCGCCAGCGCCGCGTGCAGCGCTGAGGCGCCGTGTGCTGCCACACCTGCCGCCAGGTCGTGCCACGCTGCAGGCGCCTCGACGTGCACTGGCAGCAGGCGCACGCCGTCTTGCAGGTCGGGGCACTGCAGGGGAGCAGAGAGAGTCATGCAGGGGAGTGCGGGGGGGGGGGGGGAGGGGGGTGCATGGTTCACCCAGGTGTTGCAAGACAGCAGAAGTGGACGCCACAAGTGCCGGCTGCTGTTGATGTCGTCATGGGAGCTGGGGAAGATTAGCAGAGGGCAAGCGGAGGCACGCAGCGGCCAGCTGCATCGCAACATACTCACCGGCTCAATGCCCGCCAGGTGCCGCACCACTCTTGCGCCCAGCTGCTTCCGCTGCTGTGCAAACGGATCGGTGTAGAGCTGCTCTGCGTCTGCCTCTGCCTCTGCCTCTGCGTGCTGCGCCTGCGCATGCTGCGCCAGTGTGCAGTGCAGGTCGCGTGCGTGCCGCCGCTGCCGTGGCCGCAGCGACTGCAGCAGCGCATGCCGTGCGTTAGGCGCCGCTGGCCTGCAACTGCAGTGGCGTCTGTAGCTGCATGACGGGCTCTGAACCGCAGGGCGCGCGCACATGGCGACGCTCGACTTGCCTGGGGCTATCGGCAGCGAGCTCTGAGGTCTTGGTCGAGCTCCCTTGTGCTCAGGTGTCGAGAAGCGAGGCGGCAGAGCCCACAAACGCACTGCATGGCGAAATGCGGCGGCACCGCCACCGTCGAGTTGATCAAGCCTTTCAGGAGCAAGACCACGAGGCAGCCGGTCGCATGCTACAGAAGCAGAACAGGTGTGCAAATTTAGGTTTCTGTATGCAGGTGCCGCCTATCTCGCCCTGTAGGCTGATCGAGGAACGCTGCCGAAAGAGTACTCTGGACAGGTGCTCTCGACCACACGGCGCAGCAGCGGCAAGATTTCTTCTGCTGAAATGCTGTCAGGTGTATCTTTAATGTTCTCAAAGACGTGGAATTACGACCTCGGTTACGTGAAAGTGCGACCTCAGTTACGGGGGAGCATTCTATGGGCGTCGCTCGCCCCTCCATCGCAACGCCGCCGACCGCCCACGCAGCACCCTGCTCGCGCGGCGGTGCTGCACAGCGACTCCTGATGGATTCTGGCGTTCCCATACCTCCCTTACAGCATCCTCCCCAGCATCGCAGCAATGCACGTAGTAGCCCATCCATCGCATGCGCCACCCCCTGTGCCGCCATGGCGTGCCGCCACGGTCTTGCGCAGCACCGGGCCTTCTTAAAGCGGCCCCAGCACGTTGCGTGCCAATCCCGGTTTCTCTCGATCCACACGTTCACACCAGCGTCCATGGCGGTGCCCACCAGCGTGGGCGCGGCGGTTGAGGCCGCCTCGGCGCGCTACCCGCTCGCCAAGGGCTTCCGCCCCAGCTATGGAACCGCCGGCTTCCGCGCCCTGGCCGAGCTGCTGGACTCTACGATGTTCCGGTGCGTCGCGGGGGCTGCGCCAAAGATCGCATGGCCTGTCGCCCGACCTGACTCCTCTCGCCCTTTCCAACGCTTCCAGCTGCGGTATTATGATGGCCGCGCGCGCCATCAAGGCCTCCGCGATCACCGGCATCTGCATCACCGCCTCGCACAACCCAGCGCCCGACAACGGCGTCAAGCTGGTGGAGCCGAGCGGGGAGATGCTGTGCCAGGAGTGGGAGGTGGGTGTTGGGACGTGGCATGGAGGGGTGCAGAGGTGGGGCAGGGGGAGGCTGGGGTTGGTTTACAGCTGCGGAGGTGTGCGACGCGCCGAGGCCAGCCCGAGTGTCCGCTCCTCCCCCCCGTAGCCTGCAGCATTGTGTGATCTGCTGCTGCACCTACGCCGCTCAAGCCCCTCCTCCTGTGGCTCCCTTTCTCTACCTCAGACCTACGCCAATGACCTGGCAAATGCGCAGACCGACTCTGACCTGATTGCGCAGGTGGGCTGGGGCAGGGTGGAGCTGAGGGTGGGGTGGGTGTGCTCGACTGCAGCTGGGCGCGCCCTTGCGCGTCGCGCCCCAACACAGCACCCGCCACCTGCCCCGCCCCTCGACAGGTGGCCAGCCTGCTGGCGCGCGAGGGCATCGCCGCCCCCGGCGGCGGCATCGTCATGATTGCGCACGACACGCGGCCCAGCGGGCCGCACCTGGCAGAGGCGGCGGCCGCGGGGGTGCGCTGCCTGGGGGTGGAGCCGCAGATGTGCGGCCTGCTGACCACGCCGCAGGTGGGGTGGGTGGGTGGGGGGGGGGGGGGGGGGGCCAGGGGGGGGGGCCAGGGGGGTGGGTGCCAGCGGGGCCTGGCAGGGCGAGGGCCTGCCGGGCTATCGGGCAACTGGGCTGCCGAGCGGCGACAGGGGGCGGCCTGGCAGGGGGGCGGCTGCAGTCCTGCTTGCCAGCGACCACTTGAGAACTCGTTTGGCAGCAGTACCGAAAGCGGCCCCACCTACCGTTGCCTCTTTGCCGCCCGCAGCTGCACTGGATGGTGATGAGCCGCAACCGAGGGCAGCCCTGGGCGGAGGCCGATTACTGCGCTGCTCTGGCGGGGGCGTACCAGCAGCTGGTGGCGGGGACGCAGCCGCTGGGGCAGGTGCGCTGTGTTCATTCGAGCAGGGCGGGGCATGTGTGGGTGGGACGCCCGCAGGCGGCGCCGCACTGCAGCAGGCGGCGGCAGGAGCCCTCACACCTCCTGCTGCCTGCCCCCGCCCACCCTCCCCACCGCCCACCAGACGCTCTACATGGACTGTGCAAATGGCGTGGGCGCGCCCAAGATGGCGGCGCTGGCGCAGCAGCTGGCCGGCGCCGGCCTCGCCGTCGACCTGCGCAACACCGGGGAGGGTGTCCTGAATGGCGGCTGCGGCTCCGACTTCCTGCAGGCAAGGGGGTGGCGAATTAGGGGAGCGATGTCGAGCAGGACGAGGGCAGCCAGCCAGGTGTGGCCGCTTTGTGAAGCCAGCCAGCCAGCCAGCCGGACATGGCCGGCCAGGCTTCCCCCGCCAGGTCCGCACACGCGTATTAATAAGCACAACGCATGATTTGTCATGGCGCTCCTGCCTGCCTGCCTGCCTGCAGAAGGACCGCCAGCTGCCCGCCAACTACGCCGACGTGCCCGCCGGCGCGCGGTGCTGCGCCGTGGACGGCGACTCCGACCGCCTCATGTACTTCACCCCGCTGGCAGACACCCCTGGCAAGGGTGCGTGCGTGGCGTGGCAGGGCGGGCCGGACGTGATGTGCACAGGGTTTTGTGTTGGTGGGCAGGCAGGCGGAGCAGGCCTGGGAGAAGTGGAAGCGCTGCCGCCGCCGCAGTCGCTGCTGCCTGATGGGCGCGCCGCTGGTCACCCCTCCCACCTGCCTAACCCGCCTCGCCTCGTACCTCCCCTGCCCCTTCCCCCTCCCCCTTTCAGCCCTGCTGTTTGACGGCGACCGCATCGCCTGCCTCAGCGCCATGCTGCTCAGGGACCTGATCTCGGCGCTGCCCCCCGGCGCCGGCGATGTCAGCGTGGGCATCATCCAGACCGCCTACGCCAACGGCGCCGCCTCTGCCTACATCCGCGACAACCTGGGCTGCGCTGTGGAGGTGCGGACGGGGGCACCGCCGCTGCTGCGTGCCAGCCCGGCTCTCACATGCAGACCACCTCTCCCTCGTCCCCTGTCCGGAGACGACCGACTCTGCTCTTCACATCATCATCACCCGCCACTGCTGCCGTGTCGCTCCCCTCCTCCAGGTCACACCCACCGGCGTGAAGTACCTCCACGAGGCGGCGCACCACTACGACTGCGGCGTGTACTTTGAGGCCAACGGGCACGGCACGGTGCTGTTTGTCAAGGACTTCCTGGCACGCTTGGAGCAGGTGTGTGTGGGCATGGCTGGGCTGGGCTGTGCTTCGTGGGTCGCATGCAGCACCCCGCACGCCTGCCGGCCGCCCAGCCGAAAGCAAGCACAGAGCAGAGGAGGCGGGCTGCAGGGCCCGTCGGCATGGCGTACTACGCAAGCGCGCTGGGGAAGGGGCCCGCTCGTCTGCCTTGGTGGTCTCTCCCTGCTTTCGCGTCCTCACCCTCTCCCGTCCTCACCCTCCCCTACCCCATTTTGCGTGCGCAGCTGGCTGGCGAGAGCCGCGCGGCCGCCGACCTGCTTGCGCTCTCTGTTGTGATCAACCAGGTGGGATGCGTCACGCAGGGGCTGGCACACGGTTGTAAGTGGTAGTGTAACATAGGGACCCTCCTCAGGGGGTTGTGAAACATACACGCCTGTGCTGATCGGCCTTTGCAGATTCGGGGCAGGAAAGCTGGTCGCCTGGTGTGTGACGCGAGGCCTGTACCAGCTCTGAGCTCTGATTCAGGCTGTTCAAACTGCTTCGCCGCCTGGCCTGCCCCGCCCGCAGGCGGTGGGGGACGCCCTCTCCGGCATCCTGCTGGTGGAGGCCGCCCTGCGGCGCAGGGCCTGGGGGCTGGACCAGTGGGCGGCGCTCTACACCGACCTGCCCTCGCGCCAGCTCAAGGTCACGGTGCGCTGCAGGCCACGCCAGGCAGCTGTGGGCGGCTCACGTCGCCACGTCTGCACACTTGCTTTTCAAAACTGCGGTTGTCGTCATCCTTGGCAGCAGCGTGTGCAACTCGCTGCCTGCCCGCCCGCCTCCTGCAGGTGGCCGACCGCACCGTCATCACCACCACCGACGCCGAGACGCGCTGCGCCAGCCCGGCGGGCCTGCAGGCAGCCATCGACGCCGCCGTCGCGCCGGTGCCAAGGGGCCGCGCGTTTGTGCGCCCCTCAGGGACCGAGGACGTGGTGAGGGTGTACGCAGAGGCGGACAGCCAGGAGGCGGCCGACGCGCTGGCGGGGGCCGTGGCAAAGCTGGTGCACGCGCAGGCGGGCGGCGTGGGGCCTGCGCCCTGAGGGTGCCCCGCGAGGGCGTCGCGACCGGCTGGCGGCGCCTTCGGCGTGCCCATCGATTTGCCGGCTCGCAGGCGTGATCGTTTGTTTGGTCCACTTTCTTCTGCCCTCTTCTTTTGTGACTTGCAATGAATCCTCCCTGCCCTGCTTGCCCCACCTCCCCGTTTCCACCCTTGTCTTCCCTTGCCTGCTCCCCTCCCTAATCCTTCATTGCTCGCCTGTCCGCTTCCCTCTTCAATGATTGTGTGATCCCTCTCCTTCGTGTAAGCTCTTCGTCGTCAGACCAGAACCAGGAGTATGTTGCTGGCCAGATGTTGCTGGTGTGATGTTTCTGAGTCGTCCAGCTTTCTCGTCACGTGGTGCACCAGCGGGCTACAGGTGTTGTTACTTGGCATAAAATTGTGAGGCAAAATGCCCCCGCGGGCCTGTCTGACGAATCTGACACACAGAGGCACTGACATAGGGGCGGGGGTGGGGCGCGGGGCGCGGCGCCGCCGGCCGCGCAAGCAGAGGAGGGCGGAGCAGGGGGAGGGCAGAGGCGGGGGGGCGGCAATTCAAAAAAATATGGTATGAGTGCCGGGGTGGGGCTGGGAGGGGGGGAGCCCGCCGGCCAGGGGTTGGCGTTGGGGTGTGCGGGGGTGTGCGGGCGGCGCGCCAGGGGGCGTGCATGCAAAGCGACGTCTGTTGGGTGTGCGTGATGGGCGCGCCGCCGCGCCGCCGCGGGCCGAGCAGGTCAAACAAGCAGGCAAGCAAGGTGCTTACGCGGCCATGCTCTGCTTGGCGGCCTCAACCACAGCGTCCACGGTGATGCCGTACTGCAGCCAGGGAAGGGGGGGGGGAGGGGAGGGGAGGCAGCACGTCAGGGCCTTGCACTGTTGACGCAGGGCCGCGCAGTCCTCACGCCCGATGCAACACGCAGCGTGCCCCCTTCCCGTGCAGGCAGGCAGGGACAGCAGCAGGAGGGAGGCAGGCGGGGGGAGCAGGCGGGCAGACAGGCAGACAACAGCAGCAGCAGCCGCAGCAGCAGAGGGAAGCTGCCTGCACCGCGCGGCGGCGGCGGCGCACCTTCTCGTACAGCAGGGGGCCGGGCGCGGAGGCACCAAACTCGTTGATGCCGATGGACTTGCCCTTCTGGCCCACCCACTTCTCCCAGCCAAAGGTCACGCCGGCCTCCACGGACACGCGGCCGGTCACCTGGGGAGGAGGGTATAGGAGGGGCGAGTTGGTGGTGGCCTTCAGTACGGCGCCCAGAGCTAGATACAGGCACACGGAAAGACAGAAGGCTGGCGCCGCCCCCAGCTGTCGCCGCCCCTAGCTGTCGCCGCCACTTCAGGTGACTGCGTGACGTGACGCTGCTGCTGCTCACCTCGGGCAGCAGCACGGAGTCCTTGTACTCCTGGCTCTGCTCCTCGAACAGCTCCCAGCAGGGCATGGACACCACGCGGACCTGGGGCAGGCAGTACAGGTGAACGAGGCAGGCAATACAGGTGAAGCGAATGCTTCTAGGCACAGCAAGCACAATCGCGGCTCCGCCGTGCTGCCCACCCTCCATGTCGCGCTGCACTGGCATCCCCGGCGGCTTCATGCCTTGGCGACTCTCGCGCACCTTCTTGCCCTCAGACTCCAGCTTCTTGGCGGCATCCACAGCCATCACCAGCTCAGAGCCGGTGCCTGCGGGATCGCACAGGGGTGGGGCGAGGGTGGTGTGATGAAAGGCCGGTGGGCTGCGGTGAGCGCAGGCAGCAGGATGGGCCCGCGAGCGGGGGCCCGGGCATACCACAGCCAGCCGCCGCCAGTGCAGCGCGATCACTACAGTGCAGCTGCAGCTGCATCCTGACGCGGCGGTGCACGCACCGATGAGGATGCAGTCGGGCTTGGCGTGCTCGGCGCCGTGCACGGTGTATGCACCCTTCATGGTGGCCTCAATGGAGGTGGTGTCCATGTTGGGCATGCCCTGCAGCAGCAGGCGACGTGCGGGCGGGCGGGCAGGAATTGAAGGGGGTGTCTGGTTGGCTGCCAGGCCGACAATGCGCGACACCACGTGGGCGTCTCGCCACCCTGCTGCAAGTCGAGAGCTGCCGCTGCCTGCTGAAGCTGCTGCTGCCCAGCGCCGCTGCCGCCACCCCTCCCTGCAGCCGGCGCCCCCCACCGCCGCCCCCTGCCGCCCACCTGGCGGGAGAAGACCAGGGTGGAGGGGCGCTTGATGCCCTTGGGGTTCTGGCTCATGCTGTTCTGCACGGCGGCGTAGTAGCAGCCGGCGGTCTCGTTGCCGTCGCCGGGGCGCATGGTCAGCATGTTGGGCATGATGCGGAAGCTGGCCAGGTGCTCAACGGGCTGGTGGGTGGGGCCGTCCTCGCCCAGGCCGATGGAGTCGTGGGTCATCACGTACAGAACGCCCGCCTGCACAGAGGAGGGGAGGGGGAGGGAGAAAGGGAGGGGGAGGGCGGCGGCGGTGAGCAGGAGGAAGAGTGTAGGAAGCGACGGCGGCGGGCGATGCGGAGGCAGCGGCAGACGCTCGCACACGGCACGCACGAGACGGCGGCGGCGGCGTGTGCCCCGGGGCAGGCGCGCACCTCGGACAGGGCCGACATGCGCATGGGGTTGCGCATGTAGTCGGAGAAGATGAAGAAGGTGGCGCAGTAGGGCACAAAGCCGGGGGAGTGCAGGGCAATGCCGTTGCAGATGGCGCCCATGGCGTGCTCGCGCACGCCGAAGCGCAGGTTGCGCTCCTCGGGGGAGTCCTTCTGGAAATCACCGAACATCTGCACAGGGACGGGAGGAAGAGCGCGAGGCACAAGGGGCTGCTGGTGAGACGGCGGCGCGGAGTTGGCGGCGAAGCCGGCAGCGCTCGCGTGCGAGAGCAGGGCTGCTGCCGCGCTGCTGCATCGTCTCAGGCTCAATGTGGAGACGCTGCATCAAGCAGCCACTGCACCACACAACCCGCAGGGTATCAAGCAAGTGTACCGCCTGCCCCGCCCCGCCCCGCACCTTCATGAGGGTCATGTTGGAGGGCGCCAGGTCAGCGGAGCCACCGATGAGGCCGGGCAGGTTGGGGGCCAGCGCGTTCAGCATGGTCTGGCTGTGCAGGCGGGTGGCCAGGCCCTTGTCTGCACGTGGGCGGGGGGGGGGGGGGGGCGGGCGGTCAGGCGGGCAGCATGAGAACCTATGGGGCAAGCGACAGCAGGGCAGCTGCAGCAGCAGCGGCAGCGTTGCACAGACAGAAGGACCGCGGCAGAAACACTACGGCAGCAGCCAAGCCAGCACAGCGGAAGCAGTGGTGCGCGCGCGGTGGCTGCTCACCCTCAGAGGTGAACTTGGGCAGCTTCTCGGCCCAGTTGGCGGGCAGCTTGCCGGTGGTGATGCTCTCGTACTGCAGGCGGGGGCAGGGGGGCAGGGGAGGGGAGGCGGGGTGAGCGCGGCGGCACAGCACGTAGACCAACGGGCCTAGGTCGAGCAGTTGCTGCAGTCTCCCGCAGGCGAGCGGACAGGCAGGCAGGCAATTTCAATAGGCGTGCATGCTGTGCATGCTGTGGCGCATGCTGTGCTGTGCGTCGCACTGACCTCAGCGTACTCCTCGGGGTACTTGGCCTTATAGGCGGCGTGGACCTCCTCCCAGGCCTTGTGGGCAGCGGCGCCGCGCTCGGCAGACTTGGCGAACTCGGCGTACGCCTCCTTGGGCACCTGTGGCATTGATTGAACGAGGGGCAGCGGGCGGGGTGGTGGGTGGGCCATCGTGGGAACCTGGCAGGGTCAGGCAGGCCGGCGGCTCCACAACTCTGTGTGCCAGCCCCAGTCTCTGCCCACATGTGCAGCGACGGAGGTGACGTCGGCGCGCGCTTGACCTGCTCCCTGCGCTGTGGTTGCTCACCTCGAACTCGCCGTAAGGCCAGTTGAGCTGCTCGCGGGTGGCGGCGGTCTCGGCGGCGCCCAGGGGCGCGCCGTGCACGTCGTGGGTGTCAGCCTTGTTGGGGGAGCCGTAGCCAATCAGGGTGGACACCTTGATCAGAGAGGGGCGGCCGGTCTCGGCCTGCAACAGGAGGCGGGTGGTTGATGACAGTCAGGGAGAGGAGCCTGAACCTGCCACTGCCAGGTTGCGCCTGCCTGCAGTCGAGCCAGGCCCTGCGATTGCCTGCTGCACCCTGCCGCACGGCCTTGCACGCACCTTGGCGGCGGCGATGGCGGCGCGCAGGCCCTCCAGATCGTGGTTGCCGTCCTTGACGTGCTGCACGTGCCAGCCCTGGGCCTCGTAGCGGGCGCACACGTCCTCGGTGAAGGAGATCTCTGCAGGGGTGGGGACAAGGTGCAGGTGAGGGCGTCCTCGCGTTGGTGTTGGCAATGGCTGAATTGGGGTTGGCAATACAGCTGGGTAGTGCAGCCAACACAACAACAAGGGCCGGCGGGGTGAGGGGCGCGTGCCGCGTGCGCTGCGCGTGCCGCGCCTCACCGGTGTGGCCATCGATGGAGATGCGGTTGTCGTCGTACAGGCAAATGAGCTTGCCCAGGCCCCAGTGGCCCGCCAGGGAGGCGGCCTCGGCGGAGATGCCCTCCATGTTGCAGCCGTCACCCATGATGGCGTAGCTACAGAAGAGGGGGGGACGAGGGTGGTGGCAAGAGAATGCAACCGTCAGTGCTGTGTGCGAAGGAACGAATGGAGAGACCAGCCACTCCTGCACGTCTGCAAAGGCAGTGTGGACAAGCAGGGTCGCCACAGCAGGCAGTGTCGTGACAAACGGGGGCTCACGTGTAGTGGTCGACCAGCTTGGCGTCGGGCTTGTTGAAGCGGGCAGCCAGGTGCGCCTCGGCGGCGGCCAGGCCGACGGCGTTGGCAATGCCCTGGCCCAGGGGGCCGGTGGTCACCTGCACGCGGGGCACAGGGGGTGGCAGTGGTGAGCGCCAGTGCGTGCGGCGTGCTGAGCTGAAGCCGCCGTTGTACTATAAGTGCACAGAGCTATGCTGACGGGCCCAATAGCTGCGCTGGTGCAGGACACTGCTCTGCGTTTTTGCGGTGGCGGCTCTGTCGGGCGGGCCCTGCAAGTGCCACGCACCTCCACGCCCTCGGTCAGGAAGTTCTCGGGGTGGCCGGGGCACTTGGAGCCCCACTGGCGGAACTGCTTCAGGTCCTCGATCTGGAAACCAAGGGCAGGCAGGCGATGCAATGATGAGTGTTGTCTGTGAGAGGCGAAGCGTGCTGTCGCACAGCACGGCGCGGCATGCCGCGGTGGTTGCCCGATTTTTTCTGCGCAACCAAGCGACAGCGTCCCCTCAAGCTTCAACCCGGCGGCCCCACCCTGCACCCCAACCCGCCCACCTGGACGCTGTTGTAGCCCATCAGGTGCAGCAGGGAGTAGTTCAGCATGGAGCCGTGGCCGGCAGACAGCACAAAGCGGTCGCGGTTGGCCCACTTGGGGGCCTGCGGCACAAAAGGTACGAAAACAAGGGACAGGAGGGGTGGTGAGTGCGCTGACGAGGGACGGCCGGCCGCGTGCAAGCTTCTAGCGTGCGACGCAGCAGCTGGCTCGCCGTGCGACGAGAGCGGCACAACCCAGCACCCGAGCAAGCACCCTGCACCCAGCAGGCAGCGCCCAGTAAAGCACCTTGGGGTCCACGGTCATAAAGTCCTTCCACAGCACATACGACATGGGGGCGCAGCCCATGGGCAGGCCGGGGTGGCCCGAGTTGGCCTGCGTAGTAAAGGAAGGCGGGGGAGGCGGTGAGCCAGGCGCGCAGGGCTGGGAGTGTCCGGAAGGGCTGATGCTGCGCCAGCTGGCGAAGCATGCAGGCAATGTGTGACCGCTGCACGCTGCCTGGCGCGTGTTGCAGACCGCGCCGGCGCCCGCCAAAGTTTGGAGCCACCGCTGCCACTGCTGTGGGCTGCGTGCTCCAACAACCGCCCGTCTGCAGCAGCACCGCGCGCACCTTGTTCACACCATCGATGGACAGGAAGCGGATGGCTGCAGAGGGGAGAGGGCAGCAATACGGCGCGTCCTCGGTGGCATGCAGGCGCAAGCTGCGCAACACAACGCTCCTTGAAACGCAAGGGTCCCTGCAATCTGGCGGCGGACGGGTTGCGCGGCCCGCCACCGCTCGAGCGCCCTATCCCGGCGGCGACCGCAAGCAACCAGGGAGGGCGTGGTGGGGGCCGCCGCTTCGCGCATTGGCGCTCGGTCGGCCCCCCGGATAAAGCTGCGGGCGAGGCTGCGAGCGGGAGTGCTGCGAACGGGCGGCCGACGCACCATTGATGGCCAGCTCCGCGTTCTTGTCCTTGATCTCGCCCTTGGCGGGGGGAGCCGCAGTGGCGGTCGCCTGGGCGCGCACCAGCAGCGAGCGGCGTGCCTGCACGCGCTGCTGCTTGCGTTGCGCCAGGGCGGGGCGAGCCGCCACAGTCTGGAGGGTAAGGGCCACCATTTTGTATGCCCTTGAGTCGATGGGAAACAAAGGCCGAAGAGGAGCGATCGAGGGCGGCCCGGGTGGCATGAGGGGTTGGCGCACCTCATCCATGCCCCTCATCCGCCCGCTTGGCGGCGCCTCCTTTCCGTGCAGAAGCAAGGGGAAGGAGGTCTCCAGCCCACAATTCAGGTTGCGAGCAGGCTGGTGGTGGGAGCAGCGGGCGCCGGCGGCGGCGCACCTGCCGCCACTGCCGCGGAGCCCTCCGGTGTCCCCAGCACTACGCCGGCAGCCCTGGACCGTGTTCCGGATGCATGCTATTGTCAGTGGGGAGTTATACGTCTATAGGAGGCAATTGAAATGGAGGCAAGTTTTGGCGGTGGAGCGGCGCCAGCGCAACGGCGTTCGCGCGCAGGCTGAAGTGCAGGAGAGTGGCCGTAACAGTGTCTACAGGTCAGAAGGCACACGCGACGTGGGTCAGTTGGGAATGCAGTCACGCACACGGACGTGTCAGCCGTCGTCAGCGCTGCCGGTGGAGCCTGCCGACGCCGCCGCGACCTCGGCCTCGCGTGCGCAATACGCCGCCACCAGCGCATCCTCGCTCTCCTGGCGGATGCGGTCCAGCGCGGGGGCAGCCGAATACATGGCGGCGATGGCGATGCCTGCAGCGTCGGGGGATGGGGGATAGGGCAGAAGGAATGCCTGGTGACCGGGCAATTGATCGGTAGGTGCAGGGCACCGGCCGTCGGCACAGTGCCGACAGCCGGCAGATACGTCCCTCCCTCGCGCTCCCAACTCACCCTGCTTGCGGGGACTGCGCGCCAGGTCTGCAGCCCACTCATCGAAGGTCCGACCCTCCAGCTCGTGGCCCGCCTCGCTGATGCGCACTGCGAGCGAGGGGGAGGGCCTGCTGGATTCTTGCATAGCCATGCATGGCCACTGCTCTGAGATCCGGGCCGATGCCAGGCACGGGTGCATGGCCGGCAACAGCGAGCGTCACGGCCAGCAGATGCATGCACATACCGTGGTGCTCGATCAACGCGGGGAACTTGCGGGTGAGCAGCAGCACCTCGTGAGCGTCCGTGCGCCACGTGCTCACGAGGCCCCCGATAAACCCAAAGCCGGTGCCCGACTGCAGTGAGGGGTAGTCGACACAGGAGGGCGGTTCAAGGTACAAAGAGCGGAGCAGCAGCGGTGCAGCCTGTCCAGCGATCGACCGCCACCAGCGAATGCAGGCACGGATGCTGATGCAGCATGCAGTGATGCCGCTGCCAAGCACCGCCCCCTACCCCTTGCCAGGAAGCTCAGGGCCGGGCCAAGGGGTCCTTGGAACACCATCCAGGACGCCAGGCCAAACACCTGCAGGGGCATGGGGGCAGGTGCGTCTCGTCGACCACAAGCTCTGCGCGCGCATGCACCAATGCAAGGGTGGCGCGACGCCCCACCTCTTGCCGCGCCTGCCCCACCGCTCCAGCAGCCCAACTAGCTGTGAGTGATTCTCATCGGGGACCTCCATGCAGTGCAGCTGCAACCGCATGCGCCTGCTCACGCACAGTGCCGCTGCACCAGCTGACGGCCAGGCTCTTGAAGGCAAAGCTTGAGAAGCCGGTTGTGATGTTCTTGGCACCGCGGGCTTGGGCAGCGGTGCGCTTGTAGGGCCTGCTGCCCGGCTGACAAGCTTCAGAACACGATGCAGGGTGACATGCAGCGAGCTGGCGGTGCTGCGAATGCGGGACATCGTCGGTGGGGTTGGCTCCCCCTGGCCCCCGCTGCTGCGTCCATCGCCGCAAGAGGCCTGGTGCATCTGCTGCAACTGATACAGCCCCGTCGCTCTGCTGCTTGTAGAATTGCAGGGTCATATCGTTGCTATGAATAGCAGGGTATCTTTGGCGGCAAAGCGGGGCAGGGGAGGGCGCAAACCAGGGCGCGGCGCGGCGTTGCAGCGGGACGGCAGCGCCCGCTGTTGCTGCCGCAGGCGGCGCTCGTGTGCCCTCCGCGACTGCAGACTCCAGGCGATGCAGCAGTGCCGTCTAATAGGCCTTGGAGAAAATGGCCACCTCCGTTGCTGGCTGCCCGGTCATGAAGCAGACCCCCGAGTGCTGCGGCTGCTCAAAGGGGAAGCAGCGCAGCGTCGCCGACGTCTCCTCCTTCACCCGCCGCTCGTCGTCGTCGCAGCCCGCCCACGGACCGCGCGCCCACTTGCCTGCGGGCCAGAAAACGAGAGGCGGGGAGACGATGGAAAATGCATCAGAAGGTGGAAGAGCAAAGGTGGGGCAGCAGGGCAGCAGGCGAGGTGGGACGAGGTTTGCGGGCGTAGCGTTGGCCCCTCCCCCTAGTGCTGGCCGCCCGCCGCCCCCCCCCCCCCCCCCCCCCCCTCCCCGCACCTTCCGCCACCGCCGCCTGTAGCTCTGCGTAGCTGCCCACGTCCACGATGTTCGAGTCGCGGAACTCCTTTGCCTGCGCCAGCATGCCCGCCTGGATCTCGTCCAGCAGGCCCTGCACAGGCAGACGGGGCGGCAGAGTGAGGCAGGGCGGTGCATGTGCAAACCCCAGCGTTGCCCAGCCAACGCCATCTAGCATGTGTGCCACAAATGCCGCAAGCGGCGCTCCGGCTCACTTCCCCGCCTTGCTCTGCTTGGCCTGTACCGCTTCTGCAGGGCGGTGCTGCAGCGCGCCAGGTGCAGCCACCAGCCCACCCACCAACCCAGCACGCGCCTGTGCGTACGCCACGAAGGCCTGCGGCTCCAGCGGCACGCCCATCTGCTTGCCCTCCTTGCCACGCACGTCGCGCCGCGCCGCCACGCACGTGCCCTGCTCCACGTCGCGAGGCCCCACCTACGGAGCGAACAGCCAGCAGAGAGGGGTGAGCCGAGGGTGGCTGTCAACGCAGGCCATGGGCGGTGGCGAGACGCACCGGCAGCAGCAGCAGTAGTGCACTGCTGCTGACCCGACAGCCGAGCAGCATTGTACAAGCGGCGTTTCTGAAACACCGTAGGGTGTGGTGACTGCTCTCACTGCTTACCTCCACCCGCAGCGGCACGCCCTTCATCTCATACTGGTTGAACTTCCAGCCGGGGGTCTTGTCGGTGGAGGCGTCAACCTGCGGCGACACGCCACGAGAGTGATACAAGAGGTGACTTCGGTGCAGTGGAAGCCGTGTGGCGCACGCGCTGCCGCCTGCATGAGCAAGGGCGCCACCAACGACGACCGGCCCAGGGCGCCTGCAGTGCCGGCCGTGCCCGCTCGGCGCGGGCACCCACCTTGACCCGCCCGCCCGCCGCCTTGAGCGCGGTTTCGAGCGCTGCGACTGCCGCGGTCACGCCGCTTGCGTCCACATCCTTCTTGATGATGGGAACGATGACGACCTGCATGGGCGGTAGGGGTTTTTGGTTGGTTGGTTGTTGGTGGCTGTCGGGTGTTGATGCGATGGTGCATGAATTGTGTAGCAAGGCTGCAGTGCCCTGCTCCCACCCGTACCCCGGCCCTGCCCAGCACGCCCCGCAGCCCAGGCTTGCCTGGATGGGCGCCAGGCGCGGCGGCAGGCGCAGGCCCGCGTCGTCGCCGTGCGTCATGATGATGCCGCCCACCATGCGGGTGCTGACGCCCCAGCTGGACTGGTGCACGAACTGAAGGCAGCGGGAGTGGGAGTCGGCGTGGCAGGGTGGCGTGTGTGCGGCAGGGCGGGGCAGAAGAGGACAAGGCTCAAGGGGGAGGAAACAGAGGGGCACCCGGAAACGGAGGCCACCCGCTGACAATGCCGCTGACCAGAGCCGTGCAGGCGGGCAGGTGCACCGCATGGTCTGCAGAAGGCTGCGGCCAGAGCAGCTGCAGAGCGGGGTGCGTGTCATGCGTGACACACACACAGGCATCCTTACAAGCACCCACACAGGCACCCAGCGACCGGCACAGGGACCCACCTGCAGCTGCCCCGCCTCGTCAAGGTACCGCGTGCCAAACGCCTTTGCAAAGTTGTCCCCCAAGTTGTGGGAGGTGCCCGCCTGCAAGTGTTCCCAAAACGGGGGGGTGGGTGGGTGGGTGGGGGGTGGGGGGTGGGGGGGCACCGAAGTGAGTTGTGTCTGTTGACGCTATCGGGGATGGCTGGCAGCGCCATAAAGCCTCTTGAGCCGGCGGCCCTGGGCCGGTTGCTGGCCGGGCCAGCGCCGGGCGACGCCCTCCCTTCCTAACCCGCCACATTATACCAGCCCCAACTACTCTCCCTCCCCCTCTCATGCCTCCATCCGCACTCGCCGCTCCCCCCAAGCTGGCTGCCCACCCCACCGACCTGCAGCGCGCGGCGGTCCCCCATCATCGCCTCGATGGTGTACGTGCAGTTGGCGCCGGCAAAGGATTCGATGCGCGACTTGCGGCCAGCGACCACGGGCATGGCCGCCACGTTCCAAGCAAAGTCCTCGTATATCTGAGGAGACGTCGAGCCGTGCAGGCAGGGGCGAGGGGGCAAGGGCGGGAGGTGAGTGAGGCCGCGCATGCAAGCGAGCGCCAGGACAGCAGGCAAGGGCGGCTGAGCAGGCAACCGAGTCCAGCTGCGCTGGCGGCGGCGCTCCTTGGCGCGCGCCAGCGCGTGCGTGCGCAACTGGCTGCTCATGCACGGCGCTCACCCGCAGCATGCGGATCGTCTCCTCCTCCGCCTCCTCTGGCGTGGCATGTGCAGTGTGGCCCTCCTGCGCAGAGTTCAGAGCCACGGTGGCGGTTGCAGCGACGCTCGGCGCCTGCCTGGCCCAAACGCAACCACAACCCTGCGCGGCCCTGCCAGTGGTATGCCTGCACCTGCCGCCGCTCCCCCCAGCAGCGAGCCTTCCGCTGCAAGCTCCCTGCCTGCCCCGGCCAATGCACCCGGCCAGCCCCCCCCCCCCCCCCCCCCCCCCCACACACACACACCCCTCCGCCCCCCCGCCCAGCGCGCCTGCCACAAGAACTCGAGCGTGCGCACAAAGGGGCGAGTGCGCATCTCCCAGCGGTGCACGTTGGCCCACTGGTTGATCAGCAGCGGCAGGTCGCGGTAGGATTGCACCCACTGCAGGTAGCAGCGGGGGCGGCGGCGGGGGGCCGAGGGTCGGGGCAAGAGAGGGGGGGTGGGAGGAGGGAGGCGGGAGCGTGCCAGCTTGGCCGCCGCATGGCAAGCCCCTGCAGGCCTGGCCGCAGGCAAAGCCCGGCTGCCGGCGCGCTTCTGCGCCCCCCGTCCAGCACTACCGCCTGCACAACACCATGTGGGACCATGTAATCATTCGCTTCGACACCGCTGCAGCAAGGGTGACTGGTGCAGACGCGTCGCCCCCACCTGCGCAAACATGTGGTTCACAATCGTCTCGCTGGTGGGGCGCACCACCAGGGGCTCCTCGAGCTCCTTGCCGCCGCCTGCAGGTGTGTTGGTGGGAGGGGGAGAGGCAGCCGTCAGGCAGGTGCAACATATACGTTGAATGAGCAAAAGCTTTTTGACAAGCCGACAAACGAATGCAGCAGCCTGCCACGCGGGCAGCGCAGCCACGCAGATCAGAGCAGCCGCCAGCAGGCAAGGCGTCCAGTCGCAGCGCCGGGGCAGCCGCAATCCTCTCCCACTGCGCCGCCAGCGGGCCAGGCATCCAGTCGCAGCGCCGGGGCAGCCGCCGTCCTCTCCCGCTGCGCCGCCAGCAGGCCACCCCGCGAACCTTCCCATGCACCCTGTGCCGACAGGTTTGCTGTGGCCAGACAGATGTGAACACTTGCTGTGGTGTTAGGCAGGAAGGACGCACCCTGCGTCACCAGCGCCAGCTCGGGGGCAAACCCCTCCACGTGGTCTGCCTCTTTTTGCAGGAAGGACAGGGGGATGAGCTGCGGGAAGTAGGCGTTCTGGTGGCCGGTCTCCTTGAAGGCCTTGTCCAGGTGGGTCTGCAGGGTAAGGGGGGGATCAACAGGTGGGAGACGGGTGAGAAGGCAGCGGTGGGCGCGCAGCAGGGCCTCTGCAGTTGGTGGCCAGCCTGCCGGACGCCGTGCCTCGGCCCCCCTTGCACAGCAGTGTGGCGTGTCTTGTCCCCCAATGCTGCTCCCTGCCTGCCCGCCCGCCCGCCCCGACGCACCTGCACACCCTCCCAGATGGCGTAACCGTACGGCCGGATGACCATGGTACCGCGCACCGGGCCGTAGTCTGCCAGCTGGCACTCGCGCACGACGTCGAGGTACCACCTGCGGGAGAGACAGCAGGGGGAGCGTAGATGAGTGGAGTGGAGTGTTAAACCAGGGCAGGTGTGGATCAAGGGTAGGACGAGAGGTTAGGGCAGAGGGAAGGGTAACTGACAGCTTGCAGCCACTGCCAATGGTTGGGCAGCCACGGCCAACGCGCACGTGGCACGAACGCTCATGCTCCCGAGCAGTCGCGGCACGCAGCGGCAAGAGGCAGGAGCATGCAGCAGCCACCCACACAGCGCACAGCACAGCAGGGCCTCCTCCCTCGCTCGCTCACCGCGAAAAGTCCTCGCTCTTGGGAGTGATGGCCTTCGCCTCTCCCTTCTTGCTGCCGCCCTGCTGCTTCTGCTGCTTCTGCTTCTGCTGCTGCTTCTGCTGCTTGCCGCCCGCCTGAGGCTCCGCCGCTTCGGCCTGAGCAGCTGCAGAGACCAGCAGACGGTTCAGGCGCGTCGCCTGCCGGCTGCTGCTGCGCTGCACCGCGCGCGCCAGCCATGCCGAGCCCCTGTTGGGAGGTGTGCCAAGAGGAGCGTGCGCAAAGGGGGTTGAGCAGCAAGAGATGCAGGGCGGCAGCGGGCTGCCGCTGCCTGCCGCTGCCTGCCGCCGCCGCCGCCTGCGGTCTGCACTCCGGCCCAACCACCGGCACGGCCGCCCTTGCCGCCCGTCTCTCACCTCAGGCAGCCCGGCACAAGCGTCCGGGTGAGGCTCATCGCGCGAGGCAGCTGGCAGGCGCCAGATGCAGAAAACTGCATGTGGTTCGACTGACGGGTGGCACTCGGTGCACACAACAACGCCGGTCGCAGAGGCGAATGCGCTAGTGCAGCGGGGTGGGTGTGGCGTGCAACCTGCCACTTCATCTCGACATGCTGGGCAGACTGCTGGGCTCTTCGCTGCCATTCCGTGCATGTCTAAAGACCCTCAATTGACTGCCAGGCTCACTTTGCTGCAGCCAGCGCGCCGTCCTACTCGATCGCCGCTTGCCCCGCCGCTTGGACTGCCGTCAGCGCCCCAGCATCGGTTGCTGCTGCAGACAGGAGCTCGAGATCGCCTGGCGCACGGTACTGCCCTCGTAGCGCAACAGCGGCCCCCAGCGACTGCGGCAAGATGAGCGGCGAGCCGACGAACGAGCAGGTCGTGGCGCGCTTCCAGCAGTGAGTAAGGGCGACGAATCGACGCGTGGCACGACTGAAGCAGTGCAAGTCTCTGGCCTATGCCGCCGCGTCCGCCGCCGCTCCGCCCGCCGCCTGCCACCGCTGCCCACCGTCGCCCGCCCATCGCCCATCGCCCGCCGACCCTCCCCAGAATCCTGCAAGAGCGCGACCAGCTGACGAGCGCGCAGATTGACCAGCAGGCCAAGATGGCTGAGCACGATCTGGTGATCAAGACGCTGGAGCCGCTGGAGCCTGGCCGCAAGTGCTTCCGCCTGGTGAGGATTGCCGGCGGCCGCAGTACTCGATGTTTAATTTTCCGGTGTTCATGTGTTGCTGGGGACGTCCTGCTGGGCTGCTTAGTAGCAGTAGCAGTAGAAGCGTCCTGCATAGTCCCTTCCTGCGTAGTAGCAGTAGCAGTGCCGCGCTGGCTGAACGCGTCGATTTCCCAGCGCGCCCAGCCCACCTCACTCGCCGTCACCCCCTGCTTGCGTGCGTGCCTGCGCCAGGTTGGCGACGTGCTTGTGGAGCGCAGCGTGGGCGAGGTGCTGCCCGCGGTCAAGAGCAACCGCGACCAGCTGTCGGCGGTGAGCGCTGGCGGACCCCTGTGGGGTTGTGTGTGGCGCCCCAGGAGGAGTGGTGTGGCGTTGCAGCGAATGCAGGACTGGGCACCGACGCTGCGGAGCGTTCGAGTCGTGGGAGGCGCTTGTGCTGTCCATGCCAGAGCGCCCACCGCCCCGCCCTCCCCGCGTGCACCGCCCCCCGCCCTCCCAACCCGGCGTGTGTAGCTCGTCACCACGTACGCCAAGCAGCTGGAAGCTAAGCAGAAGGAGGTGCTGGAGTACCAAGAAAAGTACAACATCCGCATCAAGGGGGACGGCCCCGAGGCCGGCGGCGGCGGCGGCGGCGCTGGCGGCAAGGCGCAGGGCGTGCTGGTGGGCAGCTGACCCGCACACCTCCCCCCTTGCTTTCTGGTTCCTCGCTTTCTGTCACACCTCTGCCGCTGCCTCCCCACGCTCACTGCACGTTTGCTGTCCCCGTCTCCCTTGCTGCCTGCCGCCTCTCCCGCTCCTCTCCCTCTCTTGCCTGCTCCCTTACCCCCCCCCCCCATGTGGATACTGCTGACCCAACGCATCACGACCCTGTTACCACAGCTTGCACAGCAGGCAGGCAGGTTGCAAGCAGCGCAGAAGCAGAAAGCGGGCGGAAGAGTGAGGGGCTGCGGGCTGTGGGCGGGCAGCCTCAGCGCGGCACAGCTGCCTCCAGCTCCACCGGTGCCAGCGCTGCCTCCTCTGCCTGCGACGCCTCTGCTGCCGCTGCCTCCTCCTCCTCCTCTTCATCCTCCTCATCCCCTGCCTCCTCTCCTGCCAGTCCTGCCTCCCCCTCCTCCTGCCACCCCTCCTCCATCCGAGCTGCCGCTGCCGCAAGCCGCGCCGAGGCAGCGCCGGTGAGCTGCCTCACGTCTGCCTCTGCATCTGCGCTCAGCTGCTGTCCCAGGTCCAGCAGCACACCCACCATCGCCTCGATCTGTGGAGGGGGGAGGGAGGGTTGGGGTCGGTGGGCCAGGCAGGAGTGAGTGAATGGGCAGGAGAGGCATGACATGGAGCCGTGGGCTAGAGCGCTGGATTTCAGGAGGCTCGCCACAAACTGCCTCTGTTCGCCCTGGCGTTCCCCTCGTGCCGCCTCCCTCCCCCTCCCCTCGCACCATTGTGTCTCGCGGGTCGTCCTGGTGCCAGCAAGGCATGAGCAGCAGGTTGCCCTCCTCCACAGCTTTGTGGCTGCAGGGGGCGAGTAGGGCAGGGCACGAGGCGGGTGGGCCACCGCCGTGCAAGGCATGGGTGCATGGCAGGCCGGCACCTCAAAACCCACACCTCCCTCCCTCCTGTCGTCATGCGTCAGGGAGCCCACGGCAGCATGTCACAGCACAGCCTGCACAGCACAGCACAGCACAGCACAGCACAGCACAGCACAGCACATCATGGGCAGCATGCACCTGTCATCGTCCACCAGCAGGACTCGGTGCAGGTGGCGGAAGTAGGGCTTGAGCGGCTTGCATGTGTCCCACTCCTTTCCCCCAGCCTCGGTGTGTGCCAGCGGCGCCAGCGCAGTGTCCGAGCGGTGCAGCACCAGCTTGCGGTCGAACAGGGGGGCGTCCTCGGGGCCTGCACACAGCAGGGAGGGAGGGGTTGCGGATTGGGGGTGAGGACAGGCGCTCCAACCGCACCGCAAGCAGCAGCCAAGCTGCGGGACGGCCACGGCCCGCTGAGCAGAGCCGCCCTTCCAGCCACGCACACAGCACTGCACGCGTGCGCCCCCACCCCACCCGCCCGCCCGCCCACCCGCCGCCTCCTCCAGCAATGCCAGCGCGGTTTGCACCGTGCGGAAGCTTGCGCTGCTGTACACGCCGATGCGGTAATGCTCCTGGGGGTGGAGGGACAACGAGCGCCGACGTTGGTGCAGCGCATGAGCGGTGGAACGCAGCGTGCAGCCCCCCCAGGCTCTGCCCCGCGCTGTGCACAGTCGCGCCCCCCCCCCCCCCCCCCCCACACACACACACACACCCGACCGCCTGCCTGCCTGCCCCGTGCTGCGCCCACCTTGAGACGGCGCAGGTGGGGGATGCCCGGGCGGGCCTGGTGCAGCCCCACGCTGCGGCGCATCGAAGTGTGGCTCGTCAGCGTGCCGTTCAAATCAAACAGCAGGGTGACCTGCGGGGGGCCGGCAGGGCGGTGGTGCTCGAGAAACCTGTGCGCCGCCAGGCAGAGCAGAGCGGTGATGTGCTGGCAGGTCGCTCTCGGCCGAATCTTCCCAGCCGCCCCCCCCCAGCAGCTCCCGCAAGGTGTCGAGAAAAACAGGTACCTTGGCGCAGCCAGCCGGCGCGTCGTACCACCGCCCGCTGGGCTGGTCCGGGGCGTGGCGCTGCCAGGGGTGCTTGCGCGGCGCGGCGCGGTCCACCGTCGGCGCTGCCGCCTGCTGCTGGCCCTGCTGCTGCTCCTGCTGCCGGCCAGGGAATGCAACGATGTTGCCGCCAGGCCCGCTGCTGCTTGGCTGCTGCTGCTGCTGCTGCAGGCCCCAGCCTGCGCTGCCATCCCTTTCGGGGGAGGGTGCACGCACTGGGGAGAGGTGCTTGCCCTCGCTGCCCCTCCAGGGGGAGCGAGGCAGGGAGCGCTGCTCAGCGGGGCTGTCGCCACGCCGCCAGGTGTCGACGGCGTCAGCACGCGAGCTGAAGGACCGCTGCTGCTGCTGCTGCCAGCCGGGCTGGGGCGACTGCTGCAAGCCTGGCGGGAAGGCTTGCCCGCCCCACTGCTGCTGCGGCTGCGCCCGCTGCTGCTGCGGCTGCCATGCCTGCTGGCCCTGGCCCCATTGCTGCTGCTGCAGCTGCCCCCACTGCTGCTGCGGCTGCGCCCACTGCTGCTGGCCCTGCCACTGCTGCCCCTGCACGGCAGGCACCGCAGGTTCCACCGCAGCAGGCGCCGTGGGCGCCGGCTGGCCGAGCAGCGCCGCCGCCAGGCTGGCAGCCTCCTCCGAGCTGCGTGCTGTGTAGATTGCATGGAAGCCCTCTGAAGGCTGAGGCCACTGCCACTCCTCCACAAATCGTTGGATCACCCCGCTCGCCTGCTCCGGCGGCAGCGGGGCGTGCCCCGTGCGCTGCGCCGCGCGCGCCGCGCACACCTCCGGAGGCAGCTGCAGGCACAGCGCCGCCAGCCGGAGGGGGGGGCCGCCCAGCTGCTGCTGCAGCCGCCGTGCGATGTCCAGCCAGTGCCAGCGCTGCATCGTCTGGTTGCACCGATCCACCAGCACCTGGCACAATTAAACAAAGGGCATGAACACGCGCATTGAGAGGCCAAGTAAGCCCGCAAGAAGGCCGCAGGCAGTCAGGCAGTCAGGCAGGCAGGCAGGCAGGCAGGCAGGCAGGCAGGCAGGCAGGCAGGCAGGCAGGCAGGCAGGCAGGCAGGCAGGCAGGCAGGCAGGCAGGCAGGCAGGCAGGCAGGCAGGCAGGCAGGCAGGCAGGCAGGCAGGCAGGCAGGCAGGCAGGCAGGCAGGCAGGCAGGCAGGCAGGCGACATGAACCAGCCATCAGCTCCGAGTGTTTGCTCACCGAGCGCCCTGCTTGAAGCGCAGCCCAGCAGGCCGCCTCGCACGCTTTGCGGTTGCCCAGCTCGTCCTGGTTGATCACCGCCCAGCCCTGCTCATGGAACAACTGCGCGAGTGTCGACTTGCCTGCAAGGGCACAGGGGGAGTATGAGGAGGAGGCGGTGGGCTCTGGCGAACGGCGGCGGCGGCGGCGGCGGCAAGAAGCAGCGGCAAGCGACGGAGGGACGACCAACGGCGTCCTGCACCCTGCCTACCGCTTCCCGGAAGACCGCAAAGCACGACGAGCTGCTGCTGCGGCGCGCTGAAAGTCATGCCGCTGGCAGGTTGGAGCTTGGTGGTGGTTTAGACGAGGCGGCAGAGACGTTGGAGATCGCGCCAGGCCGGCAAGGGACGCCGCGAACGCGCAACACACAGCCCATGCGCCGCCGCCGCCACGGCGAACACGGCCAACATTGCCACCATCACAGTTGGTGTGCTGGCGTCGATGCGCCGATCAATCGCAGCCGGCTCGACTTGCACCCAGTAGCCTTATCAGTCAGGACCTGCGCCTGTGCCTGCTGCCTCTTGCAATCTATTGAACTGCCATGCTGCGCAAACAAACAACCTCTTCCACAGGCAGAACTGGAGCAGAGGACAGGCGGGCGCGACGAGGCATGCAGCAGCGAGGTAGCAGGTGGCCAGCCTAGGCGTGCGCTGCACAGTTGGGGAAGCCAAAGCTCTTCAGTGGCATCTGTTAGCAGGCCACCATCAACAAAGCGCCTCAAATGAAGTCGCCTAGCGCATTCCAAGTGGTGGTGCGAGGCAACCAGGTCCGAGACCTCAGAGTTGTGACGACCAGCACGCAGCGACGCTTCAAACAGCAGCTGTGTCGACCTCGTGCCGAGCGGCTCCAACTTTTCACGCCACTGCTTGGGGTCTGCGAGCTTAAACAGCCGCCTCAGCGTGGGCTGCGCGCACACACCCACAAGGTTGTCCAGCCCCAGGCGGTCTGCCATCAGCAGCCACTCGTGCGAGTCGCTGGGGCACCCCGAGCCGAACAGCAGGCGCTCCAGGTGGGCCTCGCAGGCCTGCAGGAATCGAAATCAGGGCAGGCAGCGGGTTACTGCAAGTCAAGTCGGGGTCCCAGGGGTGCCACGCCACCCCCGTGCCCATCCCCCTCCTTACCCTCAGCACGCCGGGCGCATCCAGCTTGCTCGCCAGCTGCAGCACTCCCTGCCAGCTGGAAATCTGCTTCTCCTTCATGGATTGCACAGCAGAAGCATCGTACAGCAGGCGCAGGAAGGTCTGCACATCCGGCAGCGAGTGCCCCTCGAGCGAGCGCTCGACGGCCGCTGCCGCGGCGGCGGCGCCGCCGCCGCCACAGGCGGTGATGTCGCCGCACTCGAACAGCGCGGTGCACCATACCCTGCTGCCGGAGGCCAGCACCTGGCTGTGCAGCTTCACGGGAGTGCCGCCGAGGCTGACTGTGACGTCGGCGGCCTCCACCAGACCCTCGGACATGTGGGGCAGGTGGGCGAGCGCGTTTGCAGGGGTGGGGCGGAGGTGGCAGCCATGGGGCTCCGGTGGCACGTGGGAGAGGTGCAGCTGCCTCCGAGGCGAGGGAAAACAGTCCACGGCCAGACCAGCGGGGGAGGCGAGCGGGCGCGCTGGGCATGCTGGCAGTGTTGGCTGTGTCACCAGGGCCGGGCCGCTCTCAGCACGCATGCCGCCCAGTATCTAGCCTGTGCCTGCCGCCCCTGTACGTGGTGCAGGTATTGGTGCTCTGCAGGAGGGCCGTCGGCGCGAGGGCTGGGTATGGTTGCTGCGTGGTGGTCCTGCCTGCACACCCGTTTCTCCACTCTCAAGTGCATGCCACCCTCTGCCTGCACAATGCAGGCAGACGGATGGGGGGCGGGGCACCTTCCAGCACCGCCGCGAGGTGCAGCAGTGGTGCTGCACATTAGCACCGCCAGACGCACAGCAGACGAGGTGAGCCTTTTCTCACTGGCGTACGGCCACGCTGCCTGCTGTGTCGCTGCCGCAGACCAGCAGCAGCAAGGTGGTGGTGGTGATTAATGATGGGGGCGTGGGCAAGGGCTGAGGGTTGCCCGGCACCTTTTCCACCCGCGGCGAGCCCACCATGCTGCACCTCTCCCTCAACTGCCCCCCGCTTGTGGGAGGAGGAGGCAGACGGCGGCACGCTGCTGGCTGACATGACGCAGGGCTGCTGCCCTGCGCCGCTGCTTGAGAAAGTGCGGGAGGCCTGCCGGCTCAGCAAGGTATAGGCAACAGCGCCAGAGCAGGGCGGCACGCGGAACGGGTGGCAGGAGCGGGCGAGCGGCTGCTGCTGTAATGCACATTAGTGGCTGTGAGAGAAGTGAGAGAAGACGACCTGGCAGTGCAGTGCAAAGGGGGTGTTGCTTTCCAGGTTGAGGGGTGGTGTTGAATAACACCAGTTGGTTTGTGTTGTGGGGGCTCTCGGGAGACGGCGAGACGCTTATGCGCCGAAGCCGTACAGGGTGCGGCCCTGGCGCTTGAGCGCGTACACCACGTCAAAGGCGGTGACGGTCTTGCGGCGGGCGTGCTCGGTGTAGGTCACCGCGTCGCGCACCACGTTCTCCAGGAACACCTTGAGCACGCCGCGGGTCTCCTCGTAGATGAGGCCGCTGATGCGCTTGACGCCGCCGCGGCGGGCCAGGCGGCGGATGGCGGGCTTGGTGATGCCCTGGATGTTGTCGCGCAGCACCTTGCGGTGGCGCTTGGCGCCGCCCTTGCCGAGGCCCTTGCCGCCCTTGCCGCGTCCAGACATGGTTGGGTTGGTGGTGGGGTGGGGTGGGGTGGGGTGGGGAGGTGTGTGGGGAGTGACTGGAGTGGAGCAGGAGGGGGCCTCAAGTAGGGGCAGCGGGAGCCAGGCTCAACTTTGGGGGCGCACACCGATCTGCAAGGCTGGGCAAGCAGTGCAAAGGGAGCAACCTGCAGAAGCACAGGCCCGGACAGCCCACGACAGGTGGGGTTGGCCGGGCACCGGGTTGGGCGCGCGCAAAGAAACGATGTGTTTCGGTCGATCGTCTTTGCATTCTCTGCAGAAAGCACAGCACGCCCCTCCACGCCCTGCCCGCCTACAACAGCGCCCGCCTTGCACCTCCCCACCACCCCTTGCCCCCACCACCCCACCACCCGGCCACCATGGCCCGCACCAAGCAGACCGCCCGCAAGTCCACCGGCGGCAAGGCGCCCCGGAAGCAGCTGGCCACCAAGGCCGCTCGCAAGTCCGCCCCCGCCACCGGCGGCGTGAAGAAGCCCCACCGCTACCGGCCCGGCACCGTCGCCCTGCGCGAGATCCGCAAGTACCAGAAGTCCACCGAGCTGCTCATCCGCAAGCTGCCCTTCCAGCGCCTGGTGCGCGAGATCGCCCAGGACTTCAAGACCGACCTGCGCTTCCAGTCCAGCGCCGTGCTGGCGCTGCAGGAGGCCGCCGAGGCCTACCTGGTGGGCCTGTTCGAGGACACCAACCTGTGCGCCATCCACGCCAAGCGCGTCACCATCATGCCCAAGGACATCCAGCTGGCGCGCCGCATCCGTGGCGAGCGCGCGTAAGCGTGCACGCCTCTGGCTGAGCCTGGTCAACCAACCAAAAACCATCAACTGGTGTTATTCAACACCACCCCTCTCCTCGGAATGCAACACCTTGCTTTTGTTTGGTGGAGCAGTGCCAGGGCTGTGGCGTGCCCGACTGCTGGGGCGTGGGTGGTCATGGTCTGTGCCTTTGCGTGCCTCTGCGCAGCGACTGCTTCCTGCCTCGCCGTCGCCGGCTGATGATGTGCACATAGCCCAGGGGAGGCAGCAACCGATGCAGGCCATCCAAACGCAACAGTAGGCAGCACAGCCTGGGCATCAGGCTGGCTCAGGCACGGGGCAGCACACCAAACAACCAGGCACTGGAGCAGCAGGCAGCACCGCAGCGAAGGAGAGCACGACAGGGAGGCGCATTGCAGGCGCAGCAGGACAGTGTGGCTGCAGCAGGCAGGATGCACAGGCAGAGAACAAGAAGGGAGCACACCACCAGGCAGCACCCAACAGGCACAGCAGCGGGCAGCAACCGCGGGTTGGCGAAGACGCAGATGCAATCAAAGCACGCAGAATCAGTGAGCAGAGCTGTCCAGGCATGACGGGAGGGTGGAACAGTAGCAGACAGAGTGCAACAGCAGGCGCCGCAGTGCAGCAGGGGCAGGCAGGGAGAGAGTTGCATTTCCAGGTTGGGAGGGTGGTGTTGAATAACACCAGTTGGGTTTTGGGGTTGGCGGTGAGGGGTGTTGCCGCCAGATCACCAGCCACGCTTAGGCGGAGGTGTACTTGGTGACGGCCTTGGTGCCCTCGGAGACGGCGTGCTTGGCCAGCTCGCCGGGCAGCACCAGGCGCACGGCGGTCTGGATCTCGCGGGAGGTCAGGGTGGGCTTCTTGTTGACGCGGCTCAGCTGGGCGGCGGCGGCGGCGATCTTCTCGAACTGGTCGGCGATGAAGGAGTTGAGGATGGCCATGGACTTGGAGGAGATGCCGGTGTCGGGGTGCACCTGCTTGAGCACCTTGAAGATGTAGAGCTTGTAGGACTCGACGCTCTTGGCCTTCTTGCCGCCCTTCTTCTTGCCGTCGCCCTTGGCAGCGGGCTTGGCGGCCTTCTTGGCCGGGGCGGCCTTCTTGCCAGAGGGGGGGGCCATGGTGGTGGGTTGGGGTTGTTGGTGGGGAGGAGTGGGGGGAGTGGGGAAACAGGCGAGGCGTGGCGCCATTGTACCCCAAAGCGCCTGCAAGTGCATGCAACTGCCCTGAGCCAACGCCAGCGCTGGGATGGAAGGCACCAGGGTGGGTCGGCGGCGCACACCCACCCTGTGCTGCTCCACCACCTGTCCCTGGCTGGCCGACAGCTGTCGCCGGCTGTGCAGTGCATTTTCGCTCGTTTCCGTTTACAAAAGCGGCCGCCCTGCGCTTCTTTCGGCACTCCCCCCCACCTCCCCCCCTACCCACCACCCCCCACCTCCAGCAACCATGTCTGGCCGCGGCAAGGGCAAGACCTCCAGCAAGAAGGCCGTGAGCAAGAGCTCCAAGGCCGGCCTGCAGTTCCCCGTGGGCCGCATCGCCCGCTACCTCAAGAAGGGCCGCTACGCCGAGCGCATCGGCGCCGGCGCCCCCGTCTACCTGGCGGCGGTGCTGGAGTACCTGGCCGCCGAGGTGCTGGAGCTGGCCGGCAACGCCGCCCGCGACAACAAGAAGACCCGCATCATCCCCCGCCACATCCAGCTCGCCGTGCGCAATGACGAGGAGCTGTCCAAGCTGCTGGCGGGCGTGACCATCGCCGAGGGCGGTGTCCTGCCCAACATCCACTCGGTGCTGCTGCCCAAGAAGACCGGCAAGAAGGCCGAGGCCTAAGCGGCTTGCTCGCTCCAGAGGCGCCCTCACCCCTCAAAAACCAACTGGTGTTATTCAACACCACCCCTCCCCTGGACAGCAACACAATGCGAAAGCCATGCATGCTGGACCTGTGCCTGCCTGCCTCGTTTTGCTAGATGGTCCAAGATGCTGTTGCATTGGGTTGGGGAGCAACGGCGCAAATGTGCAAGCATTCCAGGGTGTAAAGCAGGGCAGAGGGGCGATGGGTGGGATGGGGCAGGCAAGCGGAGGGGTGATCGCGGTGGAAAGAAGGGGCGGGGATGGGCCAAAACATGCGGGTTTTCAGCACCTTTGATTGCATGATGTACAGGCGTGTTGGAGACGTGCATCGTTCATTCTGCCCAAAGCATGGCGTCCTGCAGGAACAAGCCTCAACGGCATCAGGCTGCCAGGCCGCCGACCCGTCACTCGCGGCGCTCCCGCGCCGCCGCGCCGGTTGCAGCGCCCGGTCCGGCGGCGGCGCCCCCGCCCAGCCAGGCGGGCCCCACCCCCAAGAATTTGCCAAGGTCTAGGGCCAGGGCAGTCACATTGATGGCCTTCATCCCCAGCCACACCGCCAGCAGGTTGCCGTGAATCAAGGACGCGCCCGCCAGCACCGCCAGCGACACGCCGCAGGACACTGCAGGAGCAAGCGAGCAGGGAGTGGGTGCCGCGGCGTTGGAAGGCATGGTTGCGCCAGCGCCAGCAGGGCACAGGCAATGGCGACAGGCAGGGACGACGCCGCAGGCTTTGGCAGGCAGGAACACGGGGCGGGCGGGCGGACGGGCGGGCGGGCGCCCGCACAGACGAGCCAACTCGCCCCGCTCCCATGCTGCACCTGCTGTGCGCTTCCCCAGGTATCCTGTGTCCGACGCGCCCAACAAGCCGCCCTCCAGTACCGTGCCTAGGGCGTCCAGGGGCTGAAGGGAGGAGGAGGGGAGGGCAGGAGGCAGGGCAGCGAGCTGAGACGTGGGCGGTTGCAAGCTGAGGATCCTTGGCCATCGAGCGCACACACGGTGCACGCAGGCAGGGGCGCCACACCCCTAGCCTCCTGATCGGCACGCCCCCCGTCCCTTCACCCTTACCATGATCACCAGCAGAAGTGGCAGCACTTCGGCCTGCCAGGGGCCGAAACGAGGGGGGCAGGATGGGGCGGTCGACAGCAAGCACCCTGCGTGGCGCAGGCATGCGCGACCCCACTGCGTACAGTTCACCGGCAAGCACAAGCGCATGACCAAGGGGGCACGAAGCCACGCACCACTTCTGCCGCCACCAGGGAGTCGTCGGTGAACAGGCCGGGCAGCGAGCCGCGAGCCGCAAACAGCGCGACAGCCAGCGGCAGGCTGGCGGCCACCGCCAGCTGGGCAATGCGGGCCAGCACCTGGCGGGGGGGGGGGGGGGCATAGAGGTATGGGCGTTTGAAACTGTGGCCCTGCTGACCGCCAGCAACCTTGGGCCATTGGTGTAACCACCAGGTTGCAGCGGCGGCGCTGCGTCGCTGGCACAACAAATAAAAACATAAAACCAGCACGTGCTGCTGCTGCTACTGCGTGCTCCCAAGGGCGGGGGAGAGGCCAGCAATCGCCCGCACGGGGGAGGGAGCCAGCGCACCTCTGCAGCACGGCCCTCACGCGCGCGCGATATGCTGCTGGCGATGAGCGAGTGGGCCGTGGCTTGGAAGGCGATGAACAGCTGCATAGGCAGGAGAGGGGTGGCAGGGAGGGAGATTGAACCCTCCTCCACTTAGTGTGCTGGCCTGCCTGCACAGCCCTCCCAGTGCGCTTGCAGAACCCTCCCTTTGAGCCGTACCCCACACAAAACTCGAGCTGATCCCCCCACCTGCAGCCAGAACCCCATGAGCTGACGCAGAATGGTGTGGGCCCCCAGGTGCGTCACGCCCAGGCCGGTGGCAACTGGCGGACGGCGAGGAGGGGAGGGAGGGAGGGAGGGAGGGAGGGAGGGAGGGAGGGAGGGAGGGAGGGAGGGAGGGAGGGAGGGAGGGAGGGAGGGAGGGAGGGGGCGTGGGGAGGCAGGCGCCACCAGGGTGGTCGGTCGGGATGCGTCGCGCCTCCCTGAAATGTATCCTGCACTGCTGCATGCCCAGCCACAGCAGCACGGGGAGGGGGGGGGGGGGGGGGGGGGGGCCCACCGCCCAATCCCCCATCCATCCATCCACCCACCCACCCATACCCACCCACCCACCGGACGTGGCCACCAGCGTGGGCAGCAGCGCCGACAGGTTGTTCACCGCAAGGCTGCCGGTCATGGCTGCGTAGGGACGCACGTCGGCTGCAGACGGCAGGGCGGCCATGTCGCGCAGGTCAAACACCTGTCAATGGGTTTGATTTTGCGGAGGCGGAGCAAGGAGACGGGGGATGTGGGAGGCGTGCGCGCGGGGTGCACCAGCCGGGTGGCAGGGGTGCATGGGCACGGGATGCCAGCACAGCGCGCAGCAACCCGCAGCGCTGCCGGCGTCGCTTCCCTCCTCCTCCCACCCAACCCCGCCCCACACTCCCAAGCTGCCACCCACCCACACACCTGCTTGCGCGCCAGCAGGCCACACACGGTGGCAGCCCCCACCCACTGGGCGATCGAGGCGCCCAGCCCAGCCCCTTCGATGCCCAGGGCGGGCGGGCCGTAGAGCAGGAACGAGTCTGCTGCCACCAGGGCGACTAGGTAGGACAGGGAGCCCAGCAGAGGGATGCGCATGTCCTTGATGCCGCGGGCGGCGCCGATGGCCACCATCTGTGTGGGGGAGAGGGAGGGGCACGGCAAGGCGAGTCGGGCCAGAGGGAGGAAGGCGTGCCGTGGCACGGACGAGGGAGGGGCCCTGCAGAGGGAGTGATGCGCATGCCTGTGATGGCTACGATGTGTCCTGCGCCATCTCAGCTTAGAGGAGCGGCGCGAGGATGGGAGGTGCCGGGCAAGCATGCACCGCCACCGGGGTGCAGCGCCACCGCATGCACCGACAGCTCAAACAGGCGGAACCCCCGCCCCCACCTGCCTCTCACCATGGCAAGGGCGGCGGGCAGCCCAAAGGAGCGGGAGCGCAAGTACAGCAGCGCCCCGTCTGCCACGCCTGCGTCGCCGCCCGCCAGGTAGGCAATCACGTCTGGCGCCTTTGCCCACACAAGCGCCTGCAGGGCCGCCCCGGTCAGCAGCGCGATCCACAGGCCCTGCGCTGTCGCGCGAGAGGCCTGCACACGGGAGGCGCTCACGGTTGAGGCAGTGTGTGGGAGGGTGGGGTAGGGCAGGGTGGCGAGCAGCAGAGTGCATGCTTCTCCAGCCAGCTAGCTCCCTCACAAAGCTGCTCTCTCTTGCCTCCCACTGCTCTGCCCCGCGTCTTTTCCATACGCCACATATGCCAGGCGTGCTTTGCCAGAATCGCAGCGCAACAAACACTGAGCACAGCACCCAGCCCTCCAGCAAGCGCAGCCCCCGCCACCCTCACCAGGCGTGGGTTGTCCGAGTGCGCGGCGACGCGCGGCGTGGTGGCGATGATGAGGGCCAGGAAGAAGCCCACAGAGAACTGGAACAGCACCGTGCCCAGCCCCATGGCTCCTAGCTGCAGGGGGCGGCGGTGGGTGGGGGGGGCGTGTTTGTGTGTGTGCCACAGCAACGTGAGGGGAAACGGGCGGCCTAGCAAGTGAGACGGCAGCTGCGAAGCAAACACAGCACTGCGCCATGGAACCCAGGTGGAGAGTGCCGGAGGTGGAGGCACAAAGGGCAGCAGGTGTCACCATCGCCAGTACAGCGCCCGGGTGAGCAGCTGCCTGACACCCACAGCTACACGCGCACAAACGCTGCACGTTGCCCAAGCCTCTGCCCCACCCACACAGCAGATGCCGACCTGTGTCACGCCCAGCCTGCCCACAAGCAGCGTCTCTGCGCTCTGCTGTATGGGCTCCAGCAGGCCACCCAGCAGCGCCGGAAAGAATAGAAGCCCGATTTCTCTGTCATGCACCGATGTCAGTGCTGGCCCTGCAGCCAGCTGCGCTGCCGCCTCGCTGTAGAAGGCGGCGCGCTGCGCGGCTGGCGGCAGTGCGGAGGGCGGCGCTGAGGGCGCTGCCGGGCTCTCGCTCCGAGAGGTGGCGGCGGCGGCGGGCGCAGGCGCCGCCCCACGAGCGCCGCCGCTGCCGCCAGTGCTGGTGGCCCCAGACCTGTGTTGCGGCGGTGCCGCCATGATTTGTGTTGTTCTCCGAGGCGTAACGAAGCTTGAGCGACGCGCGGGAGGCCTCAGGCCACACAGTGCGACACCGAGCATCGTCCGGGCGCCATGTGGGGGCTCACGAGCTGGTAGCAGTGGTAGACGATCGGGGGGCTTGCGACAATCGGCAAGGGGGCGCGCGAGAGTGGCATGGGCAGAACTCCCTGATGACTCGGCTCGCCCTGCAGGTATTTGCGAGCGGTACTGAGCACTTGTCCTTGTGATCTGGAGCTCAACGCTCCGCTGCCAAAGCCCCGTCTGGCCGCAGAACGACATGCCGGCAGGGAGCTTGGACGCGTGGGTCCCTGCACCGGCCAGCAGCCGCTCTGGAGGCACCAGCAGGCAAGGCAGGGGTCGACAACAGCGCCTGGTGCCCGCAGCGTGTCACCGCTGCCTACAGCGGCAGCTGGTGCCGGCGTCGCTGCTGCACGCCGCCGCCGGTGGTGGCAGGCGCCTGGGCTCCGCGGCGGCGCTGCGCAACAGCGGTGAGGCGGCACAGCGGGAAGCTGGTGAGCAGCAGAAGGAAGCAGCTGAGCAGCAGGGTGCACAGCCACCTGCTGCCACCGAGGAGCAGCAGGAGGAGGACAGCGTGGGCGTGCGGGCGGCGCTGGCGGCGCTGCGCTTCTACAAGTCGGCCATCTCGCCGCTGATGCAGCCGGCCTGCCGGTACCTGCCCACCTGCTCAGGTGCGCAGGTGCTGGGTTGTGAAACGGTGGGACGGCGGAAGGACGGAAGAATTGACTGCAGACTGCCCCTGCCCGCCTGCCTGTGCCGTCGCCCTTCCATCCCTTGCCTGCCTGATCGGTTGCGCCACTCTGCGCTCCACCTCCCACCCCTCAGGCTATTCCATGGAATCCTACAAACGCTTTGGCGTGGCAAAAGGCACGGTGCTGACTGCCTGGCGCCTGCTGCGCTGCGCTCCCTGGGGCGGGCGAGGGTACGACCCCCCGCGCTGGCCCCCGCCCGGCCTGGAACCACTGTTTGGCGGCGCTGCAGGCGGCGACGGCGGCGGCGGCGGCGGCAGCGGCGGTGGCAGCGCATGAAGGTTGTTTTGCTTGCCGTCTGCTCTTCTGCCACGATTTTGTTTCCAGTTCATGCTACTTTGAGTTTGTGTGCTCATTTGCAACAGTTGCACTCGCGATTCCACGGCTCAGAGAAAGCAGGATGGGGTGCGACGGCAAAGGAGGGAGAGCTACAGCAGGCTGCCGGAACACTGCTCACGCCGGCTCGCCCTCGCTTGCCTCGCCCTCGCTGCCCTCCCCCTCCTCGTCCAGCCCCAGCGCCGCCATCAGCTGCATCACCATGTCTGCCGCCGCCTCCCGGCGCAGCGCGTCCGGCAGCTGCGCCAGCTGGGCGCGGTGGTCTGCAAGGAGGAGAGGGGAGGGGCGAGGTGGGCGGGGGGAAGTTGGGTGGGGTGCAGACGGCAGGCAGGCAGGGGGCAGGCAGGCGGGCGGGCAGGCAGGCGACAGCGGGCAGACAGGCGGGCAGGCCGGCGCTCCCATGCCCTGTTCCTACAGCCAGCCTGCCAGCCAGCCTGCCCTGCCCCCCAAAGCGCCACTCACTGGCCATCTGTGCAAACAATTGCTCCATCGTCTCCTCATCCTCCTCGCCCTCCTCCACCGCCGCTGCCGCAACAACGGCGCCGCCGGCGCCTGTTGCGCCTGCTGCTGCTGCGCCCGGGGCACGCATGTAGGCTCCAAAGCTCATCTCCTCTGGCTCCCCTGCTGCTGCTGCTCCCGCTGCTACATCCGCTGCCGCTCCGCTGCTGGAAGGCACTCCGTTGGCTGCTGCCGCGGACGCTGGCACCGCCTCCTCAACTGCCTCCGGTTCTCCTGCCGCTGCATGCTGCTGCTGCTGCTGCGCCGCCGCTGCTGCAGCAGAAGCGCCGCCATGCCGCGGGCTGGGTTTCAGCTGCATGCCCGGCCACATGTGGGCCTCCAACGCCTCCCTGACGCGCGCCACGCCGACGGCACCCTCCCGGCTGGCAGCTGGGTGCTGCGCTGCACCTGGCGCTGCCTCGAACTCCACCAATTCTACCAGCTGCCCCGCGCACCACTCCTCTGCTGCGGACAGCCAGGGCTGCGGTGCGCTAGCGCCGCCGCTGCCGCCTGCCACTGCCAGCCGCACGCTGAGGTCGGCGTCGCCGCCACCGGCCGACTCCCACCACGCCGCCAGCCGGTCAAAGCTGGCACGCTGTGCCGCATCAAACAGCAGCAGCACCGCCTCGTACGCGTTGCTGTCCAGGCTGATTCCCGCTGCATGTTCCACGTGGCGAAGCTCAAAGCACGCGTCGGCGGTGTAGTAGCGGGTGTCGAGCTGCCAGTCGAAAATGGTGGCGGCGGCGGCGGCGGGGGGAGCCGCAGAGGTCGGGTCGCCTCCCGCGCCCTGCGCCTGCTGTGCGGCTCCCAGCGCCGCCAGGACGCTATGTGCAGCGCCCAGATCGTCGTCGCTGCTCAGGAGGAGGATGCGGCCGACCGCCTCACCATCCACTCTCTCCATCGCGGCTGAGAGACAGTTGGAAGACAGTTCGGACAGTGGAAGGCAAAATGGGCGCAGCGCAGGAATGCGAAGAGTACAGCGGTGAATAGCTCCGTGCGGCGGCGAGTGGCAGAAGTTGGTTCCGCTGGTCGAGGACGCATGCAGACACTCTGCACTGCCTGGCTTGCTGGCCGCCCAGCCGGCCCACCAGCTTACGATGTGCATGGCACTGCTTACAGAGGAGCACAACTTACAGCGTAGTGCCTTCGGAGAGGAACAGCTCCTCCGTGGAGGCCAGCAGCTCCTCGTCGCTGTCGTAGCGCACCGTGCGGCGGTGCACGCCAGCATAAGGGAAGGGTGCTTGGAACAGGGCAAACGACTCTGTGTCCAACGCCAGCGCCAGGCAGCGCAGCGAAGGGCAGTTTACGACCAGCAGAGAGACTACGTCCAGCTGTGTGCGCAGCTGCGGTGCACAGCATGCTGGCAGAAAACCCGACACGGCCAGGCACTCGAGGGAGCGGGGCTGGGCGGCACGCTGGCCGCCTGCCGTTGCACACAGGGACATGAAGAGGTCGCTGGCCGCCAGGACGTGGGTGGGCAGCGCCAGCAAGCGCAGGCGGGAGAAGTCGAGGCGCGGGGCGGCGTCTGGGCCATGCCCGTACCAGCCTTCTGGCGCCCAGGCAAAGCGGCGCAGCGGGAGGTGGGTGAGCTCAGGCAGGGCGCCAGCGGTGATGTGGCCCGAGAGGCAGATGCTGAGGGAGGTAAGGGAGGTGAGGGCGGAGAGGGAGGCGAGCGCCGCGCGAGTGGGGCGCAGGACATGCACCATGCTTGGAGCCACGCTGCGCAGGCCAAGCTCCTCATCCTGGTGCACCACCAAATCCTCAAGCTTTACCAGCCTCGACAGGCATGGAACGTCGCGGCAGGACCACAGCCGGACGCGGCGCAGCGCGGGAAGACGTGCCAGCGCGGCGGAGCAGCCGGGCGAGGAGAAGGCGCCGTACTGTGTTACACCTGTATGTGTTCTGCGAGAGAACCACAGGGCCGTGCAGCGCCAGGGTGCGCAGCTGCGTGAGGGGCTGCAGCTGCGGGGCGGCGGTGGTGGTGGGGCGGGGTGGGTGGAGTGGGTGGGTGGTGGTGGTGGTGGTGGTGGTGGGTGGGGTGGTGGTGGTGGTGGTGGTGGTGGTGGTGGTGGTGGTGGTGGTGGTGGTGGTGGTGGTGGTGGTGGTGGTGGTGGTGGTGGTGGTGGTGGTGGTGGTGGTGGTGGTGGTGGTGGTGGTGGTGGTGTGGTGGTGGTGGTGGTGGTGGTGGTGGTGGTGTGGTGGTGGTGGTGGTGGTGGTGGTGGTGGTGGTGGTGGTGGTGGTGGTGGTGGTGGTGGTGGTGGTGGTGGTGGTGGTGGTGGGTGGGTGGGTATGGGGTGGGGTGGGGGGGGTGGGGGTGGGGGTGGGGGAGGGCGGGGGGGCACATGAGGGCGCGCCACGACAGTCGGGGAGGCAGGCAGTCCATGCAGACGAGAAGGTAGGCATCGCAGACGAGCAGGCGCCGCAGCACAAGAGGGCCGCAGCAGGCAGCACAGCAGGCAGCACGGCAGGCAACCCCCAGCCTACCAGCCTCACTGGCAGGACCTGCGGCTGCGCTACCACAGCCATGGTCCCCAGCTCCAGCCAGGTCAAAGACGGCGGCAGGCGGCAGGCGGGGTCGACAGGGAGCGCGCTGGCGACCGACATCGCAGTCAGCTCCTGCAGCAGAAGTAGCCAGAAAACCAGCGGTGGGTGGGTGAGGCTCTGTCGCAGCAGTTCCCTCCCCCCCTCAAACACGTGGGTTTGCAAGAAAGGAAAAAAGAAGCAGACTCCCTCCCTCCCTCCCTCCCACCTCGAGAGCGGTGCACTGGTCCAGCCTGCCCGCCAGCGTCAGGCAATCCACTTGGACGCGTAGGATGCGCAAGCTGCCACGCGCCAGTGGCGCCCACGCCTCCATGTGCACCTCCAGATCTCTCAGGCCCCCAAGATCTATGTCCACCCGCTACAACAGGTGCAAGCACGGCAAGAGCAGGTGCTTGTGAAGGCGGAATGCTGGCAACCGTCCGCCTCCCGTGCAGGAGGGTGCCAAGCACGACACCCCTCGCACACCCATGCGCTCACCTGCAGGCTGCCGGCAGCGCAGGCGGCGGCAAGGAGCGCCGTCAGGCTGTGCGCCGCCCGTCGCCCCGAGCGCGCCGCCTCCTCCCAGCTCTCCTCCTCGCTCTCCTCCCCGCTGTCATCCTCTGAATCCTCGCCGCTATCCTCCTGCAGCAATCAGCAGGGCCGCGCTCAGCAGTCGTCAGTCAGATTGCAGCAACACCAAAATGCACATCAACAAGCACAACACGCCAGCAGGGTCACGGCAGCCTCTGTTCCGCCTCCTATCCGTCAGTACTCCTCTCCGCTTCGTAAGCTCCCGCCGACCCTCCAGATGCACCCCTCGTCCCCTACCCTCCAGGTCAACCCTGCAGGAGACTTGTGCAGGCCTGACGTAACAAATGTGCATACAGCCCAATCCCCAAGCCTTGCCTCGCGTGCCAGCCGCCGTCGCAACGTCAGCACCTCGGTGCAGCCTGGGACATGCCTGTCGAAAGCAAAATGAAAGGAGAGCTTCTGCGTCAGCAGTCCCCTGCCTTTGCTGGCAGTGGTGGCAGCAGCAATGTGCCTAACAGCCAACCAAAATCGGCTCAGCACATGTGTGCATTCCAGGGCGTGCACACCTCCCCGTGCGTACCAGCGCAGCCAGTCCACAAATCCGCGGAAGCGTTTTGCTTTCAGCCCATCCATGTGCACATCAACTCTGCATCTGCCACTGCTGCCCTCCACGCGCCCATTACCCCCGCGGACGTGCTTGCTGCACTGAAGCGCCTCCGCCGCCGCAAAGCCTCAGGCATCGATGGCCTGCTTTCTGAGTCCCTCCTGGACGCCCCCTCCCAACTCGCCGAGCCCATTGCCTCAGCCCTGTCCGCCACCTTCCACTCCTCCTTCCCCGCCCCCCTCAACTGCCAAGTTGTGCATCCCATCTTCAAAGGCAAAGGCGACCCTCTTGATCCCAACAACTACCGCTGCCTCTCCGTCTCCCCTGTCCTCACCAAACTCTATGCCATGATTCTCGAGGCCCGCCTCGCCCGATGGGCGGAAGCCTCCTCCTCCCGTGCCCCCACCCAAGCCGGCTTTCGCCGCAACCATCGTACCACAGACCACATTTTCACCCTCCACACCCTAATCTCCCAGGCACGCGCCGAGACGCGCCCCCTCTACACCTGCTTTGTTGATTTCAAAAAAACCTTCGACTCTGTCCCCCGCTCCCTCCTTTGGCAACGCCTCACAGAAGCCGGCATTGATGGCCCCATGCTTGCCGCCCTCCAATCCCTCTACGCCTCAGTCACCGCCCGCGCCCTCTCCCCTGAGGGCCTCACCAATCCCTTCCCCTACGACCTTGGCGTGAAGCAAGGCTGCCCCCTCAGCCCCCTCCTGTTTGGCCTGTACATCAATCGTGTTGCCCCCCTAATCCAAGCAGCCGACCCCACCGCCCCCGCCCTGGCTGGCCTTGCCATTGCCCTTCTCCTCTACGCCGATGATCTCACCCTCCTCAGCACCACCCCCACTGGCCTGCAAAAGCAGCTTGACGCCCTCCACGCTTTCTGCCTCTCCTCCCAACTTGACGTCAACCTAGCAAAAACAGAAATTGTGATCTTCAACCCTCCCCGCTCCCCCACCCCCGACACCGCCGACCCCCCATCCCCCGCCACCTGGCACTTTGGCGACTCCCCCGTCACTGTCTCCGACTCCTACCGCTACCTTGGCATCACCTTCCATAACATACGTGGTCTCACCATGGCTCCCACCCACCTCCACGCTCTATACCTCCGCTGCACCGAGCTTGGCATTACCACACCATCCCTCATGTGCCGCCTCTTCGACTCCCTCATCTCCCCCGTCCTCTCCTATGCCGCCGAAGTCTGGTCCTTTGCCCCCGGCACCTCTAAAGCTCGTGACGCTGCCGAAACTCTCCACCGCCGCTTCCTCCGCCGCATCGCTGGCATGCACCCCACCACCCTCACCGCCGCCACGTACGCTGAATTTGGCCGCACCCCCCTCTCCCTCCATTGGACCCGCCTCGCCGCCAGCTACTTCAGCCGCGTAGCAGCCCTCCCCGACGAACGCCCCGTCAAGCGCGCCTTTCTGGCAGCGCAGCAGCTCGAGCAGCAGCCACGACAAAACTGCCGCACCGGCCTCGGCGCCCTGCAGCAGCACCTTACCAGCACGCTCGGGCTCGCAGCCTCCACCCCCGATGACCTGGCAGCTCTGAAGCGCCCCGATGTGCGGTATGCGACCGCGCAGCACTGGGCCGCGCAATGGTACCGCAAACTGGCGGCTGCCGCCGCCCCTGCTGCCGCCGCCCCTGGCCGCCGCAGCAGCGGCTCGCAAAGCGCAGCATACATGTCCCTTGTCCCTGCCTTCCCCTCATCCCCCCAACCCTACCTCTCCGACCCATCTATCCCCCACGAACACCGCACCGCCCTTGTCCGCACCCGCTGCGGCAACCATTGGCTCGCTGAGCACACCTCCCACTACCAAAAAACTGCCGAAAACCAACTCCACCACCACAAACCCTGCCGCTCCTGCGGCGCCCACAAATGGCCCATTGGCAAACCCCTCCTCCTCTGCGACTCTTGCGACATGGCATGGCACTGCCACTGCTTAGACCCTCCCCTCCCAGAGCCCCCACCCGGTGACTGGTTCTGCCCCGCATGCGCCTCCCTCGATCGCTGCGCCCCCACCGCCCGCGAGGCAGCCGCTGCCCGACGGGCACATGCCCTGCGCTGCCCCCATTGCCCTGCTCCCAAAGAAGACGTGGCACACTTCCTCTTTCAATGCCCCCTCTACACCACCCTCCGCACCCACTTCGCACACTTATTCCCGCCCTCAATTTCCACCCCACAGGCCTGGCTGGCCCAGCCAGCCTGCGCCCGCACCGCACAGTACCTCTCCCAATGCTATGAACTCCATTCACACACCCTTCTCCCCCCGCCCAGTCCCATGAGACCCCTGCTGGCTCCCCGTGGACTAAATGTAATTGATTGATTGATTGATCAACTGCACGCATCATGTCTGGGCCGGTGGCGAGCGTGCGCCAGCGACGGCATACCAGTGGCAGCGTGTCATATCTACAGGGGTGACGTGCCAGCGGGGAGCGGCGGTGAAGCGGCGATGTGAGGCAGCAGGGTGAAGCGGCAGCAGTGGGCGGCGGCGGTGAAGCTGCAGCAGCGGGCGGCGGCAGTGAAGCTGCAGCAGCTAGCGGCTGTGTCGTATGGGCGCTCACATCTCTGCCACAGATACAATGTCTTCAAGCTGCAGGAAGACCGCGACCAGCAGCTCGTCGGGCAGGTCGTTCAGCCGCAGCCGCGGAGGCGCCTCAGTTTGAATTTGGGCGCCGTGAGGGCACCGGCGGGCACGTGTGGAGGCGACCCTTGGCGCTACAGTTGAGCAAGAGTGCGCTCTGGCTCAGCAAAATGCTTGCCGCCGCATGGCCGCGGCCTGCTGCAACATGTTGTCACAAGCGGGCGTACCTGTGCCCTTGCACCCAACTCTTGCGTACTTCCCAAGCTGGACTCTTTCATAAACTCAACAGTGGGTCACCACAGGTTGCCTGAGAGGAACAGCGGCTCGGACAGTTCATCCAGCAGACCAGCCGCATTCTCGCAGCAGTGCAGGGCATGGGACACAAACAACGACTCAAGCAAGCAGCAGGTGTCGAGGGAGCAGAACCTGAGAGGCCTGCAAGCTCAGTACCAGTCGGCAGCATAGGCGCAGCCCCCCCAGCTGTAGCGCGGGCAGCCGTCGCCGTCGGAGTCGCTGTCGGACGAATCGTACCCGCCATCGCCATAGCCTGTTTGTGGTGGTGCCAGGGCGGGCGTTCAGAGGGCGAGTGCTGCATGCTGGCAGGCGCAGAGCGGCAGCAGCGGCAGCAGAGAAGGAGCAGCACCGCCTGCCTCACCGTCGGTGCTGCTGTCGTCGCTGCAGCAGCGCATAATTTCTTCACCGCGCTCGACCCGCAGCAGCGCACGCTGCCCGCGCGGCACCTGCGCTTGCACAGCGGGGCAGCGGGTGCAGCCCCCAGAACTAGGCAAGAAGACGAGCCACAGCGTGTGGTGCTGGCAGGCGGCATGCGAGGCGCTGCGGCGGGCACATCGCCTGCACAGGCGCATGCCTGCGAGCAATTGCGTACCTTCCACAGATAGAGCAGCACTTCGTCCCTGTCAATTGAGGTTTCGCACACCCCGAGGGCCTGCAGGCCCGCCATAGGCAGCAGCGCCTGGCAGAGCTCGGCGTCAGAGGCCTGGCTCCAGGGGGGATGGCGCAGGAGGGGGAGGTGGCCGACGCAGTGCGTGCTGAGAGAGCATCGGCAGAGGGATCAGGGAGAGGCGCCCAGTGCAGCAGGCTGGTCAACGGCGCACGACCAGCAAGACCCCGGCAGACAGTAGTCTGGCGGTACCCCCTGCTGCTGCTGCTGCTGCTGCTGCTGCTGCTGCGGCGGCGGCGGCGGCGGCGGCGGCGGCGGCGGCGGCGGCGGCTGCGGCGGCGGCAGCGGCCGCCAGTCGCTCGCCTCACCCTCAACTCCGAGTTGCCTGACAAGGCGAGGCGGGTGAGCGCGGTGGCGGTTGCCAGTGCAGGCGGCAGGGTTGTGAACTGGTTGTCCTCCAGGGACAAGCGCTGCAGGCCTGCACGGGACAACAGGTTGCCGTGCTGCTGAATCAGGACAGGCAGCACGCAGGGGTCGGTCAGACGGAGAGGCAGGCCGGCAGGCAGGAAAGGCCGGCAGGCAGGAAAGGCAGGCAGGCAGGCAGGAAAGGCAGGAAAGGTAGGCAGGACAGGCAGGCAGGACAGGCAGGCAGGAAAGGCAGGAAAGGCAGGCAGGAAAGGCAGGAAAGGCAGGCAGGAAAGGCAGGCAGGCAGGCAGGAAAGGCACGCAGGCAGGAAAGGCAGGCAGGCAGGCAGGCAAGGCAGGCAGGCAGGCAGGCAGGCAGGCAGGCAGGCGGGCGGGCGGGCGGGCGGGCGGGCGGGCGGGCGGGCGGGCGGGCGGGCGGGCGGGCGGGCGGGCGGGCGGGCGGGCGGGCGGGCGGGCGGGCGGGCGGGCGGGCGGGCGGGCGGGCGGGCGGGCGGGCGGGCGGGCGGGCGGGCGGGCGGGCGGGCGGGCGGGGGCGGGAAAGGTGGGCAGGCAGCAGACAGGTGGGGACCAGCAGGCGGGGCGTCACCCGTCAGGTAGGGCCCCTCTGGCAGGTGGCGCAGCTCGCAGTAGCTCAGCGCAAGGTCCTGCAGCTGCCGCAGCGCAACCACCTGTGTGGTGGGTGGGCGGGCGGGCAGGGAGGCGGGCAGGTGGGTGGGTGGGTGGGTGGGTGGGGGATGCTGCAAGGTGACCCAGGGCAGAGGCCCTTTGCCGAGGGCTGGCGGCACTGGGTGACATCACCCACCTCGGCAGGAACGCTGCCCATGCCAAAGTAACACCCTTCGTTGATGCAGTACAGGCGGGTGAGCTGCGGCGCCTGCTGCACCAGCGCCACAAGCCTGCAAGGGGGGGGGGGGCAGTAGCCATAGCCAGGGGGGTCAGCAGCTCCAACCTCTGCAGAGGGCCCACCCCACCCCACCCACCCCCACCCCACCCCACCCCCACCCCCATGTGCACTCCCCTCACTACATGTAGCACCCGCCAACCCACCCGTCTGGCGAGACGCCCTCCAGGCCCAGGGTGTGCAGGGCGCTCAGCGCAGCACAGCGCCGCAGCGCCTTCGGGGTCAGCCCGCCGCCAGACGTGTGCAGCGCCTCCAGCTGCACGCCGGCGGGCAGCAGCGCGGCGAGCAGCGGCGCCAGCGCCGGCGCGCCCGGCAGCTTCAGGGTAAGGCTGCCAGCGGAGTCGCCACGTGTGCCGCACCAGCACTCCTGCAGCGTCCCGCCGCCAACCTGCGGGGCAGGGCAGGGCGGCGTGGGAACTGCACAGCTGGAAACGTCCCCGGGCAGGCAGGGAAGAAGGGCGCCGCACCCGCGCCCCATCGCCGGCACCGCCGCAGGCGAGCATGCGCCAAGCCGCGCAGCGCAGCGCAGCAGCGGGAGCAGGTGGGCAGCAGCGACATGCTGCGTTTACCTGCAGGCTGGTGTGCGCGGCGCCCTTGAAGTGATACGACTGGAGCTCAGGGAAGGAGGCCGGCGGCGGCAGCGCCAGGCCGCTCTGCCGGTGGCCGCCGTCGTGCAGGCGGAGGTGGCGCAGGTGGCGCATGCTGGCTGCCAGGCCTTGCACTGGCGGCAGGGGTGCCTGGCTGGAGGCCAGCCGCAGGCTGGTGAGCGCCGTGGCGGCCTCTAGCGCCGGCACGACGCCCTCTGGCAGCGCCTCCTGCACGTCCAGCTGCAGCTTGGAGAGGCAGGGCAGCTGGCGCAGCACGCCCGGCGCGCACGCCGGGAGGGAGAGGACCCTGAGCTTGAGGTGGGCCAGCTGGGGGAAGAGGCGCGGCAGCGATGCCGCCACCTCAGCCGGCAGCGGCTGCAGCGGGTACTGCTCGTTGCGCCGTGCGTACCCTTCGCCCCTGCTCTGCCCGCCCAGCTGCAGGTGCAGCGACTGCAGCTGCGGCCCCGCCAGCGGCAGCAGCTCCGAGAACAGCCACGGGTGCCGGGGGGGCGGCGCGTGGCTGCCTGGACCGCCCGGGCTCTCCGGGTGACGGAGGCCGGAAGGTTCTGGCACCGTGCACTCCACGGCGGCGCGGTCGGAGAGCTGCAGCCGCCACAGCAGGCCGCCGACGCGGGAGAGCAGGGCACGCTTTCCCTCGAGCCACCGCCGCCTGCGCGCCCCGAGGCCATAGTGGCACAGGCCGCTGTCCACGTATGCGTCGCACTGCAGGCTGACAGTGTCCCACAGCGCCGGCTCGCTGTAGATGACGTCCCTGAAGCGCTTGCAGGTCAGCGTGGCGGCGCGCCTGCGGGCGGCGGGAAGCGGGCGGCAGCGGCGAGACGGTGGCGGCGGCGGCGGCAGGGCGGGTGTGCGCTCGTCACTCAGGGCGGGTGTGCGCTCGTCACTCGCTTGCTTGCTTGGGAGTCCAGCAGCACCAAGATGCGGCCGAGCAGCGGGTCGGGCAGGTCGCCCAGGCCCGTGGAGTGGTTCATCTGTGCTGCCAAGAGCGCCTGCAGCTCAACCCTGGAGAGGTAGGGCTAGTACTGGAGGTGCGGCACGATCGACAGGTGGCGCTACGTGGGCAGGCGTGGCCAACTGGACAAGTGCGCGACGACCGACCGCCTGCAGCGGGCGGCGGGATGGGTGCCGTGGCGGCTCGCAGTGGTTGCGCCGAGGTCGGTAGCACCGAGCCCATGCCCATGATTTCAGCTGCACAATCCGATTGATTCGCTAACATGTGAGAAACAGAGAAACTGATGGGCCCTTAGGTACATGAGGGCCAAGTGCGCACTTCTCACCCACGTCGGGCTGCTCAGTGCGCGCAAGTGCTGGTGTGAGAAGGACTAGCAAACAACTCTGAGGGCATATAAATACAAGGGGGAAAAGGACGAAGATATAATTGGATACAGGAGAGAGGTTGGTTGTTGGAGAAGCAGAGAGACGGGATGATGGAAAGGGAAGGCGGTGCTCAATACCAGGCGGCTCAGGCGTTGGCCGCCAGCGCACGAGTGGCGGCCACTCAACCGACCAGCTGTGCCTGCTGCACGTTTAACTCATCACACACGCACCACCCGCTTCGCGCCGGTAAGCGCATCCCGGATGACCAGCTCCTGCAGAAGCAGCGACGCAGCAGGGGTGGGCTTAGGTTGTACAGCGGCGGCAGCAAACGGGCAGGATCTCCTCCGGAGCCTCCGCAATGCCGCAGCGCCCCCCCCACAGCGCTCTGGTCTGGCACTCACACCGCCAGATGTGTAAAGTGGAAGAGAGGAGGGTGATGTGACTGCCACAATGACCATTGATTGATTGATTGATTGATTGATTGATTGATTGATTGATTGATTGATTGATTGATTGATTGATTGATTGATTGATTGATTGATTGATTGATTGATTGATTGATTGATTGATGATTGATTGATTGATTGATTGATTGATTGATTGATTGATTGATTGATTGATTGATTGATTGATTGATTGATTGATTGATTGATTGATTGATTGATTGATTGATTGATTGATTGATTGATTGATTGATGATTGATTGATTGATTGATTGATTGATTGATTGATTGATTGATTGATTGATTGATTGATTGATTGATTGATTGATTGATTGATTGATTGATTGATTGATTGATTGATTGATTGATTGATTGATTGATTGACCGGTGCTGCCTCCGGTGGCAGCGGGCACAAGTGCAGTCCGCACTTGGCGCTCCGCAATTGGGCAGCACTGCAGACAGTGCAAGCCACTTGTAGCTACCTCCCTACCCCAGCGCGTGCTTCCTTTTTGCAAGATGGTAAGTCTCGACGGAGCACCCACCATCTGAAAACCACCTCTCGATGCAGAGTAGACGGGTATGCAGGGCCCAGCGGGCGGTGCTGCAGCAGCATGCTGGCGGCGGCTGGCGGCGGCGATATGGGACATGACTTGCGCGGCACCCACGCTGCACATTTGGTGCCATGCACTGCGCAAAACTTCCTGCCAGCAGCCGGCAGCATCCCGTGCAACCAGCGCGGCGCGCCATGACTGGTCCGCGAGCTGGGAGCGCACAAGCAGCAGGAGCGCCCGCCCAGGCGTCCTGCGCAGGTGTGTCAGCGGTTGCCGGATTTGATTGCGAGCGCGCCGCCTGCCCCTGCCACCACCACCGCCGCTCGCTGCCGCTCACCGCCGCCCAGGCCTACTCGCCCGTCGCAACCAACGTTGCAGGCAAGGCTGTGCGGCTCACCGCTGGCGATGTTGCAAGCGGGAAGTTGCTGGAGGGCATCTCCACCGTCATCCTTGACTGCGATGGCGTCCTGTGGCGCGGCGCAGACCTGCTACCACGCACGGTCGAGGTGAGCGAGGGTCGACCTGTGTGAATGCTGCAGCAGGTGCTGCACCCCAGGTGAGGAAGGGCCTAGAAAACGGCGGTGCAGCCGTGCTGCCGAAGCAACATTCTCGTGCAGCGCAGCCTTCCTCCCGTCGTGTTGCATTTACCCGGGCACATTTAACCCAGGTTTACACTCTTCTTTTGGAACTCCACCTCGTCCTCGCGCTCGCTGCCGCCACCTCCCCCCCCCCTGCGTCGCTCGCAGGCGCTGCAGCGCTTTCGGGCGCAGGGCAAGCGCCTGTTGTTCCTGACCAACAACGCCAGCAAGTCGCGGGTCCAGTACGCCCAGAAGTTCCTGTCCCTGGGCATCGAGGTGGGGAAGTGGAGCTGATCGGGGTGCAGAATGTGCCTTGGGAGGTTGGTAACAGTGGAGAAGGCGTGGGGCGCAGGGGGGAGCGCGGAGAGCGGATGGGGCTGGCAGGCCAGCCCGAGGTGGCGGTCGCGCAGAAGGCGGCCTGTACTGCCGAGGCTAGCAAACCCTCTCCCATGTCGCCTCTTGCGCATGCAGGTGGCGCCCGAGGAGATCGTGCCTGCCTCCTACACCGCCGCCGCCTACCTGGCAGGCGTGCTGGCAGGCAGCAGCAGCACAAGTGGCAGCCTGGAGAGCAGCAGCACGGAAAGCAGCAGCAGCATGCACGCCAGCAGCAGCGGCAGTAGTTTGGAGGGCAGCATGGACGGCCAGCCTGGCGGCCGGCGGGTGTTCATGCTGGGCACGTCGGGCCTGGGTGATGAGCTGGCGACAGCTGGCCTGGATTACGTCACCTGGGAGGGCCTGGTCAGCAGCGACAGCGGCGGCAGCAGCAGCGACGGCGGCGGCGGCGGCGGTGGTGGCAGCAGTGGCGCCGCGGCGATGCACGAGCAGTGGAGCTCGGCGACGTTTGGCGAGCTGCAACTGGACGCCAGCATTGGCGCCGTGCTGGTCGGCTGGGTGAGAGGGCACGCTGGCTGCTGAGGAGCATGACGTGGCGGCCAGCTGGCCTGCACAGCTGCTTGGGGCGCAGCAACGTTGCTGCGTTGCGGTTGACACGCGCTGCAGCGTCCACACACCTAGTCCTGCTCACCGCCGTCCTTGCTCCACCCTGTCCCAAACACCACCCATCGCCCTGCCCGCTCCTCCTCAAAGCTGCGCCACGCGCCCGCGCTGCTCGACAAGCTGCTCGGCGGCTCCGCCCTCTCCTCTCGCTCCGACCCTCTGCCCACCCCGCCCTTCCCTTGCCGCCCATCAGGACCCAGCATTCTCCTACGCCAAGCTGTGCTACGCGTCGGCGCTGCTGCGCGAGCTGCCCGGGGTGCATTTCGTGCAGACAAACCCGGACGACGCAGGTGCGACACAGCTGCCTGGGCTCGTACCGTCACGACGTGCATGCCGCGATCTCTGGCAGGGGCGGCACCTGAAACGCTCGTGTGGGGCGCTGCATGTGACGAGTCCAACTCATCTGCTGCGTTGTCCACGTATGCATGCTGCGTTGTCCACGTATGCATGCAGACCGCATGGGCGACAGCGGGCGCATGATGCCAGGCACCGGCTGCCTGGTGGCCGCTGTGGAGGCGGCGTCTGGCAGGTGGGCAGGGCTGCGTTGCTGCGTTGCTGAGTTGCAGGGCTGCTGCGTTGCAGCAGGGCAGCGCGGCCTGGGGCAAGGAGCGGCGGCAACACAGGCAACTCCGCGCCCAGACAAGCTGCCATTGATTCTCCCTCCCTCACCCCCCACCCCCCCACCCCCCTCCCTACCTCCCTGCTGCCACAGGCGCGCCTTCAATGTCGGCAAGGGCGGCGCCTGGCTGCTGCCCTGGCTGTGCCAGAACCAGCGGCTGCAGCCCTCCGAATGTGCCATTGTGGGGGACCGCCTCGACACCGACATATTGCTGGGTCTGCAGGGCCGGCTGGGGCTGACGGTGCTGCCGCTGACGGGGGTTACCACCGAGGAGGACCTGGCTGCGGCCCACCCCAGCGAGCTGCCGCACTATGTGGTGCCCAACCTGGCCGCGCTGGCGGGCCTGCCCACCGACGAGTGATGGACCTTGGCCTGCAATTGCTTCTTGACATCGGTTTTCTATGACACCATTTGATCACCTACACTCACTGTTATGTGAAACTGACAATAGGTGATGCCACGAGCAGCATGCATCGGTCGCCCCGCTGCGCTCTTGGCGTCGCCGCCACCCCTTCGACTGGAACACCGGCTGTAGCTGTTCGCCATTCGTGCCCGGTGCTCGTCCACTGTCACCACCAGTCACCAACCTCGATCAGCTCCTCCAGCGCGATGCAGCACCACACCGCCTCCGACTCCTATCAGGACACGCCGGTCTACTTCCAGATCGTGGTTCTGGAACGACAGATCTTCGCCTGGGTCGGCGTGGCGCCGCCCCGCCTCGCCAACCTGCAGCTGGCGATGCCGACCCGTCTGGTGAGCCGGCAGCCGCCGCCTGTCCAGCGTCTGCGGGCTGGCTTACTCCCACCTGATATTGCAGCACCGCATCCCTGCATCAGGGGCTGCATACCACTTGATTGGTACTGGGACGCCGGGCCTCTGCTGCACTTGAAGCGCTACGCATCGTGCCCGCCTGCGCAGACATGCCCGTCCAACCCCTCCCGCTGCGCAGGACCCGCTGCCCTCTGCCACGTCCCTGCTGGGCTCTGCCGACGACGAGCTTGCCAGCATGTCGCAGCGGCTATGTAAGTGAAGGACAGGGCAGGGTGTATCAACAGTGGGAGGGCCAGCAGGCTTGTGACGGCGGCGCAATGCCCTGCATGCCTGCACCACCCCGTGGTCCCACCCGGCCGCACATCTCGCTCATCTCGCTGCCCACTGCTGCGCAGCCAAGCGCACGGGGCGGTCTGTGGCGCTGTCTGTCAACCTGCCTGCCAACCAGCCGCTGATGCGTGCATTTGCAGAGAAGCGGCTGCTGCAGGAGCTGCGGCAGCTGCAGCTGGTGAGAGTACAGGGGCTGGGCTGCACGTCTAGGGGCTTGCAGAGGGAGCTGAACCGCTTCTTTTCAGTGCGGCACGCCATCGCATGCTGTCGCCTGCTGCACAGCTGCTGTGCCTGGCTGACACACACGACACCCTCCTCTGCCCGCTGGCCTGCAGGTGCAGCAGGCTGGGGAGCTGAGCTTATCTTGATGCGGCTTGTTGCGATATAATTGGCAAAACGATGGAACCAACATGTTGCATTGTTGTGACACCGAATCCAACGAAATGGAAGCAGCAGAGGATGCGGAGCGGAGTCAATGAGCGGGAGAGCAAACGCGAGCGGAGGGTCACAGGAGAGCAAGCAGGAGTGGGTAGGCTGGGTTCACAGCTCTGAGGGCTTGCAGCTGGCATGCGCAGCTCGCAGGCTGGCATGGCTTGGAGTCGCAACCAACATGGCAGCACCGCCGCTGTTGCCAGGCTGCTGCCCCTTGAGGCACTGCATGCGCTGCCAGGGCTGCTAGCGGCAGAAGCTGCTGCAGGGTGCACAGCGCCGAAGCCGCTCATTCAAAACTCGTCCTCGTCGCCAGCGGCGGCGCCGCCTCCATAGTCTGAGTCAAAGTCTGTGGAAACGGGTTGAGGGGGGGGGGCGCCAGCAGCAGGTTGCGCAGTGCTGCAGGCAACAGAATTGCACCCTCGTGCAGGCCTGCCGCCACCATTAAGGGGCCCTTCCGGGTGCGGATGCGGGCAACAGAGCACTGTGCCCTCGTACAGGCCCGCCGGCACCACAACGGGGCCCTCCCTGGCAGCAGGAGAGACGCGGCGCGGCGGCGCCGCCAGCGCGCGCACACCCTGGCAGCGACGGACGGGTGCGTTGCGGCTCACTGCTCACCTCGTGACGAGGCACCGTTCCCCGCTGCCCCCAACACCAGCTGCTTACCCCCCAGCTCATCGTCAAAGTCGCTGAACTCCGCCGCCAGCAGCGCGGTGCCGTCGGCGGCGACGACGCCGTCCCCTGCCGACCCCGCAATCGCCGCCAGGTCTTCCTCGTGGATGAGGGCGCCGATGGACTCAAAGTACTCCTGCCGGGAGTGAGAGTCGGACAAAGAGCGGGGGCGACGTGCGGGTGGGCGGGCGGGGTGGGCGGGTGGGCGGGGGGTGCGCCAACCGGCGGCAAGGGAGTGTGGTGCTGACGGCGAACCTGGGCCAGGCATGGCCCCTGCTGCCGGCTGTAGAGCTTCCCCCAGCCACGTGCTGCCTGGCCGCCCTGCTGCCGGCTGTCAGTTGTGCAGCCCCTCCCTCAACCACGTGCTGCCCATCCAACCCACCTCCGGCTCCATGCGGTAGCCACCCCCCTGCGCCGGCGCGTCTGCACAGCAGGAGAGCGACAATGCGGCGGCAGGGCCAGGGGTGGGAGCGGCTTGGCGGGCTCTCCAGGCAGGCAGGGGGCCCCACGCGTCGCGTCAACCCAGGTGGCGTGCAACATACATGGCAGGCAGGCAGGCAAGCTCCGACCCCGCCCACACCACCCCCCTCCCCCTCCCCCCCTCCACCTGCCTACAATCTCCTTGGGGTCGCGCACAAACACCGCCACGTCGCGCGGGTCCGCGTTGGTGCCGTTCATTGTGATCAGGTCCCAGATCTCCTGCGCAAGGGGGGGGGGGGGGGGGCGCGGGGCCGGCAGAATTGCTTGCGGCGTCCAGCGCTGCAGCTTGCTGCAAGCAGCAGTGCTACAGCGGGCGTTTGTCCCTCCCGGCAAGCACGGCGACCTGGCGCCGGCACACGCGCCCCCTCCACACCCCACGCTGGTGCCCCACCTTGTGGGTCCACTCCCGGTAGTGGGGGTCGGTCGGGTCCCCCGTCTCCTTGCAGCGGATGTCGGAGCGCCAGTCGGCACCCAGCGAGGGGTAGTGTCCCACCGCTGCCCGCCGTGCGTTCCACGCTGCAGCAAAGGAGGCAGCAGAGAGGGCGTGAGGCGGGGCGGGACGGGGCAAGGCAGGCAAGAGCGGTTCAACCTGCACACCGTCGGCAGGCTCCGACAGGTCGGTTGCCGCGCAGCTGCCGTGCCGCCCACCTGCAGGCTCCCCCCTTCCCCTTCCCCCCGCGCGCCCACCCACCCTCGCGCTGCTTCTGCTGCCGCTTCCGCTTCTCCATGCGTGCCCGCAGGTCCCACTCGGTGAGCTCCGGCTCTGGCTTGCGGGGCATGCGGTCATTGAGATGCCGCGCCACGTCGAATTGCCGCTCCGCCGGCGGCAGCCCCACGCGCTCCTGCGCTGCGGCACGCAGCTGGCGCTGCAGCCCGGGCAGCTGCGCCAGCAGCTCCTCTGCCGTGAGCGCCGCCGCCGGCTCGCCGCCTGCCGCCGCCGCGTCCGCCGCGCCCTGCTGCCGCTGCTGCTGCGGCTCCGGCGGCGCGGCGGGCTGCCAGGCACGTAACGTGCGCTGCTGGCCGACCTTGAGGTAGGGCAGGGTGCTGCACGGTCAGGGAAAAAAAAGGAGTGGGCGGCATGAGCAAAGCGGTGCTGCGACGGGCGAGGAATGGGGCGCAGCACACACACACACGCGCACGAACCATGCAGACGAGAACGCGCAGCTGAGGGTGCAAGCAGCCAAGCAGAGCGGCACACAACAGCAGGAGCCAGGCACAGAAGCAAGAGGGCAGGCGGCGCGTGACGCACCCGGCCGCCCGCTCGCGCTCCTCGTCCTCCTCCGCCACCCGCTGGATGAGGTCAAACACCGTGTCCTCGCCCGTCAACCCGGTCTCCTCTTCCTCCTCGTCCTCTGGCAGCGCCTCCTTGGCGGAGTCGCGGGCTGGAGGCACCGGGCCCCGCCTGCGTTGCGGCTGGCAGGCGCTAGGGCGCCTTGACGCCGTCCAGAACGCACATCGTGAGCTGCTTGGCGTGTGGACAGCGCGAGGCCGGACTGCTGCGGCCGCAGGCGCACATGCCGTGGCACACACTGCGGGGCGCGCCGGCACGGCTGCCATGGCGCTCAAAGGGTGCTTTAAAGGTGCCCGAGTCGAGCAAATGTCCGCGCACAATGCATGCGGGCGCAGAGCCTATGCAAAGGCCTTCGATTGCCACTTGGCGTCCATGTACCCTTGTCTACCGGACACGCTTCTTGCCACGCCCTCCGCTGGCCAGCCGTCAGATCCTTGTTGTAATAGCCCACCTGCGCGGGTCCCGAGCCCGGTCAGCAGCCCTCCGCCAGGGCCACCAGCGGGCTTGTGAGCAGGGCGCGTTTCACGCCCCGGCTTCTCGTCACAGCGCTCTACCGACACATAGCTGCGCTTCAAGCGGCCGACAACCCTTCGGCGCCTGCTGAGCGCCCCAACAGCCGCGGTGGGGCTCGGTCGGCCCGCCCCGCAGCATCCAGGCCGCCCGCCAGGATGGCCAACGTCACAGACGTGCTGCTGCGCAGCCAGGCGATCTACAAGAAGTGAGCCTACCACGGGCAGCGCCGCTGCCGCCCCCCGTCGCTGCCCGTCGCCGCCGCTCTTGCCCGTCCTCCCGCCCGCCCGCCTGCCTGCCTGAACCCAGCTGTCGACCTTGCAAACCTGCAGGTACGAGAAGTATGACACCAATGCGGCGACGCGTGAGAAGACGGATGACCCCTTCATGGACGAGCTGAACATGGTGGCAGACCGCGTGCAAGACCTGCAGCTGGTGCGTGTGCTGCGGGCACGCGGTAAAAATAACAGATCGGCAGTGCACCAACTGCAGCATCGCACACATGACAGCCGTGCGCTTGCAGGACGTGCTGCACCCCACTGCATCGACTGCTGCCCACAACCTCCCACGTCACCCGGCTGCACACCGCTGCGTGCGTGTGGTGTGCTCCCTGGGCCGTCGATGCGCATGCCCACCAGTTGTGCCCCGCCCTCAACCACCCCCCCCACGTGCACTCAGCGTTCCGACGAGATTGCGAATGAGAAGAACCGCGCGCTCAAGGCGGCGCTGAACGCAGAGCTGCGCAAGACCAAGGCCATGCTACTGGAGCAGGTGCGTCAGCGAGTCGCCCTGCACGGCCGGCCTCAGAGTTACCTGGACAGGGGACCGCTGCAATGCACCGCCTGCCTTGACCACGTGCGCACCCACGCCACCTGGCCCTGCGCAGGCCATCCCGCTGCTGGAGAAGATGGCCAAGAAGGGCAAGGGGCAGACGCCGGAGAAGATCCAGGCCCGGCTAGGACTGGTGCGCTTGCGGGCGAGCAGCGTGGACAGCGGAGCAGCGAGGGCTCATCGAAAGGAATGCAGCGGCTGTGTTTGTGTCGTCAAGGAGCGTGCAGTGGCACCTGAGCCACCGCACCTGCAGAGGGTGCTGTGCTGCCCCGCCTGCCCAAGGGGTGCACCGCCGCCGCAGACGCACCTGCTGTCTGCGTGCCGCAGGTAGAGGAGCTGCGGCAATCGATAGAAGCAGTGGCAGACGGCGTCACCTCGGCGCGAAAACCGCAGCGGGTGCGTGGGCAGAGCCGGCGACGGGGGCGCACGCAGGTGTCGGGGCAGCGGGCCTGTCGTGCGCTTGCGGCAGATGCTTGCAGCTATGTGCGCCCGTCGGCCAAGCGCTCACAGCAGGCTACCCCGTGAACCCCTTGCTGCCCTGCAGGCCTTCACCGGCAGCCCAGCGCGCGGCGGCGAGCTGACCATCAACCCTGCGGAGGTGGACGGCCGCTCCGGCAGCACAGACTACTACAAGCACACCGACGACACCCGCGCGTTCCAGCAGGTGCTTGGCGTGGGGCCCAGGCACCTGGGGCTTCGCAGCGCTTGCGGGGAAACAGGCGGCAGCGGCAGCAACGGCGGCAGCAGCAGCAGCAGCAGCAGCACTTGACATCGCTTCCGGCCCCTGGCCTGTGCCCTTGCTGCGCCCTCCGCTAGACCTTCCCTTTGCGTGCATCTCTGTTCCCCGCCTGCCGCAGGAGTGGTCCGAGGCCAAGGCGCGGCAGGACCAGCAGCTGGAGGGCATCGAGACGGGGCTGGGCCACCTCAAGGAGATTGGTGCAGCCATGAACGAGGAGCTGCAGCGCCACGACATCCTCATCACTGAGGTGGGTGCTGGCGCTGGTGGTGGTGGTGATGGCGGTGGTGCAGCCTATGCTGCCTATGCCGCCGCCGCCGCCGCTCCCCCAGTGTTGTAATTGATGTTGTCGGGCTGCAGGTGTCGTGTCCCTGTCCCTGCTGCTGCTGCTGCTGCGCTCACAAGCTGCTGCTGCTTCCGCTGCGCTGCCCACAGGTTGATGAGAAGATGGACAAGGTGACCAAGGAGCTGCAGACCAACAACATGCGGCTCACGGGGCTGGTCACAAAGGTGGGGGTGGGTGGGTGGGTGTGGTGGTTGTGGGGTGGGGTGGGGTGGGGGTGGGGGGTGGGGGGCGCGGGGGGGGGGCGGGGGGCTCGGGTGGTGTTGGGACCAGGCATCGCCGGGGGCGGCAGCACATGCGAAGCGGCTTGCTGGTGGATGGCTGGGGTGGCATGGGGTGGGGGTGGGGTTCAGGGGTATGCTGGACCGATGCCGATGCCGATGCCGCAGCAGCCGTGCCTGCCCCAGCTTGCTGTCGCTCACAGCCCCCAGGCTCGCCCCCTCTCCTACCTCTGTATAGATGCGGTCGACGCGCAATTTCATCGTAGACATTGTGCTCCTCTGCATCATCCTGGCCATCGGCCTCTACCTCTACACCTTCCTCAAGTGACGGCGCTCACGCCCTGCCTGCCACGCGGGCCTGCCCGCCCGCCTGCCTGCGGGCCTGGCTGTGCCGCCGGGAAGCCGCAAGCGGGCGGCGCCTCTGGCGTCAGCTGCTGCTTGCGAGCATCTGCCCGTCTTGTGCAGCTCCCGGTGGTGCACTCGCCGCCCCTCGTCCCTGACGGCACGCCCCCTGGCCGCTGCGCGCCCCGCCGCTCGCTGCCATTCCCCTGGTCGCGTACCTGTATGCTGCTGACCTTTCGTTCCAACATTGCGCTCTGTGCTGCTCGCTTGCCACCTCCTGCCCCCTCTCCCTCCCTTGCTGCCCCTCAAGTTTGGTGCCCGCTTTCCCTCTTGCTGCTGCGCTGCCTGCGGTAGCAGGCAGCTGTGAATTACAACCTGGTTCACTCGCTTGCTGTGAGGTCGTGCGCTGATGCGTGCTCACATGCATGGGCTCGCGTGCATGGCTTGACACAATCATGCAGCAGTGCTGGCATGCTGGAAGTGCAGGGCGTGAGGCTGGTGCGGCTGCCGTTGCCCGTATTTGTTATGGCACGGGGCTCAGCAGCTGCGGCGGCGTCGGTCGAGCGGTTGAGCGCTCCTAAAAGGGATGGCGAAATGGGCAGGCCGACGGGCCGCTGTTCACGTCACTCAAGCCAGCAGGGCCAGCAGGGCGGCGCCCGCGAGCAGACACGCCGGCAGCCGCGCAGCGCCGTCGAGGTGGCGGGAGGGGCCATGTCTACGGGAGCGGCGGCGCCCGCATCGGTGCCGGTTTCGGCGCCGCCGCCAACCAGCGCCGCAAGCTCGTCAGGCGTCAGGTCGATGGTGTTCTCGTCGTTTACCTCCATGCCGATGCCGCCCTCCAGCACGGTGTCAGCGTTAGAGTTGCCAAAGATGCCTGAAGGCACAAGGGAGGGTCGGGGTGTGGTTGGTGTAAAGGGGCGGGGGCGAGGCTTGCAGCAGCGACGGCGGTGCCTGCGCACCGCCCCCCTCTCTCGAGCTCACCGACAATGGCCTGGTTGGGGTCGCTGGCCATGCGGGCCACCACAGCGCTGCAGGGGCCGAGGCGGGCGGGTGGGTGGGTGGCACCGTGGACGACGGCGAGCGGTCGGGAGCCGGGTCGGGCCTGCCTGGACCCCTGGCCATTCCAGCACGGCGATGCCCCTCCCCCATGCCCCAAATCTCACAGTGCGGTGTAGTTAATAGCGTCAAAAATATCAATGTATCCCAGCTCCACCGTCCCGTCGGTCAGGCCCTGCGCCAGCTCATCCAGCACGGTCTGCAGGCGTTCAATCGATCAATCAATCAATCAAACACTTGACAAGTTGGAGGCGCACGCCGTGTGCACATGGGGTGAGGCGGGGGCCAGCGGGAGGTGGCCTTCCTGCATGGCTCTCCCCCACTTGCCCAGAGCACATGCACAGGCGCTCCTTGTGCGGACAAACGCTTGCATGCACCCCCCGGGCCCGCCAGTCACAAGCAGCCTCACCCGGTTGGTCTCGCCCCCCTCAATGGGCGCATAGTCAGGGGAGGAGGTGTTGACGAACAGGGTCATGACCACCCGGCCAGGCGGGATCCTGCAGAGGGGGGGGGGGGGGGGCAGGACGAGGGGTGGTGGGGGTGGTGGTGGTGGTGGGGTGGTGGTGGTGGGTGGGGGTGGGGGTGGGGTGGGGTGGGGTGGGGTGGTGGTGGTGGTGGTGGGTGGTGGTGGGTGGGGTGTGTGGGTGGGTGTGTGGGTGGTGGGTGGTGGGTGTGGGTGTGGGTGTGGGTGTGGGTGTGGGTGTGGGTGTGGGTGTGGGTGTGGGTGTGTGGGGGGTGGTGGCGGTGGTGGGGGGGTGGGGTGGGGGTGGGGGGGGGGGGGGGCGCTGCAGGCGCGGAGCTGATGCTGCATGTGAGAGCCGCACTGCTGCGCCGCAAGCTCGCTACTAGTAGTGCTGCGCAGTGCAGCCGCTTCCCCTCGCACCTTGTGCACGGTGGTCAGTTGTGCACGGTGGTCAGTTGTGCACGGTGGTCAGACCCACGTTTTCCACGTTGTAACCTGCGCAGGAGGGGGGGGGGGGCATTCCTCTGAGGGCCGGCCAGCATCACTGCGGGGGCGCTGGTGGCTCGGCCTGCGGTGCAGGAATGCCAGCAGCCCGCTCCGCCCGCCTGGTGCACGCTCACCGTCCAGCTCCCACGACCAGAGGTTGTCGGCGTGGAGGGACACCTCGGCGTTGTGCTGGCTGGAGAAGGTGACGCCGCCGTTGGAGGATCCATGCCCTCGCGTTGCGCCTCCGCCTGAGGGGGGGAGGGAGGGGGCGCACGCCGCGCGGGTCGCGGATGGCATGGGTTGCGGAGTGCACGGCGGATCATGCTCATGCGGCGGATGGCAGCCCCATTGACCCGCCCCTCTCACCGGTACCAGCCCCAGAGGGTTGCCAACCACCGCCTCGGGCGTCAGCGACGCCTGGAAGCCTTCAGTCTAAAAGGCGGTTGGGCGGCAGGGCATGTTGGAGCGGCGAGGGAGGAGGTTTCGGGACTGATGCTTTCCGGCCGGCAGCAGCTTGCGGCTGCGGGCTGCGCTTCCAGCCCCGACGACCTCGCACCCTCCGCGCGCGCGCCAACTTGCCTGCAGGTTGGGGTCGAGCCACGGCTGGGGGGCCGGCGCGGGCGCCTGCGCCCACGCCGCCGCCACGCAGAGTACAGCCACAAGGAGCAGTGACTTCATGTTGCTCATGCTCAGGCCTGCATGGCATCCAGGAGAGGGTTGGCAACAGGGCTTCCTGTGTGTGAGGTAGATGTGCTGCAGCAGTTGGCGACAGCTGATCATGAGCGGCAGCCGATGCCGGTCGTCGCGAATGATCAAAAGTCCACAGCAGCGACCGCGGGCTGGTGGCGCTCTGGGTGTCGCTCTGCGCGGTTCTCCGGCGTGAGCTGTGCTGTGGGCAGCCTCGGCAAGCGCCGCACTGCCAGGAGCTGCTGAAGAGTGGGCGGGCAGATGGACGGGTCCGCACTTGCCTGCAGTGTCGCAAGTGACCTGTGCGGCAATCTATGAGTGGTAAGTAAAGGTGGCAGGCTTGAACCGCCGCAAACTCGAGGCGCAGGATGCCCGGTTGCAGCCTGGGGCGGTAATAAATGCCCTGCAGATCCGCTACGCCGCATTTGCCGGCTGGCGGACTTGTGTAGAGCGCGCGATGGCAGCAGGCATCGCAACGGAACACCGCAGCGCGCCTGGGTGGCTCTGAGGATACTGGCGGCGGGCGCCAGCCTGGCGCCCCCCCCCCCCCCCTGCCGCCGTCGGAGGAACTGCATTTTGTTTTCTTGGTAACTTGTCCTGCGAGTTATCTGCAGTGTGATTTTAACTGCACTGCAGTGTCGGCTGTGTGGGGTGTGCTACCGCACTAGCCCTCCGCAGACTCCCCTTGATGGGTGCACGCGGGCGCACGTCACTCGTGAGGTGATCACCGACGTCGGGGCGGCTGTGCGCATGCGGGGGTACATGCCGGAAGCTGATGCGTGCTCACAAGGTACACGGGCTCACGTGCATTTAGAGGCACGTTCAGGCACCGTGCTTGAAATGCAGGGCGCGAGGGGTGCGACGGGGTGTGGCTGGGGTGCACAACCAACCATCCAATCCCGAATCAAGGATCGGTGCTGCAGCCTGAGGACATCATGTCGTATGGGGCACCTGCTTATGGAGTGAGTGAAGAGACGAGCGGGCACTTGTGTCGTGTGGTCGACACGGGCACAGGTGTCTGTCAGTACCGACCGCCCCGTTGCCAGCCAGCATGCCTCAACCTCACGCAGACAAGCTCAGCCGTGCGCATCATCACCCACGCACGTCGATCCACCGCCGGCGCCGCCAGCAAACAGCACAACCACCACCAGCGGCAGCGCCAGCGGCAGGCGGCACGCCCAGGCTGTAGGCCGGCCACTCATGGTTCAAAACGGTTGTGTCATGCCAAGGGGCCGGTCATACCAATAGGCCCTGCAGGAGGAGTGGATGGGGGACAGGGCAGGCAGGCCGTGCGTGGCAGCTGAGTAGCGGCCAGCGCTTGCCGCTGCGGCGCCCCGGCGGCGGCACTGCCCAGGCGGACCCTGCCCTGGCGCAAGCCTCTGTCGCTCCCCGAGGCGCTGACTTGCCGGATCCCAAGCGGCAGGGATGCCCCAGGGCAAGACGGGGTAAGACGCGGATGAAGGCGGGCTCAATGTTGGTGTCCCTCCCTTGCAGCGCCAATCGTAAAACCTTCGAAATGTGTTTTGATCGAGATTTGAGTTTGGAGCTCAATTTGCGAGCAGGGTCCGCTCGCCCCCCGGACCTGAGTGGGCACAGCTGGCGCCTGAACGCTGGACTCCGATCGGTTGCGAAAAAGTGTAAGAGAATGGCGGGGGCGCATTGGACGCATTTGCGTCGTGGAATGGAAGGGGCGGCGCTGGCGGCGACCGGTGGCGGCAGCGGCAGCGGCAGCAGCGGCGTGCACGTTGCGCAGTGCGCACGCCCCAGCGGCGGTTGTCTCAGATATAAAAAATGCCGACAGCGGAGCAGGAGACGCCGACCACTGCTGCAGGTGTCGTCTACCAACGCTGTGCAGGACAGCACAGGAGGTGCGACGAGAGCGGTGGCGCCGGGCGCCGGCATGCCACGTCTCACATGATCACACGCACTCCTCCTGCGTTTGCTTCCTACCAAACCCTCCCTGCATTTCATTTGGTACCCTGCCAGCCCCTGCACCTGACACACCTTTTCACACAAGCGATCGACTCAGCAAATTTGTGGTCCAAGGGCCCCTCCGCTCGGCTGTGAGCGCCCCTGCGCCTGCTCGATCACGAGAGGTAGCAGCCGGGATGAGCGCGCGAAGCGCGCACCCGGCGCCGCTCTCTGCGGCGGCTCCCAGCGACTGGGGAGACCTCGCTTCTGAGTTTGACAGGTCCACGCTGCTGGTGAGGCGCTCGGGACAGTTCCACTGCGCCCGTCTGCACTATGCCGCCGCCGCCGCCGCCGCCGCCGCCGCTCCCGCCGCTCAGTCGCCAGCTTGCTGCCACGCCCCGTCTCTCGTGCAGGGCAGTGCCGCGGTGCCGCCCTCCGCCGCTTCCACTCCCCAGGAGTCGGCGCTGGAGGTGCTGGTGGGGCTTGCTGGCGCATGGTTCTCCCTGCTGCGCGGCGTTACGCTCGCCGCAGCGGCGGCAGCCAGCGGGAGCGTGGCTGCTGCGGGCCTCGCCCTCCTGCTCTTCCTGGCGCTGACCACACGGCTCACGCCGCCCTACGACACCTTCTCGCGTCCCCTGGCGCTCGACTTCAGCCAGTCAGACTTGGAAGGGGAGGCGCTGTTTGCGCCGGCGCTGCTGCCGGCGCGCGGCGACGGCCTGCCGCCGGCGCCGCTGCCCAGCGACGCCAGGTGAGCGACCAGCAGCGCAGCAGGTGGCGCCCGTGGCAGGCGCAGCAAGCACGCTGTGCGTGCCGTGCCGGCCCTGCCTCCCAGCGCCGCCTGCGTCCCCCGGACCTCCCTTTGCCCAGCCTTACACATTCCAATGCATGCCCGGCCCCGTGCCCTCCCTATGTCTGCCCACCCGCCGCAGGTTCCTGGCTCCAGGGCAGGCGGTGGATGTGTGGGTGGAGCTGGTGGTGCCGCGCAGCACCCAGCAAGGTCTGGCGCAGGTGTGACACTTGGAGGGGCCCTTGTCCCCTTCACTTCCTTGGGACAGGGCCCGGGCAGACCCCTCCCTCGCCCACGCACCTGCCAGTAGCGCTCGCACCCGAGGGCGTGCGAGGTGCCCAAGCACCCCTTCACATCCCCCTGTCGTCCCTGCCCCTGCCCACAGGTAGTGGCCACGTTGACCAGCGCCGATGGGCGCCCAGCGGCGCGCGCCTCGCGCGCCATCATGATGCGCAGCGACTGGTGGAGCCTGAGGTGTGGGTTTGGGGCAGGTGCGGGGAGGCGGTGAGACCTGGATGCAACCCTTGGTGCTGCCCGCCCGCCCACGTGCACGCCCGCCCACATGTCCCGCCCGCCCGCCCGCCTGCCCGCCTGCGTGTGCTCCTGTCGCTGCTTCATGCTGCTCTGGTGCCGCCGCCCCACCGTGCCACACGTCCCGCCTACCCCTGCAGCTCGCTGCTGCGCGCCCCCCTGCGCTGGCTGGGGCTGGCCGAGGACCTGCGCCGCCTGCACGTCCCCCTGTTCACTGGATACAGGGAGAAGTGGGAGGTGCCCTTTGCGACGGCGCGCATAGCCGTCAAGGCAAGTGGCGCAGGGGCGGGGCCGGCGGCGGGACGGGGCCGGGGCGGGCGGGCAGGCTGTGCGCAGGTGGCGGCGACAGCGTGGCCGTCAGCAGATGATGCTGCACAGCAGCCCTCGTTGCACCGTCAGACCTGAAGCGCCCCTGCTGTCTAACCGCTTGCATCTCTGTCCCTCGCAGACGCGCAACCCTGGGTGGGCGGCCGAGGTGCTGGCGGCCACCGTCAAGGTGCAGCTGCGCTTGGGGTGGCGACGGCCGCTGTACGCGCTGCGCCCCGGCTGGCTGGCGCTGCCGCTGCTGTGGGCGGCGGGCGGCGGTGCGCTGCTGGGCGGCAGCGCCGCCTCCCTCCTCTTCCTGGCGCTGCTGCTCTGGGCCGGCCTGGGCGGCGGGGGCGGCGGCGGCGGCGCTGCGGACGAGGCAGGCAGCGTGGCGGCGTCGGAGGAATTGGAGGTCAGCAGCGCCAGCGCCAACAGCGACGTCAGCAGCGCACTTCTGCGGGAGCTGGACGAGTCGAGCGAGCCGCCCTCGCCGCGCCTCCACCCCGGCATGCCCACCGCGCCGGGCGGCAGCGCCGGCGGCCTGGCGGCAAGCGTGGCGCAGCGCTGGCGTGACGACGTCCCGCTGGGCGGCGCAGCGGTGCCGGGCAGCGGGTACACGCCCCTGCGCGGCAAGGGCCCTGCCGACAGCGCAATGGGCAGCGAGGCGGGCGGCAGCGGCTGGCTCGGTGCGCTGAGGCGCCGCGCCGGCAGCGCCAAGCCCGCTGCCAGCAGCCAGTAGGCTCCTTGTGTTCGCAGCGGCCTGCCCTTCCTGTACATCTTCGCGTGCTTGCTGGGATTAGATCTGTAGCGCTGTGCTAGCCGCCCGCCTGTTCCCTAGACACTGCTGCCCCTTGCTCTGCGAGCTCGCGGCTGTTGTACAGTTTACACACACAGCTGTTGCCGTCAGATCAGAAAGCTAGAAATCAGCCGCTCAGTCAGGGGAAAGCATCACAGCGGGAAGCACACACGCAGCGGTACAGGGATGGGGCGGGGTTGCAGGAGCAGGGCATGGGTGTTGCTGCTGCAGCAGGAAAAGAGCAGTGCATGGCAGCAGCCACAGGCGGGCACGTCACCGGCCTCGCTTCCAATTGAAGGGCATGGCGTACGAGGAGCCCGCCGAGTCTGCCGGCTGGTCCAGCAGCCGAGTGGTGCCCGTCTGCCGCGCCGGCCGGCCCTCCACCCGCGCAAACAGCGCATCCACAGCACCGTCGTCCTCCACCTGCTGCCGCCGGGTGCTGGGCCCTGCCGCCGCCGGAGCTGCTGCTGCTGCATCGCCCGCCAGCGAGCCGTTGCTGCGGTTCCCGTACTTTTCCCGCATGGCCGCTGCTGTGCTGCTGCTGCCGGAGGTGCCGCCGCCAGCGCTGCTGCTGCCGCCGCCAAACAGCGGCCCACGGCCCACGGCCTGCTGCTGCGGCGCCGCGAGCTCGCTGCTGCCGCCAGCCTTCCCCGGGCTGGCGCGAGCGTTGAGCTCCACGCTCTGCTCCCCCACCGCGCCGCTGCCGCGCTGCTTGCCGCTGGCGCCGCCGGCGCCGGGCAGGCCCGAGCGGCTGCTGCCCACGCCAAACAGCCCGATGCCGTCGCCCATGGGCCACCCCTTTGAGATGGCATCTACCTCAGAGTGCACCAGCCGCATGCCGCGCGTCGTGTGCTCGTCGTCGGCGCTCTCCTGCGTGGATTTGGGAGGGAGCAGTATGTGGGTAGGTAGGTGCAGGCACACAGCAGCAGGAGCAGACTAGAGACACAGTTTACGGCACGCTGCCGAAGTCCCCCCCCCCCCCCTCCACGCACCGCCTCGAAGCGGAAGCGGTTTGCGATGAAGATCTTGGAGCAGCAGCGCTCCCACCAGTTCAGGCTCAGCAGCGCCACGTAGATCACCATGGTCATAGGGAACCAGGTGTTGAAGTCCTGGCATGTGGGTGGGTGGGTGGGGGGTGGGGCGGGTAGGGTGGGTGGGGGTGGGGTGGGGGCGCGCGGAGATGAAGCTCGTCAGCTTGCCCAAGCGAGCAGCAGCCCATGCGAGCGCGGTGGCGTGGCGTGCTGCCCCGACTGACCTGTCCCAGGATGGGCACGTCGCTATTCATGGCACCCATCTTCTGGAAGAACACCATCTTCTGCAGCAGGGCAAAGCACAGTGCAGAGGCGGAGGGAGGTTCGAGGGAAAGCGTGCCTGCGGCATGCTGAGAGGGCGGCTCGCGGCTGGCTATATGGGCACCTCGGCCGGACTTGCACCAACCCCGCTGCCCAACCCCGCCGCCCAGCCCCGCCGCCCAGCCCCGCTGCGGCGCACCTGCTCCCCCTGGTTCAGGTCGTTCATGCGTATGACGTGCAGGAAGTTGAAGCAGAGCGGCGCGGCGAAACGGGCCATCTGGGAGGAGCTGAGCAGGAGGGAGTAGGCCCAGGTGCCATGGGGGACCTGGGAGGGGGGAAGGACGGGCGGGTGTAGGGGGGAGGAGGCTTGAGAGAGCGGCAGCGGCAAGTGCGGCAGCCACATACAGCGGGGGGGCACCACGACTGCGCGCGTCGGCAGGCAGGCGCCACCTGCGAGCCCCAGGAGCGCTCTTCCCCAAATCCCTCTGCACATCGCCCCCCCCCCCCCCCCTGCTGCACCCACCACATGGTAGAAGGAGAAGTTGCCCAGCTTGAGCAGCGAGAAGTAGGCGCAGGCGCACATGTAGATCAGCGGCAGCGCCACCAGCAGCTGCTCCCCAAACTCTCGGCTGTGCGGCACCGCCCGCAGCATGAGCGACAGCGGCGACAGGTCGGGGCTGCGCCCGCTGCCGATGGTGGCCTCGCTCCACACCACCACCACCGAGGCGGCGGCCGCCAGCAGCGCCGTGACGCGCAGCACCCAGGGGCGGCCGCGGCACTTGTAGCCCCAGCGCAGCTCCGCCCACCAGCCCTTCTGGCCGTTGGGCGGCACCGTCACGCCGTGCTGCCGCGCCTTGCACACAGCCTCAAGGTCGATGGCCTGGTGGGAGGGGTGGGTGGGGTGCACAAGGACGGGGATGTGTGATGATGTGCTTGCAGAAGGGGCGTGCGGGCAGCTGCGTGCGATACAACACAGCCTGCATCTGGCAGGCCGCCAAGCTAGACTGCCCTGGCTGCCCAGGATTCACCCCTCCCCTCACCTTTTTCACAAAGCTCATGTACTCGCCACAGCAGCCCACAAAGTTGGCGACAGCCAGCTTGAGGCGTCCCCGCAGGCGCGCAAGGGACTGCACGAGTGCATGGGTGCGTTGAGCAGCCCGGCTGTATCAGGCAGCTGCAGACCTCAAACAGGACAGCCTGACGTGGCCCTGCACCACTTATAGTTGACGATACGGCCACCAGGTCACGGACACTTCCCCTGCCTTCCCCCTGCAGGCCGCAGCCCGCCGCACCTGCACGCTGGTGGCATAATCCAGGTCGCTCTCCTCCAGCCTGTCGATCGACACCTTGCTGCGCGCCAAGGCGTCCAGGCGCACGGGGCTGTACTCGTCAGCATACCTGCACACCAAAGGAGGGCAGTTGCCCACACACAGTGAGGGCTGGTCTGGCGGTGCTCAAGGCGGCACCGCCAGCTGCCACCCGCTCCATCCCAGCACGCATCTGCGCATGCACTAAACATGGGCGGACCTTCCCCTAGCCCTGCAGGCCCCTGCCGCCGTCCCCCCCCCCCCCCCCCCCCCCTCCTCACTTGATGATGAGGTCCATGTAGTGTCGCAGGCGGGCCTCGGCGCGCGGCACCTGCTGGCTGGTGGCCAACACAATGGCCAGCACCTTCTCCAGCTCGTCGCTGCGGGGGAGCAGAGGGAGAACAGGCAAGGGCAGTGGGAGGCAGGAAGCAAGTCGTGCAGAACGCCGCCAAAACAGGCCGCACAACTTCTGGGCCGGCACGCAGGCAGGCAGGCCAGCCGGAACCACCACCGGCGTCAGGCCCGCACCTGGCGTCCGTCAGCTTGTCAGCGGCGCGCCCCACGCGGTGGTAGTGCCACTTGAGGCGTGTCTCCGGCCAGGAACGGCGCCAGAAGATGCGCGGGATCTCCACCAGGCCGTAGCCCAGCAGGGCGATGATCACCACCAAACCTGCAGGGGGGAGGGGCAGGCGGGGCCAACGGGAAGCGTGTGGGTCGGTGCAGGCCACTGTGGCAGCAGGGAAGCACACGTGGCATCCTGCTCGGGGTCGTGGCAATGGCAGTAAGCACGCTGGCAAGCTGCGCTGCTCCTGTGCAGAACGCACACTTGGCTGCCGCCTCCACGCACCTGTTTCAAAACCTGTCCAGCTCTGCAACTTTGGGGATGCACCACGCTGCGGCATCCTGGCCCGGCCCCACCCCGCGCCCCGCCACCGCACCGTAGGTGTTGGAAAGCGTGAAGATGAGGGCGGGCAGCGTGGCCAGCGTGAGCTTGCCCGCCGCCAGCGCCGCCACCACGCCCGCCGCCGCCAGCGCGCCGATGATGAGGTAAAACACCCACAGGCGCATGAGCGAGGAGCGCAGGCGGCCCAGGATGGAGAAGGCGCCGGAGATGGCGTAGCCCTGGAGGACCGGGATGACCGCCCAGGTCAGCACCTGGGTGGACCTGCGGGAGCGAGTGCGGAGGGCAGGATGTTTTTTTTTTTTTAAAGAAAGGATGGTGCCAGTCCGGCAGGGTCCTGGTGGGAGCGGGGGGGGCGGCGGGCCCAACTTCTTGTGGCATGCAGGCACCCGCTTCTTTTGCTGCGCATCTGCTACTGTCAGACTTTGTGCCCGAGTGATCCAACGGCCCGCGCACCAGTATGAGATGCTCCACAGCACACCCAGCGGCCCCGGGTCGTCGCCGGCCAGGGCGGAGAAGACGTCCAGTGGCACCAGCGCCACCACCGACAGCGCCGTCAGCCAGCCCACATAGGTGACGGCCAGCACCACGGGTGACACCTTGGGCGCCGTCATCTTGTGCAGCCTGCAGCGGCGTGGGCCGAGCAGCGTTGGCGCGACGACTTGCAGGCGGCGGCGCCGGCGGCGGCAGGGGCAGGAGGAGGCAGCGAGGAACAAGCGCTGTCGCCCGCCGCCGCCAGCCCATGGAGCACCGGTGCCTTTACAAGAACCGCGTGAGTCCCGAGGGCCGCGCGGCTCTAACTGCCGCCTCCCCGCCTTTCCGCGCCTTCCGCCCTCCCCGCCCTCCTTCAGCTCACAGGTACACCACTGCGAACGCCACTGCCACCATCGCAACGATGTAGAAGGCCCACATGGCCGCGGCCCTCCTGGGAGTTGCGCTGCGCGCTACAAGGCCTGCAGCATCAAAGAGAACTGACGAGAGGAGGGTGCAAGCAACAGAGATGAGCCAGGGCAGCGTGCAGAGATGAGCCAGGGGGCGCACATGTGCTGGCGCTAGGGGGGTCGGTGCGGGCAGCGGCGCTGGCGCCGGTGCGCCGCTCAACCGGCAAGCCCGTGCTGAAGCCGAGGCATTGTGCTGCATGCTTTTGAACTTTTGATCTGTGCGCTGTTATTTTCCCGGGACTAGTTCAGCACAGCGCATCAAAAATAGAGCGAGCGGGATGTAGGTGCAGGGCAGCTTGGAGCCCCGCCGCAGAGATTTACACGGGCAGCGAAGTGAATTCGGCAGAGAGGGAGGGAGGCAGACAGCAGCTCAGCATGACATCAGTCGAGGGGAGAAGCACTATACATGCGGGGCAGATAGGCAGACAAGCAAAGAAAGGACAGCAGAGGATGGACGCGGAATGAACGACAGACTTGCTATGCTGTGCAAGCGGTTAGCAGAAACCCTTCAGCAAATGCGCTTCCACTTGTCTTCGGGTTTCCGGCCGGGCCTCAAGCCGGCTGGGACGGGGCAGGCCAATCCGGCATGCCGCCGGGCTTGCGCCGCCGCCACCCACTCCATGGCCGTGGCCAGCAAGCGGTTGTGGGTGTCGAGCTGCGACCTGGTCATGTTGTTTTCCTGCTGCGCCAAATCTCGAATGTGTGGCCTGTGTCCACCACCTCCACGTTGCGACTTGTGAAAGTCTGCGCCGCCTCCAGGCCTTCCCGCAGCGGGGGCGTTGCAGCAGGCGCTGGCGCTGGCGCTGGCGCTGGCGGGAGCGGCCTCCGCTGCTGCCAGGTCTGCTGCGGCCTCGGCTGCTGTCAGGTCTGCTGCTGCTGCCAGCTCCGCTGCAAGTCTGGCGGCTGCCAGGTGGCGTGCTGGGGAGGTGAGCCCACTGCCGCGGGCTGCGGGCGCGGCGGGTGCAGCTGCGGCGGCGGTGGTGCTGCGTGAATGTGGCCCTGCCGCAGCTTTGGCCGCCCGGGCGACACCGCTGCTGGCCGCACGTGCGACGCCGCATTTGCCGGCTGCACGGGTGCGCTCCGTGCAGGAGGCACAGCCGCAGGGGCGAGCATGGGATGGAGGGGACGCCGACCTGAAGCACGGGAGAGGGAGGCAGTGCATGACTGTAGGTGAGCATCAGCAGTCTGCCACAGACGCACTGTACACCCCACAGCAGCAGAGCCGGCTCAAGGGCAGCGCCGTGTGCCCTGATTCCCACAGCCAGGCAGACGCACAGAAGGACGGTTGTTTTGCACCGGGGCACGCGTCGGTCCTGGTGGGCCCTCCCGCATGCCAGCGGTGGGTGGTACGGCGGCACGCGGTGCACCTGCTGTGAACACATGGGAGAAGGGCGTACTGTGATCAGCGGCAGGCAGGGCAGGCAGGAGGCGAGCAGGCGCAGCGGCAACTGGCAGGGGACGGCGGGCGGCGACGGGCAGGCGCTGGTGGCAGCCACTTTCTGCACCCGGTGGCACCCGAGCACACTGGCCCCTCTCGCTCTCTTTCATACATGGCCTGACCTGCCATTAAGGGCGCTGCCTCCATTCACAGCACTTCCCCGCCCTGGATGCTCTGGTGGATCCCACTGGCAACGCCAACGCCTGCACGGCGAAGATACGTAGACGGGCGAGCGGAAAGCAGGGCGAGCCAACTCCAGGCAGAAGTTTGAGGAGGGAAATTCGAGCGGCGGCAGCGGCGGCTGCTTGCAAGCAGACGCGGTCATTTCGCGGGACCGCACGCGCCCTGCGATGGTCTGCCTGCTCATCAACCACAGTCAGCTTGCAGGGTGGAGGTGTTCCCCAGCGGCACTACAGCCAAGACGCTGCTGCTGAGGCGTGAGGGTGCACCAAGTAAAGCGCTCGGTGGCGGCAGCGGGCGCATGGGGCAGCAGGAGGGCGAGGTGGCCTCGCCAGGCCCTTGCCCTACTTCCTGCGCTCCTGCAGGACCTTGCGCGCTCCGCTGATTCTAGCGCTGGACGCGTTGCAGCCAAAAGGTTGTTTTGGAAGTTCCGCTCAAGCTTTGGGAGCTCTGTCGCCCTCCCAATGACTGCGGCATCCGCCGCCGAGGCTACCATGGGGCAGCAGCAGCTGTTGGCACAGCTGGGGGCGCTCAGCCTGGGCAAGGAGGCGGCGAACCAGCCCGGCGCCGCAACCGGCTCCTCCTCGGGCGCTGCGCTGCTCAGGATGCTGCAGGGTGGCGGTGCGCCGCCCAACGCAGCGCCAGGCCCTGGGGCGCGGCCCGCTGCGGGCGGCTTGCCGCCGCCGCCCGGCCATCAGCCTGGTGCCTTCGTGGAGCCGGAGCAGGCTGTCAGCTCGCTCTTTGGTGCTGGCGGCAGCATCTGGTCCTCAGGAGGCGGCGTCGCTCCGGCACCCAGCACACTTGGCAGTGGCGGCCTGTGGAACAGCCTGCCAGGCGGCGCTGGCTGGTCGGCAGCACCGCCGCCTCTGCAGCATCAGCAGGCGCAACAGCAGGCGTCACCGCAGCAATCACACGCGCAGCTGCAGCAGCACTGGCTGGCGCAGCAGCAGGCGCAGCAGCAGGCGCAGCAGCAGGCGCAGCAGCTGCACCAGCAGCAGCAGCAGCAGGCGGGCGCGCAGCCCCTGGCACCGCACGACCCGCCCCAGCAGCTTGCACAGCCGCCGTATCAGCCGCTGCACCTCGGCCCGCAGCAGCACGTGCCGCCGCCACAGCACCCCGCCTTGCGAGCGAGCGGCCTGTATGGCGCTCCTTCGCCGTCTCCGCTCGATCCGCAGCAGCTGAACCTCCTGCAACAGCAGCACTCGGCGCCCTACCCGCACGCCCCGCCAGGCGGCCAGCAGCTGCCGCCGCACCTGCAGCCGCCCCCACAGCACGCGCGCCCTGTGATGCAGGGCTACAACCCACTGTCGGCGCTGCTGCAGCCGCACAGCATGGGCGGCCCGCCGCCGCATGCGGGCATGCCGCCGCCTCCTGCAGGCGTGCCGCTGCCCCCAGGCATGGCGCCGCCGCCTGGCATGGCGCCGCCACCTGGCATGGCGCTGCCGCCTCCCAACGGATGGGGCCCTGCAGCGCTGTTCGCCGGCCTGCCGGCAATGCAGCAGCTGGTGCAGCAGCAGCAGCAGCAGCAGCAGCGGCACGCAGTGCACCCGCAGCAGCCGGGCAGCCAGCCCCCGCTCGCGTTTCCGCCGCTTTCGCCCCTGCCGCAGGGCGCCAGCCTGCAGCAGCAGCATGCGCACGCTCAGGCGCACGCCCAGGCGCAGGTGCAGGCAGGTTTCTTGCAGGACATGCTGCGGGCTGCGGCGTGCTCCGCCTCGCCGCCGCTGCCGGGCGAGCAGCGCCTGAGCCCGCCTCCGGCCGCAGGCGGCTCCCGCCAGCAGCAGCGCACGCCGCCGCCGGCGCGCAAGCCCAGCGCGCAGCAGGTGGCCAAGCCCGGGGTCGGGCGCGAGAACAGGTGCGGGGGGGGGGGGGCGGGAGGGGGGGGGGGCGGGCGGCGAGGGGGCTGGGCCGCCGGGGCAGAGCTGGGCAGGCACCTGTGCATGGCTGCCTCTGCTTGCCGGCGCGCCCCACCAGTCCTGGCGTCCACCATCTGTGCTCCTCCATCCACGTGCACCCGCGCCTCCTGCCAACCTGCAGGTGGGTGGATGTGATGGACCGCCAGCACGACGGCCGCCTGCCCAAGGCCAGCATGCGCCAGCTGGACGCCGCGCTGGCCATGCTGGCAGACTCGCTGATGCCCACGCAGGGTGCGCTGTGCTGCGCTGTGCCCCCTGGCTGCTGCATGGATCCCCTGTGCGGGAGGGTTGGGGGCGCCGTGGGTCACCGGTTGAGCTGCAGGCAGTGCAGGGCTGCAGGGCTTGAGGCGCGGCGTCAGTGCAGGCACGCCATGCCACCGCCATGCCGACGCTCCCACTGTCCCACGCCACCCCTGCACCCCCCTGGCACCGCACGCCTCGCTTGCAGAGGAGAAGGCGGCGCAGCTGCAGGCCTTTGAGGCCATCCGCTCCCTGCTGACGGCTCGCTACCCGGGCGCGCGGGTGCACCTGTTTGGGTCGGTGGCCAACGGGCTCAGCGTGCGGCACAACAACGACCTCGACGTGTGCCTGGAGCTGGGAGAGATCACGGCGGACGACACGGTGGGTGCCGGCCCTCGTGCTGCTGCTTTGTGTGCAGCAGCGGCCTCCCTCTCCCACGTGAACAGGGTCCTTGTCAGTTGGCGTCCGCATTGCCTGCATGGAGAGGTGCCTTGCCACCGCCCCGCCGTAGGTGTACCAGCGCGACTCCAACGCCCGCACCGCTCCCGAAACCCCTCTGCTTTCCCTGCGTCTCCCTCCCCTCTGCGCAGGCGGGCAAGGGCGAGGTGGCGGTGGTGGTGGGGGAGCTGATGGAGGCGGCAGGCATGTCGGACGTGTTGACGCTGCCCAAGGCACGAGTTCCGGTGGTCAAGTTTGTGGTGCCGCGGACCGGCACCAAGGTGGGCGAGGGCTCGTTTTTGAGGGGGGAAGAAAGAGGGCGTGGCTGGGATGGGGGAGGGCGTGGCTGCTGTGGCACAGCGTGGGGCGTGGCAGCGGGAGGCGGGGGAGGGCGAGCTGGCAGGCGGCCGTCAGCAGCTGTGACGAGTGCCGCCCGACTGCCCCGCTGCTGCCGACTCGCCCCCCCTCCTTTCCTTGCCCCCTCCCCCTTCACCTGCCTCCCCCTTCCCCCTTCCCCCCCGGCCCCTCTGCCCTGCCCTGCACCACCCCACGCAGGTGGACGTCACGGTGAACAACCTGCTGGCCTGCATCAACACCAAGCTGCTGGCCGACTACTGCGCCATCGAGCCCCGCCTGGCGCCGCTGGTGGCCCTGGTCAAGCACTGGGCCAAGCAGCGCGCGGTGAACGACCCCTACCGGGGCACGCTGTCGTCGTACTGCTACGTCCTGATGTGCATCTTCCTGCTGCAGACGCGGCCGGTGCCCGCGCTGCCCGCGCTGCAGCAGCTGCCGCCCACCTTCCGGCGCACCGTGGGCCAGTGGACGTGCGAGTTCTGCGACGAGGCGAGTGGGGGGGCCTGCAGGGGGCAGGGGGCAGGCGCTGCTGGCGTGCAGGAGCGTGCGGTGGCGGGAGCAGGAGCACGGGCAGGTGGTGGGGTGTCGGCGGGCGAGCGGGAGCGGCTGGCAAGCGTGCACGACAGACAGCCTGCCGCCTGCTGCTGCGCACCGTGGCACACCACACTCAACCCCTCGAGTCCCCCCCCCCCACCCACCCACCCACCCCACCCCACCCCCACCCCCCACCCCACCCCACCCACCCACCCACCCACCCACACACACACACCGCAGGTGGAGTCCCTGCGCGGCTTTGGTGCCGCCAACAACGAGAGCCTGGCTGAGCTTGTGTGGGCCTTCTTCGAGTACTGGGCGTGGCGGCACAACTACAGGCAAGGCCTGCTGCTGCTAGGCGCTGCATGCAAATGCTGCAAGCTCCGCTGCACAGCCGCTGCGAAGCCGCTGCAACGCTGCTGCACCGCCAGGGCGCGGCGCCTGGCAGGGCGCGCGCTGCGTGCGTGGTGCCGGTGCGACAGCGACGGCGCGGCACCTGCATGCTCAGGCCCTCACCAGCGTTTGCTCACACCCAATCTCCACCACGCACCCACCCACCCACCCATCCACACATCACGCTGCAGTCACGACGTGATCTCCATCCGCCGTGGCGCCTGCATGCACAAGGACGAAAAGGATTGGACACGGCGCATCGGCAACGAGCGCCACCTGGTGAGCTGACCCCATCAGCTGCAGCAGCAGCGTGGTGGGGGCGCGGCAGGGAGCAGGCATGCATGGTGGAGCCGGGCGCAGCTGCAGCCTCTCCGCAGCGGCCATCATGCCCCTAGTACCATAGAAGGCCTCACCCTGCCTCACCCTGCATGTCACGCCACCCCATCCCCCTGCAGGTGTGCATCGAGGACCCTTTTGAGCTGACCCACGACCTGGGGCGCACCGTCGACCGCCAGACGCGCGCCGTCCTGCACAAGGAGTTCACGCGTGCCGCCACGCTGCTGCGCGACGCAGAGGACCCGCTCGACGCGCTGTTTGCGCCCTACCGCCCCGGCCACCGCGGCTGAGGCTGTGTGTCATAGCGCTGGCTGAGCTGTCGGTTCAGCGGCCCGGCCAGCGCGATGGCTGATGTGGCATGCCCCCGCAGCAGGTGGCAGCCAACTGTCGGCCTCGGGGCCTGCCGGCGGGGCGGCGCTGCTCGCTGGCGACAGCACACGTCCCTCTGGCCGGGCTGCGCTGCACTCTTGTCCTGCCGTCATTTCCTCAAGTCCGGCGCCCCCGCTGCCATGCTCCCGGCGGGTGGCGCCGCATGCATGCACATGGTTCTCACAGCCTCTGGAGCCAGGGATTCTGGGCTGCCGCTCCTCCCAAGCCTGCCCAACTGCACTTGCTTGCACCACTTTTGCTCCGGCGTCCGCTGCTGCCATGCTCCCGGCGCGGGCCGCGCACCTGCGGCGCTTGGCCGCAGGCGCGCACACCACCTGTAGAGGAGCCGAGAAGGCGGGACCACGCGCCCTCCCTTCCCTTCCCTTGCTTTGACCTCCTCATCGCCTTCTCTCGTCCCCTGCCCTCCCCCTGGCTCATGCCTCCATGCCTTCCCTTCTCTCATTACTACCTGCCCCCCCTGGCTCACGCGGCGCACCCCCCTTTGTCCACCTCACTACTCCCCTCTGGCGCACGCCTCCACTTGTCCCCCCCCCCCCACCCGGGGGCTTTCCAAAACAGTCCGCACTGTGCCCCACACCTCAGCGCCCCTTGTAAAAGCTCCCGTGGGCGGCCACGGCGGTAGGCAGCAACAGTGACGTTCCGCATTGATTGGTGTGAAGGCTGGCAGAGTGGTGCAGGGAAGGAGGGCATGTGGGAGGAGATGTCGCGGTGCGGCCAAGGCGCCACCGCATTACTGATGCGTTGCCTCTGCCTGGACAGCCCTCTGCTTGGCGTGCTTGCTGCCTGGTGCTAAGGCACTCCACCTCTCCTCTTGTTCTCTGCCTGTGCATCCTGCCTGCTGCAGCCACACTGTCCTGCTGCGCCTGCAATGCGCCTCCCTGTCGTGCTCTCCTTCGCTGCGGTGCTGCCTGCTGCTCCAATGCCTGGTTGCTCGGTGCGCTGCCCCCGTGGCTGTGTCAGCCCCCGTGGCTGTGTCAGCCCAGCTGTGCTGCCTGATGTTGCGTTTGGATGGCCTGCATCGGTTGCTGCCTCCCCTGGGCTATGTGCACATCATCAGCCGGCGACGGCGAGGCAGGAAGCAGTCGCTGCGCAGAAGCATGCCAACGCGGGGCAGCAAGGCAAAGGGAGGCACCGAGGAGCATTGGCACAGCTCTCAAACGCCCGCACCGCCAGCACACACCGCAGGCAGGCCAAGCCCCACACCCCACATTCAAACAAAAGCAAGGTGTTGCATTCCGAGGAGGGGGGTGGTGTTGAATAACACCAGTTGTTGATTTTTGGTTGGTTGACCAGGCTCAGCCAGAGGCGTGCACGCTTACGCGCGCTCGCCACGGATGCGGCGCGCCAGCTGGATGTCCTTGGGCATGATGGTGACGCGCTTGGCGTGGATGGCGCACAGGTTGGTGTCCTCGAACAGGCCCACCAGGTAGGCCTCGGCGGCCTCCTGCAGCGCCAGCACGGCGCTGGACTGGAAGCGCAGGTCGGTCTTGAAGTCCTGGGCGATCTCGCGCACCAGGCGCTGGAAGGGCAGCTTGCGGATGAGCAGCTCGGTGGACTTCTGGTACTTGCGGATCTCGCGCAGGGCGACGGTGCCGGGCCGGTAGCGGTGGGGCTTCTTCACGCCGCCGGTGGCGGGGGCGGACTTGCGAGCGGCCTTGGTGGCCAGCTGCTTCCGGGGCGCCTTGCCGCCGGTGGACTTGCGGGCGGTCTGCTTGGTGCGGGCCATGGTGGCCGGGTGGTGGGGTGGTGGGGGCAAGGGGTGGTGGGGAGGTGCAAGGCGGGCGCTGTTGTAGGCGGGCAGGGCGTGGAGGGGCGTGCTGTGCTTTCTGCAGAGAATGCAAAGACGATCGACCGAAACACATCGTTTCTTTGCGCGCGCCCAACCCGGTGCCCGGCCAACCCCACCTGTCGTGGGCTGTCCGGGCCTGTGCTTCTGCAGGTTGCTCCCTTTGCACTGCTTGCCCAGCCTTGCAGATCGGTGTGCGCCCCCAAAGTTGAGCCTGGCTCCCGCTGCCCCTACTTGAGGCCCCCTCCTGCTCCACTCCAGTCACTCCCCACACACCTCCCCACCCCACCCCACCCCACCCCACCCCACCACCAACCCAACCATGTCTGGACGCGGCAAGGGCGGCAAGGGCCTCGGCAAGGGCGGCGCCAAGCGCCACCGCAAGGTGCTGCGCGACAACATCCAGGGCATCACCAAGCCCGCCATCCGCCGCCTGGCCCGCCGCGGCGGCGTCAAGCGCATCAGCGGCCTCATCTACGAGGAGACCCGCGGCGTGCTCAAGGTGTTCCTGGAGAACGTGGTGCGCGACGCGGTGACCTACACCGAGCACGCCCGCCGCAAGACCGTCACCGCCTTTGACGTGGTGTACGCGCTCAAGCGCCAGGGCCGCACCCTGTACGGCTTCGGCGCATAAGCGTCTCGCCGTCTCCCGAGAGCCCCCACAACACAAACCAACTGGTGTTATTCAACACCACCCCTCAACCTGGAAAGCAACACCCCCTTTGCACTGCACTGCCAGGTCGTCTTCTCTCACTTCTCTCACAGCCACTAATGTGCATTACAGCAGCAGCCGCTCGCCTGCTCCTGCCACCCGTTCCGCGTGCCGCCCTGCTCTGGCGCTGTTGCCTATACCTTGCTGAGCCGGCAGGCCTCCCGCACTTTCTCAAGCAGCGGCGCAGGGCAGCAGCCCTGCGTCATGTCAGCCAGCAGCGTGCCGCTGTCTGCCTCCTCCTCCCACAAGCGGGGGGCAGTTGAGGGAGAGGTGCAGCATGGTGGGCTCGCCGCGGGTGGAAAAGGTGCCGGGCAACCCTCAGCCCTTGCCCACGCCCCCATCATTAATCACCACCACCACCTTGCTGCTGCTGGTCTGCGGCAGCGACACAGCAGGCAGCGTGGCCGTACGCCAGTGAGAAAAGGCTCACCTCGTCTGCTGTGCGTCTGGCGGTGCTAATGTGCAGCACCACTGCTGCACCTCGCGGCGGTGCTGGAAGGTGCCCCGCCCCCCATCCGTCTGCCTGCATTGTGCAGGCAGAGGGTGGCATGCACTTGAGAGTGGAGAAACGGGTGTGCAGGCAGGACCACCACGCAGCAACCATACCCAGCCCTCGCACCGACGGCCCTCCTGCGGAGCACCAATACCTGCACCACGTACGGAGGCGGCAGGCACAGGCTAGATACTGGGCGGCATGCGTGCTGAGAGCGGCCCGGCCCTGGTGACACAGCCAACACTGCCAGCATGCCCAGCGCGCCCGCTCGCCTCCCCCGCTGGTCTGGCCGTGGACTGTTCTCCCTCGCCTCGGAATGGCGTCGCGGCCTGCCCACCAAGCACCATGGGCGCCACCTTGGCATGAACAGGCTCTGCAGCCTCGGTCGCCCACCTGCCAGACGCATCCGAGGCCCTGGCACGCACCGCAGACCTCACAGTCACCGCCGGCGGCGCGCAGCTGAAGCTGCAAGCGCGGTGCTGGCTGCAGGCAGCCGGGTGTGGCGCACCGCACTGTGCGAGTGCGCTGCCGGCGGCGGCAAAGCGGCGGCGGCCGTCGCGCGCTCGCTCGAGGGGCACTCGCTGCCAGACGTGCAGACCTTCCTGCGCCTGCTGTATGATCAGAGTACGATGGAAAGCCTGAGGCAGAATGGACGTTAAGAGCTGGCAGGGACTGCTGGAACTGGCGAGCAAGCTGGATGCGCCTGGCGTCCTGAGGGTGAGGGCCGCTCAGAACGAGGGAAGGGGTTGGGGGCGTGGCACGCTGGGGAGCGCTCCACAGCCATGACCGCTGGGCGTCTTCCTACTGTGGCAACAACACCGCAACCTTTTGTGCGCTTTGTGCGCCTCCTTTGGCAGGCCTGCGACATCCACTTGACGCACCTGCTGGGAAACGCAAGGCAGCGGCGACTGGCAGCAGACCGGCTTGGAATGGACCGCATGATAGCACACTGCGCTCACCACGTGCTGAAGGAGCTGTTCCGCTCTCCAACCAGGCAGCACTTCCAAGCGCTGGCCTCGCTCAGCCAGAAATCCATGCAGCTGGTTTTCGAAGCAGCGGTGCGTGCTGGAGTGCGTGCTGGAAGGAACGGAAACTCATCTGTGGGGCACTGTGTGCCCGACACCGCTGCCTGGAGGGCGGCTGGCGACCTGTTCTGAAGCGCTGTCTGCACTCGCTGGCACCTTCTCTCAATGCACAGTTTGCATGGCGTTGCAGCCAGAACCATTCTGCGGCATAACTGCTTGAAGCAAGAGCGGCCAAGCCTGTTCAGCAGAGCACTCCTTGTCTTACACAGCAGGAAGTAATACAGAGACAACAGCTAAACCGGCATCAAGGTGTCAAGCTCCACCTGGCTGCTGCTGCTGCTGCTGCTGCGCCTGCTGCTGCTGCGCTTGCGTCGGCAACGGCTGCGCTCCCAGCTGCTGCTGCTGAGGTGTGCCGCTGCTGCTGCTTTCACTGCTGCTGCTGCTATTGCTGCCGCTGCTGTGGCTCCCGCTGCTGCCGCCAAGGCCGCCCTCCAGCAGCTCCATGAACTCTGAGGGTGCCGCAGGCTCGCGCATCCTGACAGTACAACCGAACAGGGGTGGGGGTGCAAGGGTGTGTCGTTGGTGGTTGGGGGGAGGGGGGTGGGCGACGGGGCGGGGGAAGGAGGCAAGTGCGCAAGGGTGAAGGAGAGAAGCGTGCAAGCACGGCGTGGCTGCTGCCGACGCGCATGCACAGCGCTCTTTGCTGCTGGCCGTGTACGGTGCCTGCCCTCACCACACGTCGTCCTCCGCTTCAAGCACGTCCAGCCACGTCTCGTCGTCGTCCTTGGCACGCCCGATCTGGATGGCATCAGGCGCCACGCCCGCCTCGCGCAGCTGCACATGGTTGACAGAACAGAAGGAACGCATCGCAACGAGGTGCAGTGTTCCTGGGAAAAGACTCACCTTCACTTTAAAGCAACGCCTGATAAACACGGCATTACTCCTGGCATAGCAAGCCACTCACCGCTGCCATCAGCGCATCCTGCGGCGACAGCGGCGGCTCGCTGCCAAACGGCGACGCTCCGCGGCCGCCGGCGGTGGCAGGATGTGGCCGTCGCTCGGTGAGCCGTGGCGTCCGCCTCATGCTGCTTCCAGTGCTTCTGAGGACGGTTCTTGCCCACGCACAGGGCGCTGCGGTGTGTAAGCAGGCGAGGCGCATCGCTGGGGTCGTCCACAGGGCTTGGGCGCGTGCCGGCGCGGGTGGATTGTCGACGTACGCTGCTGCAGAGGTGGAACAAAGTGCTTGCAGAGATGTTGGAGTGCATTCCAGTCTGCTGGCGGCACTGAGCGCAGCACACGCCATGTCTCAAACAGCTTCCTCGCTGCTCAGCACGTTCTGAACTCAGCGCAGGCACTTCAGATTGCAGCGGAGCACTGCTTACGAGGCTGCGACACTCCTGCTCGCTCGGCCGTTCGCTGCGCAGCGCCTCTTGACCGCTTCTTCGGCGCCTCGGCGTTCACAAGGTGCGCATGAAGGCGGTGCGCGTGCCGGCCGGCCCGGCGGTGCGCCATGCATGTTGCAGCGCACATGCGCCGCCGCCGCCGCCGCCTGCACGTGCTGCCTGCCCCTCACCCGTTGATTGCTGCTTCTCTGCAGGGCATCTGTGCGGCCTCGAACCCCTCTGCCCTTCACGGTTGGGCTGAACACAGCACGGGGCCAGGGCGCAGCAGCGCCGCCGCATGAAGGGCGGCCGGCGCTCGTCCGGTGGCGGCGGCGGCGGCAGCGGCCTCTTTGACCGCCTGCTCGTGCCTCGCGTCGAAAACTACGGCACCAACAACGACATCACAGACACAGACGCGGTGTGCGAGTACCTGCGGAGGAACTACAAAGAGTACCAGCGCCACAAGCTGCCGGCGCTGCGCCAGCAGGTGGGACCCGAGCGGCGGTGCAGCGTCGCGCGGCACATGGAGGGGGAGGCGTTGTCATGGGCCCTCGAGAAGTCGAATCAGGAGTCAAGTCATTTCTCTGAGACGAGGCAAGTGGCTGAGCATGCGATGGCATCGAATGTTTGCCCACCGCTCCTCTGTTCTCGTTTTGTGCAGGTGGAGCGAGCGGTGGAAGCGATCGCGCGGCGTGGCGGCGTCACAAAGGCCGAGCTGCGCCTGCAGGTGGGTGGGGCAGGCGGCAGCAGAGAGGCAGGCAGACGTGACAGAGAAGAGCATGCAACTGCTGGCAACGAGAGCGCAGGCAGCAGCAGTCTATGCAACAGCGGCAGGCAGGTGCAAATGCCCTGCTTGTGCATTGCTTGTCCTGCGGCCTCGAGACCACACCTCTCCCAACCACCACGGCTCAGATGCAGGCCGCAGAGCGGCAGCACGTTAGCAGCCGCAGCAAGGGCCAGGAGGGTGACGAGGAGGGCAGCAGCAGCGGCAGCGACAGCGGCAGCGGCAGCGACGCCGAGAGCAGCGATTTAGAGCTGGCTGGCGACGCGCCTGGGCTGGGCGTAGAAAGCCAGCAGCAGCAGCAGCAGCAGCAGCAGGCGACGCCTGGCAGCGGCATGAACCGAAGCATGATGTCGCTCTATGGGCAAGCTCCCAGGGGGGAAGGAGCGGCAGCAGACGGCGACGCCGACGGCGATGCGCCCGCGTTTGCGCCGCCGCACGTCGTCGCCGCAGCAGCAGCACGTGCCCTGAAAGAGGAGGCGGCGGCAAAGCGCGGCGCGGCGGCAGCGGCAGGGGGCGGCGGCGGCACCAGCATGGATGCAGAGGCTGCGCCGCCCGGGGGCCCTGCCTCTGCTTCTGGCCACCAGCAGCAGGTGCAGGTGGAGGTGCAGCCGGCGCCCAGCACCAGCGGCCGCACCGGCACTGTTGTGAAGACGAAGCGCGGCGGCGGCACCACGCCGGCGGAGCGGTGAGGCTGCTGGGGCTGTACGCTGTGCTTCCCAGGCTGCTGCGAGTGCCCCACCTGCCCGCACGCGGGTCCCACCTGTCACCAATTGAGACACTGTTCTCACCGCTGCCCTCCTCTCTTCCCCGCCGCCGTCCTCCCCCCTTCTTGCGCAGCGCCGCCACCAGCAAGCGGCCGCGCACGGCGGGCGGCCGGGGCGGCGGCGGCTCCACCGTCACGCCCCCCAAGCCCGTCACTTATGCCGACCTGGGCGGCATCGAGCCGATACTGGATGACATAAGGGAGCTGATAGAGTATCCCCTCAAGCACCCAGAGGTGGGCGGCTGGGGAGTGGCGGGGGTTGGCAGGGGTCATGGAGAGGTGTCCACGCCCGTCGGGGGTGTAGGGAGCGGCTGGGCAACGCACGAGCCGCGCTGCTCCTCTGCCGCCCGCCCCCAAGCAGTTGCCGCCGCTGCAGGAGTCACCGTGCGCTGCAACCTGCTGCAACGTGTGCCTGCCTCCCGGTAAACAGGTGTATGGCTGGCTGGGCGTGGAGCCCCCGCGCGGCGTGCTGCTGCACGGCCCGCCGGGCTGCGGCAAGACCGCGCTGGCCAACGCCATTGCCAACGAGTGCGGCGTGCCCTTCCTCCGAGTGTCGGCGCCAGAGGTGGTCAGCGGGATGAGCGGCGAGAGCGAGGCCAAGATCCGGCAGCTGTTCCAGGAGGCGGCCGCGCTGGCGCCCTGCATCGTGTTCATAGGTGGGTGAGGGTTGGAATGGGAGGGGTTGGAGGGTGGGCGGGGTGGGTGGGTGGAACAGTGCCAGCGAGAGCAGGCCAGCTGCCCCGGTGGCGCTGTATCGTGTTCACAGGTGTGTGCAAGCCAGGAGCCTGGTGCGCTGGCAGGGTGCAGGCAACAGCAACAGGCACCCGAGAGCGCAGCTGGATCAGGGGAGCAACAAAGGCATGTGTGTGTCACCCTCACCGTCCCCCCCCTCCCCCCCCCTGCCACAGACGAGATCGACGCGATTGCTCCCAAGCGTGAGACGGCCCAGCGCGAGATGGAGCGGCGCATCGTGGCGCAGGTCGGGGGCGGGGGCGGGGTGGTGGCCGGAAGGTGCTGGGCAGTCGCCTGCTGCCGCGCGGCTCGCATGGTGGGCCCAAGCACACCAACACGCTGCTGCTGTCGTCACCACACACATGCCCCTTCCCCCACCCCGCTCCCCCTTCTCTCACAGATGCTGACCTGCATGGACGACCTCTCCAGCGTTTACTCACAGTCGCAGCAGCCGGGCAGCGACGGCGGCGACGGGGGCGGAGCCAACGGCGCAGCGGGCGCAGCGGGGGCGGCAGACGGGGAAGCTGACATGGCACGGCTGCTGGAGGGCAAGCATGTGGTTGTCATTGGCGCCACCAACCGGTGGGTGGGATGGGGTGCACGATGCTGCAGTTGCGTCACAGCGTGCCGCTGCCACGCTGTACTGTTCACAATTGACGATGTGGCTGGCCAGAGTGTCGGGCGCCTGCTGCGTCGCCTCGCAGGCATTTGTGGAAGGCTGTGTTGTTCGCCATTCCCTCCCAAGCGACTCCTTCTGTCCGCTGGCTTGCCCCACTTCCCTGGCCATCCATCTCCCTGCCCATCCATCTCCCTCGTGCACTCCTTGCTGCTTGCAGGCCCGACGCCCTGTGCGCTGCGCCGTGCTCTGTCTAGCCCCTCGTTTCCATGACTGCCCACCCATCTCCCTGCACAACCACCACTGCTGCTTGCAGGCCCGACGCCCGGGACTCGGCGCCGTGCCCGACTGCGCTCTCTCCAGCCCCTCGCTTTTCGCCCTGCCCACCCATCTCCCTGCGCAACCTGCTCCTTCCTGCAGCCCCGACGCCCTGGACCCCGCGCTGCGCCGCGCTGGCCGCTTTGACCGCGAGATCTCTGTGGGCATCCCCTCGGAGGAGGCACGCCTGAAGATCCTGCAGGTGGGGGTGGTGGGGGGGGGTGGGGGGTGGGGGGTAGTGGTGGTGTGTGTGGGTGTGTGGGTGGTGTGTGTGTGGGTGTGGGTGTGGGGTGTGGGTGTGTGGGGTGGTGGTGGGGGGGGGTGGGGGGGGGGGCTGGAGGGCAGCGACAGCGTCCGCGGGAGGCAGGGGGAGGCGGGGGGCAGGCAGGCAGCGCAGGTGCCCTGCGACCAGCCCCTGCTTCCCCACCCCCACCCTATTCCCTGCCTCCGCATCCCTCCCATTCATCTCAATGCTTTTCCTCCCTCCCCTTCCTCCCCAGGTGTTGGCCCGCCGGCTGCGCCTCTCCGGCGACTTTGACTTCCGCATCGTGGCCAAGCGCACCCCCGGCTTTGTGGGCGCTGACCTGGCAGCCCTCATGAAGGAGAGCGCTGCACTGGCAGTCAAACGGATTTTCACAGAACTGGAAGCGGTCGCGGAGGCGGAGGCGGAGGCGGCGGCGGCAGCAGGAGTTGCGGCGGCAGGTGGCGGTGAGGGCACGCCGGGCACGCCCGTGCCCGCAGAGCTGCAGCAGCAGCAGCAGCAGCAGCAGCAGGCGGTGGTGCACGCGCAGCAGGACGTGCAGCAGCCCGCGGCGCGTGGCGGCGCCCAGCAGCAGCAGGCGCAGCAGGTGCAGGAGGTGCGACGCATGGGCGGCGGCGCGCTGAGCAGCGCTGAGCTGGCTGGGCTTGCCATCACCATGTCAGGTGGGCTGCACGCATGCACATATTGCCGGGCAGGGGGGTGAGGTGGGCCACTGAGCAGCATACGATGCAGTACCTGCAGTAGCCTCGTGCCTCCCCCCTATTTCTCTCAGCCTCCCCCGTCACCACCCACCATTTTGCTGTGCCTCTCCCCCCCTGCTTCCCCTCCCCTGCCGCAGACTTCGAGGAGGCTGTGCCCAAGGTGCAGCCGTCGGTGCGGCGAGAGGGGTTTGCGACCACCCCGGACGTCAACTGGGACGACGTCGGCTCCCTGGGAGGTGAGCTGCGCAGCATGGCATACACACTATACACGTTGTTTATAGCATGGGGGTTCCTGGGCGGTCAGTCTGTGGGCAGATTCGACGCGTATTAACCTTGCAGTTGCCATCACCCAAGCCGACCCATCCCTGGCGTGTCGTCGTCCCTTGCAGTTGCCTGCCACCCCTGTGGCGCCCCCCTGCCGCAGCTAACCGTTCTCTGCTGCGCCCCCTCCCTCTCAGACGTGCGCGAGGAGCTTGCGTTTGCCATCACCCAGCCCGTGGCGCACCCAGAAGTGTTCGAGGCCATGGGCCTGCGCCCTGCCACCGGCGTGCTGCTCTTTGGGCCCCCAGGTGCGGCGCTGCTGCTGCTACCACGGTGGTTGCAGGGAGGGGGGCGCTTGTGGCTACGGCTGCGGCAGCAGCAGTGTGCGGTGCCCCTCCCCCCCACGTGGTGCTGCCCGCCCTCGCTTCTTCCCACTCCACCCCGCACTGTCCCTGTCCCTGCCATGCCCCCAGGCTGCGGCAAGACGCTGGTGGCCAAGGCCGCGGCGGCGGAGAGCGGCGCCAACTTCATTTCCATCAAGGGACCAGAGCTGCTGAACAAGTGAGGGTGCCTTGCTTAGCCAGAGGGCCGCCTGTGTTGTGCCCGCGCTGCTGCTGCTGCGCCGCCGGCCCACTTGCCGTCCGCCTCACGTACCCCTTGCCCCTTACCCTGCCCCCCCCCCCTCCCCCGCCCCCAACAAGGTACGTGGGCGAGAGCGAGCGCGCGGTGCGGCAGCTCTTCTCCCGCGCCCGCGCCGCCGCGCCCTGCGTGCTGTTCTTTGACGAAATGGACGCGCTGGCGCCCCGCCGCGGCTCCGACGTCAACCAGAGCAGCGAGCGGGTGGTAAACCAGGTGGGTGGGTGGGGGGGGGGGGGTCGGAGGGTGTGTGTGGGGGGGGGTATATCTCTAATGCCTTGGCAAGCCTTCGTCCCTTCTTACTGCGCCGTCCCTGGCAAGCCCCTCGTGCCCCTTGCCGCACCCCCTCGCTGGTAACCCCCCTCATCCCCCCCCCCCCCGTTGCCCCACCCTCCCTCCCTGCCCGTTCTGCAGCTGCTGACTGAGATGGACGGCATCGAGGGGCGGGCGGGGGTGTACCTGGTGGCAGCCACCAACCGCCCAGACATGATCGACCCCGCGCTGCTGCGCCCCGGTGGGTGGCTGCTGCTGCCCCCTGTGCTGAGGACAAAGCGCAGGGCAAGGGGGAGACGCCTGCCGCGCTGAGCTCGCAGCATGTGGGTTCCCGGCGCGCCGCCCAGTCGCTTCAGTACGGGTTCAGTCGGGCCCTGTCAAAAGTATGCTATCCCCCCCACCACCACCACCACCACACACACACACCACCACCCCCCACCACCCCAGGCCGCCTTGACAAGATCCTGTACGTGCCGCTGCCGCCGCCCGAGGGGCGCGCCAGCATCCTGCGCGCGCTCACCCGCCGCACCCCGCTCGCGCCCAGCGTCGACCTGGAAGCCGTGGGCGCGTCGCCCGCGCTCACCGGCTTCAGCGGCGCCGACCTGGCGGCGCTGGTGCGCGAGGCGTGCGTGCTGGCGCTCAAGGAGAGCCTGACGGGCGGCGGCAGCCTGGGCGGCGGCGGCGGCGGCGCGCCCGCGCCGCCGCCGCCGCAGGTGCTGCCCCACCACTTTGCCGCGGCCATGGCGCGCGTGCAGCCGTCGGTGTCTCGCAAGGACCAGCGCATGTACGACGGCCTGCGCCTGCGCCTGCGCTCCGCCAGGGGCCACCTCAAGCCCGAAGAGGAGGCGCCGGGGATGGCGGGAGAGGCCACCGCCGGCGGCGGCGCTGGCGCGCCGGCGCCCACCGCCGGCGGCGACGACATGCTGTCAGCCGACAACGGTGGCGGCGGCGACGGCGGAGCACCCATGGAGGAGGACCCGGTGGGCTTGCCGGCGTGAGCGGCTGGTGACGGGATGCTTGGTTCAGGCCCTTGTTGTGCAGCGTGCATGCTTGAGCGTGCTTGCGTGCGGCCCGCTGCAGGCGACCCGAGCTGTCGTGCAACGGTGCGCTTGCTGTGCTTGCTGCAGAGGCAGCACCCTGGACCCCTGCCTGTTGTGTAAGCTGCGCGGAGCGACGGTGCAGCAGCCAGGGACGACGAGCAGCGAGTCTTGCCATCGCGGCGCCTGCGCCGCGGCGGGGGAAGAAAGCCAGGGCGCCGGCGCAGCGCAGCGCGCCGCGGCCTCCTCACAACTTCAAGCTAGGGCGCGTCTGCACGTTTGCATACCGCCCCGTCCCTCCACGCGCCTTCCCTGCCAGCCGCTCGTCCTGAAAGCGCGCCACTCTCGGTCTGCCCTAGGCTTCCCGCTCGCCGTAACAACAGCTCTGCGCCATGGCCGAGTTCGCCAGCTCGGCATCGCTTATCGCTAGGGTGAGCGGCCAGCAGGCACAGGCGCTCGTCGGAGGGGTGCAAGCAATCTGGCGTTTAACTGGTACCTGCTGCAATACAGAACTCGCGTGTTCCCCTCCCTGGCGCAGTACTTCGGCAGCCCGATCAAGGCAGCTACAGCGGTGGCAGCGGCGGCCAACCAGGTGCTGGGCGCAGAGCGGGCGCTGGCGTCGACCAGCCCGCCGGCGCCCGCGCGCGCGGCCTCCACCAGCAGCCCCGTTCTGCAGGGTGAGTGCAGGCCAGCCGGGAGGCTAGGCTAGTTAGCGGTGCCTGACATGCATACGATATGCCCAGCCTGAACGCGCAGCACGTCTCCATCCGTGTTTTGACCCCCCAACCGGCGCCCTGGCCCCCACCCCACCCACCCCCCCCCGCCCCCCGACGTACCGCAGCCGCTGCGCTGAAGAAGGGGTCCCCCGCCAAGGCGCCGGCGCCGCTGTTCGTGCGGCCCGCGGCCCCCGCCTTCTCCTCGGGAGCCATGCTCATGCGCCAGCACAGCAGCAAGCAGGGCTGAGCGGACACGTTGCACGCCATGCAGCCGCCGACCGCGGCACAGCGCGCGGCACGGCACGCTGCGCATTGCCTGCCCTCGCTGCCCAACATGCTTGCACAATTCAAGCAGCCCCTGTTCCATACGCCCCTTGTACCAACATACTCACTCCTTGATTCTTAGCCTGCACTGCCGATGATCTATTCCGTGCCCCCCCTCCCCCGCTCATTGCCGCCGCCGCCCCTCCCCCACTGCCTCCTCTTGCCCCTCCTACGCACTGCCGCACTCTCCTTATGCCCCTAGCGCTAGCGCCACCGCCCGCCCGCGACCCGTGCCTTGCGCCACCCTCCGCCGTCGCAGCGAATCCTTTTTCTTATTGAATGTCAAACGAACATGTAAACAGTTTGCTAGTTATTGATTAATCAAAACACGTCGTTCGCACACAAGCTCAGCTGCTCAGCTGCCATCGTGCCGCCGCCTAGGAGCAGCGGCGGGGGCCACGCTCAGCCCCCGCCCGCCTGCCATCGTCACAGGAAGCCGCGGCGCAGGCCACCGCTGCCGGGTCTGCCAGCCGGCGGCGCCTCCTTCCAGCTCAGCTTCCAGGCGGCCAATGTGCCATCGCTGGCGCCGCTGTAGAGGGTGCTGCCATCCGGGGAGAAGAGCAGGGCGGACGTGCCCCCCTTCTGGTCGAACTTGAGCTGCACAAAGGAGGCCAGGCAGTCGCCCGCCTCGCGGCCGCCCCCATCGGCGGTCTGGAAGAGCTGCGGCACGGTGGGGAGGGGGGAGGGGGGGGAGGGGAGGGCGGATCAGGCGAAGGGGGGGGGGGGGGGGGGACGGGTGATTCATAACGGGTGGCAGCGCCAGCCAGCGTGTAAAGGGAGGTGCAGGGAGGCTTGTGCAGGGCAGGTAGCAGCAGGTAGGTGGTGGGCTGCTTCCGGGCGCTGCACACACAGCACTTGGCGCCCCACCCCTGCTCCCACCTCCCAACCTTGGCGTGCAACCCTGATGCAAGCAACCCTGGCGCACATACACCAGCCCCCATGCCACCCACCTTGATTGTGCTGGCCCCAAAGAGGCCCGTGCTGCCGCTGGCCAGCAGGCTGCCGTCTGGGCTGAGCGCCAGGCAGGCGGGCCAGGTGGTGTCGTCGTGCCTGCCGTGCATGGTGCGCAGGCACACCCAGTGCCGCATGCTCCAGGCCTGCAGGCGGGGGGGAGGGGGGGGGCAGGGGGGGGTCTGCAGGTGGGCTGCTGCTGCTGCACAGCTCAACTGCCTCGATGCCAGCACGCGCAGCACACACCGACGCAGCCCTGCCAGCCCCACAGCAGAGCAACAGCGACGTGCGTCCCCCCCCCCTCACCCTGATGGTGTTGTCCGCTGCCGCGCTGTACAGGGTGGAGCCGTCGGGGGCCACCGCCATCGCGCGCACGCCGCCGCCGTGCCCCTTGAGCACGCGCAGGCAGTGCCAGTCTGCGGTGCTCCACACCCGCACCGTCTGGTCGTAAGAACCGGTGAGCAGCAGGCCGCCGCAGGGGCTGAGCGCCAGGGAGAGCACCGGCGCGGTGTGGCCGTGCAGCGTGCGGTGCAGCTCGGGCTGCGGCCCGCCGTCGCCGCCGCCGCCGGGCAGCAGCCCCCACACCCGCACGCTGCAGTCCCGGGGGCCCAGGGAGGCGGTGTAGAGCAGGACGCCGCAGGGGCTGAGCAGCGCGGCGTGCATGCTGGGCGGGGCGCGCAGCAGGCGCTGGATGTAGCGCCGCGCCGCCGCGCCGCCCAGCGGCGCCGCGCCGTTCGGCGTGGCGGGCCCTGGCGCACCAGCCGAGGCGCCAGCAGGCATGTCTGCTGGCTGCACTGTGCCGCCGCTGCCGCAGCTGCCGCAGCTGCCGCCGCTGCCACAGCTGCTGCTGCTGGGCCCAGCGGGAGCCGCCGCCACGGCATCTACTGGAGGTCCCTCCGCCGCCGTCTGCGGCACAGCACCCTGCGCTGGCGCTACCGCCGCCTCCGCCGGCGCTGCTGCCGGCGCTGCGGCGCCCACGGCAGGGGAGCAGTAGCGTCGCACCACATCCTTCCGATAGTAGCCTGGGCCAAGGGCGCCTGCCCTGAAGAGGTATCCCTCCCTGTGAAAGGTGATGGGAGCAGAGGCAAATTAGTGCAGGCCGCAGGCTGCACTAGCGGCACGTATCGGACGCCGGGCAGCAGCGCCGGAATGCCAACAGGATGCAAACATGGCTCCTGGCGGCAGCGGTTGCACTGCGCAGCACGCCTGCCGTGCTGCAACCCTCGCAGCACGCTTGCCTGTGCCCCCGGTAGCCACTCTCGGCGACGTATACAGGTCCCGCAGTGGTGCCTCCGTTTGCGCTGCTGCAGTCATCGCTGCCGCCATGCTCTGCAGGCTGGTCAGCAGGCTTACCACCACCGAGCTCCGCAGGCTGTTGCTCTGCCGGCGCTGCTGCCTCTCCCTCTCCTGCAGCGCCCTGCTGCTCCCCCGCTACGCCCGGCTGTGGCGCCGCCGCTGCGGCTGCGGCTGCTGGTGTGCCGGGCAGCGGGGTGCTGCTGCACACGGCCACCTCCGTGCCGCCGCCGCCGCCGCTGCTCTGCTGCTCCTCCAGCAGGTTGAAGCAGCCATCCCCTGTCACACACAGCAGCGGGCCCGCCGTGCCGTCCTCGCTCTGTAGCGGCTGCAGCAGGCGCACGTTGCAGGCGGGCATACGAGCAGTGGTGCACCGCGTTGAGCCATCCTGCACAGCAGCGATGCGCCGCGGGCGGAAGGGTGGGTAGGGCGGGGTGCATGCCGAGCCTCAGCTCCAGCACCATATGCCGTCTGTGCAGCTCATCCTTTCACCCTTCCCCCCCGTTCTGCCTCACCTCACAGCTGACGATGACCACAGGCGCCTCATCGTTGTGCTCTACGTCCTGTAGTGGGGCGGCGGCGTCGCAGCCGCTCCAGAGCGAAGCGCCGCCAGGCGCCAGCGCCAGCGTTGCCACCCGCGAGCGGTGCACCTGTTCAGCAATTTAGGCGTGGAGTTCAGATGAAGCGCTAGGGTTTGCGTCTGTCGGGCAGGCAAGGCTCTAGAGCTTGCGATGTCTTCTCTCCCACAACAGGCGCCGCCAGAAGTGGCGCCGCCGCCTCCGCCTGCCGCCGCCGGCCTCGCCTGCTGGTGCCAGGCGGCCTGCACTTCCAGCTCCCGGCGCGGCGCCATGCAGTCCTTCTGTGCTCTCGAAGCGCGCGCAGGTGGAGAGGGCAGGGCGCAATGAGTGCTTGCGTCCGTCCGTCTTCTCGAGGTGAGGGCGGTGCACAGCAGCCCAGAAGGTGACGCACGTGTGTGCAAGAGTGTGGCAGCAGCGGGAGGTTGCGGCAAGAGGCGCATTGAGAGTGATCGAACTGCCCCGCTGGCACGCACGCCGAATGCCCAAACCCGGCTTCCCATGGCGACGCTGCACATATTTTAGCGCCCCATGCCTCAGCTATGGCCATCGGGGGCCTGGGCATGCAAGCAAAGCTGCTTGGGGTGATAGTCCTTGTAGCGGCCTCTGGCACGCTCTACACCCTGCGCTTGTTGCCCTCGGCGGATCGCAAGATGCCGGGACTAGCGCGGCACGCGCCACGCATCGTGGTGGTCGGCTCTGGCCTGGCGGGCACCGCCGCCGCGCTGGCGGCGGCAGAGGCCGGCGGCCCGCTGGCAGAGGTGATGGTGCTCGAAAAGGAGCCCCGCCCCGGCGGCAACAGCATGAAAGCGTCCAGCGGCATCAACGCACTGGAACCGGCAGAGGGCGACAGCATGGCAGACTTCCGGGGCGACACGCTGAAGAGCGGCGGCGGGCTGAGCGTGCCAGAGCTGGTCGACGCACTGGTGGTGAGCTGCCGCCGCTGCGGAGCTGCACTGCTGCGTCGGCAGCACAATACAGTGTGTGGTATCTCTGAGCTGGTGCAGCCGCAGCCTGCGGCATGGCGGCAGGCACAGCGCACTTCTTGCAGAAACCAGTCCCGACGCTCCTCCCCCTGCCCTCCCTGCGCGTCAGGCTGGCAGCCAGGAGGCGGTGGGTTGGCTGGAGAAGCAGGGCATCGACCTGAGCGGGCGCGTGCAGCTGGGTGGGCGCATGGCTGGGTGGGCGGGGTGGGGGTGCATGGAAGGCTGGAACTGGGTGGATCGTGGGCTGGTGGAAGCGAGCGCAAGGAGGGGCAAAGCATCAAGCGGGCAGCTGATCCCTTCCTCCTGCTCCCGCCATTGGCACGCCCGTCCTGCCGTGACCTGCACGCAGCTACCCGCTGGGTCCGTTTGATGGCACTCACACAGACGTGCTTGGCACGCTGCCCTGCCTCTCCCTCCCCCAACCCAGGCGGGCACACACGGAAGCGCACGCACACCAGCACCAAGGGGCCTGTGGGGTTCAGCATTATGAAGGCCCTTTTGGATTTGGAAGCCAAGGAAGAACGCATCAGAGTGATTACTGGTGCCAAGGTGAGATGGGAGGGAGTGGTCGGAGGCACGGCACGGCGGCCTAGAGGCAGAGACTGCGTGGCCTCGCTCCACCCCTCTGCCCGCGCTCTGCTGCTTGCACCCCAACCCTGCCAGCTTGCCACCACCCCTACGCATCTTGCTCTGTGTTCTGCAGGTAGAGGAGTTGCAGCACGGGCAGGACGGCGGCCGCGTGACGGGCGTCGTCTACCGCGCCGCCAACGGCAGCCAGCACATGCTGCCGGCCAGCGCTGTGGTGCTGGCGACGGGCGGCTTTGGCGCGAGCACGGCGCTGCTGCGGTGGTACGCGCCCCAGACAGCGGAGCTGCCCACAACCAACGGGCCCTGGGCGCAGGTGGGGCGCGGCGGGGCGGGTGGGAGTGATTGGGCGTGGGCTGAGCAACAGCCATGATGCAGAAACAACAGGCGGACCACACCCCAACGGTGGCTGGCTACCAACAAACAAGCCCACCACCAACAGAGCACACCGCCGCCCCTGGTTCCTGCAGGGGGAGGGGCTGGAGCTGGCGGCGCGTGCCGGCGCCGCGCTGATGCAGCTGGAGCAGGTGCAGGTGCACCCCACCGGGTTTGTCGACCCCTCCGACCCCTCCAGCGGCACCAAGGCAAGCCGCCTGCCCTGCCTGCCTGCAGCTGCCTCCGTCACGCCCCGCCAGTGCTTCCGTCGCGGCGGCGCCCGTCAGCTGCCACTGCCCGGCGGCGAGGCGAGCCGCCTCGCTCGTGCATCTGTCGCCTGCTGGTGTGAACGCGACCCAGCCTGGTCCCTCTTTCCGCAACCCCCTGGTGCCTGCCTGCCTGCCTGCCTGCCCGCAGTTCCTGGCCCCCGAGAAGCTGCGGGGCGTGGGCGGCATCCTGCTCAACTCAGAGGGCAAGCGGTTTGTGGACGAGCTGAGCACGCGCGACCGCGTGACGCAGGCGCGCCTGGGTGGGCGTTGATAGGGTGCAGCGGGAGGGGCAAGTGCTGGGGCCGAGCCAGGCAGCAGCGCAGTGCAAGCTGGGCGAGGCTGAGCAGGAGGCGGGCGTTGCGTTGCCCTCCTGGGGGCGCATTGCCTTGCTGCATTGCCTTGCTGCATTGCCTTGCTGCATTGCCTTGCTGCATTGCCTTGCTGCATTGCCTTGCTGCATTGCCTTGCTGCATTGCCTTGCTGCATTGCCTTGCTGCATTGCCTTGCTGCATTGCCTTGCTGCATTGCCTTGCTGCATTGCCTTGCTGCATTGCCTTGCTGCATTGCCTTGCTGCATTGCCTTGCTGCATTGCCTTGCTGCATTGCCTTGCTGCATTGCCTTGCTGCATTGCCTTGCTGCATTGCCTTGCTGCATTGCCTTGCTGCATTGCCTTGCTGCGTTGCCTTGCTGCGTTGCCTTGCTGCGTTGCCTTGCTGCGTTGCCTTGCTGCCTTGCCTTGCTGCCTTGCCTTGCTGCCTTGCCTTGCTGCATTGCCTTGCTGCATTGCCTTGCTGCATTGCCTTGCTGCATTGCCTTGCTGCATTGCCTTGCTGCATTGCCTTGCTGCATTGCCTTGCTGCATTGCCTTGCTGCATTGCCTTGCTGCATTGCCTTGCTGCATTGCCTTGCTGCATTGCCTTGCTGCATTGCCTTGCTGCATTGCCTTGCTGCATTGCCTTGCTGCATTGCCTTGCTGCATTGCCTTGCTGCATTGCCTTGCTGCATTGCCTTGCTGCATTGCCTTGCTGCATTGCCTTGCTGCATTGCCTTGCTGCATTGCCTTGCTGCATTGCCTTGCTGCATTGCTTGCCTTGCTGCATTGCCTTGCCTTGCTGGCATTGCCTTGCTGCATTGCCTTGCTGCATTGCCTTGCCTTGCTGCATTGCCTTGCTGCATTGCCTTGCTGCATTGCCTTGCTGCATTGCCTTGCCTTGCTGCATTGCCTTGCTGCATTGCCTTGCTGCATTGCCTTGCTGCATTGCCTTGCTGCATTGCCTTGCTGCATTGCCTTGCTGCATTGCCTTGCTGCATTGCCTTGCTGCATTGCCTTGCTGCATTGCCTTGCTGCATTGCCTTGCTGCATTGCCTTGCTGCATTGCCTTGCTGCATTGCCTTGCTGCATTGCCTTGCTGCATTGCCTTGCTGCAGTTGCCTTGCTTGCTGCATTGCCTTGCTGCATTGCCTTGCTGCGTTGCCTTGCTGCGTTGCCTTGCTGCGTTGCCTTGCTGCGTTGCCTTGCTTGCCTTGCTGCGTTGCCTTGCTGCGTTGCCTTGCTGCGTTGCCTTGCTGCGTTGCCTTGCTGCGTTGCCTTGCTGCGTTGCCTTGCTGCGTTGCCTTGCTGCATTGCCTTGCTGCATTGCCTTGCTGCATTGCCTTGCTGCATTGCCTTGCTGCATTGCCTTGCTGCATTGCCTTGCTGCATTGCCTTGCTGCATTGCCTTGCTGCATTGCCTTGCTGCATTGCCTTGCTGCATTGCCTTGCTGCATTGCCTTGCTGCATTGCCTTGCTGCATTGCCTTGCTGCATTGCCTTGCTGCATTGCCTTGCTGCATTGCCTTGCTGCATTGCCTTGCTGCATTGCCTTGCTGCATTGCCTTGCTGCATTGCCTTGCTGCATTGCCTTGCTGCATTGCCTTGCTGCATTGCCTTGCTGCATTGCCTTGCTGCATTGCCTTGCTGCATTGCCTTGCTGCATTGCCTTGCTGCATTGCCTTGCTGCGTTGCCTTGCTGCGTTGCCTTGCTGCGTTGCCTTGCTGCGTTGCCTTGCTGCGTTGCCTTGCTGCGTTGCCTTGCTGCGTTGCCTTGCTGCGTTGCCTTGCTGCGTTGCCTTGCTGCGTTGCCTTGCTGCGTTGCCTTGCTGCGTTGCCTTGCTGCGTTGCCTTGCTGCGTTGCCTTGCTGCGTTGCCTTGCTGCGTTGCCTTGCTGCGTTGCCTTGCTGCCTTGCCTTGCTGCCTTGCCTTGCTGCATTGCCTTGCTGCATTGCCTTGCTGCATTGCCTTGCTGCATTGCCTTGCTGCATTGCCTTGCTGCCTTGCCTTGCTGCCTTGCCTTGCTGCCTTGCCTTGCTGCATTGCCTTGCTGCATTGCCTTGCTGCATTGCCCCTCCCGCCCCCTCTTCAGCCAGCTCACACCCCTTTCCCTTCACCCCTTCTCCCCTTGCCCCCTTTGCAGAACATCACCGCCCAGCCCGGCAAGCAGGCCCGCCTGCTGCTGGGGTCAGAGGTGGCTGCCGCCTTTGGCCCCGCCCTGGGCTTCTACGTCAGCAAGGTGGGCGCGTTGGAAAGGCAGGGGGTGCAAGAAAGGTGACGGCGGGGCATGCGCGGCAGTCTGCGCCCCTCTGTGCACGCTCTGATGCTGGCCAAGGTCCTTTGGTCATGCTATGCTGCCGCAGCAGGAGGGTGCCGCATGATGCCGCTGCTTGCCTACGCCTCCCACGTTGCCGCTGCCCCTACCTGCGCATCCCAAACCGCCTGCACAAACTGCCCCACACATGCATGCCATGCCCTACAGAGCCTGTTCACGAAGCACGACGACCTGGCAGCAGCAGCAGCCCACATGGGCGTCCCGCCTGCCACCCTGGCGGCTGAGGTGGCGGCGTACAACGAGGCGGCGGCCACGGGGCGGGACCAGTTTGACAAGACCGTGTTCCCGGCCCGCGTCGACCCGGCGCAGCCTGTCTACGTGGCGACAATCACGCCGGTGGTGCACTACACAATGGTGAGGCGCGGGGGATGGGGCTGAGGCCGTGCCGCGCTGCTGTCGCGCAGCCGGCTCCCTGCCGGCTGCCCGCCGCCGCGCGTGGCGCACGTCGCGGCAAGACCGGTCGGCCCAGCAGCAGGCTTGCCCTTGGTTTGCTGCGTCGAAGTTGCCGCCTTGTGCCGGGCTCCTTCCTCTCCACCTGCAACAACACACAGGGCGGCGTGGCCATCAACAGCGAGGCGCAGGCGCTAGATGCAAACGGCGTGCCCATCCCCGGGCTCTTTGCTGCCGGCGAGGTGGCAGGTGAGGCGATGTGTGTGTGCAGACTGTCTGCAGCACACTCCTGCTGGCTGGGTTTGAGGTTTTGCAGGCCTGGAGTCAGTCAGGCAGGCAGGCAGGCAGGCAGGCAGGCAGCGCTATCAATCAGGTGTTGCAGGGCTTGCTGCCGAGCCTCGCCCCTCTTCCGTCCACTGCCTGCCGCCCGCAGGCGGCGTGCACGGCGCAAACCGGCTGGGTGGCAACTCGCTGCTCGAGTGTGTGGTGTTTGGGCGGCGCGCGGGGCTCAACGCTGCAGCTTTTGCGCAGGACCTGCAGCATGAGCCAGCAGAGTACATTCTGTGAAGCCCACACCATTTTGTGAAGCCCATACCATCTGCCCGCCTGCGCCTTGCCTGTGCGTGCGGCATGGCTGCACGTCCCTTCCTGCCCTGCAGTCTGCAGGTAGTGCGCCTGCAGCTGGGTCGATAGTTTCGACTCTTTACACCCGTGGTACCCTTTTTGCTTTAACCTGCACAGCTTGCCTTGCCTGTTCTGCCTGCTGTGCACCAGACCCGGCTGCGCCCTCGTCGGATGGTCTCCTCGGCTGCCCTCGCTTGCTACCTCGACACTGTCATTGTTGCACTCAACACGCACGTTTTCCTTCTTTGTTACGTATTCCTCGCTAAGAACAAACCGGACAGAAGGGAGGCAGGCACAGCGGGGGCAGGACATGCGGCAGGCAGGGGCGCACCCCGCCCCCACGCTCTGCACGACATGCAGGCCGCGCATCGAAAACGCGGGAACTGTGGCAGGTGGTGCGCCTTTCGGCACTGCCTCTCAGAATAGGTCGCCCAGCGCCTTCCAAGAGTGAATGGAGGCCATGGAGTAAGCAGCGTGGCTCCTGCCGGCACGCACCGCCGCCTCAAACAACAGCTGCGTTGACTTCTTGCTCAGGGCATCCAGCCCCTGCATGCGCTGCTTGGTGCCACGCGTAATGAGGTCGCTCACAACGGCCGCAGCGCAGCGCCCCACCACGCGCTGCAGACCATGGCGGTCGGCCAGCAGCAGCCAGTCGTGCGGCTGCTTGAGCTGGCTGCTGTTGGCAAGCAGGTGGGCCAGGCGGGCATCGCAGGCCTGCACAACGACAGGTTAGAGGAGATTGGGGTTCAGCAACAGAAGTGCCTGAGCAGCCCTGCCCGCCTGCATGGCACACGCTGGCCCCTCTGCCGATGCAAGCAAAGCGCTTTTGCCACTCTCTTGCACCGTCCGTCCCTTGAGCTCACCCACAAAACAGTCGGTGCATCGAGCTTGCTTGCCAGCTCCAGCACTCCCTGCCAGCTGGCAAGCTCCACATCATTCATTCTCTCCACTACCGTTGGGTCATACAGCAGGCGCAGGAAGGTGCGCACGTCCGGCAGCTCGTGGCCCTCGAGCGAGCGCGCGATGGCCGCCGCGCCGCCGCCGCCGCCGCCGCCGCCAGCGCCGCAGGCGCATAGCGCTGTGCGCCACACCCGGCTGCCAGCGCTCAGCACCGCGCTGTGCAGCTTCAGCTGCACGCCGGCCAAGCCGACTGTGAGGTCAGCAGTGCGTGCCAGGTCTTCCGAGGCATCGGGCAGGTGGGCCAGTGCGGCCAGGGGCCCGCCTGGCGCAGGAGAAGCGCGCATGGGCTCTGGTGTCGGCGTGGGAGAGATGAGGAAACCTCGCGAGGCAGGAGAGACACCAAACCGGGCGCTCAGCTGAGGTGCAGTGCAGGAGGCAAGAAGGCGCTGTGTGGCGTCTCGCTGCCGCTGTGTGTGCAGTTGCCAGAACACCGCCACTGCCATGCCAGTTACATGTGCTTCCCTCACAATCAAACTGGCATATCATGTTGAGGTGAGGGCAGGCAGGTCAGGGCATGCGGCTGGACCGGGGTGGCTCGCGCATGCCCAGGCATGTTGAAGCGTTGTGAAGCCAGCAGTGGCTGTTGCGACAGCCAGCAGCTAGACCTGTAGGTCACACGGTGCCTCAAGCTCAGAAAAGGTCGCCTGCCTCCCTCCATGCGGCAGTGGCGGGCACATCGCCTGCCAGCGAGGTGACGTTTGCATACGTGGAAGTTCCGCGGGCCATGCCTTGCCCAGCGCGCAGCGCCGCCTTAAACAGCAGCTGCATGGACTTCTTGCCCAGCGCGTCCAGCTCTTGCAGGCGCTCCTTGGTTGCGTCTGGCGTGCACCTGACCAGCTCCTTCATCACGGGCTGCACGCAGCGCGCCACCACCTGCTCCAACCCGAATCGGTCCGCTAGCAGCAGCCAGTCCTGCCAGTCGTCACGCTCGCCGCCGCCGCCCAGCAGGCGCGCCAGACGGGCGTCGCAGGCCTGCAGAGGGTTGCAGGCACGCACCGATGGAGTCATTAGACTGACTGTGGTGCCGGCTGCGCAGCTTCCTCTCCGTCTCCCCAAGGGCAGCCCTGCTGAGCGCCTCACCCACAGGACGTTTTGACGCATCCAACTTGTGGGCCAGCGCCAGCACTCCCTGCCGGACTCGGTTTCCAGCTCGCTCATGCTGTTCACCGCCGAAGCATCGTACAGGAGGCGCAGAAAGTCGTGTACCTCTGACTGCTCGTGCCCCTCCAGTGAGCGCTCGATGGCTGCCGCGCGTCACCGCCGCCGGCGGCGGCGCTCAGCGCCATGCGCCACACGCGGCTGCCTGCAGCCAGCACCGCGCTGTGCAGCTTCAGCTGTGCGCCTCCAACGTGCACGGTGCGTGCCAGCTCCTTGGACATGTCGGGCAGGTGGGCCCGCACTGCTGGGGAGCCTTTCAGCGCAGCATCGAAGTCCATGGTGGTGGCTGGTTGCTGAGGTGGCCTGGAACTCCCCAGGCAGGGAACAGGCAACGGCAACTCGGCGCAGCGCGCCGGTCGCGGCCGACGCCTTGGCGCCGCGTGTATCAGGCCCTAATTCCGCTTGCCGCGCGCTCTCATCCTTCCGTCAGCTCCAAAGTGCACGTCCTCTTTGTCACGTGACCTGTAAAAGGCGCAGCGCTAAACCCCGGCAGCAACGCGCGCTTTTCGGGACTCTGTTGCCAGCCCGACGCAGTACTGAGCAACGGAAGCAGGTTTTCGCGCTAAAGGCAGCGCCTCCTTCCCGTCCACGCTGCAGGCGGCGGCAGCGGCAGCCGTCGCTGCCACCCGCCCATCGCCGCGTGGCAGCAGCAGCTGCCGGTCTAGCAGCCCGATGAGCCTACGCTACGTGCTGCTGCTGCAGCGTGACTTGCAGAAGGCAGTGCGCTTTTATGGAGAAGGCATCGGGCTGCCGGTGCGCGTGGTGACCGAGCGCTGGGCAGAGCTCTCTGCAGGGCCGTCGACGCTCGCGCTCAAGGCCGCCTACGGGTGCGTGGAAGGGGGGGGGGGGGGGTGAGCTCAAGGCACGCAATGCTGTTGCTGGAATCTCATGGCAGGTCCCAACGCGGCAGCTTTCACGAATCCGCACCTCAAGTGCTTGATACCAGACAGCCTGCATGCACCATCACACGTCTCGAGCATCCGCACCCTACCCCCCTGGCTCCCCACTTCCCGCATCTCCTCTCCCCTATCCGCCGCATGCCCCCCCGCCCCCCCACCACCCCACACCCCCCATCACCACCACCACCATCACACCACCTTTCAAACCACCGCAGAGAGGCGTACTGTAGCACCGGCTACTCCCCAGTGCTGGCCTTCAACGTACAGGATCTGCAGGTGTGGCTGCGCTGCTTTTCATTCCTTTCCTCTGTTGAGCAGCATTGCGTCGTCCCAGCACTGAGCAGCTGCAGCACCGGCAAACCAAGTTTCCCTGGAGCGCATATGATGTATTAGCAGGGTGTGCATCAGTGGGTTCCCCCTCCCTGGAGCTCTGCCGGGAGGGTGCTGGGCCGGCTGTGTTGCGCCTGCAATCATGCCCAGCAACGCACCACGTCTGTCCTCCCTTTGAGTGAACCTTGTTCAGGCCACGCTGGTGCGCTGCCTGGAGCAGGGAGCCAGCATGGACGGCGCGGTGCAGCACAGCCCTCACGGCAAGGTGAGGCCTCACGGCAGCACAGCCCTCACGGCAAGGTGTACAGAGGCCTGTTGAGTGTTTCGGTTTCAACCTGGGCAGACCAGGTGGACAAGTGCGCTCTGTGCAGCAGCGTCGGATGTTGCAGGAAGGATTCGAGTTTCGTGGTGCAAGGCCGGCTTGTGCGAGCACAACCGTCGCGCTGCCGAAGTCTGCTGCTGCTGAACCCTTTGCCGCCACCTCCCGTCGCCCGCCTAACCCCTCTGCAGGTGGCTGCGCTGCGTGCCCCCGACGGAGTCATGATCTCGCTGCTGGAAACGGGCGGGGAGGCTGCCGAGCAGTGACCCACCCCCGGCTCTCCACACCGCCAGCACGTGTGTGCCCTTGCCCCTCCCTTGCCTTTGACTTGCCGTCTGCCACGACTCCAGCCAGTTCAAAGACACCACGTTGGCCCCAGCTTCTTGATACAAAACCGATGCTGGAAAGCTGCAGGGTGGGCTGGGGTGGGATCCGGAGAGCGGCCGGCCGGCACAGTACAGCACTCAATCGCCGCCTGGCATGGCTGCGTGTGACCGCTGTGTTCTGGCAGCAGCTCCCGCATCGCAGCCGCAGAACACATTGCTTAACAGTAGTGGTCATGCCGACATGCATCGCACGTGGACCCGACCCCTCGAAGCCAGCCACGCTGCGGGCTGCGGACGGACCGCCGCCAGCGGGGCCGCCGCCGCTCCCTGCTGCTCGCACGCGGCGCTGATCACTTCCCGCCATCCATACCGTGCTTACCATCACGGTTTCAGCCCGGCGTCACCAGGGCACGCTCCCAAGTTTGTGCGCTGGACCCACGCTCGGGCGGCGCCTTGCCCTCGCCAGCGCAGGCATCCCTGGCTCGCAACTAGTGGTCCGAGACCCCTGGGCCCGACCCTGGAGGCGCGAGGCACCTGAGGAGCTCGAGTGTCAGCAGCGCGGCGCCTTGGCGCACCATGCGGCCTTTCGGAGCGCTGGCAGAGTCCGCTCAGAGGCTGGCCATCGACCTGCCGCAATGGTGAGGAACAGGGGCTCGAGGCGCATAGAGGGCCTGCAGGCCTTGCTTCCCGCGCCTTCCTGCGTGCTGCCTGGCCCTTTGTCAAACTCCAGTCGATGCAGGACAGCCACAGAGCGCAGCCACCAGCCGCAGAGCCCCCGCTCGCTGGCAACGCTAGTCGCGACGGCGGCGGCATGCGGTGCCCGCCCTCTCTGAACGCACGCCCCTTTTGAACCTGCAGGTGGCACGACATCGATGCCAACCCTATGTGGCAGAAGGGAGCCTTTGATGGCCTGGCGGTGGCATATGGCGCGCTAGCGCTGGTTGCACTGGTGAGCTGCTGTCGCTGCCAGCATGGCGAGTGCGAACAACACGCCTGCACCGTGGCCTCGCCTGCAATGCCTGCGCTGCTTCCAGCCGGTCGGTGGCTCCACGCATCGCAGCATCACCTGCAGGCGCTGCGGCGGCGGCAGCAGGAGTGGCAGTGGAGTGGCTCCCATGTCAGCAAAGCCCTCTCGCTGCCGTCGGTCGCCGGCCGCAGTCGACCCTGCCCCTCACCGCGCTCCGCCCGCGCTTCCCTGCCGCAGATCCAGATTGTGCGCATCCAGCTGCGCGTGCCCGAGTATGGGTGGACCACGCAGAAGGTGTTCCACCTGCTCAACTTCCTGGTCTGCGGGCTGCGGTCGGGCGTGTTTGCGGCGCGCGTGGCGGTGCAGGACCTGCCCTACCCGCTCATGCAGGCGGTGCTGCTTGACCTGCCGGGTGCGCAGGGGGGGGGGGGGGGGGGTGATTGTTCTGTACCTGTAGGACGGGGGTTTGCAGGACGACGCCAGGCACGAGCACTGCGCGAGGCTCTCTCAAGCCGCCGCCGCCCTGGGCGAGTCTCACGTCTCGCTGTCCCCCCCACCCCGCCCGTCCCTCCCACCCCGTCCAGGCCTGTTGTTCTTCTCCACCTACACCCTGCTGGTGCTGTTCTGGGCGGAGATCTACTACCAGGCCCGCTCGCTGCCCACCGGGTCGCTGCGCCCCGCGTTTGTGGTCATGAACCTGTCGGTGTATGTGGTGCAGGTGGGTGGGCGCCTGGGGCGGTTGCTGGCAGCTGTGCTGGCTGGCAAGTTGTACGCTGCGCCGCAAGCTGTGGTGGCAGCAGTGTGTTGTCCTTCCCAGCTGTCCGGCAGCAGCGGCACACTGACCCCCCCCCCCGGCCCTCCCCCCTCCCGTTTCCTGTTGTCTGCCTGGCAGGCCGGCCTGTGGGTGTATTGCTCCCTGGGGCGCCCCGGCGCAGCGCGCGAGCAGCTGGGGCAGCAGCTGTCGGGGTGCTTCCTGGCGTTTGTGTCGGCGGCCGCGGCCTTTGCCTTCCTGCTGTACGGCGGCCGCCTGTGGCTCATGCTGCGGCGCTTCCCCATTGAGTCGCGCGGGCGGCGCAAGAAGCTGCGCGAGGTGGGGCTGGTCACCTCCATCTGCGCCACGTGCTTCCTGTTCAGGTGCGCGCCGCGCCGCGCCGCCTTGGCCGTGCGTGGTGGGAGGGGCTGTCGGGAGGATCGGCGCGGTTGGCGGGTTGGGGAGCTGCAGCGCGTGGGGGTCACCCTCGTGTGCGCTGCATGCCCTCTGTTGAGATGCGCATAGGCCCGCGGTGGGATGATAGGCCCGCGGTGGGATGATAGGCCCGGGGTGGGGCACACGCAGGCAGGTTTGCTGGGCACTGCTGCAAACGGCACGCACGCACCCTGCACCCTTCTGCCCCTAGGAGCATCATCGTGGCCTGGTCGATATTCGACTACGAGGACGCCGACCTGGACGTGATGGGCCACCCGCTGCTCAACATGATCTACTACAGCGGCGCGGGTGGGTGCTGCACCTGCCCTGTTTGGCCGGCTGTGGGTGCTGCCCTTGGGGTCGTTCTGGGCGCTGCGCCGTGCTGCCCGTCGACCAACTTGGGCACACTCGTCTGCTGCAGCGGCGCAGCTCACTTCATGCCCAAATTCCAAGCCTGCTCACCACATCCTCGTCTGCATTGTGTTGCCACCACTGGGGTGCAGAGATCATCCCCTCTGGCCTGGTGCTCTACATCCTGCGCAAGCTGCCGCCCAAGCGCCAGCAGCAGGGCTACCAGCAGATCCCTGCGCAGTGATCGGCACGTGCGCATCACCGGCGTGCTGGGGCGCCATGGGCCGCGGCTGCAGCCCGCTCGTGCAAACCTCCAATGCTGCCTCTCGCTGCTGTGGCTCGCCCCACACAAAGCTTGCCGCTGGGTGTTCGGCTCGCGCGCCCGCCCGGCTCCCGGCGCGCCGCCCTCGCCCCGCTTACCTGCTGCTTGCCCCGTGCACCGCGGCATCCCTCCCTTGCCGCCCAACACCTCATCTTCTTCGCAGCTCCCTTGCTTTGCTACCCTTTCTGGCATTTTGACCCGTCCCTTGCCACGCTCGTGTGCGTTTGCTGTTTCGCTGTGTGCCGCCCCGCGGCACCCCAACCACCGAACTCTGCTGTCGCAGCAGCAGTCGCGTTTTCACACAACCTGCCTCTGTAGTTCTACTGTAAATGATCTGACTGACACGACGACGAGGGTGGGCCCCTCTCGAGGGCGAATCGCCGGCGATGCACTGCATTATGCCGTGTGCGACACGTTGGGCGGCAGCACGGGCAGCACGCCGCGTGATGGCGCCGCAATACACACCTTGCGCGCTTTAACGCCACCCTCTCCTGCATTAGCGGCTTCTTAACGTTCGACTCACGCGTTACCAGCCGCTGTTCCGACCTTTCTCTCTCTTTGGAATCACAGCCCTCGGAAAATGCCGGCGGGCAGCGAGGAGCGGGACGCCGCTTACGAAGAAGCGCCGCTGCTGGCTTCATGGCCCGGCGCCGCAGACCCGCCGCCGCCACCGCCGCTCCCGAGTGCAGCAGCGGCGGCAGCTGCGAAGCAGGGCTCAGTCGCTGGGCCGCGCACCGTGGAGCTGAGCGCGCGGTCAGAGGCTTGCGTGCAGGCGGGTGGCCCGGCCTGCGACTCTCTGCAGCCGGCGAGCAGCGCGCGGCGCAGTGTCGACGGCAGCGCGGCGGGAGGCCTGCACCCGGCCGGCGTCCCCTGGGGAGGTAAACGGCATTTTCCCTCTCACTCTCTCATCAGCTGCTGCTGCTGTTGCTGCTGCTGCTGCCGCTGGCGCTGCGGGGGCACTGTCCACTGCCATCGCCGAGCAGCACTGTTGCATCGCCTTCACCTGTGCTGCTCTGCCCGTGCCTTTGCCTCCCCACCGTGTGCCTCCCCCTTGCGCCGCTGCGTCATACATGCAGTCACCGCCGCGCTTCTCTTGGCAGACATGTTTGGCATCGGAGCGCTCGCGCTGCCGTCAGTGTTTGCACGCCTCGGCTGGCTGGTGGGTGCCGACCTGTCTGTGCTGCTGCGCACGGGCTGCACAGGCAATCTCGGCTGCGAAATGGGCGGAGCATCGCTGCCGCCACGCAGCCTGCAGGTTGCCTGTTGCCGCTAAACAGCCTGGCAGGTTGCCTGTGACCCCTACAGCAGTTGCCCGTGACCCCCACCGCAGCCATCACACCTGTGCACCTCCCTGCCCTCACGCATGCAGGTGTCCTTCCTGCTACTCGCAACGTTTGCCTGCGGCTGCGCCTACCTGGGCGTGCTCTTCAGCCGGCTGGCGGTGGCCTGCCCCACCGCCATCACGTTTGACGACATTGGACACGCGGCGCTGCCAAAGGGCAACCTGGGCAGGCGCCTCTGCTACGGCCTCGTCTGTGCGTGGGCTGTGCCAGCTGACAGAGGGCCCCAGGTGCCCTGCATGCCCTGCACGCAGAGCGCTGGCGCGACGCGGCCTCAACCGCTGCCCTCCCGAGCTTGCCCTGAGCTGCCCCGCCCCGCACCCGCACGTAGACACAACCATCGTTGCGGACCCCATCGCCCTGCACATCACCTGCGTGTTTGCGCTGCGCATGGTGAGGTGGCGTGTGGGTGTGCCCGCCTCCCGCTACTTGTCGGCACTGGCGTCCGGCATCCGCATCCTGGAACCCACCTGCCGTGCTGCCTGCGCCCACCTGCCCAACAGGTCTTCCCCGAGCTGGGGGTGCTGGCAGCTGCCGCCATCGTCGCTGCCATCATGCTGCCGCTGTCGCAGATCCAGGTCCAAAGGGGAGCGAGCGGGCGGCCTGCTGTTCTTGCACGTGCGCCCTCCATCAGGTCCCTCCCCTCCCGCCATCACTTCCCACCTTTCTTACCCCCGTTGCAGAGCGTGCACGACATGTCCTGGCTGGCGCTGGCGGCCACCGGCTGCATGTTCACCGCCATCATAGCGACCCTGGCTCGCCTGCTGACCATGCCCGACGCGCTGCACGGCACCTCGCTGCTGCCGCCGCCCAGCACCCGCATGATCGAGGGGCTTGTGGCGGCGCTGAACCTCACGTTCGCCTTTGGAGGACAAGTCAACTGGTGGGGTGAAGCTAGGTCCTTTGAAGTGGGGGTTACGCTGGGAAAGTGCCCACCCGCCTCCCGCCCACCACCTGTCTGCCTGCGCTACACTGGATGCGCGCCAAGCCTGCCGCTCTTGTCTGCCTCCTGGCAGCCTCGCCCATCCACAGCTACTGCACTGTGGGGCTACCCCTCCCAAGTCCCGCCTACCGCCCCGCGCCCGCCCTTGCAGGATGCGCTACATCGGCGCCATGGGCAGCCACAAGTCGGAGTTTCGCTTCGCCGCCGAGCTGGCAGACTCGCTCATGCTGCTCTTCTACCTGCTGCTGGGGTGAGGGCTGAAGGAAGCAACAGGGCGGCTGCACATGAACGACGGGCGGGCTCGACAGAGGTGCAGCAGAGGTGCAGCCGCCGCATTCGCTATCATGCCAGCTGCGCCAGACGTGCCTCCTTGTTGCAACTGCACCACGGCCTCCCATCCTCCGCTGCCCTGCAGCGTAACCGCGTACTCCAAGCTCGGGTCTGATTTCGACACCTCCAAGCCGGTGACCAGCGTGCTGCCGCCGGGTGCCTGGAGCCGCGCCATCAACGCGCTGCTGCTGGCGCGCTGCCTGGTGGCCTGTGAGTGCGGGCGGCAGCCAGGGGAGGGCATCCCTGAAGGGATCCCTCCAAAGGGAAAGAAGGCTGGGACGAGGCAAAGGGCACAGCGTCGTGCGTCACGTGCTGCCGCGCCTCCCCGTCCGCCGTGCACCCTGCTGCTGTTGCACCCAGCTCTTGCTAGCGTGCTGCAACCATCTACCCACCCACCCACCCCTCTTCTTACTCACGCCACTGGCGCGCAGATGCCTTGAACGCAAACGTTTTCACTCACCTATTTGTTCGGGTGCTGCGTGTGGAGGCTCGCTTCCCCAAGTTGGGCGGACGTGGGGCGTGGGCCGCCGTCAGCATCTGTTGCGTGTGCATGAGGTAGGTGGGTGGGGACCGCCGCCGCCGGCAAACCTGGCAACCTGGTTGTGCTGTGGTGTGGGTTTGAGGCAAGAAGCAGTGCCCACATGCACATCGTCTCCTCCCACCGGTGCCTGCTCATCCGCACCCAGTCGTGCTTCTTCACCCTCACCCCTCTCCCTTGTGTCTTCACCCGATGCGCAGCTTCCTGGTGGCCTGGGCGGTGCCATCCTTCGATTTGGTGGTGGCCGTCATCGCTGCCTTTGGCGACGTAAGGAGGGGCGAAAAGGAGGGAAGGGTAGGTCAGGTAAGGGTGTGAACCAGCGTGGGCAGGGCGCAGAGGGCCTGCTGCGGAGCCGCGCCCACCACGTAGCGCACCCCTGCCCTGCCTGCATGTCGACAGGTTGCGGCGCCATACACCCTGCCCGCGCTGTTTGCGCTGGCGCTGCTGCCGCTGCCCTCCTGGGAGCGCCGCCTGCTCAACTTTGTGGTGGTGGTGAGCGTGGTGTTCACGGCGGCGGGCCTGTACGCTGCAAGCTACGCACTGGTGCAGCGCATGACAGCATGAGAGGGGCGCATGCCAGCAACGCACAGGCAGCCCTGCAGCGCTGCAGCGCTGCAGCGCCCTGATGACTTTCCTGACCGAGAAAATGTTGGGCTTCGACCCTCCCGATTTTTTGCTGCCAAGAACAGCACTGACTGAGCGAGCAATCCACATTTTGATGCCCTTTGTTTCCAATGCCTGACATTGACTTTTAAGATTCGTAACAGAGGTTCAGACGGTCGGAAAGGGGTGCAGAGAACAATGAAATGCTGGAAAAGGTGGAGGCCCAGTGGCAGGCAGGCACGCCGACGAACTTCCGCTCGTGAGGGCTTGCTGCCGTCTCACTTGTCGCCCTGCTGTGCCGCTGCCATCATCGCCGCGTACTCCTCTGCATCGAGGGCAACCAGGTCGGGCTGGAACTGCAACGGGGGAGGGGAAAGAGATGAATACCAATTGATGGACGGGCGCCGCGCTGGAGGCCCCACCCATGTGGCCACGCGTTCGGCTGGCAGGGCCCCCCCCCCCCCACCCACACCCACCCACCACACACAAACGCGCCATCAACTTGCCTGGCGGCCAACGGTGAAGAAGATAGACGCACCGCACAGCGCAACCAGCAACGCGGCCATCAGGGCGTTGCCTGCAGAGGGCAGGGACGAACAGGTGGTGGGTGCTGGGGGGCGCTCCACCGCTGCGGCTGGTGCTGCCGCCGCCGCCGCCGCGCTCACATGCACACACAGCACCAGCAGGACTCACCAATAGGACCCAACGCGTCCGGCTGGCTCGCCATGTTTTTCTGCAGGGCAGGGCGTGCCGAATCGATAGCAAAGCTCGCGAGGCCGAGGCACGACGGCAACTGGCAGCGGCGGTGCACCAGCGGACCGCAAGGCAAGACTTGGCAGGGACGTCGGCATGCTGATGGACTCATGATTGGCCGCCAGTGTGCCCTGCCAGACCTGCCCGGGGTCTCAGCAGCGCTATCACCGCTGCTCACGCACCTGCTGCTCGTTGAAAGCCTGCTGCCCCGGTGTGAGTGGGGAGGGAGGCGGCGGCAGCGGCGCGGAAGCCTGCTGCTGCTGCTCCTCCTCGGCTGCCTGCCGCTGCTCCGGCTCGGCTTTACACTGCATCAGCCGCTTGGCGGGCGCGGCCAGGCGCTGGCTGGCGGCACGGCGGCGCGCAGCCTGTGGGAGGCTGGGCCGCACAGCGCAGACCGTCAGAGCGCTAGCCATCTTTGACAGCCGGTATGTGTGACGGACAAACGCAGCAAATGGCTGGAAGGTGCAATGTGTGGGCCGGGCGCCGAAAACAAGGTGCCTCCTGGCTGAGTCCTGCGTGCTGAGCTACCTCCCCACCCTCACGGGCTTGCGGGCGTCGAATTCAACTCCCCTGCCTGTCCCGGATCTCGTTGTGCCAAGCATCGCCCTTTGAAGTGCACACGACCAGCGCGCCGATCAGAACCCTGCAAAAGCGCCCTGTGGCGATGCCCTGCGCCGTTACCTGCGCCGCAGCGCGGTCGGGACTGGCAGCGCAGCACCGGAGGCGGCTATCGGGCGGCCCCCCTGGCGCGGCGGCAACGGCGGCGGTGCTCGGCGGCCGCCCGCTGCTGCCGCGCCGCGCCGGGCGCAACGGCGCCCGCTGGACGTGTGCGCAGTGGCTGGAAAACAGGTTGGTCACAGAGGGGGCGCTGGAGGGGGTGCACGTGCAGCAACTGCTCCAACGCTGGCTCTAGTCCGCCGGCACTTGTGCACGCTGGCGGCGCCTGCCAACCTCCGCCGCCTCTTCGCCGCCCTTCTCCCCCCGTGCAGCGCAGCAATAGAGTGCGAAGTGCCTTTGGAAGAGGCCTTTGCGCTGTGGGAGGACCGCGAGCGCATCCCGCAGTGGATGCCCTGGATTACCAGCGTCATCGTGCAGGCGCGCCCCGCCGCTGCTGCCTTGGTTCCCTGCTGCGTCTTCTACTCCTGCATTCTCTGCTTCGATCTCTCCTCCCCTTCTTCCCGTGGTCCCTGGTCCCGATGCTGCTGCTGCTCCGCATGTGGTCCAATACATCCCGACAGCTGCGTGAGCGCACACACCGGGCACCGCCCTCAAGCCCAGTCCAATACACGCCGTGCTCTCACCACGCAACACGCTCCCCACTGCTGTTGTGCGCGCAGGAGGACGACCCCCGCATGTCCCGCTGGACCCTCTCCACCTTCCAGTTCAACCGTCGCTGGGAGTTCAGCTGGCTGGCGCTCAACCTCACGCCGTTGCGCAACCAGAAGATCCACTGGCGGTCGGTGCCTGGGTCGACGGGCGGCAGCCTGGGGGCGCTGGAGGTGGCAAACAGGTGCGCAGCAGCAGCGTCGGTCGGGGTGCAGCCGCTGCATGGTCGGGCAGCTGGGGCGTGCCTTCCAGCCGTCGGAATAGCTGCTGGCTGCCACACTCCTGCGTCGCCCTCCTGCTTCCTTGCTGCTTCCTTGCTGCAGCTGCAAGGCCCCGCCTCACCCCCCCTACCCCCCTCCCCTCCCCCGCCGCCCCTCCCCCCCGCCTGCCACAGGGGCCAGATCCGGTTCGTGCGGAAGGGCCCGCAGCGCTGCTCAGTGAAGCTGACGATCAGCTACGAAGTGCCGGGGGCCATGGCACCCTTTGCCAGCGTGAGTCGGGCAGGCCACTCCGGGGGCCCGTGGATGCGCGCTGGCGCAGCGCTGCCAGGCTACCCACGCCCACCTCCCCGTGCTGTGGCTGTTGATGCCAGCCTGCGTGATGGGGGGGGGCGTTGTCACGACGTGGGCATGAAGCGAGCCTGGAGCCTTCGCACGCCCCGCGCTCTACCCATCCCTGCCCACCGCTGCCCCCTGCTGCCCTCGCCGCCGCCCCGCAGCTGCTGACGCCTGCTGTGGAGGGCATCCTGTCGGCGGACATGAAGCGGTTTGCAGAGTATGCGGTGCAGCACCGGCAAAACATCGGCGCGTGAGGGGGCGGAGCCAGAGCGCGGCCCGCGCCTGCGTCCGGCCTCTGCCCAGAGGGGCGTGCCGGGCGCGCCCCTCCGGTAGCCCCTCGTCCCATGCCCCTTACCCCCCCTGTGTTACTATCCCTCCCTCCACCACGTCCCCCCCGCCTGCAGCCGTGCGAGCCTTCCCCTGCCGCTCCCCTCCCCCCCCCCGGCATCAGATGATCCTGCCTCTGTACTCCCAAGCTTGTCAAACCTTGCTTTTCTCCCTGCAGTGTGCTGCCGCTGCCCCCTCCTCCGCCCGCCTCACCGCAGCGCGCGCGCCCCAAGGTGTGCACACATGCCCGACCGAACTGGAGACTGCCAGTGCCCTGTATCCCGTAGCTATGAGCGATTTACACGTTTACACAATCCAGGCAACGTGTGCTGCAAGAATAGATGAAGAGAGAAGGGGGGCGGCAGCGGGCGCCGCACAAGCGCGGCACCCGCCGAGCCGCATGTAGTAGTGCTCGGCAGGGTGCGGTCAGCAGTGCCGGGGAGGAGGCTGGCCCGGCGGCGCAGCACGAATGAAAGGACTGGCGGCTGCGTGCCTTAAGAGAAAAACTGGGGCGCCGCGGCGACTGGGGACGGGCCGCACGTGATAATGTGTTTACGTGAGTGTGGTGTGCAGGGTTGGCAGTCGTGCGGTGAGCGGTGAGCGAGGGGAATGTTCCAACGGTTGGAGTGTGTGAGAGAGAGAGGGAGGGAGCGTGGGTTTTGGGGGGGAGGGGAGGAGGCATGAAGCGCTCCCTCTCGAAGATTGGGGGTGGCTGGCGCGGCGGCAGCCGGAGGGGGATGGGGGGCGGCAGTGTACAACTTAGGGAGAGGATGGGGGGCCCCTCACAGGGGGCAGCCGGCGTGTCAGCGCTGCTGCAAGCGCCCTGGGAGGATGGGTGATAAAGAGGGAACCGGGGGGGGGGGGGGGGGATTCCAAGAGGGGGACAGTTGTGGCAGTGGTAGTACAGGGAGGGGGCGGGCGCGGGAGCGCGCCGCCCAACAATGCGGGGGACCGCCTGCCCGCGCCGCATGCTCGCCTACACCACCCACGTCTCGCCGGTACGCCGCTGTCGCCGCCGCCGCCGCCGCCGTCGCCGGCGCCGCCGCGATGGCGGTGGCGCCAGCTACAGCCGGCTGAGCGGCTGCGCCGGCGGCTGCGGCGGCTTGGCGCAGCAGGCGGCGACGACCTGCTTGGTGGCGCCGGGGGCGCCCTTGCGAGCGGCGTCGTCAAAGTTGCGGGAGGCGGCGTTGCGGATGGGTGGGATGTCAAGCGCGGGGTTGGAGTCGAAGAAGCCCTGTGGTACGGAGGAGAGAGGAGAGCCACATGCGGCGTGAGAAGCAGATCGGGGCAGCGCGGGGGTGGCGCGGGGGGGAGATGCCCCTCAGCTCGAGAACCCGCTCCTGAGCACGTATGTGTGGCCTCGTGGCGCCAGCCCAGCGCACAAAGAGGATCCGTTACAGGCAGCAGGCCTCACCCATGGCTTGAAGTGCAGCATCAGGCTCTCAACTGGCATGACGGGCCAGTCCTGCAAGGGGCACACGTTGGGGAGGGGGAGACAAGCAAGAAGCCGTCAGGAGGCTCTGGAGGGGCGCGCAGGGAGAGGTACGCTCTTGCGCGCTGGGTGGAGCGATTAGTGCAGGCCGTCTGTCTGGCCGCCTCTCCAGCACCTGGTTCGGGTGCCAGGGGCTGCCCATGCACCCACCTCAACGCACGGCCTGCGTGATGCCCACGTCGAGCCACAGCACGCAACCACGACGCCACCGCGACCACAGCATGGCCGCACCGCAACCGCAGCGCGCACCTCGGGGCGCACGACGTGCGTGATGCCCAAGTTGAACCACAGCACGCAGTCCGCGCCGTCCAGGGGGCGGTCCTTGGCAGCCCAGTCGGCCAGGCCGGTGTTCTGGGTGGGGTCTGGGTGCAGGGGGTAGTCGCCTGCAGGCAGTGGGGCCGATGCAGAGGAGCCAGGGGCCAAGGGTGAGGAAAGAGGGCGGGGCGGGACAGGGCAGAAGGGTCCCTGCAGTGTGGAGTGGGGGAGCGGGGGGCGGGGCAGGAGATGGGTGGCCACCCGCTGCCCCTGCCCCCCCCCCCCCCACACACACACCATCCCCCCCCCGCCCCCCCCACCCACACCCACCCACACCACCCACCCCCCACCCCCCCCAGCCCGCCCACAGGGACCGCTGCTCCACTGGTCACACACGCAATAAAAAGGGACGAGGGCATTGGTTGGAACGAGGGAGAAGAGAGCATTCGCTGTAGGGATGAGAGCATTCACTGCACCTGCTGGGTTCATTTCTTTGGGGTCGTAGGCAGTCACCCACAGGTGCTTGGTCGCAAAGTTGCCGCGGGTGGCGTGCGCAGAGGTGGGCTGCACGCGCAGGGCAGGGGCAGGCGGCGTGTGGCGTGAGGCACGGAGGCAGGTGGAGGGGCGGCGAGGCGGCGGCGGTGAGGTGCAGCACGAGCGGCGGCATGGCGGGAGGGGTGCAGCACAGCAGCGCGTGACGCAGCGAGCCGCTAAGCTGTGTTGTGCCGGCACAGCCACGCGCCCAGACTCTCTCATAGAGGGTGGTGCGGCCCTCCCCTCTTCTCACATGTGCCAGCATGGGCGGGCAGGGGGTGGCTGGCATGATTTTGAACGCCACCGGCTTGCCGGTGGTGGGGTTGAGGACGTTAGGATTTTGGACCTGCGGCGCATGGTCGGTTCGCGAGGCAGGCGTGCGCATGTTGGGTGTGTGGCCTTTGCAAGCCCGGCTGGGTGACTGCTGTTGAACCGACGATAAATCGACGAACGAGGCTGCGAGCCATGCATGCACAGCATGAATTGTGATGTGTGCACGCGCGCGACGAGTGAGCGGGCTGCGGCACATGGCCTCTGCAACGCCACCACCAGCAAACGTCGGCCGACCCACCTTCCACACGCGAGAGCGCTCGTGGGCGCAGTCGCGCACCGCCTCGCCCTCGGAGCGCAGCACGCGCTCGGCGACGTCAAAGCCCACGCCGTGCATGTTCTCGGGGCCCATCTGGGCGGGGACCGCCTCCACCTCCAGCACCTGCAGCCCCGTGGATTGATGCATTCGCTCATTCATTTCAATCAATCAAGCGTTCGTTCACTCATTCATTCACTCAATCAAGCGTTCAAGCGTTTATGCATGTGCATGCATGCACCGAAGGGGCAGTTGCGGTGGTGAGGAGACGGCGAGACAAGGTGTGCCTGCAGGCCACGCACGGCAACATGGGCAGCCACACCAAGCCCGACAAGCCCGCCCAACGAGCCCAGCCCGGCCCAGCCAGCGCCGACCTGCAGGTTCTTGCCGCCTTCGGGGCAGTCCACCGCTGGGTCCAGGCGCACGCAGAAGAAGTGCTGGTGCACCTGCGGCCAGGCAGGGGGGGGGGAAGGGGGGGGGGGGGGGGGGGGGGGGGGCGAGGTGAGGGTGAGGTGCACGTCCACAGGGTGGTTTAGCCGCAGCAGTCGCACACGAGACGGCTGCAGGCATGGCGCTGGCCCGCAGCCATGCAGTGCAGGCATGCGGTGAGGTGCAGCGAGCGAGAGGGTGGGTTCGTGCTGCTGGGGCGCGCACCTGCGCCACCACTCCGGGCCCCACGCGGGTGCCCCAGCGCGGTTCGCCGGCGCCGTCGGGGGTGAACTCGTCAGGGTAGAGGGAGTTGGTTGACACAATGCCTGCGGCAGAACAGAGGGGAGGGTGTGGGGGGGCAGCATGGTCGGTTTCGGTCGCTTCGGGTGCTCGCTTGCAAGCGCGCATGCACATGCACAGTGCCAACGCGACGGGTGAATACTTGCCAACGCGACGGACAAGCGTGTGGCGCCGCGACTAGCAAGGCGCCGCAGCTTGGGTGAGCTCCCGCCAGACCCCCCGGGCCTGGCCCCGCGCCCACCTGTCAGCTTGCACTCGAAGGAGATGGTGCCGTCCTGGCCCAGGTACCAGTAAAAGCCGTAGCTGTAGTTGGCGATGGTGGCCCAGAAGGAGACGACCAGGCGGCGCAGGCGGCGCACCTCCAGGTGTCCTGTAGGGGTGTGCGGCCAGGACTGCGTTCAAGCATAATGAGCAGATGCGCCTCCCACCCCTCCCGCCTGCAGGCATCAACAAATTGGTGAGAAGACAAGGGGGGCAGCAGCGGCAGCCCCCCCGCCGGGCCTCACCGGTGCGGTAGTCCAGCTGCTTCCACGCGATGCTGGCGTCCTCCTCGTGCATGCAGACCGCCTTGCGGATGGTCACTGGCTGGCCCTTGGCGTTGTTCACCACAGCGTCAAAGTACCTGCGGCGCAAGAGGGGGGGGGGGGGGGGGGGGGGGGCGTGTTCAAAATACACAGGACGCTGCCAACCCTGGCCCCCCTGGGCCAGACTCAACGCGGGGCGCGCAACGCACTCACGTGGCACGCATTCACGTGCTCTCGCACACGCGTGGCCGCGCACAGACAGCTGCACGCGCGCCTGCATTGGCGGGCGTCAGCACGCGCAACGAGCGCGCACATGGGCCGCACGGCCCGCATGCAGCGTGCAGCCCCACCAACAACCAACTCACTTGATGTGCCCCAGGCAGTCGCAGCCCAGCTCCAGCGAGTTGGCGCACAGGCCCAGCCCGTAGTCTGGTGACAGCGGGAAAGAAAGGGGGGTGAGGACGCGTCGGGGACAGCATTCAGGCAGTGCCAGCGCTCGACGAGAGTGCGGCACAAAGGAACGCACCGCACGCAGTGCGCTGCTCGGCTGCCCGCGGATGCTCCCCACGCTTCGCCCCACACAGAAGTGTGGGGCGCCTCCCTATGTTTGTGTGTCGCTTGTACTCACCGCAGATGTCGTAGGCACACTTGTACTGGAAGGGGTCGCGGCCCTCGCCGTACGGCACAATGATCTGAGCGGGGAGCGAGCAAGGGGGGAGCGGACACGACTTGCTCGGTCGTCGGAGATGAAGGGACACCGAGAACGTGGCGCTGGCGGCAGGCGGACAGGCAGGTGGGCGGCACCGTCTGGTGGCAGCTGCAGGCCAGGCCAGTCCGCCCCGCATGCCATCCCGCCCTGGTCTTCCTCCCTTCCCGCCGGCGGCCACTGCCCCCTCGGCGCCCACCTCTGCCAGCGCGGCGCGGTGCATGACGGGGCGCAGGCGGCCCTGGTCGTTGTACTGGATGTCGTTCAGGATCAGGCCCTCCCGCCAGGAGAAGCCCACATGGAACTGCCAGCCCTCCCAGGACACCGTGTTGCCGTCCACGCTGAAGGACGGGCCCTCGGGCTGCGGGGTGGAGGAGGGGGGGGGGGGGTATGACTCAGTTGTGAGGTTGCTGTCAGCTGCGTTGCTCTGCCACGCATTGGGAACCATTACCGGCACCTCCCGCACAGAATAGACACTGTTCAGATGCGCACCCACGTGTGGACCAACACGTGCACATGGCACATGGCACATGCGCGTGCGCAGTATCCACACACACGGCATGCATGCATGCGCCCCCCCCACCTGCACCCCCCCCCTCCACCCCACACCACCCCACCCCACCTGCACCACGTCCCGCGGCACACACTCGTGCTGCTGCTGTTAACTGAAACAATGAACGCGTGACCCCGCCCACCTGCACCACGTCTAGAGGCTTCATTGAGGTGCGCCAGGGGCGCTCGATCAGGTCGCGGTGGTAGTTGGCGTCGGCGCGGGGCACGGGGGCTGCCTGGTCGCCGCCCCAGGCCTGGATGTCGTGAATCCTGCAGCCACCAATCAATGCATGAAGCAAACAATCAAATGATCGATCACGCCATCAAGCAATCAAGCAAGCAATGCCGATCGGCCCATCAATCAACCAACGCGCGTCGGCGCTCCGCTGCCCGTGCCAACTGTAGGCGACGGGCCCCCGCCTGCGCTGCAGCAAAGCGGGGGCAGCGCGCGACGCAGGCGGAGCAGCCCGCCGCCGGCGCCCCCGCTCACGTGTCGGTGTGTGGGTCGTAGAATACAACAGCGTCTAGGGGGTGGGCGTAGTGGTTGTCGTTGGGGGAGGAGCGGCGGTACAGCAGGAACTGCGGCAGGGTGTGTGGCCGGGAGCAGAGGTGTGTGGGTGGTGTGTGGGTGGCGTGTGGGCAGGGGGAAAGGGGCTCGCTGCCGCTGCTGCCGCCTCGCTGTTTGCTGCTGCCACTTGTTGGCGCCGCCTGCGCTGCTGCCGCGGGGTGCTGCTGCTGCTGCTGCTGCCGCCGGCGCTGCCGCCAGATGCCGTGGGGTGTGCCCACGCCTACAGTCGCCATCGATGATCGCCCCCTGCACAGTGCCCCCCCGCATTCCTACCTGCAGGATCCGCCCAGCGGGGTGGCCAAAGCGGTATCCGCTGTACCTGCACCAGCGGGACAGAGGTATAAGCAGCAAAGGTGCGGTGAGCCGGACAGCGCTCAAGCCTGCGCTGCATTCGAATGACGCTGCATTTGAGCGGGGAACTGCCAGGAGGGTGCCGCACTATCAAGCGATGCCAAACACACTAGCACACTCTAAACCATATTCTGAGTGGGTTAAAACAAGGCGCACCAGGGGTCCACCGCCAGCTCGTTCTCCACGTCCGTGATGCCGTAGCGCTTGGCGATGAACGCCTGGAACTGCTTGTTGGCCTTGAGCAGCGGCTCGCTCTCCACCACGTCGTCCATGCTCAGTGCGGGCTGCACCCCCGGCATCTGCGAGTGCAGGAGGGGCGCAGAGACCGGGGGGGGTGGCGGGGGGGCGTTCGGGAGGGCAGGCTGGGGCACGGTAGGCAGCGGCGCCGACCTGTGGTCCCCATCCGGCTGCCCTGTATGCCAGCGCGTGCAAGCAGCAGAGGTTCAACCGAGCAGGGCAGGCGGCAGGACACTGCAGGCGTTCTTTCTGCGCATGGGTAGGCGGACAATGTCGCGTGGCAGGGGCTGCCAGCTGATCCAGCAGGCTCGTCGCTGCCCGCCGCTTGCCTGATGGGCTGCGCATGGCTGTAGCACGCTGCGGCAGCGCACGAGTGGGCACCTCGCCCGCCTCGTCCAGCAGCTCATCTGCCACCAGCTGGCTCAGCCGGCCGCCTGCATTAGTGCGGGTACTGCGCCGCCCCCAGGGGAGAAGCGGTGGCAGCAATTTGCAGCGTTGCCTCGTCCAGCGCTGCATCGTCGCTTGCCTCGTCTTCGCTATCCGAGGGCAGCACCAGTTCTGACAGCGTGCGGCGGCGCTTGGGCTGCGCTGCGCTGCCTTTGCGCGTGGCAGGGGCTGGCGGGGTGTCGGCATCGTTCGCCTCAGCCGAGGAGGTGAAGCCCAGCAGGCGGACAATGTCATCCAGCAGTGGCAAGTTCATGTTGGAGGGCAGCGTGCCGAACAGCGCCTTGGTGGGGGCCATGCCGCCGAGCGCGCTGGTGGGCGAGTTGTTGACCATCTGCATCACTGTCAGGACGTGGAACGCCCAGCTGCAGAGTGCAGGGGATGGGTGTGGGTGGGTGGGGTGTGGGTGTGGGTGGGGTGGCGTGGGGGCGGGGGGGGGGGGGGGGGGGGGCAGCGCTGAACCACAGCACAGCACAGCAGCACTGGACAGGAGCGGCAGGAACACGACAGCAGCGTGCAAGCAGCACTGGACAGGAGGGGTAGCAGCACGAGCTGCAATGCACGCAGGCACAACAACACTGGACAGGTGGGGCAGCAGCAGAAGCTGCAGCGTGGAAACAGGAACCACAGCACAGCAGCACTGGACAGGAGGGGCAGCAGGGGCAGCAGCACGAGCTTTCTGTACTCACTCGAACAGCGGGCAAGCCATCAGCAGCGCACGAATCTGACGAGGGACGGGTAGGGGATGTGCACACAGCGGTCAGAGAGAGAGAGCTGTGGGCTGGACCTGCAGCACTGCCGCTGCATCAGCCATACCGCTGCCACACACGACCACCTCCGACCACCTCAACGCCACCAGCAGCAACAACAACAGCAGCAGCACACCAGATTCCTCTTCGCACATTGCCCGGCTCCTACCTTGTTCTTGAGCTCGCGGTTCTTACGCTCCACGCAACCGTTGGTTTCAGGATGGCCGGGCATGCTCTTGGCGTGCCGCACGTTGAACAGCTCGCACAGCTCTTTGACCTCCTTGCCGCAGAACTCCAGGCCGTTGTCGGTCTGTAGCTTGGCAGGCACCTGCGTTCGCATGAATTGAAAGTAGAGCTGCAAGGGAACGACAGGGGTGCGTGGGGGTGGGGGTGGGGTGGGGCAGAGTGAAAGAGAGCGCAAGACGAGGCATGAAGCAAGCGAAGCGGCTGGTCGCTGGTCGGCAGCGCTGGCCGGTAGCGATGCCAATTAGCGTTGGCACCAATCAATGACAGCAAGTGCTTGCAGCAAAAACTGGCAGCAAGCGCTGGGAGGAAGCGCTGGCAGCAAGTGTTGGCAGCTCACATGCCGTGCCACGCCAATGGTCGTCTTGGAGGCCAGCGGGTAAAGCCAGCAATAGCGGCTGAAGACGTCGATCACCACCAGCACGTAGCGGTAGCGCTCGTCACGCCCTGCTCCTAGGTCGATCAAATCGGCCTGTGGGTGGGAGCATGCAGGTATAGAAGAGGTGGTTGGGTGTGACAGTGGTGGGCAGCACATCCCTGCAGCTTCATCGCAGCTTCACACCAGCTTCACAGCAGTTTCCAGGCGCTGCAACCCTGCAGCTGAACTGACCGCCAGGTGCATCAGGGTCATGATGGCCACAATGGGGTGCACGACGCGCTTCTCAGCAGGCTTCTTGGCGGCCATGTCGGCACGCACGGGGCACTCGGTGCACCACGCCTTGGCGGTCTCCACGGTGAACCCTTCAGCACCGTGGACCAGGCGCGGCTGGCCGCCTGGTGCAGGCATCAGCTGGGTGGGCACGGCGTGGTGCAGCTGCGCAGCAGCGGGTGGAAAGGGAGCACAGAGGTGTAGAGTGCGGGGAGCGGAGGCAGCCGGTGGCGGCCGCGACAGGCTGTACAATCGGCTGCCTCGCACAGGCGCAATGCTGCAGTCTGCACCACCACCATTGAGCACGCACGTGGTGGAACAGGCGGGCAGGGGAGTTCCAGCCCTGGCCCTGGATGCCGTGATGCTTGGCGAAGAAGGCGGGCACCTCCTCGGCGGCCACCACCAACACCTTGCGCGACACTGCGATGCCCAGCTCGTCGTTGCGGGACACCGAGCGCAGCAGGACTTCTTTGCCGTCAATTGTCTTGTCCAGATGGAACTGACGCAGCAACCTGTTGCTCAGCTCCTTGGGCTGCAATCGTGGGCAGCGCACAGCGGGGGATGTGTCCGTTAATGATGGGCACGGCATCAACAGTTCTGCCATGCCTGCTGCCCTCCTGCTGCCCTCGTGCTACCCTGCCCCGCTTCATCCAGCAACTCCAGCCCTGCTTACAGATACAGTATGCTCACCTCCACATCCCAACGCGGCAGGACCAGCTCAGCATCCTCCTGGTCCCCTCCCGCGCCCCGCCGCCGCCGCCCGCTGGCGGCAGGTGCCTGCGTTACCGTCAGGCCCTGCTGTGCCCGTTTGCGGCGCATGATATAATCGATTTGAGCAAGCGGAAACACATTGTGCTGGCGGCTGTTGCTCCAGTTGTCTTCCAGCTGCTGCTTGACTGCAGCTGCAGCAGCCATTTTAAACTGGGGGCGGGAGCGGGGCGCGGGAGGGTTCCACAAGGATGTGAGATGACCTTGAAGGATGTGGGAAGAGCGAAAACGTGATCAGGGGCCGCTACAAGCCGGGGGGTCCACGGGTGCAGAGGGCTGACGCAGCACGCAACACCTGTTCGCCCAGACCCCAAAAGCCCCAGTGCGTCTGCGCTCCCCTAACACCTCAACAGATATGCTACGAGCACCTGGCGGCCGCCTGGCCGCCCTGCTGCTGGCCGACAGCATGGGGCCGGCGGGGCGGCTTGCAGAGGGCGGCCTGGCGGCGCTGGCCACCCGGGGAACATCCCTGGCAGCTCAGCAGGCAGCGGGCAGCGCCCCGGCACCAGCGGGCCAGCGCAGCTATGCGGCGGCACCAGCGGCGGCAGAGCAGGCGGCGAGCGGCGGGGCGGCGGCGGCGGCGGCGTTGCAGCAGAGCGTGCGCGGCAGCCGAGCCACGCGTCGCACGGGGCTGCTCGCCGTCAAAGTGGGCATGACGCAAGAGTGGGACGCCTGGGGCATGCGACAGCCGCTCACCGTGCTGTGGGTCGACGACTGCCAGGTGCGGCGCGGGGAGGGGAGAGCGGGGCAGAGTGAGCGTGCCAGCCACAGCTCGTGGCTGATCATTCTGTGGCAGCAGCCAGCATGCCTGCATGTTTCGCTGGCGGTGCGGGCACGGAGGGTGCGTTCCGCTGGCGCGGCGTGAAGTCGAGCAGCGTCATGGAGGGGGCGTGAGGCTGCAGCCTCAAACCACACGCTCCCGCAACACGCCTGCCTGCAGGTGGTGCAAGTGAAGACCGCCGAGAAGGAGGGGTACACGGCGGTGCAGCTTGGCTCTGGCGCAAAGCGGCCAAAGCAGCTCCCCGGCACGCTGATCGGGCACTACGCAGCAGCGGGTGAGTGGGCATGGTTCGCGCCATGGTGGTGGTGGCGCCCCAGCGGTCGCAGCGAGGCGCAAGGCATGCTGCGAGATGCAAGGCATGCTGCCGTGCATGCAGGGCGGCCGCGCCCGCAGGCGTGCTGCCGTGTTGCACGCCCCTCCGTTCGCATGCCCCCCCTCCTCTCGCGTGTCTGCGAGACGTACGGGCATTGATGTTGTGAACTCCCCCTGGCCGGCCCCCCCCCCCCCCCCCCCCCGGTGCAGGCGTGCCCCCGAAGCGCATGCTGGCTGAGTTCCGGGTGTCGCCCGACGCGCTGCTGCCGGTGGGGCACGAGCTGCGCGCCTCCCACTTCATCGCGGGGCAGTACGTGGATGTCAGCGGCACCTCCATCGGCAAGGGCTTCCAGGGTGTGATGAAGGTGAGGGGGGGCAGGGAGGGGACCGCTGCTGGGCCGGCTGGGCCGGGCTGGACCTGCGCTCCAGAGTCCCCTTGGCAGCAGGAGGACCCTCCATTGGGTTGTGTTGCAGATTGCAAGTGTGGGGCGGGTGTGGGGCCTGCGCACGGGCATCTGGAGGAGGCGGGCGGGTGAAGGGCAAGCGGTGGGGCTGGCTGCGGCCTGCCTGGGGCACACCCAACGCTCTGCTTCTCACCGCCTGCCGCCCCTCCGCCCCCGCTGCAGCGCTGGGGCTTTGCTGGCCAGCCCGCCTCCCACGGCAACTCGCTAGCGCACCGTGCCGCGGGCTCCACCGGCGGTTGCCAGGTACGCCGCGTGTCTCAGTGGTAGCGCTGCAGCTGTGCTTGCCAGCCGGGGGTGGCGGAGCAGTTGCTGTGCAGCGCCGCCCGCCAAGCGGCGCGCATGTGTGCGCGCGCGCGTCAAGCCAGCATGCCCACCGCCTCGCGGTACGACGCACTCACCTGGCCTCCCTGCGCCCTCCTCCCCATGCCGCTGCCGCCCCGCGGGCCCCCGGAAAGGCGTCACCTGTTCCTTTCCTGCCGTCCCCCGGCGCCTGCCCTGCACGCTGCCCTGTACCTGCTACCTTTGCGGTGCTCTCAGCCGCCTCCCCCCCACCCCCCCCCACCGGCTCCTCTCCTTCCACAGGACCCCGGCAAGGTGTTCAAGGGCAAGAAGATGCCTGGGCGCATGGGCGGCGAGCGGGTGACGGTGCAAAACTGCCAGGTGCCAAGCAGCGGAGCTGGGTGTGTGTGGGGGTGGTGGCTCCCGCGGGCGGCTCGGCGGCGTGCGGGCGACAGCGGCGTCCGCAGGGTCTGCTGTGCCGCCGCCCTGTCGCCGCCTGCTCTCGGGCGGCCGTGCAGCCTGCGCAGCCTGCCCGCTGCACCTGCTGCACCCGTGCTCACCCCTGCCTCTGCGCCTTGTGCACCCCTGCACCCCTGCTAAAATGCCCCCTGCTGACGCCCCCTGCTCACTCCCCCCTCCCACGCAGGTGTTCCGCGTGGATCCGGCGCGCAACCTGCTGTATGTGCGGGGCCAGGTGCCCGGACACAAGGTGGGCACACAAGCAAGCAAAGGTGGTGTCCGTGTGCCTGTGACCGCCGGCGGCACCGCGTCTGCTCCATCGCCGCCGCCGCCGCCGTTGCTCCTGCGCCCACCATCCTGCTGCCTGCCCCGCCGCCCGCTTGCTGCAGGGCAACTGGGTGCTCATCAAGGACAGCGTGAAGAAGACGGTGGCGCAGCAGCCGCCGCTGCCGGTGCCCACGTTGCTGGCGCCATCGGCGGAGGTCACCGTAGCGCCCAAATCTGAGGTGGACCCCTTTGACTACCGAGAGAGCTGATCGAGTGATGGCACCGCACAGCAATCGCTGTCTCGCTGCTTGCTGCGCTGGGCTTGGCTACGCGTGCACGGCTCGGCCGGGCGCTGCGGCCTGTGACGGCCGCGCGCCATCGCGCCGCGCCCCCTTTTGCCTGTCAGCCACCTTGACACCTTGGCACTGTAACAACGTCGCAGTGCACTGGCGCACGAGATGTGTGTGTGTGTGGGGGGGGGGGGGGCCTTTGCGACCGCTGTGCAGCTTGATCATCCCGGCTGTGGCTGTTGGCTGCGCCTGCTGCCGCTGTCCATATATCTGGGACATGTTTTGCTCTCGGCGTGCCGCGCGGTGACCCACCCACGCCTGCCTTATTCTGCTGGGCCAGACTCTTTTTTAGGTGTTGGAGTGGGCGCCGCTATCATGCGCCCCGCCACGAGCGACACCGGTGCGGCACAGGGAGCCTGGCTGGTTAGTACGTCCGTCTGTACACAGTTGCCGCCAACAGCAAGGCACCACAGGTCTGCGCACCCGGTCGAGTCGGCATGATTCTTGCTTTACACGCTCACGCTGCCGTGCTCGGGTGCTCTAGCAGGTGCGACTGCTCGGTGCTCTCGCAGGTGCAAACCAGGTCGTCATCAGAAGGGGCATGTGCACTCGTGCACCCAACTACGTTTTTTAGGAGAGAAGGGCTGGCCAAGTGTGACGCCGAGGCACACGAATGTGCCGCCTGGTACATACTTACACCGGACCCAAGGGTTCGAGATCCTGCTGCTGCCCGGCGGCACAACCCACCTGCTGCAGCCATGGGACCAGATCTTTGCACCCATCAAGCGGCCTTGGGTCACGCAGCGGGACAGGTGGCAGCTCGGCAACAACGGCGCTCCGCTCAGCCGGGCCACCTGGGTGCGGCTGCTGACAGCGGCGCAGCAGCAGTCCTTTGCAACCAGCCCAGATATGCTCGCCAAAGCCTTCCGCAAGTGCGGCATTTGGCCGTACAACCCGGAGGCAGTGCTGGGGCCGCTGAAGGAGGCGGTGGCGGCAGCCGCTGCTGTGCGCGCTGGCGCCACGTCAGCGTCAGCTGCCGCCGCAGTCACCCCAGCACCCGCAGCACCAGCCCGTGCGGCGGCAGCAGCAGCCGATGGCAGCAGTAGCCCGCTGGAGCTGGAGCCCCAGCTGGCAGCTCAGGCAGCTCTGTTGCTGCTGGAGCAGGCAGCAGCCAGCGGCGCCGCCGGGGCGGCAGCGGCGCTGACGGCGCTGAAAGGCACCAGTGGCCCAAGAAGCGCCAGCGCGTGGCGGTGCACGACTGGGTCACGAGCAGCCAGTTTGTGGCCCAGATGGAAGTGGAGGCAGCAGCCAAGCGTGCAAAGGAGGAGGAGGTTGCTGCAAGGAAGGCAGCAGCAGCGGAAAAGCGCGTAGCGGCGGCTGCCAAGAACTCGGCCATCGCCGAGCGCAAAGCCGAGCGCGAGGCTGCCGGCCAGCGGCCCCAGGGGCGCCCCAAGAAGGCTGCCCTCCCCCGCTGAAGGGGGGAAGGGCAGGGGTGCCACGACGAAGTGGTACTTGTACTGTTTCTGTCCTGCCCCCAAGAGGGCTAGTTAGGAGTCAAACTTTCCCAACCCCGGGTGGTGATCTTTCAATCCACCCCTGTTTCCACCCCTGTTTCTCAGCATCGCCTTTTTCCTTCCTGTCTTCCCTGGTTTTGTTTTATTTACTACCCCATGGGACTGGTGGCCGGGGGCCGGCCCCTAACTACAGCACGTGTGTAACCAGCAGGCCACTTTTGACCATGAGAGGGCTAATTAGGAACTTTACTGTACCTGTCACAGCCTGGTCACAGTGCGGTCGGCGGCATCACAAAATGTAACTTTGGCGTCTTGCGCACATCGGCTCACCTCGTGCTCTCCTACGACTTGCACCTGCATTTCCATTTATCAAACCCGCTGGGGGGACCCTGGACTCCTCCTTCCGTCCTGGACTTCCGTCCTCCCCACGCGCCGCTCTTCCGCCAGGCTGCCTGCGCCGCGCGTCCCGCTGCGGCATGGGTGCCCGCAAACGAGCCGTGAGGCGACTGGGGCGAAGCGCCTGCCTTCTTGCGGCAGCTTGTTTTGCCCTCCTGGCCACGGCCGCCCTTATGAGAAGCGATGCGGGTCGCAGCTTGGTTGAAGTGAATGGCGGATTCATAGACCCGCAGGCCTCTGCCGTTTGGGAACACCCCGTCGCCGCCGCCGCCAGTGCCGCCGCTTCCTTTGAGGCAACGCCAGGAGGCACTACCAACAGTTTGGCCGTGCCAAGCAGCAGCAGCGGCAGCGGTCTCCGCCTGCTGTTCGTCGGTCATGAGCTGTCGCTAACAGGAGCACCGCTGGCACTCTTTGAGCTGGCGTTGAGGATGCGCGAGCGGGGGCACACCATCAGGTTTGTTGCTCGCCTTGGGCGTGCCGCTGCCGCTGCAGCAGCTCCCACACTCACCCGGCACGCTGTCACCCTGCCTGTCCAGCTTCATGTCGACCCGTGGCGGCCCGCTGGAGGAGGGAATGCAGCGCGCCGGCGTGGCGTGGACACGCATCACCGACACTTGGGACACCACCCGAGGCACGGCGCACAGGCGGGTGCAGCCACTGGGTGCTGCCCAAAGGGTTGCAGCTGCTGATGGGTGCTGCAGTGGGTGCTGAACAGTGACGCAGCAGCTGATGGGTGCTGCTGGGTGGGCACGCAATCCCTGCACCGTCGTCAGGCGCATGTGCACAGCTTGTTTGGCTGGTCATGCCCCGCCACCCCTGCCTCCTCACGTGCAGCGAGCCCGTGGACCCCTCTCAGTACGACGCCATCCTGGTCAACACGATTGTGATGCACCCCTGGCTGCGCGCACAAGTGGAAGCCTGGGGGCTGGCCTTCATGCGCAAGGTGGTGTGGTGAGTGCGGGCAGGGGGGCCCCGGAGTGGAGCGGGCCGCCTTGCCACAGGTGTGCAGTTGCTGCCGGCACCCGCCGTTGCTGCTGCGGGATCATGCTGCCACGTGCACGGGTATGCGCGTTGCTGTTTCCTGTGCAACAACCAACAGCCCCCCCCCCTCCCTGCTTCACCCGGCACCAACCCCGCAGGTGGGTGCACGAGCTGGAGTATGGCCTCACCGCCCCATTCTTCGTGGCAGGAGATGTGGTCCAGCGCGCGCTGCTGGTGCGCACCCCCGCGGTGGTCTTTGACTCGGAGGCCTCACGCAGCTTTTGGGAGAAGTGGGTGCTGGAGGAGGCAGAGTGGCTTGGCCTGGACTTCTCGCCCCTCATCGGCAGATGGTTCAGCTTTGAGCGCAACCCGCCGCTGCCCGCTGAGCTGCCCACGCTGCGCACGCTGCGCCTGCCGCGGCCCGACTGGATGGCGCCATTCCTGGGCGAGCAGCCAGAGTGCTCCAGGGCCAGCAGTCACTGGCCGCACGCGGAGCTGCGGCGGCAATTTCGGGCGCGCATCAACGCCAGCGACGCAGGTGATGCGCTGTGCAGGTGGGCGTGTCGGCTCTGCTGTGCGTGCCGCATGTGGCCTGACCAGTATGCGCATGCCTCCCACCGACCCCTGCCTGCCTGGCGCCTTGTATATGCCCACCTGCAGACTGTGTTGTGCTGTTTGTGGGCACCACCACGCCGCCCAAGGGCGCGGGCGGCGCGCTGCGTGCGTTCGTGCGTGCCTGGCAGGCGGCGGCGGCCACCCCGGCTGCGGCACGCGGCGGCCTGCTGCTGCTGGGCGTCGGGCACGGTATGCCCGACCTGCGCGCTGAGATCGAGGCACAGTGGGCGGCCGTGCAGGCGGCGGGCGGCACCAGCTGGCCTGCTGCGCTGCCCGACGCTGTGCACCTGCTGGAGGCTTCCGGCAATGCAATGGAGCGTTTTGGGTGGTACGCCGCCGGCGACGTGCAGGTGGTCAACAGCGAATGCGAAAACTACGGGCTTGTGACGGTGGAGGGCAGCGCCGCGTCGCTGCCGCTGCTGGGCACCGCCTGCGGCGGCACGCAAGAAATCATCGCCGACGGCCTCACCGGCCTGCTGCACCCGCCGCCCAGCGCCGGGGAAGCCTCTGGTGCGCTGCCGGCTGCTGACGCCGCTGCTACTGCCGTCGCTGCTGCTCTTGCCGCTGCTGCTGCTGCTGCTGCTGCTGCTGCGAGTGCTGCTGCCGCCAGTGCGTAGTGCCGCACTGCTTCCACCCCACTGCTGCCGTGCTGCCAAATGCTGCCACATCCTTGCTTTGCGCCATGCTGCAGACGCAACGCTGGCAGATCACATCCTGCTCTTTGACCGCCGCACGCATGAGGGGCGACTGCTTGCGGCGAACATGGGAACTGCGGGCTGCCGCCGCATGCTGTCCGGCTTTGCGCCATCTACCTTCTACGCAGCAATGGAGGCCACCCTGCAGCAGGTGGCTGCCAATGCGTCGGCAGCAGATGCCGCTGCCAGCGGCCCCGAGGCTCCGCCCCCTAAGGGCCTGCCCCTTGATGCTGGCATGGCGCTGCCCAGCGGATGGGCGGGCGCATTCATGCCCGAACCGCTCATGCAGGGGCGCGTCAAGGCAGAAAACATGAGGTGCGCTGCTCAGTGCTGCTGCTCTGTGGGGGATTGGCCTACCGTCAGGCTTAAGCAGCGCAGCTGCAGATCTTGACAGCCCTGTGCCGTTGCAGTGCTGCTCCCAACACTCCACTGCGCTTGGTGCCACCCCTTTCTATGACTGCCACCCTGCAGCTGGGAGTGGCGGGAGCTCGAGCCCGCGCCTGCCGTGCATTTCGAGGGTCTTGCATTCAAGATCAACGGCTCGTTCTACTTGTGCGATTGCGCGGCTTGGCACCGGGAGGCTGCATGCTCATTGCAAGCTGCTGCTGCCCTGAAAAGCAGTCGCAGTCCCAATGCTGAACACTCCGTGCCTGTGTGCTGCAGACGTGGCGGGTACAGCGGCGCGAACGACATCGTGCTGCCCAGCCTGTGGCGCATGGACCTGAACACACTGAAATGGGTGGACACCAACGTGACAACTGTTCCGGATGACATGCCGGAAACCCACCAGGCAGCTGTGCTGCTGGGCAACCGGCACCTGTACCTGATCGGAGGCCAGGCAAGAAGGGGCAACAGCAGAGCGCACCCGGGAGGCCTCAATCTGCGTCGCCACAGCCCCGATGCATGTTCACTCTCTGTGCTCGTGCGCACCGCTGCGACCCGCAGGTGGCTGTTCACTTGCTGCGCGCATGCTGTCTCGCCGCCTGCCTGCCTGCAGAAGGGCCCCGCCTGCTCGCCAGGCAGTCGCAAGGTGTACCGCCTTGACATGCACACCCGGCTGTTCCACGCGTTGCCGCCGCTGCCAGAGCCCAGGTGGGGTGGGTGGGCTGGGCTGGCAGAGGCTGGGCTGGCAGGGTTTGGGCTGGGCAGCGAGGGCTGATCATCATGGCTTTGAGCGCTGGCAAGAACTGCGCCTGCGGGGCCGAGGCTGCCACGTCCGGGAGCGGCACATGAATGAGCCCCTCCCTGCCTGCTCACGTTCAGTCCACGTTCAGTCCTCCGGCCCGGCGTGCTCTTGCAGTTACTTTCCAACTGCCGCGTTCTACGCCTCGCGCCTGCACGTGTTTGGAGGCTTAGGAGCGGACCGCTACCACCCTGCATACAGCCGCTGGAGCATAGGCCTGCACCCCAATGGCAGCACAGACGGGGGGTGGCGTGTCGAGCAGCCCAGCCTGCCCGAGGGCCTGGGCGGGTGAGTGCAATCCATGGCAGCCGTGGGTGTACACCACGTGTGGAGGCGGAGGGCGGCGGTAGGCTGGAGGTGCCACTGGCAGGGCCTGGAGGGACTTCCATCGAGGAACGCTGCAAGGAGTGGGTGGGCGCTTGGGGCTGCCGCCCGCAAGCGCAACCTTATACGCACCTCGCGGCATCGCTCCTGGCCCGCAGGTCTCACACCACCACGATTTGGATGCACCCGCGGTTTTCAGGTGGCATGCGGGTGGTATGGGAAAGAAATGCTAGACAGCGCCTTGGTTAGTTAAGCACTCGTGCCTGCCTGCCTGCCTGTACTGTGCCTGCTCTGTCGCTTGCCTGTTTGCACCGTGCGCTCACGGCGCCCTTGCCTACTCCCCGGCATGCAGCCAAGCCCCGGCTGTACGTGTGGGGCCGTACTTCGCAGGAGTACACACCAGAGTGAGCGGTGGAGAGGTGTTGGCACGGAAGCCTGGCTGCCAGACTTCCGGAAGTTAAAAAGGCGCCGCGCGCTGTGCCCTCCGCTGCGCTCACAGCGTCGCCGCTGTGCATGATCATCATGGTTTCGCTTGTTGCAGGAATGCCGCCGCTGGCAACTTCCGCTGCGTGGTCCACCGCGAGTGGGCAGACTCTGCAATGTGGTCGTTTGAAGAGCAAGACGGCTGGAGGCGCCACAGGTGGGGGGGAAGTAAGTGGGGCAAGGGCTGTGCCCTTCCTCCCCAGCAATGGCCCACAGACAGACAAATGCGCTGTTTGTAAACAGTGGCTGGGATGTCGCGTGCGCACCGTGCTCCTGTGTCATTCGCTCTCCCTCTCCCCCTGCTGCCCTGCAGAGACCTGCCGCTCCCGGTGCAGCACACCTCCATGTGCACGCTCAAGCTGGGGCAGGGTGAGGGCCCAGGCCCGCGCCACGGCGCAGGCATGAAGATCTCTAGAGCTGTACACATGTGCGCCGTGCCCCCGCCTGCACAGCCGCACTGCGCAGCTTGGCATCGGCGCAACCGACTGCTGTTCTCTCCTGGCCTCCGCTGCAGACGCTGTGCTGATAGTAGGCGGGCAGCACTATGATCGTTGGCTCAGCAGGACGATCTGGGTGTTCAATGCCACGGAAGACAGCTGGACGCATGTCGGCAACACCCCCGTCTATGTGAGCGTGGGAGGCGGCAGCCGGCTGCTGGCACTTCGCCCTGTGCAGCGCTGCATTTACTGCAGACCTGCTGGCAGACGAGCTGCCTGGCCGACCCTGGCCTTCCTTCCTTCTTTCCTGGGTCCCCCCCCCTGCAGGGCAAGGGGTCCATCTGCGCGCTACACGCCGGCCGGCTCGTTGTGTCTGGAGGACAGTTCGGTCTAGGTGCGTGGGGGACAGGGGCTGATTTTGCAGTGCAAGGCCGTCTGGGACGGGGTGGGCAGGGGAGCAGGGAGCCAAAAAGCTGTTCCCACCCCACCTCGCTGTGGGTCCTGCTCACCCCTCGTCTCCCGCTCCCTTCGTGCTCCCGCCCCTGCCCCAGAAAACGGCGCCAACCCGGTCTTCGGCACGCCTGCCGCTCGGCAATTCGCAGCGACTCTGCCGCCGCGGCTGGCTGCGGCGGCTGCGGAGCCGCCGGGAGCGCTCTGCGGCCTACAATGCTGAGTGCCATTCGGGAAACACAATGGCACGACATAAGTTGTCAGCGCAGCATTGCCTGATGGTCGATTGATATGTTTCGGATGTTCCTGCGTCGTTGCGGTCTTGGCAACCGTGCGCCAAGGCGGGGTTGGCTCCCCACCGGCAGCCACAACCGGGGCCGCCGGTGGCGGCGGTTGCGTTGCAAATCACACCAGTCTACCTATCGCGCACTGCTCGCTGCGTCTCCCCAGCACAGCTCATCATGAACTCGCTAATTTAAGTTTACTTTCACCCGTCGTATGGCTCTGCCCCGTCTGCTGGCCTGCTCAAGAACCCCCTGCTGCTCTGCTCTCCCTCTTGTTCTAACGGTTGTTTTTACATTTGTTTCCTTTTTTCAACTTCAATGCAATACCTAATATGTTAGATCGTATGGCGACCCGCTGCTGCAGCCGGAGTCGCAGGGTAGGCAGAGCATCAAAATACACAGCACACTGGCAGCATGCGCGTCGCGCCGCTGCCGCCTACAAGTGCCCCGCCCGACCGCATTTGCTCTCTCCGCCTTCATTGATTTGCATCGCCCCCCTCACCTGCCCGAGCATCACTAGCAGTCATGGCTGAGAAGAACGTCGGTGGGTGGGGTCAGGGCGGCGGGTAGGTGGGCGCCGGCGGTCCAAGGTGCCCGGGAAGTATGGTGCTCTCTTGCCTCGACAGCAGCCCAGCGGCCGCACGTGGCCCAGCACGCGCAGGGAGGCTGCCAGGCGCGAGCAGGCCACAGCATTGTGGTCGTCACCGCCGACGGCTGCTGACGCGGCCCGCTGCTGCTCGCCGCCACGCTCGCCCCGCGGGGCCGCCCACCCGCCCCCAACCCCCCAACCCCCCCCCACCACCCACCACCACCCCACGCGCACACCCATCCACCCACCCACCCACCCCTTGCAGAGGGCCCCCGCATTCAGGGCCAGTTCAAGGGGGCAACCACCGACATCGACCGCCGCCACGGCGACCCCGAGTTTGGTGGGCTGAGCTCTGGAGAGAAGGTGCGCGCGGAGCCACCCGGCTGCCTCCCCGCACGCGGGTCCTGCTTGAGGGACCTTTGCTGCCGCCGCCACGGCGACCCAGGGCGCGAGGGACCAGGGGTGTGAGGGGCTGAGCTCTGGCCGGCTCTCCATGGAGTGGAGGTGCGCGCGGCACCCGCTTGCCACTGTGCAGGGTTCTTCGCCGTGCCGCCCGCGCTCCCCACCTCTTTCGCACTCCCCACCTGGCAAGTGCACCACACTCGCTCCGCGTCATCGCCCCTTGCCGGCCGCAGGCCGCCATCACCCGCAGCATGCGCTACGGCGACGAGCTGACGGTGCGTGCTGTGCCGTGCCGTGCCGTGCAAGTGCAGTGCCCCTGTGCATTGGTGGGCTGTGCAACGTCGTGCTGTGCTGCAGCGCCTTGGCGGCTGCTGTGCTGCACCCTGCCTCGCTGCACTGTGCTGCAAGTGGGGTCGAAGAGCTGTGCCGCGCCGACCTGCTGCTCCGGCGGCGGCGCGGCAAGCCAACGGTATGCACGCCCTCCGCCCCAGTGCTGACCAGGCTTGTTTTCTGCACCTGCAGTTTGAGAAGGATGCTTCTCCTGAGAAGAAGGAGGCGATTTTGCGGTTCAGGTGCGTGTCAGTAGAGTGTAATGCAGGGGGGGAGGACAAGCGAGGGAGAGGAAGCAAGGACATTGACAGCGGCTGTGAGGCGGTGGAGAGATTCAGATGAGCGTGTGTGGGGAAGGGCGAACAGTTAGGAGGGCAACGCGCATGCAGGAGGGGACGCGGCAGGGAGGGGGCTGTTGTGAGGCACCGCCGGCACGTGGGGCGCGCAGGCCCGCCGCCACTCGTCCGAGCCTGCAGCGCCGTTGGCCGTGTCTGCCCGCAGTCTTGAGCGTTTCGCCCCTCCCCGGTGCACCCCTGTCGCTCCTTGCCGCACTTCTGCTGCAGGCATCAGCAGGAAGACGGGCAAGGCGATGTCGGGGAAAGCAGACGCCTGTGCCGGCGATGCTCCCCTGCCGCTCCCCCGGCACGCGCCGCAGCATCCTCACCTCCCCCCTCCTTGCCACCGAACCCTCCCTGGCGCAGGCAAGAGCAGGCGGGCAAGGCGACGCCGGAGAACGAAGACGCGCGCGCCGACGACCCGCTGTCTAACCCAAAGAACGCGGCGGCGCAGGGCAATGCCTGAGCACGTTCGGGCAGAGTCCCGGCAGGCAGCGGCGCCTGCGGACGCCCAGGGCGACGGGCGTCGGCACTGGCGCCGCCGCCGCCTGCTGAGGCACCCCCGGGTTGCATGGATCCGTTTTCCGCGCAAATGGCACGGGCCGTCTGCCGCTTGCTGCCCGCCGCGCTGCCGCTGCCATTACTGCCGACTGCATGATGGCACGTTGCGACCCATGCCTGCCGACTGCATCGTAGCACGTTGCGACTGCCCCACGGCATGCCTGCCAGCTGTCCTGACGAGTTGTAAATGTCCCCCGGCTGTCCTGAGAACTGTGCTTGCCTTCCACGTTGCCGTCGGCATCATGCGACAACCGCACTAGTAGCTGCTTGCACTGGCGCACTGGCGGCACCAACCGACGCCTGGTGCCAGTCGGCCTGGACGGCTTGTGAGCGGCCCGTGAGCGGCGTGCCTGTGCGCCGCAAAGACTTGCTGCTGTGTTGTACCTGTTGTGTTCGATTCGAAACAATGTGCAACAGCATACCCCACTTGCAAGCTCGCATAGCGCTGCAACTAGTACGAGCAGTGGGAATAGGTGGACGTGCGGCCGCTGCCACCGCTGCCCACCATGGCGGCACGGCCAGGTCCCCTGCTCATCCCTACGAATCGGCGTCGCCTTGCCGCAGTCCAATCGTCCATATCGCCCCCCCTGGAGTCGTGTCTCAGCCCGTCTAGAGCGGGGCGGAGTCTCTTTAATCAACCTTCCGCGAGCGGCAGGCGCCCACGATGAGCCGAGAGTCGGATGACCTTGAAGCGCTACTGGAGGCGGAGCTTGCGGCGGAGCTGGGCGAGGAGGATGCGGTGTCCAGGTGCGGCCGCCGCTGCCGCCTGCCGTCGCCGGTGCCCGCCAGCTGCTCTGGCGGCGCACAGTTGCTCACCCCTGCTCCTCTGTGCACGTAACTCCCTGCACCACTCGTCTCTTGCGCGCAGCGATGCGCCTGCGGCCAAGAAGGCGAGGATAGGTGCGCAGGTGGTTCGCCATGCGTGCTGCCGCCGCTGCCGCCCTGGTCCTGCGACCCCCTGCTGCCACACGCGCGCCGCCGCCGTCGGCTTCCCTGCATGCAGAGCCCGCGATGGCGGCGCCGCCCGCTGCTGCACCAGCCTCCGCCGCCTGCCCACCGCACCCCGGGTTCATGGGTGGCATCTGCATACGCTGCGGCGCGCTGCGCGACGAGGCAGAAGAGAAGGGGGTGGCGCTGTCGTACATACACAGGGGGCTGGAGGTCAGCAAGCACGAGGCGGAGCGGCTACGCCAGGTGGGTCCCCCCCCCCCCCCCCCACCCCACACACACACACACCCACACCCACACCCACACCCACCACCACCACCACCACCACCACCACACGCACACACACACACACACACACACACACACACACACACACACACACACACACACACACACACACACACACACACACACACACACACACACACACACACACACACACACACACACACACACACACACACACACACACACACACACACACACACACACACACACACACACACACACACACACACACACACACACACACACACACACACACACACACACACACACACACACACACACACACACACACACACACACCACACACACACACACACACACACACACACACCACCACACACACCACACCACCACACACACACACACACACACACACACACACACACCACACACACACACCACCACCACACCACCACCACCACCACCACCACACCACACACACACACACACCACACACACACACCACACCACACACACACACACACACACACACACACACACCACACACACACACACACACACACACACCACACCTTCCACCACGCCCACCACTGCACGCCCACCCTAGGGGCTCCGTTGGTTTGATTGCCGCGCTCCTCGCCACCAATGCTGGGCAGATGCCGGGGAGGCGGCGTCTGCTGGGCGGTGGTGACAACGCCAACGCGGCTGCGCTTGCCTTTGCAGGGTACTGCCGAGCGGCTGCTGGCGCAGAAGAAGCTGCTGCTCATTCTGGATTTGGACCACACCCTGCTCAACTCCACCCGCTTTTCGGAAATCCCCCCAGAGAGTGAGCGCGCAGCAGGCGCAGGCGCAGCAGCAGGCAGCAGCAGCAGGAGCGGCAGCGTCTTCGGGGCAGTGAGGGTGGGTGTGAGACGTGAGGAGGGTGGGCACTCGGGCACTCAGACGGTGGGCAAGTCGCACGCAATGGTGCAGAGGACGCCCTGCTCGCCTCCACCCCAGGGTGCCGCCCTCCCCGCCCCGCCCCTGCCCCGCACGCCTCGTGCACGTCTCGCCCACCCATCCTGCCCCGCCCACGCTCCCCGCCCCGCCCACCCTCCCCACCCCGCCCACGGTTGCAGGCGAGGCCGCACTGCGGGCGCAGCTGGAGGCGCAGCCCGGCGATTCGCCCATGCTGTACCACCTGCCCTTCATGCGCATGTGGACTAAGCTGCGGCCGGGGGTGCGGCAGTTCTTGGAGGCAGCCAAGGACAAGTGAGCGGGCGGCTGGGTGGGGGGATGGGGGTGGGGGGTGGGGGGTGTGTGTGGTGGTGTGTGTGTGTGGGGTGGTGGTGGGGGGGGGGGGGGGGGAGGGGGGGGCGCGCGCGCGCGGTGGTGTGAAGGGCTTGAAGTGACCCCCAGCATAGGGGCCTGTGAGGGGCAGCTGCTGCGGGTCAAATGGATGGTCCTGTGCTGCCCTCTCGGCGTTCGCGCGTCGCCACCCGTTCCCTTTGGTTCTGCTGCTGCTGCCGCAGGTTTGAGCTGCACGTTTACACGATGGGGGACCGACACTACGCAGGTGGGGGCAGGGTGTCGCCTCCTTCTCGCGTGTGCCCCCGCGCCCTCGCCACCGCCGTGGCATTGACCCCTGCTGGCTGCGCTTGGCATGGCATGTGCGCTGTGCAGGCGAGATGGCCAAGCTGCTGGACCCCACCGGCAAGATCTTCCACGGCCGCGTCATCTCCTCGGTGGGTGGGTTGGGTTGTGTGTGTGTGTGTGGTGGGGGGTGGGGGGGGGGGGGATATATAAGGATAGGTAGAGTATTAAGGATGGGCCAATTGGGCTACCACACCGGCCAGCCTGCGGCGTGACAGCGACCGTCCGGCGCTGCCCCCCGCCTGCTGCAGGGCGACAGCACGCAGCGTTACGTGAAGGATTTGGACGTGGTGCTGGGGCGGGAGCGAGTGGTGCTCATCCTGGACGACACCGAAGGTGGGTGGGGCAGCAGCAAGCAGGCAGGGCCACACACGACTCTTCAGGCGTGGCTGGGCAGGGTGCAAGGGTGTCTGGGGCGGGCCGCCGCGCCAGCGCTGAGCAGCCCTCGAGCCCCCCTTCTCCTGCCCCGGGCCCCCAAAACTGCAGGCGTGTGGCCGCGGCACCGAGAGAACCTGGTGGCGCCGGAGCGGTACCTCTACTTCCCTGCCGACGCTGCACGCTTTGGGTTCAAGTGAGCTGAGCAAGCAAGCAAGCACGAGGCGACGGGGCAGGCGGGCGGACGTGGTTGGGAGCGGGTGTGCCTGCATGCCCGCCGCGTGCCATGCCTGAGCCCTCCCGCTGACCCTCGCTGGCGCCCCCTGTCAATGCTGCAGGGGCCAGTCGCTGTTCGAGCGGGGGGTGGACGAGGCCAGCGCGGAGGGGTCGCTGGCCACCTGCCTGCGGGTGATGAGCCGCGTGCAGGAACAGTTTTTTGAGCAGGGTGCGCCAGGGGGGCGCAAGATCTGCCTGCACACCTGCCGGGGGGGGGGCAGCACAGCGTGCCACAGGCTGCGGTAGGGTGGAGGGGAGGCAGCAGGCATGGGGGTTCCAGGGCCAGAGAGCGCTGCCTGCAGAGTCGAGCTTTGCTGCCCTAATGCTCGGCAAACCTCAGCCCACTGCTCCAACCCTTCCCGCCCCTGCCTCCTCACCCCACGCATGCAGCCGACCACCACGCTGCCGACGTGCGGCCACTGCTGGGGGGGGTGAGGCGCGGCATCCTGGCAGGTGGGGCGGGGGAGCGCCACGGCTCGCCGTGCCCAGCACAGGCTTTGCGCGTGTCATCAGCCCCTTGCCTGAGCCCCCCCCTGGGGCAGGCTTGTCAGGAGTGTACGGGGCACGCTGCAGCGCTGCAGGCTTGTGAACGATGCTGGTGTGATGCGACGCCTCCTGCGCAGGCACCACCCTGCTCTTCAGCCGCGTCTGGCCCATGGACTGCCCCGACCCCTCGGCCCACATCCTGTGGCTGCTGGCAACCAAGGTGTGGAGGCGTCAACGCGTCATCATCATCATGTTCCATGTTTGAGCGGGGTGGCCGCTTGTGTGACACCTGGTTCATGCCGCATGCTTGTGTGGCACGTGAAGACCACTTGGACAGACGCCCGCCCCTCTGCCACCCCCACCCGCCGCTGCAGTTGGGGGCGCAGGTGACGACGAACCCGGGCGCAGGGGTGACCCACGTGGTGGCGACAGACGTCACAGACAAGGCTCGCTGGGCCAATGCACAGGTGGGTGGAGCATTTGGTGGGGGAGCATTGGTGGGTGGGTTGGACGCAGGTGGGGTGGACAGGACACACAGGAGGGTGGGCGCAGCTGGGTGCGGCAAACAGGATGCAGTGGACGGCGGCTGGGGGACACCAGGCAGGTGGGACGGCTGCTGCCGCCGTTCTGCGTGCGGCGCTTTCAGCCTGCCCACCCCTGCCCCGTGCTGCCCTTCCTGCTGCTTGCCTGCAGGGCAAGCACGTGGTGAGCCCTGGGTGGCTGTGGTGCTGCGCCTACACCTGGCAGCACGTCAATGAAAGCAGATTTCCTGTGAAGCCAGGCAGCAGCGCAGCGGCGGCGGTGGCGGCGGCGGCGGGGCGCTCCGAGGCGGAGGACGTGGCACGAGCGCTGGCGGCGGCAGGCGGCGGCGAGGCAGGGCAGCCTGCGGGGCAGCAGCAGGCGGGGCAGCAGCAGCAGCCAGCGCAGCAGCAGCAGCAAGAGGATGTGGTGAAAGCCGCGGCGGCGTGACGCCTGCCTGCATCAATGTGTAACAATGCGCCTGTGCAGCGCCGGCTGGACTCACCCTTTGCCCTGCCAGCCACACTACATACTGTTGTGAACCCTCTCTGCTGCCTGCCCCTGACACTGCCACGCAACAGCCCAGCGGTATGTTACACTGAGAGGTGACAGCAGCAGGGGGCTCGCGGCGGGCAGCCTCTGCACGTTTGTCGCGGCTGCTACTGCTGCGCCGGCCTCTGCGGCGCCGCGGCTGCCTTCTCCTCCTCGATTTCTTTAACAAGCGCATCCACCTCCTCATCTGCATACATAAGAAAAGGGAGCAGCCCCGCGGATAGGGAAGTGAGACAGGGCAAGGGGTGTGGACAGGCAGGGGCACACGCAGAGCCAGGGGAGGGTGCGCTGCTGCCTGCTCCGCCACCCTCCCCTGGTGCCTGGCCGAGGCCAACCCACACCCCGGAAACCACCCCTGTACAAAACGAGGAACTCGTAAGCGCCCACTGCTGCTCTCGAGCAGGACCGCACACCCGCGCGCCCGCCACGCGCCCGCCCGCCCACCTGCCATGAAGCGCAGCCCCGCCTCCTTGTCCACGACCGCGATCTCGATGTTCTTGCTGCTGCCCTCCACCACCTCGGTCAGCGCGCGCACCGCCAGCTTCAGCGTGTCCCTCCCGCTCGTCTCTGCGTGGTTCTTCTCGAGGTACTCCCTGGTGGGAGCAAAAGAAAGAAGCAGGCAGTGTTAAAAGGAAGGCGGCAACAGAACAGCTTCGGGTCTCGAGGTGCTCGCTGGTGGGAGAGAAGGAAGGGGGCGGCAGCTACGCAGCCTCGTGGTGGTGGGAGCAGAAGGGGAGGGGCATGCAGGGGGGGAGACTGGGCTCGGGGGGTGGCAGTCGAAGGGGATGGCCGTCGAAGGGGCGTCGCCACCCCCCGACCGCACCCACCCCCCATACACCCACCCCCCGCACCCACCGGACGGTCTTGGAGTTGCGGCCGATTGCGTTGGCCTTCCAGGCGCTGTATGTCCCCGACGGGTCGGTCTGGTACAGCGCGGGGCGGCCCAGGGGGTCAAACCCAACCTGCGCAGCAAGGAGGTTGGGGTGGGGTGGGGGTGGGGGCGGGGGTGGGGGTGGGGGTAATGGTAATGGTGATGGTAATGGTGATCCCGTGGGTGGGTGGGGGGCGTGTGGGAATGGGTGGGTGGGCCAGAGGGATCGGTGGGTGACGGTCGACCGCGCAAGGGCGTAGCACTGCAAGAACTTGGAGCGTCCCGCCCTGGCCAGCAGGGGCTTGCTTGCGGCAGGGGCGGCGGCTGGCGGCGGCCCGGCGGCGCACGCATCCAACATCCCCCGCTGGCTGGTGGGGCGCCGCGCCGCCCCCCCCCCCGCCCCCGCCGCGCCGCCCCCGGGCTCACCACCAGTGTGGAGATGCCAAAGGGGCGCATGCCGCCCGACTGCGTGTACCGCTGCTGCACCCCCGCGATGTACCGCGTCATGTGCTCCACAGAGGCGCGCTCGTCCAGCGTCAGCCGGTGGCTCTGCGCCTCAATGCGCGCCTGCAGGGCAAAGAGGGGGGGGGGCCCCACGGCGGTGGCGGGCGGGTCGTGCGGACGCGGCGAGCTACCTAGGGGCGCCGCTGCACGTGGCCACGTGGCAGGCAGATGTTACACCGCTGCGCTCCTCCGGCCTTCCCTCCTGCTGCCCTGGCTGGCTGTCATGAATCGTCCCTTGCAGGAGAGACAGCGGGGTACCAGCATGACGCCACGGTTGCACCCACCCACCCACCTTGTTGACCAGCACGCGGGCGTCGGCGGTCAGGCCAGCGAAGGCCAGGCAGATGTGGTCGTCGATCTGCGCGATCTTGCGCACGGTCTGGGCCACCTGTTCCATCAGCAAGTGAACAGGCAAACCCCCATGATGCAAAGTGAGTCGGTGCAGCGCCGACCTGCCGGCCGCAGCAGGGGGTTCTGTGCACGATGCCACACCACGCGCACGCCTGCAGCGCTGCGAGCCCAGCTTCACCGCCGCTCATCCGCCGTGCAGGTCGCCCTGCAGCGCTGCAGAGCCCCTGCAACGCACGAGTCCTCAGGCCCGCCCGCGTGACAACCCACTGCACCTGCAGCTTTGCCACCGCCTTTTTCTCCACCGCCAGCACAATCGCGTCGCTGCCGCGCACGCCCACAGCCAGCGCGCCCTTCCGCACCGCCTCTAGCGCGTACTCCACCTGCAATGGGTGTGTCAACAGAAATTGGGTGGGCGGACGCACTCGGGCAACGCCAAGCCAGCGTCGCGAGGCGGCGGCGGTGGCGGCGTAAGTGTGGTGCCGGCAGCCTGCTTGCCGGGGCGGGTAAGGGATCGTCCCAGCGGCCCCGCAACGCCTGTCGGGGCCTGCAAGCGCGGAGCAGAGCAGCGTGCTCGCCTGGAAGAGGTGGCCGTCTGGGCTGAAGACTGTGATGGCGCGGTCATAGCGCGCAGACATCCTGCAGCACTCCTCCTGATCGAGGTGCTACTGCCTGAGAGAGGTGGCGCACAGCAGGAGGCGCCTCGAGACGACGATCACGATCGCGGCAAGCAGAAGGGTGTGCAGGAAGCTTGCAGTGGCTGGGACGAAGCTGATGAATGCAAACGCACTACAGGCGGGCGGGAGCCAGGCATGTGCGGTGCTGGCGACTCGGCAGCACAGGCGTGTGCACAACATGAAGCTCGCTCTCCCGCTACATGTATCGCTCACTGCGCTTTCTGTTTGCACAAACAGCGCTCAGTGGTATTGTTCGCAGGGCCCGCCCGACAGGCAGGCGTCCGGAAACAGCCCGAGCGCGCTCCCCCACCACTCTTTCTCAGGCAAGCAGGTACTGGCTGCTGTCGGCATGCTGCCTCTGCGCACATAAGCTCGAATACACGCTCGGGACGACCGACAGGCTGTGCTGTTGCCGTCAGTGGCAGTGCCGCCCACCGCCGCTGCCGCCGCCGCTGCCGGCGGCCTTCGCCGTCTCAGTTTTGCTGCCTCCCCGCCTTGCAGGCCAGCTGCGGTGATGGGGCCGCCACCACCCCGGGTGCTGTCCGCGGCAACACGTGCGCTGCAGCTGGCGGTGCTGGCGGCGATGCTGGCCTGGGTGTTGGGCCCCCTGGGAGGCCTGTCGCTGAGCCCGCGCCCCGTCCCTGGCGGCGCTGCCGGCGCCAACGACACCTCGCAGCTGTTCAACTGGCACCCGCTGCTGCTGACGCTCGCGTTTCCGGTGCTTATGGCTGAGGCGGTTCTCGCGTACCAGGCGCCCCTGCTTGCGCTGAAGGACAGGTGCGCAAGGGGTGTGACGAGAGCGGCAGCAGGCGATGGGGAAGGTACGACGGAGAATGAAGCGAGGCAAGCCCAGAGAAGCTGCTGCTGTCTTATAAAGTATACTGTTTGTGTGCTGCTCCTCCAAGCCCCCAGCACTTGCTCGTGCCCTCCGCCCTCAGGCCGGCCGCCAAGCTCTACCACTTCGCACTGCACACGGCAGCGATTGCCTGCGTGGCGCTAGGCGTGGCCGCCGCGTTCCGAAGGTGCCACTGAAGAAGGGAGGCTCCGAGGGGAGCGCTGCTGAGCGGTGCACCGCGGTGCGCTGGAGGCCGGCGTCATGCCAGTGTCATCCTCTGCGTTGCCACGCCCCCCACCAGAGCCCTCCCCTCTCCCCTTCCCCGTCCCTTGCAGCCACACAGCAAAGCGGCCGACGCCCGTCCCCAACCTTTACAGGTGTAACCTCAAGGCGTGTGGGACATCAGGGTGCTGGGGCTGCGGGGGGTGGAGGCGCAACAGCAGAAAAGTTGCGGCCGCCTCTGCTGCCCACCTTGGCGTTGACGTCGCCGCCCCCGCCGCCGCGCCCACGCTCGCCTCTCCCACCCGCCTGCTGCCGCCGCTGCAGCTCTGCCGCCCCCGCCGCCTCTCACCCAGCGCCGCCTCCCCCTCCCCCCACCACAGCGTGCACTCCTGGCTGGGGCTGGCGGTGCTGGCGCTGCTGGCAGCGCAATACTGCGTCGGGGCCTTTGCCTACCTCACGCCGCAGCTGTCGCCAGCTGGCAAGCGCGCGCTGGGCCCGGTGCACCGCTTCCTGGGGCTTGCCACCTTCACCGCCGGGCTCGCCACCATGGCGGCCGGCCTACAAGAAAAGGCCACGTTTGTGCAGGCGTTTGGCATGCCGTCCAGCCTGCGAGCGCCGGTGCTGGTGCTGCCCGCGCTCATCGCGGTGCTGCTGCTGCTGACGGGGCTGGCGGTGCTGGCGCACCACGCGCCGCTGCCGCCGCCGCCGCCGCACCACCGGCAGGCGAGCGAGGAGGAGGCGCTTGTGACGCCAGGGGGACCCGTCACTGTGGATTCAGAAATCGAAATAGAGGACCGGCACAGCGCGTGAGGCTGCGCTGTGCTGCCGACCCGTGTCACACCGCCTGCCCCCATTGCAATTGCTTTCCCCCTCCCTTTCGCATGGCTTCAAGCTGCCACGTTCAGAACGTCCTGCAACCCTTGCTGCGCAAACCGTTTGCCTGTATGCCTGAATGTGTGACATTTCAGAGACGGTTAATGCATGTGTGTGGGGGCGTGCAAGAGTGAACAAGGAAGAAACACGCTGGGGAGGAGCTTGGGACAAGGGATTGGTGATGAACGGGGGGTTGTAGACACACAGCAACAGAGAGGAGGGTGTAAATGTAGAAACACGTGGCGCTGGCTGCTGGACGAGAATGCCAGCTTGCTTGCCAGTCGGCAGAACAGCGTGCACAGCTGGCAAGCCTGCCAGCAGCGTTGAGGAACAGGGTTCAACAGCTCCGCAGGCATGTGTGCTAGAGCGCTCCACACGCCGATGCATAGCGCAGCGCACAGCGCCGCGCCGGCGCACAGCACGCATCGCCGGCGCTGCTCACAGGCCTTCCTCCAGCGCCCGCATCTGCGCCTCGAAATCGTCTTCCTCCTCGCCGCCACCGCCGCTGCCTGCGTCGCCGCCCTCCAAGCCCTCAAAATCCAGCTACAGGGGCAGGGAGAGAAACGAGAACAGATGAGCTTGAGCACGCATGTCAAAAATGCAACACGACAGTGCCTGTGACCCACACCCTGCTGCAGGGTGGCAACCGCCCGTGCCGCAGCAGGCAGCATGCAGGCACAAGCGCGCCAGCAGGCAGGCGGGTGCAGAGGTGCAGAGAGCAGAGAGCGGCAGCGCTTACGTCGTCCCCGAGGTCATCCAGAGCCTCCTCCTCGGCTGGTGCAGGCTTGGTGGCCGCTGCTGCTGGCTTGGCTGCTGCGGGCCTGGCTGCTGCGGGCCTGGCTGCTGCGGGCTTGGCCGCTGCGGGAGGGGGCTTTGCTGCTGCAGGCTTGGGGGCTGGCGCTGCAGGCTTGGGCGCCGCCGCTGCTGCTGGGGCCACCGGCTTGGCCGCTGCTACTGCTGGCGCTGCTGCCGGTGGTGACACAGGCTTGGCCGCTGCTGCTGCTGCTGCAGCCGCCTCCGGTTGGAACACGATAGGGGCGTGCCTCCTACCGCCGCTCGGCGGCTGCAGCAGGGGGGAGGGTGACGCAGGGTGCAGGACGGCCGCTTGAGGGACAGTACAGTGTGGGACGTGTCTGCAGGCAGCAGCAGATGCGGGAGCGTCCAGACCAAGGTGCCGACGCAGGCTTACGTGGTTGGCGGGCGGCGACGCTCCCGACGCAGGCGTGGCGGGCCGGCTGGCTGCCGCCGTCGTGAGAGGCGCAAACCTGTCGCGCCGCTTTTCCTGCAGCAGAGCAGGCCGAGGGGGGGGGGCAGCGGGTGCGTTGAAGCCGAGTCGCGCAGCCTGCGTCGGCACGGCATGGTGGGACCGCGCGGCACAAACCCACCCCCATCCACACTTCCGGCTGCCTCCCTGCCGCACCTTGCGAATGTCATCTACGCTTTTCGGCGGCGGGATGGCGGGTGCTGCTGACCGCCGGTAGTCGCCGCCGCTGCCGGCCGCGGCCGCCGGCCGCTTGGCCGCCGGCTGCTGCTGCCGCTGCTCGCGCTCCTCCCCGCCCGATTGGCCATCTGAATCGCTGCCCAGCCGGCGCTTGCGCTGCGGCGCGCTGTCACGCAACGGGGGCTGCAGCACAGAGGAGGGAGAAGCAGAGGGGCAGCTATCAAGGCGGGGCGCTGGGAGAAGCCGCCGAGTGCCGAAATCGGCAGGGGCAGGCGGGGAGGCGGGGAGGCAGGCATGCAGGTGGGAGGGAGCGCACCTCAGAGCCCAGTGCTCCCTGCAGCGCCGACACCGCCACGCCAAGAGCACCGCCAATGCGCCGCCGAGTCGCCCGGCCGCCGTCGGCATCCGACTCCCTGTCGGGCCGCTTTGCGGCCTGCAGCCGAGAGAGAAGCAGGAGAGGGGGTGAGGTCGGGGGGCCAGTCAAGAGGGCTCAGGGAGCACCTGCGTGTGCATCCATGCTCAGGCAAGCAGCGCTGCAGCTGCATTTCACAAGCAGGAACCCCCCTTCGCTCCTCACCTGCTGCCTGCCGCCCGTCGGCTCGCTGGCGGCAGGGGCCGCAGGGCCCAGCCTGCCCGCCAACCGCGAGGGGATGCCGCCCGCTGCCGCTGCTGCAGGTGCGCCGCGAGCGGGCTCTGGAATCATTTTGGGCGCGGCAGGCTGCCTCGCCATGGGCGGCTGGGTGAGGCGCTGCGTTACCGGGGCCTGCTGCTGCTGCTGCTGGCGGGGCGTGGGGGCTCCCGCAGGCTGCCGAGGCGCGGGGGCTGCCGCGGGCTGCCGCCGCAGCGCAGGCGCCGCTGGCGCTGGCATGGCCGGCTGCCGTGCAGCAGCGGGCGCGGGTCGTTGCGGCTTGTGCTGGCCCTCTGGCGAGCCAAAGTCGACTGTCATTGAGCCAGGCGCTGCATGCTGCTGCTGCTGCTGCTGCGCCTGCTGCTGCGCGGGTTGCTGTGCGCCGGCGCTGCCGGGCTGCAGGTTGGCCGGCAGCTTGCTCTGCAGCACAGAGGGGCGGGGCCACGGGGTAAGAGCCTGTGCAGGGTGCGTAGTCATGGTCGGACGGCGAAGCGCCACCGGCCGCGCCGTGCCACGCTGGCCTCCTCTGCCGCGCACACTCCTCCCTCCTGGCCCGCACCGCCGGCACGCACGCACCGCGTCATGGCGGAAGGGGCACAGCGAGCCCTTGGTGCAGCGTCCGGCCAGGAAGAAGACGCAGTCCTTCTGCGCCTGCTCGTCGCGCACACCACCAATCTTGGACTGCACGCAGGGTGTGTGTTGGCGGGAGCAGAGGGGCGTGGGGGGTCGGGGCGCTGCACCGCTGGCACCCGTCGTCGGCGTGCTCCACAAAACGCGGCCAGCCCAGCAGCGTGTTGCACGCAGGGGGACGGCAGCTGGGCGCTGGGTGCACGAAAATGGAGAGCATGTGGGTGCTGGCGCGCAGGCCCCGGCGACGCACCGGGTCGTGCTTGAAGGGGCACGCCGAGCCGCGGGTGCAGCTGCCACGCAAGAAGTAGGCGCAGTCGACAAAGCTGCGGGTGTCCATCATCGCCGCCGCTGCCACTGATGTCGATGAGGTCCAAATGTGTCCAGGCGTCGTCGGTCCAGTTAGCCTGCAGCACAGCAGGGGAAGCGCGGTGAGGACCGTGGCACTCCCCGACCAGGCGTTGGGAGGAGCGAGAGCCTGCGCGCTGCCGACGCAACCAACCCTGCACCGCCCAGCCCCGCCCTGCACCTTCAGGTAAGCCTTGAGCCACGTGCTGATTAGCACTCTGCAGGTGTAGACCACCGGGGGTGCGCTGCGGGTTGAGTGCGAGGGCGGGGCCGCCGCCGCCAAGGACGGACGCCAGCAGAGCGCTGCCGGGGTGGCGTTGACGCGCCAGCGGGGGTACGCAGCGGCCGGACATGGCTGCTGGCGCCGTGAGGCGGGGTGGGGCTTGACGCGGGAGCGAAAGGGAGGGACGCGCGGGGCGGAAGAGGGGGAGAGGGGGCTGGGCCGCGTCGAAGCCGCGCTCTTACCTGTCTCCAAGCAATGCGGGAGCACCCAGCGCGGCGGCACACAAGCAATCACAGGCGACACAGGCGGCACAGCAACAGCAGCGCGCAGGCAGGCAGCAGGCGGCAGCGGCGGGCACCTTTTGCGGCTGGAACGCTGGAGGAAGCGGAGACGAGTGCCGCCGAAGGTCGGGTGGGCGGACTTGTGTCGTGGCCCGCCCTGCATCGAGATGGGCAGAAAGTCGAGGCTCTGGCAGTTGCCGGCCTTCTGCAGGCATGTTCACGTGCTTGACATCGAAACATGTTGGTCCAGGCCGCCAGCCCGGACGTGCACGCACGCCAAGCTCCCTGCCTGTTCGCCGCCTTCCGCCGCTAATACCGCCGTCTCAAGGTCGCCACTTTCCTTGATCCTCATGCCTGCCGTCTGGAATAGTACGCACTGTGTCTGCTGTCGGAGAATCACCCCGACTGCATCGTCAAGTGATGGCACGTTTGCGTCAATGTTGCTAAATTAAACACAGACGAGGCGTCCGCTGCCGGTTGCGATGTTCATCCGGCATGTCCACACATGCAGGTAGCAAGGTAGGGCAAGTGAGGCGTGCTGAGAAGCAAGCGCTGGGCAGGCACAGCGCATTAGCGCTCGAGCCACTGATGTGTTTGTACAACTCCCCCTGGCTGTCGTCGGCATCCAGATTTGCACATTCCTCATGCGACAAAGCCATGGTCGACTTCGGCCGACACTCCTCGGCCATGCAACTGCCTGCCGCATCCCCAACGCCCTTCACAACAAAGCGGGCGTTGCTCTGCAGCACGCACACTGATCAGCAGTGCAGCATCGCTGCTGCCACCGACAAACTGCGACACAACAGCAGCGGCCCTTCTCGTCCCCCTGGCTGTGAACGCTGCAGCAAGCGCCTGCGGGGTGTGCTTTGCTTTACATCACAAAAAACGGTACCGGCTCGCGCTGCCACGGCATGCCGCTACGACCCAGCAGCGAACATGGCGTAACCGGGGACATGCAGCAGAGCGCGCACGGGCGTGCTCGCGCCGCCTCATGGCGAGCCCTTCTGCTTCAGGATGAGCTTGTCACCAAGGCTGAGCGCGATGCCCTGCGTCTTGGACCTGCGGGCGGGCGGAGGGAGGGAGGGGCAGGGGGGGGGAGGGATCAGGTGTACCACAGCATGCTGTGCCCACCTGATGCGGATGTACCCGCCCAGCCGGCAACTGTCTCTCCCACCCTCCTGCATGCCTAGCAAGGTGTACCATAGCGTGCTATTTAGGGGCCCGCCGGCAGCACCTCTGCCCACCTGATGCGGATGTACCCGCCCAGCTTGCCGTCGGGCAGCTGCTCCACTGACACGTTCACCAGCGCGTCTTCTCCAAACACGCTGCGGGCGTACAGGTTTGCCGCCAGGAAGCCGCAGTCGCCCTCAAGCGCCGAGGGCGGCGTGAGGCAGCGCTGCGGGGGCAGGGAGTGGCGGGGAGGGCACATCGCGCGTGGGACGGTCAGCCGGGGAGCTTCCTGGGCAGCTGCTGGTGTTGGGAAGGTGGGCAACGCGAGCGCACGGCGTGTGGTGCGGCCCCCAACCACCACCGCGGGGCACAGCACGGCGCAGGCTCCCGCCTGCCAACCTCACGGGCACCGTGTTGCCCTGAACCCATGCGCCTCCCCTGTGGCCCCTCACCATGTTGGTGGAAGCGATGATGTGGTCGAGGAAGGCCAACGGCTCGGTGATGGCGGTGTTCACAGCCACCTTGTTCTCCCACTCGAACTCGGCCCACATGGAGCGGAACTGCGGGAGGGCAGGGGGAGGCAGGGGGGTCGGGTGGTGGGGGTGATGGTGGGGTGGGGGCAAGGTGGAGGGTGGGGTGCTGAGCACACGTGCGATGGCGACCTGGGCGGGCAGGCAGTCTCAGCATCAATGCCAGCAGGCCATCCGGGCGGCCTACGCGCAACTTCAACATAGGAGCAGGGCAGCGTACATGTGCTGCAAGGGAGCGGGACTGCGTGAGCACAGCATGCACAGCGCTCACCTGGACGTCCGGGCAGGATGCGGGCACGATGTAGTCCATGATGTCGATGTGGATGTCGTTCAGTACCACGACGCTGCACTACCCAAGGGGTGGAAGGCGGGCGATGAGGGAGGGGCACCAGCAGGCAGGTAGCAGCGGTTGTCGGGGCAGCCACATGCCTCTGCCAGCATCCACTTCCGCTGAGTCAAACCAGCGAACCGCCACGGCGCAGCCAGCCAGCTTGTGCAGCACAGCCCGTGTGTGTGTGTGTGTGTGTGTGTGTGGGTGTGTGTGTGTGGGGGGGGGGGGGGGGGGGGCGGGGTCCCCCACCTGCGGTCTGCGTAGCCGGTGCTCTCATACACCAGGTTGCCAAAGATGGCGCCCGTCTCGGTGGAGGAGACCTTGATGTTGGCGCGGATGGACTGCTTGGGGGGGAGGAGGGGAGAGAAGGCTGGGTCGGGATGAGCATTTTGGGGGGCGCGTGGCAGGCACGTAACCGAGGTGCCAAGCAAGGCGCCGCTGGGCTGCACACCAGCGGCAGAGCACCCAGGCCGTCTGCATGCGCTGCCCATCATGCTGTCGCTCCCTTCTCTGCGTCGCCGCCCCAGCAGCTGCGCCGTCGCACCTTCTGCGCTCCCGGCGCCAGCATGTGCGCCTGCGGGCGCTCCACCAGCTTGAGGTCCCCCATGGTGGCCAGCTCCAGGCTGGGGGGTAGCAAAGGAGAGGGGAGAGGAATGGGGGCAAGGTCGGCACCGGCGCAGCAGGAGCGGGGAATGGGGCAGACGGAAACCGGCAGCACCACAGGCGGCGCAGCGGGCGTTGACGCTGCAGCTCGCAGCTGAGCAGGCGGGCATGGCAACTCAGCAGGCGTGCGATTACAGCAACATGCCCATGCACCTGACGTTCTGCATCGTCTCGTTGGTGCGGTTGATGACCGACACGTCAAGCACGATGTCGTACTGGTGGACTGCAGGAGAAGAAGAAGCGGGAGGGCGGGGCGTGCAGGGTTGTGGGACACACACGGGGCAGCGGAAGCGGCAGCAGCAGCAGGCAGGCAGGCAGGCAGGCAGGCAGGCAGGCGGGGAACAGCGTGCCATCGCAGCACAGCCTTGCGCATTGCTCAGCTGCTGGTATGCCAGTCCACAGCTTCTTCACGCACACCAGCATGCTTACCGGTGACGTAAGCCTCTGCGTAGATGGGGTCGCTGAACCCGGTGAGCTGCACAATCTTGTTGAGGCGGTTGGACGCGGTGGCGGCTGCGTCCGCCAGCCCGGTGGCGCGCGCCAGATCAGACGCGACCGCGTCCTGAGGAGGTGGCGGGGAGAAAATGGCAGCGAGTTGATGTCGTGCTGGGATGCAGGCAAGGTCGGCAGCAAGATCAGGGCGGGGTGGCAGCCCTCCCTACCTGCTGTTTGCCTGCGCCGGCCTGTCGCTGAGGCCAGCCAGCCAGCCAGCCACCCCACCCCTGGCTGCGCCTCACCTCGATCTCCACCTTGCTCAGCCCCTTGCGCATCTTGAGGTGGTGGAAGTCGATCAGGTCGTCGGGCTGCGCCACAGCCTTGGCCTTCTGCGCTCAGGCCAACGGACAAAACGGGTGGGTTAGGAGAGGGTGGCGAGAGGACGCAGGAGGCAGCATTGCGCCACAGCCTTGGATCAGAAAGTGGAGCGGAGAGCGAGCAGGCAAAATGAGGGGGGTCGGGAGTGCGAGGCAGGAGCACCGATGCGAGCTAAGCTGTCTGCTCTCCCGCTGCCCTGCTTCCCCGGCTCCGAGCATCCCTAGGCCAGCCCCACATGCACCTCCTGCTTCGCCTCTGCCGCCTCGCGTTGCTGCTTGTCCGCGATGAGCGTGGCGAACGAGGCGCGGCATTCCTCCAGCCACACCGTCGCCACGCCGCCGCCGTCGACGCCGGCCAGCGCGCGCAGGCAGGCGGCCATGCGGTCCCGCGAATCCGCGTCCATGGGGTGCAGCCCTGCAGCGGCCGCGGCGCCACTCTCCCCCAGGCGCATCATGGCGGCGATCATCGACATGGCGTCGGCGGTGGCGCGGTTGAGCGAGCTGGGTGGCAGCGCGCGCAGCGCGCGCAGGCGCAGCGCCAGCTTGGTCAGCGTGGCGGCAATCACGGCGCCTAGGAAGTAGTCGCCGCCCAGCAGCAGCGCCCTGCGAGGAAGGACGAACGATGAAAGCATGTGCAAGTACATTTGGGAGTACGTGAATGAAGGGAAGATACCAAGTGCACAAGGGGGTGGTGGAGGCACTGGGAGGTGAGAGGCTGGGGGAAAACAGCGCATGCTGCAGCAACGCGCAGGCAAGCTGCACGTCCCCCCCCCAGCTTGCCGCCGCCTCGCTGGCGCCTATCCCCGCACCCTGCTGCTGAGCCTCCCACATTGACCCACCTGAGGTTGGGCACGTTGGCCGCTGCCGCCGCCGCCGCGGGCTGCGGCAGCGACTCGCCTGGCAGCGCCGTCTGCGTGGCGTACGAGCCGTCTGCCAGCACCGCAGGCCGCGCCGCCGCCAGCTGGATGGGGATGGGCAGGGAGGTGGCCTCCGCCTCCTCCTCCGCGTCACCCGCCTCGCGCTCCTTGAACAGCGGCAGCGGCCCCAGGCACCCCTTGATCATCTCCACGGCAGCGGAAATCTCCTCGGCGCTGCGCCGGGGGAAGACGCACCGTAGGCAGTAAGAGGCAGCACGGCGGGGGGATTCGAGCAGGCGGTTCTCTCCCGCGTTGCCTGCCTGCCTGCCCGCCCGCCCGCCTGCTGCAGGCAACAACCACCACGACCCTGCCCCGTGGCAGCCCCCACCTGCGCGTGCAGTACTCGCTGATGATCCACAGCGCGCAGGAGGCGACGCGCGAGGCGCGCACGGCGGGGAAGGTGTCCATCAGCCGCTCGATGATGGTGTCGTGCAGCTTGGGGTTGGTCTGCAGCGGAGCAAGTGCAGCAGTGAGAAGGGGGGGGGGGGGCAAGGGCCAGCGTGGAAGGGTGACAGCAGGGCGCAGGGGCGGCGGCAGGGCTGGGAGCCTAACCCCGCCCAGTGCGGGCCCAGCGGCACCCCCAGCAGCCACCCTGCTGCAATGCAACACACTCGAGCCACTCGATGCTGTAATGTCACGCCCATGGCACGCACCTGGATGATCTCGCGGATGAAATAAATGACGTCCAGCGCCGAGGCGGTGTTGGTGTCGGACAGGAAGTCGCACAGCAGGTGCAGCACGGAGCCAGCCACGTCGGGGAAGCGCACCGCGCATGTGTGGATGGCCTGGGGGCAAGGCAGAGAAAACAACAGGCGGGGGGGGGCAGTGAGTTGGGGCCGGGCAAGAAATGATAAGTGCGATTTGGGCTGGCGCTCGGGTATTTGGCTCTTACTCTGCTGCCTGCCCTCCCCCGTGCCCGCTCACGTACCGACAGCTGCCTTACACCGCACAAATGTGCAGCCACTGATGTACGCTCCTCTCTGGCTGACTGCACCCCTCCCCAGCCTCCCGCCCGCTGGCCCGTCCAGCCGCGCACCTGCACCAGCAGCTGCCGGTACTCTGCGCCCTTCTCCAGCTCCCGGTTCTGGGTCTTCATCGCCTCCTTCTTCAGCACACCCACCACCTGTGGGAGGCAGGAGGTATGGGGCAGGGGGGGCGTCAAGCGAGGCACAGGACGCACCAAGAAGAGGATGCGTTGCCTTGCTGCTGCAACCTAAGGCTTGCCATTTCAAACCCCCGACTACAACTGCTATCGCCCATCCTTTCCCTTCATATCCTTCGACGACACCCGACCCACCCACCTCGTCGATGTTGCGGGCGTCGATCAAGTCGAGCGCAATGTCCAGCGCCTTTTTGCGGATGTCCAGGTTGGGGGCGGACAGCGCGCGCAGCACGTCCATCAGCAGCTCGCGCAGCACATCGCGGTGCTTGTCCTTCAGCTCCTGTTGTTGCATTAACAAGTTGCATTGACGCGGGGCCGGTGGAGAGAGGAAAGTCAGCAACAAGGCGCAACCGCGACCACATTCAGTACTTCTGGCAGGGCGAGGGGTGAGGCTGTGGCTGACCAGCTACACACAACACTGCGGGCAGCACCACCATCAATGCTGGCAGCAAGCGAGCAGTCCCCACCTGCAGGCGGTCCAGCACGATAAGCTTGACGTTGTTGTCGCTGTGGCTGACCAGCAGCTGGCAGAAGCAGTTGGCGGCGGCGCGCACGGCGGTGGGCGCAGAGGACAGCGACACCAGCGTGACCGCGCACTCGTACATCACCTGCAGGTGGGCGGCAGGGCAGCAGGGAAGCAGGCATGCGTTCAAGATATTGGGCATGCAGCAGCAGGCGAACATGCACGCTGAGCACATCACAAACACGCACGAACGTCGCGCGCTCGCACACACTCGCCCAGCCCCCCTGGCCCCCTTCACCCACCGCTGACGAGCGGCTCTGCAGCAGCGCCAGGATGATCTTGATGTACTTGCCCTTCTGCTCGGGGCTGGTGCGGCACACCTGCGGGTGGCAGGTGGCGGGGTGCAGGGGCAGGGGGGCAGCGAGAATGGTTGGCGGGGCACGGCGCGCGGCACGACGGCGCGGGCGGTCAGTGTAGAGGGGCAGGGCGCAGCATCAAGCGCGGGCAGTGTGCGACGGAGCACCGCGTCCACCCGCACAGCGCCCGCAGCGCACCTTGCGGATCAGGTCCAGCACCGCAATCTGCAGGATGTCGCCCCAGTCGGCCACGCGGTCAATCTGCTGGAACAGGTACGCCACCGCCTTGTCCTGCGCGTGCTCCGCCAGCATGACGAACGCGTTACGCCGCGTGGACAGGTCCTGCGGACAGGTGGGGGAGGGCAGAGGCAACGGGAGGGGACGGCAGGTGAGCAGCCGGGCAGCGGGGCAACCCGCAGCCAAGCACATGTAGGATGGGGTGAGCGCTGTCCGTTGCTCATGCGGCCGCGCCACCTCCACGCCTCCAGCACGCCCACCTGCTCATTCTGCAGCATCTTCTCGATCAACTCCGGCGCGTCGGGGCACAGCAGCTCGCCCTTTGGCAGCTTGAAGATCGCCGTCAGCGCCAGCACCGCGTTCTTGCGCACGTACGAGTGGCGGTGCTCCAGGTTGGCGATCACTGGGCGCGGCGACGGGGCAGCGCGGACAGCGCGGGTGAGCGACATGGCGGCAGGCTTTCACTGCCCCGCCCTCCAGTTGCGCAGGAGTGGCAGCCCATCCGGCCCCAGCTTTCTCCGCGCCACAAGCGCTGCGGCGGCTGCGGCACCCACCCGAGGGCACCAGCGGCTCCAGCAGCTCCTCCTCATGGATGCGGCAGAGGAAGCGCAGCGTGACACCCCGGATGTACTCGTTGGGGTGCTGCAGGTTGTTGCGCAGGTTCTGGCAGATCAGGATCTGCGGGCGGGAGGGGGGGGGGGCCAGGGAGTCGGCGGTTGAACGTCCGCCAACACCCGCGCGCAGCGCAGCCTACCCGACGGCCGCTGCGCGCGCAGGCACACCAGCTGGCGCCACCTGCTCCCCCACGACAAGGCCGCCAACCAAGCCGCGCAGGTCGTGGCTGCCGCCAGCTGATGCCGCTCTCACCATCTCCGGCAGCAGCTTGCCCTGCGCATCCGTCTTCTCGATGGTCTCCTGCAGAAGAGAAGCACGTGCAGCGGGGTGGTGCAGGGCGGTCATCAAGCGCGCCGGGAGCGCGGGCCCCGCCAGCGCGGCTCTGGCGCTTCTGCCTGTAACATTTGCCATGCAAGCAACCCCCAGCAACCACGACTCCTTTGCATCCTCTCTGGCCCCCTCTGCTCCGCGCACCAGGTAGAGCAGCAGCAGCTTCTGCACCATGTGGTTCTCCGAGGGCAGCACGTAGCGCACGATGGTGATGAACAGCGAGGGGAACTGCTCCCCCGCCAGGATGGCGGTGATCGCCTTCTGCATCGCCTGCACCTTGGCGTCCTCATCGCTGGACTCTAGCGCCTGGCGGATCTCATTCTGGGAGACCTGCAGCAGGGGGAGCACGCGGCAACAGACGGCCCGGCGGCGGCGGCGCGGCGGCGATCAGGGGCACAGGGGGAGGCGCCCGCCGCAGGACGGCCACCGAGCAGGCTGCAACGTTGTAGCACGTGCTGCTGTAGCTCTCGGCGTGCCGGCAAGCAGCGCGCGAGCAACCGCAGCCAGCACCCGCGTGCGTCGGCCGCCGGCGGCACTACCGGCCGGTTTGCCGCCGCTGCCGCCGACGCCCCAGGAGCGATCGTTGGGGTCCCTGCGCGCGGCCCCCACGCCCTGGCCTTCCCACAGCCTTCCAGGCTGGGCCCAAGGCCCAGGCTTCGCGTGATCGGACCTGAGCCTTGTCTGTGGCGACGAGGAAGCTCGAGGACTTCTCGACTTTGGAGGACACCATCCTGTCCAGCGCCCGGCCGGGCCGCGCAGCTGCCCACCGGCCTCAGGAGGAGCAACCAACCCCGCCGGCTGCTCTGGTGAGCTCGCCCGTGGCTTGCCGCCTGCGGATCGATACGAGGCGATGCACGGGTCGTTGAAAGTCGCAGAGGCCGCCGATCGAGCAATGGACGCCCCGTCTGCCTCGTGCTGGCCGTGCTGCCCTCGTTCTGCAACTTGTTGCGCTGTGCTGGACCGTTGGGGTGTGCTGATCACGAGGCCGGGGAAATCTGCGGCCGGCAGACGAGCGTCGGGGCGACGCAGCTCGCCCTCGAGAGACGGCGGCGGGACGTCGCGCCCGCCGCGAGAGTTTGGCCTTGCAAGGCGACGACAGCGCCTGGCGGCATGCCGGCTTCTTGGGGCCCCCATCTCCCATCAGTCGATCAGATATGCACATTCGGTCGTGTTGTCAGGTGTTTTGCACCTGCAGGCGATAAACCTCCGTGTGCTCAAAGTCGGCACTCGGCCGCCTGGCTTTGCCGGCCACCTGCCCCTGCGCCAGCAGGATGCGCTTGTGACGTGCACCGTTCCATCGGCCGTCCAACTCCTTTTCGAAGCAACCGAACAATCAATGCAGCACGGCCAGCTTGAGGCAAGCCGCTGCTGAGCGCGACGGACGGCGGGCGGCACAGCGGTCGAGGTGAAGAGACCTGCACCATTGTCGCCACGCTTGGTTGTAGAGGTCATAGGTTGTAGTAGACGAGCATTAATGCAATGCTGCATCTTCAGCTGGAGGTGCAGCCGCAGCCAGCTGCTCAACGGCGCGCTGCCGGAAGAGCCTGCTGTCGGTCCGTCGCCGCAGCCCAGGCTTGCGCAGGAGGTGCTGCACCGCCCTGCCTCTTCCATAGTCGGTTTGAGCTGCGACAAGGGCGCTACCCCTGAAGGTTCAGGCCGCTGTGAGCGGGGAAGCGAGCTGGGCAACTTGGGCCTGCCCAGCACTTGCGTCACGCTTGCAGCGCATGTGATGATTCTCCGTGGCTTCACAAAGCAGGTGAGCGAAGGCAAATAGGGCAGAGGGGCTGCAGTCGCGAGGCCGCATGAGACCCCATCGCCGAACGCCCATCCCAAGCTCGCCACCTCCCGCACACGCGCATTGCCTGCCCACCGCTTCCCACACACCACGCCCCTAAGCATGGCCATGGTTAGCTGCTGCGCGGCGGCCATGCAGCCCTGCACCGCCAGCCGCAGTGCTCCCGCGGCGCCCCGGGCGGTGGCCCTGCGCCCCTTTGCCCGCTCCCTGGCAGCACAGCGCCTGAAGGCAGCAGCAGCGGCGCCCGCAGCCCCCCGGCGTGGCGCAGTGGCCGTGCAGGCCGCAGGTGCGAGCGGCGCCACGGCAGGGGCGGTGCGAGGCGTTTGCCGTGCATGCTAAAGCGCGGAGGCAACGCTGGCGACGCGCATTAGGCGGCTGGCGGCTTTCTGAGCACCCCACTGCCGCCCTGCCGCCCGCCCCCGCGCCCCGCCGCCGACCGTCGCCCGCCTCCTCCTCCTGTTCTTGCAGCGGCAGCTCCCGCACCGCAGCAGCAGAAGATCCGCATCAAGCTCAAGAGCTACTGGGTGGATCTGCTGCAGGACTCGGTTGAGAAGATCCGCGAGGCGGCCAGCAGCACCGGCGCAACCATCGCCGGCCCCGTGCCGCTGCCCACCCGGTGCGCCAGTTGGCCCGGCCGTGGGAGCATGCATGCATGCGTTCGAGCAGGGCGGCACGGTGTGACAATCGTGGTGCGGCACGCCACGCGGCAAGCAGGGCAGCATGGCACCTGCTGAAGCTTCGGGGGCGAGCCAGCAATGCACGGCCTGCTGGCCTGCGCGCTGCCCTGTGCGTCTCACCTGTACCTCGACCCTTCCTGCCCTCGTGCTGCAGCAAGAAGATTTACACCGTGCTGCGCTCGCCGCACGTCAACAAGGACAGCCGCGAGCAGTTTGAGGTGAGCAAGTGGGCCGGCGCAAATGGGGGTGCTGGTGCTGACCTCGTGCGCGCACCCCGCATGCAGCACCCTGCGTCGTCCCCCCGTCCAGCACCCACGACGTCCGTGAAGGCGGTTGTTGCGCATCTCAACCTCAAGGGGCACCTCAAGGGGCGGCGCACGTATTTGAAGCGCCATGCATCAAGCAGCCTTTTGACTTGCTCCCCTCCCTTCCCGCCACGCTGTGTGCCCCAGGTGCGCCTGCACCAGCGGCTGATTGACGTCAAGGACCTGTCCAGCCAGACCGTGGACCGCCTCATGTCCCTGGACCTGCCCGCCGGCGTGGATGTGGAGGTCAAGCTCTGAGGCGGCCATCGCGGCGGCTCCAGTGGCGGCTCTGACGCGACGTTAGGCACACAGCCCCGCTGGTGGGGACAACCCCCAAAGCCTCACTGTCGAGGAGAGCCCTCTCGTGAGCCTCGCCTCGCTTGCTGAGGTGGCACCTGGGCTGGCGCAGGCGCGAGCGCGTGAGCGCGCGTGCCCGCCTGAGGCGCGGCGCGTGCGGGGCGTGCAGCCCCCCCGCCCCACCCCCCTCCCTCATTTGTTCAGCACACTTCCGTTTCGGGCTGCTCCCCGGCCCACTGCTTTCTCCTTTGCCCGTTTGTAATTTCCGCTTCGTTCGACGTATGCATGAGAACGCCAGCACGCGGGGGTTGCAGAGGGCAGCTGGCTTTGCTATCGACAGACGTGGTTCAGAACAGCAGTGTGCTACAGAGGGCGGCGCCCGCAGACACGCTCCTCACCGCTGCTTCCGCCGACGCTTCTTGCCGCCGCTGGCGTCTGCTGCCGCTGCCGCTGCCGTGCCGCCCGGCTCGTCGTCGCTGCCGCCGGCGGCTGCGACGCTGCCGCCGCCCTGCACAGCCTGCATCACCGCCTCCCAGCTGAGGTCGCCCTCGTCGTAGCCTGCAGTGCCGGGAACACAAAGTTGCTGGAATCATTAGCTTTCAAGCCCAGCGACGGAAACTGCACTTGTCGTGGTGGCGCTCTCGTCGCGTGCGCACACTAGGCACCATGGCTGCCCCATGGGCTCTGGGTCCCGTGGGCTCCCTGCCCACCTGCATCGTCTTCCTCCTCGCTCTCGCTGCCGCTGCCGCTGCCGCTGCCAGAGGGGCCTTCGTCCTGCAGGGAGGCGCAGGTGGAAAGATGAGAAGGGGGTGGAGGGGCAAGCCAACGCAGGGGAAGTGGCGTGACATGGGCGTGGGAGCACGCAGCGCAGCAGGCTGGCATGCAGGCAGGCAGGCAGGCAACCCTCGCAGAGCGGCTCCCCTCCCAGGCACGCACTCACCTCCTCATCATCATCATCATCCTCGCCGCTGCCGCTGCCGCTGCCGCCGTCCTCGCCGCTCTCAGCCTCCTCTCCCTCCTCCCCCTCCTCGTCATCGCTGCCGCTGGTGATGATGTCCTCGCTGCCCTCCTCCTCCTCCTCCGCCGCCCCCTCGTCGGCAGGCGTGAAGAACCCTTGCTGCACCGGGATGGCCGACCGCCGCTGCTTGGCGGTGGCCGCCGCCGCTTCCTCCGCCATGGCGCGCGCGGCGGCGGCCGCCTTTTCCGGGTCCCCGTCCACCGCCCCCTTGGCGTCCTCCTCCGTCACCGCCTCTGCCGCCAGCGGCGCCTCTGTGGGGATGGGGGGTGGTGAACGGCCGGACGGATGAGCGAACGAACGAATCATGGCGAAGAAGGGCAGGAGGAGGAGGAGACGTGTACGGGGCAGCACCGCGCAGAGGTGCGCCAGCCAGCCGGCCAGACGCCGGCCCTCCACGGCCCTCTCACCTGCCGCCGCCTTGCCTGCCGCCGGCGCCTCGCCCACAGGGGGCTTCTCCTCGGTGTGCCCGGGGGGCAGGGTGAAGAACGGGATCTTGCCGCGCTGCCAGTCGTAGAGCACCATGCGGGCGGCGGTGTTGAGGTCGGGCTCGCCGCCCTTGGACAGCTTGCCTGGCGGGAGGGAGGGCGGGAGGGGGAAGCGGGAGAGTGAGCACAGCGCGAGCTGTGCAGGCGGCAGCAGCAGCTGGGCACAGCAGCTGGGCGAGCGCAGCGGGCATGCAGCAGCTGCACCGTCGGCAAACCTCCACAATGCAGCCCCTCGTGATTCCCACCCCGGCCCTGGCACGGCGCCCTTGCCCCCCAACTTCGCTGCCTCCTGTATTGCCCCCCCTCTCCTCTCCCAGACGACGCCCCCTGCCTGCCGCGCACCCGTCTGCCGCGCCACCTGCCCCAGGAAGTCCTCGGCATCCTCCCAGGCAGACAGCTGCAGCGAGGGGGGGCAGGGCCAAGGGGCGGCGGCACGTCAGCATGCTGTGCCGTGGCACGGCGGCGAGCGAGGCAACGCAGCGGCGGCGTGTCGTCAGGCTGTTCCATGAACGGCAGGGCGGTGATTACCAGCCATGCATCCCCCCACACACACGGGGCAGCTCCACTGCTGTGTGCTCAGCTGGACGGCTGGCCCCCACATGCCCGACCGCCCTTTCCCCCAACCCCATCCGCACACACTGCACCCACCCACCCACCCACACCCACACCCACACCTTGTACGCGCGGCGCAGGTACTCTGGCTTGACGCGCTCCAGCACCTCGCCCACGTGCTCCGTCGCGTCCTCCTGCCGTTCATTCCAATGGAGGGGGAGGAGCGGTGTGGAGGGGTCGACACGCTAGGGCTCCATGCACCTGCCCCATGTCTCAATGGGTGGCTGGCTGGCTGGCTGGCTGGCTGGCTGGGTGAGCAGGTGGCTGGCTGGCTGGGTGAGCAGGTGGCTGGCTGGCTGGCGCGACGAGGGCATGCAGGCTCGTGACCACACACAATGCGGGCCGGCGCCGGCACGCCCTCCAACTTGTGCCCATCTTCTGCTGTTGCCCAAGCCTCACCAGGTTTTCCACGCGCACAACACCCTTGAGCACAATGTCCGTCTCTGTGTCGTCCGTCTTGTTGTACACCACGCCGGGGCAGTCGATGAGGAAGATGCGCTGCAAAGCAAGAGGGCGCGGGTGCAGCAGGGTGAGGCGGCGCGGGAGCATGGCAGGCAGGGCTGTGGGGCGCTTGCTTGTGTCAGCAGCGCTGCCTGCCACTGCAGCCGCAAAGCCCGCAGCGTCTCCCCTCTTTCACGGCACGTTTGTCAAAATATTACTGTGTCCCTCTGCCTGTACTGTGCCTGCACCGCACCGTACCTTCATGAGCGTGATGTACTGCCACACCTTGGTCTCGCCGGGGATGGGGGCCACGTTGCACACCTGGGCGGGGCGGGAGGGGGGAGCGGGGAGCGGTGGGCGGGATGCGCGAGCAGTGATGCTGGCAGTGGCACTGTGCCGCAGATGTCTGTGCACAGTCCACCTGCTCCGCTGGCACCACATGAACGCACAGCACAGCACAGCACAACAGCACAGCGCAGCACCCCCACAACCAACCCTAGGGGAGAGGGAGCCCGCGCCCACCTTTTTGGAGCGCAGCGTGTTGATGACGGAGCTCTTCCCCACGTTGGGGTAGCCCACCAGGCCCACGCTGATGTACTGCTTGTCGGTGCGCAGGCGCGCCAGCTGTCGGAAGGAGGGGCAGGCAGGAAGAAACCACAGATGTCATTAGCCCTGTCGGTTTGTTGGCCTGCCCTGCGCTGCCGGGGGCGGCCCCTGCTTCGCGTCGCCCCGCCGCCGCCGCCGCCCAGCGGCGCCTGTGCCCACCTGGCGCAGCAGGCTGAGCAGGGAGCCCTTGCCGAACGGGTTGGTGATGGAGGCGTGGAAGGCGAGGGTGGGGTATTCGCGGGACAGGGTGTGCAACCAGCGCTTGGTGACCCAGGCAGGGACCTGCACAGCGGGGGGGGAGGGGGGGGGGCGCCGTTTTGCAGGTGGCGGGGGCGATCAGCAGGCAGGGCTGGACGCGCGCGGAGCCTGCGGGCGGCGCACCACAGCGGGGTAACTGGGGGAGCGAGTGTGCGTGCTCCGTCGAATCGATGCAGCAGCAGCCCTGCCCTCGGCTGTGCTCACCAGGTCACACTTGTTGAGCAGCAGCAGCAGGTGCTTGTGGCGCGCGTTCTTCTTCAGGTGCTGCTCCAGGTGGCGGCACCGGGTGCCGTTGGGGTCGCGCGCGTCCAGCACCTGACGATAGAGGGATGGGGCACAGAGCAGCACACGTCGGCAGGCTGGCAAAAATGTGTGTTCTGTGTGAGCTGGGGAATGTCGGCGGGCCGTTGGGGTCGCGTGCATCCAGCACCTGTGGGGCCGGGCAAGTGCGTTGCAGTCGGAAGGGAGATCGGGATGCAAGCTTGCCGTGCCACCATCAAAACGAACATTGCCGTGCTGGTTCGCTCCCTCTGCTCCCAGTTTGCGCTTGCTGCCGTGTTGCCGCAAACCGCCACCGCCGTCGCCTCTGCTCTGCTGCTGGCAGCGCCACTGCTGCAGGTATGTGCCTCCTCGTCTCCAACAGACGTCTGCATGCTTCCACGCGCGCACACACCTGGATGATGACGTCGCTGCTGTCCACCACCTTGTACAGCTCCCCCCAGATGCGCTTGGACTGCCCCTTCTCGAACGCGGGGTCGCGCGCCGCGCTCCGCCCCTCCTCGTCGGCAAGGTCTGCCGCCGCCTTCTTCTCAACATACTTCTCCTCGGTGGTGGCGGCCTGCAGGGGGAGCACGGCAGAGGTGGGTGGGTGGGTGGGTGGGTGGGTGGGCCGCACTGGAGAGAGCGCCGAAGGCTTGGCAGCAGGGCAGCAGGCAGCGGCGACCAGCGGCGGCGGGAGCAGGCAGCACGCAGCCGCCACATTCGCCCACACCTCCACCTCCACCTCCACCCTCCCCTCACCATCTCCAGCATGTCTGCGTAGCTTTCGGCGCCCAGCTTGGGCCGCTTGCGCGTGGCCCCCCTCCCAAAGGTCTCCTTGAAGGGCTGCGTCTGCACCAGGTTGACGCGGGCCTTGCCTGCACGACCGGCGAGGCGGTGTGGTGGGGCAGTGATGCAAAGGCATGGCTCGCAGCAAACAGGGGATGGCGCCAGCAGGGCAGCGGCTCGCGTCTGCACCCAACACAACCCCACTGCAGCTCTCGAGGCGCCACGCAATGCAGCAGCATGGCATCCAACACCGCCCCCCTCGACAGGCGCCCCCCCACCTGACCCCTTCTTCTCCGGATCCTCCAGCAGGCTCAGCGGCAGCTTCTTCTCACGAATGATCACAGCGTAAGGGTCGGCAGCCTGCACCACACGGAAGGAGGGCAGGCGGTTGGCTGCATCGACCGCCATGTGGTGCAGCCAACCAAGCAAGGGCAGCCATAGGGTGCAGGCGACGGGGTGCTGCACGTCGCCAGCCCTGGCGGCGCTGCCACCAAGGAAACGCGGCTTGCCTTGGCGCCCATCTCCTCGCGGAAGGCCTCAAGCTGCTTCTGCCCGATGACGCGCGTGTTGCCAAACCAGCGGCGGTCCGGGTGGATGCGCGTCGTGGGCAGCTCCTTGGACTGGAAGTCCTGGCTGATGATACGCCCCTTCCTGTCGCGCTTCGCCTTGCTTTTGTACATCTCCAGGCGCCGCACCTGCGGACGGGGGAGCGGGGATGCGGGCGGTGTGGCGGCAGGCAGTCGGCGACAGCGGCAGGCGCCGGCAGGAAGGCTGGCGGGCCCCCGGGCTGCCGTGGCGCCTGCGCGCGCTCGTAATGCTAGCTGATGCACTGCTGGTGCGCATGGGAGTGCCGACACGCGCCCAAGCGGCTGGCGCTGGCGCCCGCATGCGCCCTGCGCCGCCGCCGCACCGTGGAGGCCGAGCGCATGCCATCCTTCTGTATCTTGGAGTTGGAGCGGTTGGCGTCGCTGGAATTCTTGGGCTTGCCGCCCGGCGACGGCCTGGCGTCGCGCTGCTTCTTCGCCATTTCGCCCCCAGCCGCTCAAGCGCAATGCATGCAATATGCAGCAGCCCGGGATGCAGCAGGGGGAGGGAGGGCACCAGAGAGGGCCCGGCACTCAGCCTCGCAGCACGACCGCACGCATCACATTGCCGCTACCGTCTCCCTTTTGTTACATCGCCCTAGGTAGCAGTCAATTGTCTTTTGCAGCAGCAGGGTGCGCGGTCTCTCTTCGGTCGCGCCTTTTCCGAGTTGGCCTGTGCGGCTGCAGCGCCGCCTGCGCTGGTGCGTGCCGCCATAACGCGTGCACGACCTTGAGAAGCAGTCCAGGGGACACGCCATCCACCGGGGTCGCCCCCCCACCAGCGGCGGCGAGCGGCGGCGGCAGGCGGCGCCTGCCAAACGCCGTAGCCTCCGACGGCACGGCACCATCTCATCGGCACCACCATGACGGCGCCCGAGGAGGTGGCAGCAGCGGTTCGCGTGCTGTACAGCCCGCCCAGCCTGGAGGCGCAGGCGCAGGCCAACGCGTGGCTGACCGCCTTCCAGGGCTCGCCCGACGCGTGGCGCGTGCCCTTTGCTCTGCTGACGGCGGGCCAGCCGGCAGAGGTACAGTTCTTTGCTGCCTCGCTGCTGGTGCGCAAGGTGCGCGGCGAGTGGTCCAAGCTGGAGGGCGGCGACCGCACGCAGCTGGGCGACTCGATTCGGTGGGCGGGGGTGTGGGGTTGGGGAGGGGTCGACGCGTCTGGCACGCTTGCGCCGCTGCAGCATTGCTGGATCAACGGATCAACGAATGTGGAGGGGAGGGTGGGGGTATGTGGATCATGTGATGGTGTGGCATCAACACAGCAGCGAGCAACAGCTTCAACTTCACCCTCTTCTTCCGCGCCCGCAGGGCCAAGTTCCAGGATGCGCTGGGCTGGGCGGGGGGGCCCCCCGACCTGGTGCTGCGCCAGCTGTGCGCCCTGCTGGCGGCGGTGGCGGGGGCCAGCGGCGGCGGCGGCGCCAGCGACCTGACCAGCCGTGCGCTGGGCCTGCTGGGGGGCGGCAGCCCGGCGCTGGCGCTGCGCCTGCTGACGGCGCTGGCGCAGGAGGCAGAGGGGCTGGACAGGGTGCGCCGCATGGCGCTGGTCAACGTGCTGCTGCCGCGCGCCAGGGAGGTGCTCGGCGCGCTGGGCGGCGCGCTGGCGGCGGCGGCGGCGGCGCTTGCCGCGGGCGACAGAGGTGCGTGCATGCGTGTGCGATGGGGCGAGTGCAGGCAGCGGGAGGTCGCTGTTGCATTCTTGCTTGCCGCCTGGCCCGCACCCAACCAACGTCCTGTGGAGCCGTCTCCGCTGCTCTGCTTTCCCCCTGGTGCACACCCTCCATGCCGCCTTGCAAGAGCTCACCCGCGCCTGCTCCGCCCCCCACCACTCCACCACTTCCACAGGCCCCGAGGCGGCCGCCGTGGCGGCGCTGCAGTGCGCCGAAGCCTGGATGGCGCTCAACCCGGTAGCAGGCTCGGGGTGCATCTTCACCCCGGCAGAGGTGCAGCAGCAGCAGCCGGCGCTGTTTTCCGCGGCCGTGGGCCTGCTGGCGGCCGGCGGCGGCGACGAGGTGACGGAAGCCGCGGTGCAGGTGCGCCCTTCTGGCTGCCACCTTGTGGTGATGGATGGATGCACGCGTGCATTGCTGCACAGTGTTGTTGAGGAGGAGAAACCGCTGCATGCGACGCCGTGCAACCTGGCATGCAGGTGCTGCTGCTGCTCTTTGGCCCCGAGAACTTCTCCGCCGACGAGGCCGGCGACGCGGCGGCGACGGCGGCGCTGGCGCGGGGCATGCTGGCTGCGCGTGGCCGCCTGGCGGGCGCTTCCAGGTGAGGGTCGATGGACGAAGCTGGTGCACGTGCTGAGAGGGCTGTTGCGTCTAGGGGGAAGGCAGGCGGCGGAGCAGCGCCTGCAGTGGCGGCGCATCGGGTGTCACCCTCCTTACATGCCGCTCCGCCCCACATCCTCCACCCCTTCTCCCCTTGTCTTCTTCTCTGGCCCCAGCGACACGCTGCCTGGTGACGTGGCCAAGCTGGCTTCGGCCCTTGCTGAGCGCTCGCCAGAGCTGGTGTGCGGACAATTGCAAGAGGTGGGGGGCGGGAGCGGGGGGCAGCTGGTGGTTCGTGTGACGGCAGCGCACGCAGCGTGCATGTGCGTCGCCCCTGCTGCGGCCAGCCACTCTCCCACTCGCTTGCTTGGCTCTGCAGGCGGTGGTGCTGTCTGAGCATGTGCCCGATCTGCTGACCCGGCCCGGCCCGCAGCTTGCTTCACTCCCGTGCCCGCTTTCCCATGCTGCCCCATATGCCATGCCTGCAGGCGGTGGCGCTGTCAGAGCTGGTGCTGGAGGTGCTAGCCCGGCCCGGCCCCGACCTGGCCTCGCACACAGTAGACTATTTCTTGATGGCAAACACAGGTGGGTGTGGGTTGGTTTGGGCAAATGCAAGTTTGCCAACACATGTTGTGTAGGTGCTTGGTTGGTTGGGGCAAGTGGCGGCACCAGGAAAGAAAGGCCTTGAGAAAAAGGTGTGCGGCAGCCGCACCTCCCTGCCTCTCCATTTACACGTGTGCTGCGTCCTCCACGCCGCCCCTCCTGCCTGCCTGCAGTGCCGCTGGCGGAGCGCCCCCCCGAGCTGCGCGCCCCCCTTTACGAAGCGCTGCTGCAGCGGCTGGTGCCGCACCTCTCCTACCCAGCCTCCTTCACCTCTTGGTCAGAAGAATTTGACCTGGACGAGGAGGCTTTCGAAAGGCTGCGGTGAGATGGCCGCAGCGTGTGTTGCTTCAAGCACGTGTCTCATGCTGGCTGGTACCAGGACATGGAGATGGGCATCTCTAGAGATTCGTGGAGGGGCGGCGCTGCGCTGCGCCTTATGGACGCCTCAGTTTGATGACGAGTTGGATCCAGGGAAGGCTGTCCTGCGGCTGCCCACAAGCAGCTAGCGCCTGCACCCTCCCTGTGCGATTGCCCCCTCACACCAACCACCCTCCCTGCCCCTTTCCCCGCCCCCTTGCCTCCCTGCAGGGAGCAGTTTCTGCCCGAGGTGCTAGATGTAGCCTACGGCCTGCTGCGCATGCGCTACCTCTCCCACGCCTGGCAGCTGCTGCAGGTGAGGGCAAGGGTGCTCATGGGAGGTGTGGCTTCATAAGGCCATTGTGCGCTACAAGGTTGCAGCAGGCCTCTCTCCTGCAGCGTTGGTTTGCAACAACAGTAGCGGGAGATCTGGTTTCGGCCTTTGCCGCCTTTCTGCTGCAGGGCGCCGCCAGCTGGCAGGCCGCGGAAGCTGCCCTGTACCTGCTCAGCGCCGTCAGCCTGGCGGTGAAAACGCGGGTCATGACGGATGCGCCGCCGCCCGGCGACGAGAACAGCGGCGGCGGCGGCGGCGGCGACGCAGCAGCGGCGGCGGTCGTCGAGGACCGGCAGCAGACGCAGCAGCTGCTGGGCGCGCTGTTTGGGCAGCTGTGCTCAGCAGAGGCCGGCGGCAGCATGCTGGGCGCGCACCCGGTGCTGGCGGAGGCCGCCTGCCGGCTGCTGGAGCGCTACAGCTCGTGGCTGGGCCGGGCGGCGGGAGGGGTGCCGCTGCAGGGCGCTTTCCAGCTGCTGCTGCGCGCGCTGCTCACGCCGCAGGTAGGCTGGGTGGGGGACTGAAGTGGGGTTGTGCGCTGTGACTGGGTGCCGTGTGTGCTGCAGCAGAACCGGGTGCGTGGGTGCCTTGCCAAGGCTGCGTTCGCAGTGCACGGCATGCCCAGGCAGCCGCCTCCTCATCCCCCCCCCCCCTTGCTTCCCACACAGGCCAGCCACACCGCTGCCCACGCCTTCCAGCAGCTCTGCCTGCGCTGCTCCTGGAAGCTCCGAGACGCCGCCTCCTTTGGCTGGCTGCTGGAGGCGGCGCACGGCGCGCTGGCGCAGGCGGGACCCGCGCTGCCCATCGCAGATCGGCAGCTGGTGGTGGAGGGGGTGGCCCGTGTGGCGGCAGGCCTGCAGGGGCAGCAGCTGCTGGACGCCGCCGCTGCCGTGACGGCGCCGTTTGTGCAGGCGGCGGCGGCGGCGGCCGGCGGCGGCGGCAACGGCGGCGGCGCCCCCGGCGGCGCCGCGCGCCGCGCGCTCGCCGACAGCCTCCGCCTGCTGGCCTCTGCTGTTCGCCACCTGGCGCCCGCCGGCGACGACCGCGGCGCGCTGGGCGCGCAGCCGGCGGCAGCAGTGCTGAGCGCAGCAGCGCCCACGCTGCGTGCTGTGGCAGAGTCACCCGCCTGGCAGGCGGACACCGAGGCCATCAGCGCGGTAGTGGAGGTGTACCATCGGGCAGTGGGCACCGCCAAGCAGCACGGCTTACAGGTGGGCTGTGCTTGCGTTGGGCTGTGCTACGGGTTGTGTACTAATGGCAGGGAGATGAGAGGTCGTGCTCACCGGCAGGGCCCGCCTACATTTCCTCTGCACGTTGCCATGCACGGGCTTGCCTGCTGAGAGGAGTTGAGGGAAAACAAATAGCACTGCTGTCTTACCCAGCTTTTTCTCCTCCTCCCCCTTCTGTTCCCTCCCCCCATCTGCAGCTGGCCATGTCCACTCTGCCAGCGATGCGCACCCTGTTTGCCGCCACCGCCCTGCCCGCCTGCCTGGACGTGGTGAGGGAGGCGCTGGAAATGCAGCACGAGCAGCCAGGCATGGCAGAGGCGGCCATGGGGGCGCTCGCGGCGGCGTGCGACACCGCGGTACCGGCGCTGCAGGTGCGGTGGGGTGGGCTGGGTGGGGCTGGCGTGTCGGTGTAAGAGCGGTGGGAGAAGGCAGCATGCCCGGTCAGGCACGGCAGATGCTACCCTCCCAACCGCTAAGTACCAATCAACCCACCATCCCCCCGCCCTGCCTGCAGGGCGAAGGGCTGCGCGACCGCCCCGCTCTGGTGGGCGCGTTGCTGGGGCTGGCCCACCACTGCGCGCTCTACGCTCCAGACCAGCTGTATGCCAGCCCAGCGCTGCCGCTGCTGGTGCAGCTGGCGGCGGCGGCGGCGCGCCTGCGGGAAGCAGACCCCGTGCAGCACGGCCTGGAGCTGCTGTCGCGGCTGGCAGGCGCTGGGGAGGGCGGCGAGGAAGACAGTGCCGGCGAGGCACCGCTGGGCGCTGTGCGCGGCGTGCTGGCGGCGAGCGGCGAGGCGGTGGTGGGCGGCCTGCTGGCTGCGCTGTGCGACACCTGCCCCCGCCACCTCATGCGCAACGCCGCCGACGTGCTGCGCAAGCTGCTGGCGCACCGCGCGCTTGGCGGCGCCGCAGCGGGGTGGCTGCGCGGCGCGGCCACTTCTGGGGTGCTGCCCGGCTGCTCCGACGGTTACCTCGCTGCCGACGACTGTGCCACATTTGCAGCGCTGGCGCCCGGGCTGGCGGGCCCCCGCTTCAACGCCCTGCTGGTCGACTTCGGGCTGCTGGCGCGGGGCCAAAACACGGCGGATGTGCTGCTGGCGTATGAGATGTGAGGCGGCGGAGCGGCGGCAGCGCGCTGCTGTCATGCTATTGCCGCCGACTCCAGTGCTGCTCCAATGTCACGCAATTTCTGGCCATGTAAATCAGGGCTGATGCTTGCCGGTTCACAGATTCCTCAAAGAGTGCGTAACAAAGGTGCATCGCCCCTTTGACGGAGGTCTGCCGGAGTGTGCGGAGGTCTGCCGGAGTGTGCGCTGCCGCGATTTGGCGAGTCTGGGCCAGGACCCCAGATCACCAGAGCTTGCTCCACCCTGAGCTCCGCTATTTTAGCCGACGCCGCCTTCTCATTTTGATCGGGTTCCGAGCCATGCCTCCGGCTGCCGCTAGCCCGGCGGTCTGTCCTAGTTTGGCGCGCTCCGCCAGGCTGCCGGGCAGGCCCTTCCGCGTGCACACATGGTGCAGAGCTACCGCCTCTGGTAAATGCATGCCGCCGATTGCTTGCGCGACGCCGCCCGCACTCAGCCGCCGCCTGCCGCCACTTGCCGCCTCCGCCTCCATTGCACCCCAACGCTGCAGAGGACAGCACTCGCGCTGTGGTGATTGGCGCTGGCATGGCAAGCCTGGCCGCAAGCGCGGACCTGCGTGCCGCTGGGGTGCACTCTGTGCAGGTGGGACGGCAGCAGAGCGGCCACACCTTTGTGATGCACAGCAGGCATGGCACGCGCAGACTGCTCCCTGGAGGACCGACTCTGCTCTGCCCCTTCCTACCCTCCACCTGCTTCCCCACCTGCTCGACCGCGACGCTGATGTCAATGCATATCTACATGCTTGAACAGCATCTGAACACTGCCACAAACATACCAGCACCGCGGTGGTCTGCCGCAGTTTCCGCCTGTCCTCACAACATCAAGACCTCCCTCTCTTGCCCCACCCCTCCCCTGCTGCGCCCAGCTGCTGGAGCGCGACGCAGGCGTGGGTGCTGCAGCGCGACGTGGCGTCCCCCAGTTTCGCCAGCCACACATCCTGCTTGCCGGCGGGCTGCAGCAGCTGGAGGCGCTGCTGCCGGGCTTTGCCGCAGCGCTGCAGGCGGCGGGAGGCGAGCCGCTGTGCCTCACAACAGACTACAGCTATCAAGACTTAGGCAGGGTGTGGCCGCATGGGCCGAGCGACGTGAGGTAAGGCACGTCATGCAGGCATCCCTAACAATGCGTAGCCGCCTGCTTTGGATGCCGCTCAGTTTTCGTCCTGAAAGGCTGCCGCTGCTGCTAGTGGCTGCAGCAGGAGGGCGCCCCCGTCCACGCCGCATGCACCCCTGCCCCGGCCTCCCCTACCTACCTGCAGATTTGTGATGAGCACCCAGGCGCTGGCAGAGGCCACCGCACGGCAGGTGCTGCTGCGGGACCCCGCCATCCAGCTGCGCACCGCTGCAACCGTCAGCAGCCTGGTGTGGGACGAGAGCGGCAGCAGCGTGCAAGGTGCGCAGCGCCTGCCGGACCTGCAAGCCGGAAAAGCCGCCTGAGAGCCTCCCCTTGAGCCCACGCCCGGCCTACCTCCCTCACTTTCGTGCCAAGTGAGTTAGTGGGTTTATCGCTGCGGCACCTGCTGACCCTCCCCCGCCTGCAGGCGTGCTGCTCAAGGACGGCACCCACGTCTCTGCCGATTTGGTGGTGGATGCCTCGGGCCGCGCCTCCCGCACGCCCGACTGGCTGGCGGCAGCAGGGCGGCGGCGCCCGACAGAGCTGAGGGTGGACTCCAGAATGGGATGTGAGTTCTGTGGCGGGATGCTGTGGCGGGGTGCATTGAGGGCAAGCGTGCATGTGTGCTACCGTCCTTTTGCGTTCTTCACAAGCGTTCTTCACGAGCACCTGCCGGCAAGTATGTGAGCGCTGACATGTTTTCCCTCCGTTCCCCCTGCGAAGGATGCGCACACCACCACCCCGGACCCCTCCCTTCTTTTGTACCAGGGCCCCCAACAGCCCTGCCCTCGCTCCCTGCGGCTGGCCGCGCCCCTCCTGCCCCCCACTCCTGACACTTGCCACTGAGTCCCCCCCACTCCTGACACTTGCCACTGAGTCCCCCCCACTCCTGACACTTGCCACTGAGTCCCCCCCCACTCCTGACACTTGCCACTGAGTCCCCCCCCACTCCTGACACTTGCCACTGAGTCCCCCCCACTCCTGACACTTGCCACTGAGTCCCCCCCCACTCCTGACACTTGCCACTGAGTCCCCCCCCACCCCCACCCCCACCCGGCTTTCCATCCGCCACCACCCTGTGCAACCACCACCGGCGTGTCCAGCCGCGGCCTACACACATGCCTTCACTCTTTCTTCCTCTTGTCCCCCTTTTCTTTTCAACGCACACGGCCAGCCAGCCCCGCGTCTCGCATGTATCGGCGGAAGGAGGGACACACGTGGCCAAAGGTGGTGCGTGCATGCGGGTGCCGCTGCCGCTGGTGTGGGTGGGTGGGTGCGGTGGGGGTGGGGGGGGTAGGGGTGGGGGTAGAGGTCCGTGCACATCTGCTGCTGTGCTGCCTCGTTATCGCGCCGCTTCGCCCTCCTTGTCAGCCCTCCCCTCCTACGTACCTGCGTTCCCGCTTTCTCAGGCGCTGGCATGCGCCCGGCCCGTGGGCACTCACAGCACAGAACTCCCCAGCTCATACGTGCCATCCTCTTGATGTCTGCCCACCTGCCTCCACCTCCCGCCCTGCCGCTCACAGACGCTGGCCTGCGCACGCCCCGCTGGCACTCGCAGCGCCAGCGTGATGCCCGTCGAGGGCGACAGGTGGCACGTCGTGGCCAGCGGTTTCGCAGGTGGTCGCGGGGATGTGCGTACGTGCAGGCGTGCGGGCGTACGCGTGCATTATGCGGCATGCTTTGCCTGGCCGAGCGTTTGCCTGGCTGATGCTCACAGGCACAGGGGGCTCTGGCTGGATGCGTCTTCCAACCCTCCTGCCTACGTCCCCACCTCCCTGAGTGCAGGCGACCACCCCCCTGCTGACGCCGCTGGTTTTGAAGCATTCGTGCGCTCCCTGGACTGCTCCTGCACCGCCAGCATGCTGGAGGTGTGCAGCAAGGGTGATCGAGGGTGCCTGCAGGTCGGCGTGCTCTGCCTGCTGTGCGGGGGCTCCCACTGCTCCACGCCCCCGACCTGCTCCATGCTCCTGCCTACCGCGCGCCATGCCGACCTTGCCGTGCCTGCCGCCGGCGCCCCCCTGCTTTGCCTGCAGGGCGCCGAGCCGCTCGGCCATGTCGCTCCCCTCCGAGGAACCCACAACGTGCGGCGGCTCTACGAAGACGCAGACATGCCAGAAGGGCTGGTGGTGATGGGAGATGCGGTGTGCGGCCTCGACCCTTTTTCGGACAAGGACGGTGGCGGCGCTGCAGGCGGCGGCGATGCGCGACCTGCTGGCGCAGCGGGCGGCGGCGGCGGGCGGCGACGCGCGCGCTGCGCTGCGCGGGTTTCCCAACGCGAGACAGGGCTGAGGAGGGGGAGGAGGGTCTGTGGGAATGCCCGCCTGCACTGCTGTGCGCGCTGTGCGCGCTGTTGACAGCGTGAGCGGTTGCAACCTGCTGCTCGCTTCCTCCCAGCTGCTGCTCGCCTTTTACCTGGCCGTTACCCATCGCTTCTCCTCCATCTTTGTGGCAGGCGTTCCAAGCCAGGGTGGCAGAGGTGGTGGTGGGCCCCTGGGCAGTGGCCGCTGGCGCAGACAGCCAGTGGCCGGGCGCACACGCCAACTATGCCGTCCCTCAGCAGGGGGCGCTGATGCAGGCGTACATGCAGGCGCTCACGCAGGCAGCGGCCCGCAGCTTGGAGGGTGAGCATGCAGGGGTGGGTGGGAGATGCGGACCTGCGTGCATGTGCAGTACTGCAGTATCGCAACCCAAGCATGAACAGGGGCAGCGTTGCAGCCCTTCAAGTCCCCGCTGCATCCTCTTGCCATCCTCCTGCAGTATATGTCGAGCAGGCGCACATGATCCAAATGCAGCGGCCACCCTCCGCCCTGTTCGAGCCCCACATGCTGCGCGGCGCACTGCTGCACAGCGTGCTGCGACCTTGGGCGGAACGACGCCTGCCGATGGTGGGCCACTGGCTTGCGGCGCAGGGCAGCAGCGGCGGTGCGGCAGCAGCGGCAGCAGCGGCAGCGGCGGCAGCGGCGGCAAAGTATAGGGCTGCGCGTGCCCGACTGCCCGGAAGGTGTGTAAACTCCCTGGGTTGGCCGTGCTGTTAGTTACTGATCAGTGCTGGAGAGCAGGGTGGATCGGGGAGGCAGGAGGAGAGCAGGGACAGATGTGTAGATAGGCAGCACTCAATTGGAGGACCCTCAAGCGAGGCTCAGCTCCCGCTGCTCAGCCTGCTGCGCGCCGTTGGTGGGGGCGGGCTGCTCGCCGCTGGCAGGGGCCGGCCAGGCCTCGCGCCCCGCGGCAATGAGGTCCACCAGACCCGGCACCGCCACCTCCGCTGGCTGCGGCCCGGCAAACACGGTCGTGCCTGCGGCAGATGTGGGGGGGAAGGCAGCAAGGTTTTCAAAGTGTCGACAGCGGTGGCATTGGGTTGACAGGTGGGTGGGTGGGTGGGGGGGGGGGGGTCCATGTGCAGTCTGCAATGACGAAGGCACAGACGACGGATAGTGTCATCATGGTCTTCCTTTGTGTCGTCCTGGTTTGATTGGTGTTCTGACAGACGGACTTGCTTGTCAAGCATCCGCTGTGGAGGGATGGGAAGGGTGCGTGCCCTGCCGCACGTGCGCCCACCTGCCACAAGCGCGTTTGCTCCCGCCTCTGCCACCTCGCGGGCGTTGGCCAGCGTGATGCCGCCGTCGACGATGATGTCCCCTGGTGGCGGTGGCAGCGGTGGTGGCAAAAGGGAAGCGAGGCGGCGCGGCATGTGAGCTTACAAGGCGGGAAGTTGTGTCAAGGATGGATGTCGGGAGTGGCAGGAGGAGGCACTGGCAAGAGTGCTGGGCCATGTCAGCAATGATGCCACCTGGATGTGGTAGGGAGGGCCAGGCGTTGCCCGCGCTTACCCGCAAAGCGCTCACGCAGCGCCCGCAGCTTGGGCAGGACGGCAAGGTCGAACTTTTGCCCTCCAAAGCCCGCCCGCACCGACAGCAGCAGCACGGTGTCCACCGCGCCCGCCGCCACCAGCGGCAGCACCGTCGAAGCGGGGGTGTCTTTTTGCAGCGCAATGCCTGCACAAAGTGGGCCAGCGGCGTTCGCGGGGGTGCGGCGCAGGTGACGAGGGGGGGGCATGCAGGTTGGAGCGCAGCCGGTGCAGGCAGCTTGAAGCGTGCCAGCGGGATCCGACACAAGGTGCAGGCTGCCGCCGCGGCCGGTGCCGCTGCTGGCGCCGACGCCAGTCCCGCTGCTGCTGCTGCTGCTGACCGCACCTGCGCGCATGCCCAGCTTGCGGGCCTTAGCAGCGAGGGCGGCAGCGGTGGTGCAGTTGAAGTCGATTCCCGGAGCCTCGATGTGGAAGGTGAACTGCGCAGCGCCTGCAGCAGGATTGGGTGCAGCGCGAGGGGGCGGCATGGCGGCGTGGCGACATGGGTGTGGCTCCCGTGGCTGTCCATCCAAGCACCTGCTGATGCTTCGGTCTCGAGCCCCTGGCTCCCTATGGACGCTAACATGTGATCATAAAGTGTGATTGATTGAAACCAATTGACTGGTTGGTTGGTTGGTTGGTCGGTTGATCACTCACCAGACGCCGCCATTTCTTCCACATACGCCTCTGGGTGAACCACGCACAGGTGGCAGTCAAGGAAGGCGCCCGGCACGCGATTGTGCAGCGACTTCACCTGCAGCCGCGGGCGGGCGGCCTATGCCACGTGACGTACTGACGCACGGCGCCGACGCAGAGGCACCCCACCGCAGGACTGCCTGCCGCCATTTCAACCCGTGCATCGGGCACCATGCCCAACACCGGGTGCTGACGCACGCACCACCGGCGGCCCGATGGTCAGGTTGGGCACAAACACGCCGTCGAAGACGTCGACGTGCACCCACTCCGCGCCTGCGGGGTGGTGCCAGGAGGGGCGGACAGCGGGACATCAACGCTTGCTGTGAACACAGGTTTGGGGCGCGAAGGGCCTCTCGGTTCGGGTCGAGTAAGGTCGCTGTTGTGACATTGCCACGTCATGCCCTAGCACGCCGCCATGCTCACCCGCATCCACCAACTGTCACCCCTCACCCACCCACCCGCATCCACCACCCGCTGCACGTCGCTCTGCAGGTTGGCAAAGTCCGCCGACAGGATGCTGGGCGACACGATCGAGTGCAGCTGGGCGCGCCGGGCCAGCGCCTCTGCGGCCGGCGGCGGCGGGGGTGCCTTGGGGGGCGGCGCGCAGCGGGCAGCTGCCGCGTGGAAGCCCGGCTGCAGTGCTGGGTACAGCTGCGCAGACAGGGGTGGGCGGCGGTGGAGAAGGGGGTGGGTGGCGAGGAGGCAGGGAGTGTCCCGATGCTGCTGACCGCTGCGCGACAGCCCAGCCGCCGCCCCTTTGCGACCCTGTTCCACGTTTGCATCAAGTGAACCGGCAGCCGGCGCCAGCACTGCCTAGGGCTCCCTCTCCCACCCACCTGCTTGTATGCCGCGTAGTGGGACGCGTACTCAGCGTGCCGCTGCGGGTCGGGCTGCACCACTCGATCCTGTTGGTCGGCGGGGTGGATGGTGAGGTTAGCAGCCTAGCCAACCCAGCATCAGCAGCGGCGACAGCGACAGGGGAGGCGCACCGTGTGGCAGCCGAGGCAGTGGCGGCAGCATGTAGAGCGGGCGCAGGGCACGCCCCCCCCACCGCTCGCCTGGTGCACCATCGCAGCGCACGCGGCGGGCACGTCGGGGTGCAGCCCTGCTGCCACTGCTGCCAGGATGGCGCAGCCCAGGGCGGGCGCATCAGACACCTGTGCAGGGCAGGTGGAGGGGGGGCGGAAGCGGCGTTTCGAGCGCCGCCAACGTGCGCCGTGACGCTCGTGCGACGCTGGCCACTTTCCTAATGCGACTCGAAGCACCCGAGCGGCTGACCAGAGCATCCATCTTTCGAAGCCCGCATCCCTGGCAGGACAGGCAGCCGGGGCGCCCAACCTTTGCAACACACATCACCATCCCTGGAGCCGACTGCTCACCTTTGTGAGCACAAAAGGCACGTTGCTGACGTCGGCGTGCGTCTGCAGCCAGAGATCCGACCGCGTGGCGCCGCCCGCCACAGTCACGCTGGCAGGGCTGTACCCCTGCCTGCGGTGGGTGAGGAGGCGGAGGCAGGCAGGGGGCAAGGGATAGCCTGAGGCAAACGCATGCGGGCGGGCAGCCAGCCGTGCAGCCAAGCATGCGGGATGGCAGTACTGGACACGCCCACGCGACCCAGGCGCACCCACGCATGGTTTCGAAGATGTGCTCGGTCCCAAAGCAAATGGCTTCGATGAGGGCGCGGAACAGGTGGCCCCTGCCGTGGCGCAGCGTCAGCCCCGCGATGGCCCCCCTGCTCAGCGCGTCGGTGTGCGGCGTGCGGTTGCCCTGGGGGGAGGGCAGGCAGGTGGCGGGCGGGGTGGGGTGCGTGCCTGGCAGGAGAGGCGGGCGGCGTGCCGAGACAGCAGGGGGAGCCCCGAGGAGATGAGCAGCCACGAGGTTCAACGCACCCGTCACACGTGCCCCGCGTATGGCCCCACCCCAAACCAACTCTACCTGGAAGTGGTCGAGGCAGAGCAGGCCCTCGCAGCCGGGCGGCACAGCTGCAGCCTCTGCGTTCAAGGCCTCATACCCAGGTTCCCCCACCAGCTTGCGCAGCCAGGCTACCGCCGAGCCGGTACTCGTCTGCGGCGGAGCAGCGAGGGTGAGCGAGGTGTGAAGCGCGGTCAGGCTTGAAGCTGCAGCCAGGGCAGGCTACACTGTGCCCCGCTGCGGCGCATCCTTCACCTTTCATCCCTGGCCTTCAGCACCCCGCCCGTCCACCCACGCACCCACCCACCCACCTGGCCCCCCGCCCACCCACCTGGCCCCCCTCCACCATGTGGACCCCCGGCAGCAGAGCGTCGGGGTACACGCCCCAGATGCCACGGCCATGGAAGCTGCGAGGAAGGGGGCAGGGAGGGCGTGTAGGGTTGAGGGCAAGGCGCTGGCAGGCGGCAGCTCAGCTGTGCACTCAGTGGCCCCATTTACAGCAGCAGCCAACACATCTGTACACCTGTCCTGCCCTGTTTGGCAAGCCCCCCGGCCGCGCTCATCGTACCCCAACCCCAACCCGAGCTCAGCGCGCCCCCGCACATCTTGTCCGTCACGCCCAGGTGGAGGTGGGAAGAGCCGGTCAGCAGCGCCAGCTGGCCCGGCTTGATCACGCCCAGACCAATCATACCGATGTCGGCATCTGCAAGACAGATGGATTCATCACTGTATATTGTCAGGCTCTGCAAGGCAGACAGACCAATCGTGCCATCATTGGCATCTGCATTACAGGCAGGCACGCAGGCAGGCAGATAGGCATGTGAGGGTATCCAGCTGTCCTGAAATGACTCCCTGTCGAGTGCTGTCGATGCCGGCAAGGCGGCGTGGGGTTGTGACGGGCAGGCGGGACGCGGCAGTGCTTCCCAGCAACCCCACCACACACACGCCCGTACAGAACTCCCCCGGTTCCGCCTCACCCGCGCCACCCTGCGCCACTGGGAGACCCTCTGGCAGGCCCAGGTGCGCCGCCGCGGCGGGGGTGAGGCCTCCCACGACGGCGCCAAGTGGGAGCACCTGGACGTGAGAAGGCACAGAGCGGTTTGTGCTGCCGGGGCGGCCAGCAGCAGCACGCAACAACGACGTCAGCATTACCAGCGGCGGGCCGGCGGCGGCGCGAGCAGCAGCGGCGGCACAGCAAAACAGGGACGTCAAACACACACACGCGCACCTCCTGGGGCCATTTTGCCTGCAGGCCCTCCAACCCAATGGCCTTGAGCAGCCCGGTGGGCCAGCCGCCAGGGCGCTGGGTGGAGTAGTGCCAGCGGATGGAGGCGTTGTTCACGCTGGCTACCATGCGGCCGGTCAGGTTGAAGTTGAGGTAGTCCTGTGGTGGAGCAGAGGGTGGGGAAGAAAGGGCTGTACAACGAGAAACAAGTCGGGCGTTCCCCCTGCAGCCACCACCGCTGGCACGGTGCAGTGCCCTGGCCCGGTCCTCACAGAATCAATCGCGCACCTGATACTCGCAAATGGTAGCAGCCTCCTCAAACACTTCAGGCTCCTTCTCTGCCAGCCACAGCGCCTTGGGGATCATCCACTCCGCGCTGACCGGCCCGCCGCCGCCGCCGTTCACCGCCAGCGCCTCGTCGCCCGCTGCAGCCACGCGCGCCGCCTGCGCCGCGCTGCGCATGTCCATCCACAGCAGCGCGGGGCGCAGAGCCTGCGGGGGGGCATTCCGACAAGGGCCACATACAGCAGACGCATGGGCGTGAGCTGGCGCCAGCTTTTGCATCAGCAGGCAGAGTGGCCGCAACCCCCTCCCCCCCATACAACACACGATACCCCGCCCCTTGGCTATCCCACCTGCCCCGCCTCATCCAGCGCCACCACGGTGCAGCAGGTGGTGTCCACGCAGAGCGCGGCAATGTCGGCGGGCGGCACCCCCGCGCTCGCCGCCGCCTCCTTCACCGCCACGCCCAGCGCCGTCCACCAGTCGGCGGGCCGCTGCTCCGCCCAGCCGGGCGCGGGAAAGGCGGTGGGGTAGGGAGCACTGGCAAAGGACAGCGGCGTGCCTGCAGCGTCAAACACACCCGCCCGCAGGCTCTCCGTGCCGCCGTCCACGCCTGCAGGTGGCAGCGGCGGCAGGTTGGCGGCGGCGGCGGCGGCGAGTTGGGGCGAGCTGCTGATGCGCCGGCTGTCGCGCTGAAACCTGGACAGCATCTATGCGACCCTAATTTGCTGCTGGCGGCCGTGCAGCGCGCAATGTGCCAGCGCAGGCGCACACCCAAGCTGTCCCCTCACCGATTACGTAGCTCGGCATTTTGGCAGCTGTGTTGTACAGCCTGAACACCAGCTGGCCGGTCGCACGCGGCAGGGAAGAACCACAGAGGGCTGTGCAAGGCGCAGCACGCCCGGCAGGTCTCGGGATGTTCAATCAAGCCTCTCAATTGCGCTGCTGGCCATCACATCGTGCTCACAAACAGCAATGCATGCCATCCAGCGGCAAGTGGGCAGCGTGCGGGCATCGCCCGTGGCGTTCCGTGCCCCGGCGCGCCAGGCCGTGCGTGCCAGCAGCAGCTCTGCTCACCAGCAAGCCCATCAGGAGCAGCAGCGGGTGGCCAGCAAGCGCCAGCTGCTGGGCGCAGCGGCAGCGGTGGCGGCAGCGGTGGCGGTCGGCGCCTCGCCCCTGCCCGCGCTCGCTGCCGACGAGCCCGCAGTCACCAACAAGGCGAGGTTTGCTGGCCTTGCCATGACGTGTAATAAGCCTGCTGCACAAGTTGTCGTCACAGCAGCCTTGTAGGTCGTGATGAAGCGGCCAGCTCGTCCCCCGCCTTTCCCCCGCCGTGCCAGCTGCGCAGCCGCAAGCATGCAAGGCGCATGCCCGCGGCTGGCTCCTCTCCTCGCTGGTATCCGTAACAAACTCCTGCCCTGCCCCGCATGCAGGTGTTCCTGGAGATCGATGGAGGCTCACCCGAGCTGAGCGGCCGTGTGGTGCTGGGCCTGTACGGCGACGTGAGTCTCCTGCGTGTGTAGCGCACTGGGCACATGAATGCATGGGCCCGCCCACTGCCTCCCCCCCCCCATGATTTCCGGCCCAGCAGCATGTGCATGACCCGCGGCGCGTCCTGCCCCCAGCTCACGCTTGCTCCTGGCGCCCATCGCCCCTGCCCCTGCCCCTTCCCGCTCTGTGCAGGTTGTGCCCAAGACTGCCGCCAACTTTGTGGCGCTGGCCAAGGGCAGCGAGGGCTACGGCTACAAGGGCTGCACGTGCGTTTGTAGGATGGCAGCGCAGGCTATGTTACGCTGCACATGTATTTGGTGGCAGGGCTGCCATCGTTGCGCACCGGGCAGTATGCTAGGGCTTGCTGGCTTGCTGGCTCTCCACCCTGCACCAGCTCGACTCGTGCACTGGCTCCAATTCAATGGCTGCCTCACGCTCACGCCCTTGTTCTTGTTGACGCTCCCGTTGTTCTGCAGCTTCCATCGCGTGATCAAGGACTTTGTGCTGCAGGGCGGAGACTTTACGGCAGGCAACGGCACCGGCGGCAAGTCCATCTATGGTGAGGGCAGGCTGGCAGCCAGGGGGTGGGGGGCAGCCCATGTCTGATGCGGCGCTGGGCAGTGGCGCCGCTGGTGCAGCTGCTGCTCCCGGCGCTGGCGCCGCCTCCTGCGCGGCTGGTAGCGCTGCCGTTGCAGCGTCGCGGCGGCACGCCACTGCCCGCAGCTGCCTGCAGCGGCGGCGCGGCTGCGGTGTGGCTCGTGGAGGCGCTGCCTGCTGCGCCTCGACCCGCAGCAAGCTCAGCACTGCGCAGCACCTCACAGTGCAGAATAAACGTCATGCCCTGCCCCTCCACCCTGCCAGGCCGCACTTTCCCCGACGAGAAGCCCGGCCTTGCGCTGGAGCACAGCACCCCGGGCATCCTGTCCATGGCCAATGCTGGTGGGGGGCGGGTCGGTGGGTGGGTACAGTAACGTGCCTCCTTTCTGGAAGTGTGGAGGGGTCCAAGCAGAATGAAATTTGCTCAGGAGTTTTGCGCACGATGAACGCTGATGGGGTTGGTTGCACACTTGCTGCACGGCAGGGCAGTGCAGGGCTGGGTGCTGCGACATTACCTACCGCGCACGGCCTGCACAGCTCTCAACGCCACCGCTGTTGCATGCCTCTTGCCCCCGTGCAGGCCCCAACACCAACGGCTCCCAGTTCTTCATCACCACCGTGCCCACTCCCTGGTGAGGCATGGTTAAGGGGGGGGGGGGGGGGTACGGCGGAGCGGTAGCACCGGGAACGGTACTGGTAGCAGCAGTGGCAGCAGCGGCAGGAAGCAGCAGCGGTGGACAGCCCTGTGCGGCAAGCCTCTTGCGACCGTTGCTGCCGCCATGGCTGTCCTCCCCTGCCGCAGGCTGAACGGCAAGCACGTGGTGTTTGGCCGCGTGCTGGAGGGCTACGACCTCGTGGACCGAGTGCAAAACGTGCCCACCGACAGGCGCAGCGGCCGCCCGCTGCAGCGCGTGGTCATCGCAGACTGCGGCGAGCTGGCGTGACGTGGCGGCGCCGCCGCCCCTGCAGGGCATCCCAGCGTCCACTCGACCCTGCAACCCGCATGTGCGACAGGTTGAGCTGGTGCCGTGCCTTGCCCCGTCAGTGGCCAGGGCGTCGTAGCGTACGCTGCACACTGCAACTCACAATTTTGAGAGCTACTCTTCAGCGTGCTTCGTTCCACTGCACCGTGTGAATCAATAAAACCCTAGCAGGTTTCGTTTGCGAGAAGCGAGACCAATGTGCGGCTCATGCAGGTCCCCATGCCCCGTCTGCGGTGGATCGCCGCACGATCGTCGTGCAGAGCAGTACTGTGACCTGTCCGTGTGCATCTCTGCATGCAGATTGCTGGGCATTACGAGCAGGAATGCAAGTGTGAGGACGCAGCCCTGGCAGTCACCAACCAAGCCTGATTCATCTGTCTTCTGGGCAGCTCTCACCCGCCCCCACGTTGTTGCGTCCTTCTTCATGGGAAGAGCCCCTTGTCTCTCAGTTTCTGCTCTTGCACGTGCTCAGGTGATCAACACCAACCAACAAGGCACGCTGCTGCGGTCGGTGGCAGTGTGCAGCGCACGGTGTCACCGAACACACACCACACGCATCGCCTGCCCAAGAGCGACAGTCGCGCCGCAGGCTGCCGCAGCCCTGACGCGCCACATGCATCGCGTCCGCTGGCTGGCAACGGCAGAGGCCCCTTCACGAGGGCTGGTCCAGGCCTGCCGCCTCCCATTCCAGCGCCTCCTCATCCCCAAACTCCCCCTGCCCAGCCCCGCCCAGGTGCTTGCGCTGCAGCTCGGCAGTGGCGGCCGCCTCGTCGCGCTCGCGGGCACGCCGCATGTCCAGCGCCTCCTCTGCATGCGGCAGCACGTGAGGGGGTTGTTGGGGCGTTCAACAGGCCGGGAGTTGGCGGGGGCAGCACGGGGGCCTGGGCGGGCATGCAGCAGCAAGGCGACGGTGCCCCTCGCTTGTACAGTGCCTCCGCCTCTGCATGTGGGCAGAGGTGAACCACGGCGCTGGGCCTCCTTCAAAAGCCGACCTCCGTGAGGAGAAGGTCCCACGTGTGCCGCGCACCTGCAGCATGCACCATGCGCGCCTCGATCATGCCACGAAGCTTCGCAAACTGGCCTTCAACCTGCACCAAGGGGAGGCATGCACACGCTTTGTTGGATTCTGTGCATAACTGGAGTTGGAGAGGAGAGGACACCACCCTAGGCCGCGAAACGAAACCTTCAAAACCAAGCACTGGCAGCCGCGTTGACGTTCACGCCTGCGCGCTCCCAAACCCGCTGCTGCAGCGCACCCCCACCTGCAGAGCGCGCGCCCTCCACGCTCGCTGCGATGCCGTGGTCGCCTTCAGGGCACGCTCCAGCTGCTGCAACGCACAGGCAGGACGGGGGGCTGCGGCATGGCTGCGGTGCATCAAGCCGCCTGCAGTGCCAACATCAACCTCCTCTTCCTGCCGTCAACAACCCCTCCCCCCTTGCTCCCACGGGCCCACTGGCACCGACCTCTCGATCACCGCCGGCGGCTACGGCCGCCGCCGCCGCCGCCGCCTCTGCCTCAGCTTGGTAGCGGTGCGCCACTCGCTCCTCCGCCTCTTCCACCTTGTGCTTCAAGGAGCGCTTCGCCTCGTCCACCTGTCGCAAAGAGTGCAGCAGGGCAGCACACAGCAGAGGGTGGATGCACGACGGTCCGTGCGTCGCATGCTGCGCCAAAGTCAGAGCAGCAGCGCTCGTCCAACGACGGTGCTGGGCCGGCTGCAGAGCTGGCACGGGCAAGCAGTTGCCCCCACCTCTGCCTCCAGGTTCCTGGCAAACTGCAGCAGGCTCCGCATCTCCAGCTCATGCTTCTGCGGTCGATGGGAGGTGCACGCGACAGAACAGGGACGGTGGGGGTTGGGCACGGCCTCGACATGCCCAACAGACGAGGCGGCGGTCGCCGTGAGGGAGCCCGAGAGAGACGGCCGGCCCAACCCAGGTTGAAACCTGGAAGCGGCACCTGCCAGGCTGCCAGGGGCACCTGCAGCTGCCGGCGGCGGCAGCAGCACCACCTCACCTCGCGCTCTTGCTGCGCGACGTCCGCCAGCGCCAGCAGCTCCTCCTCGAGCCACGTCTTCTCCTGCTGCAGCTCTGCACAGCAGGCAGGCGTTGGTGGAAGCACAGGCATGGCAGGGCCAGCAGGCAGGCGGGTAGGCAGGCAGGTACCTGAGTGGAACGGGCAGCCAGCACTAGTACCCCCCCCACTGCAAGCCGGTGCCCGTGCCCATCTTTCCGCCACCCAGCCAACGCCTGCTCGGCAGCCTTGAAGCGCCAGTGCCCGCCGGCGGCGCTCCCATGCCTTCCCTTCCTTTCCTTTCCTTTCCTTTCAAGTGCTTTACGTCTGTTTAACCATAGGCCTTGCCTGCGGCGCACTCCTCAGCCTCAGCCACACGCTCCTGCGCTTCGGGGACTTCGGCGCAGGCGTGGAGCCCAGCCTCAAAGAACCCTTTGGCCTGCGGGTGCCACAGGAGAGGAGCACGCAGCGTGCTGAGGGTTGAGCGGCGATAGCCAGCCAGCAGCGGCGGACAGCGGGCGTGCGTCGGTGGCACGGCTGGGAGGGTCGTGGCGGTGCAGGCTGGGCAGGAGGGCGCTCGTTTCAGCGATGTGCTTGCAGTGGTGCTGGGGTGCACAGCTGAACGGGTGCCGGCAGCCGGCGTGTGCTCCTGCGCCGTGTGCCAAGGCCGGCTGCTCGTCACCGTGGTCAGCGGCACGAACACAGCACCGTCCTCCAGCTTGCGTGCACGGTGCCGCGCCTGCTCAATGCACTCATCTAGGCTGCCGCACCGGTCGCTGCCAGCATCGCCGGCAGCACCGCTGCCGGTGCCGGCGGCGGCGCCGACGAGGCGGAGGCGCAGCCGAGGTGCGGCCCGCGGCACGCCGCCGCGCCGCTGCAGCGCCTGCACAATGGAGACGGGGCCAACAAGGTTGCTGGCGTGGCATTTGAGCCCGTCACGGCAGCCTTGGAGGGGCGTGGGCGCACCTGCGCGGTGCCGCGCTGCAGCGTCAGCCTTGGACGGGCTGCCAGGGCGAGAAAGGGCTGCATGCGGAAGGGTTGTCACGCAGCTGCCTGATGGCAGGGAAAGGATACATGTAATGGGGGGGGGGGGGCCCTCGAGGGCTTTCCGGGACGCACGGCGACATTGGCGTCGCGTGGCGGCATGTGTGGTGGCAGCAGCGCTGGCGCACAAGGCTGCTGTTCCCTTGTCGATAGGGGAGAGGAGATGGTTGAGGCGGCCTCGGGACAGAGCGCATGCTGCTGCTGCTGCTGCTGCTGCTGCTGCCTGCTGCCGCTGCCGCTGCCGCTGCCGCTAAAAGGATGCAACTGCTGCTGCTGCACGTGTTTACAAACAGACACAGGGCCCGGGATGGCAAGGCAGAAGGGACCTGATTGGCGCCGCCGCTGACGAACGCCAGGCGGCGCGTGTGAGATTTGCTTAGAGGAGCCGCTGGCAAGAAGAATGAGAGAAACAACACAAGGGAGGTACATTCAGGCAGTTCACTTGAACTGCGCGAGCAGCCTGAATGAAGGGGGGGGGGGGGGGGGCGGCGCCAGAAGTTCGGTAGGCATGCTGCTTGATCACTGCTGGGCCGGGCCGGCTGGCTCGGTAGCGCCATCAGTCTTCAATCTTGCCGCCGCGCCGGAGTTGCCGGCCTCGCCGCCGCCGCAGTGTTTCGATTCCGGTTCAATTTGCCTCCTTCTTCCCGCCGGCCTCGCTGCCGCCGCAGTGCTTTTCGACCAGGCGTTCCACGCCCGTCATATAGGCGCCGCACATGTGGTCGGCCAGGCAGGTGCCCTGGGGAGAGGGGTGTGACGGTACCGGTAGGGTTGTGAGACTGGCAGGCTGGCCGGGCGCCCGCCCGCCTTCCCGGGGGCCGCGTGCCTCCCCCGCAGCCAGCGCTTGCTCACGCTACCGCTCCCCCCCCCCGCTTGCCCCCCCCCCCCCCCCGCATGGCGTCCCACCTAGGTGCCCCCCCCCTCGCATCTGTGCCGACAGGTTTTAAACCTGTCGTTGCACAGATGTAAAGCACTTCCAAGGCAAAGGCAAGGCACCCACCCGAGCGCTCGATGATGTCCGGCACCGCCCAGTCGGCGGCCATGGCCTTGAGCTTGTCGTTCCACTTGGTGGCATCCTGCAAAGGGCAACGGGGAGGTGGGGTGTGGGGGGGGGGAGGGCACGGCGCGGTGGTCGTGCATGTCAGTCACCCGCAGAGGGGCGAAAGAGGCAGGTCGGTGCAAGGCGGCCGCCGCCGGAGAGCGGCCCACAACACACAAACCCAACGCACCATTTTTTCACGCAGCACGAAGACGTTGTAAATGCTGAAGCGGGGCACGATGTCGTGGGCCAGCACCACCGAAGTGATGTAGCTGTTGCAGCTGTCGGCCAGGTCGGCGGTCAGCACGGCGGGGCAGGCAATGCCCACTGCAGGAGGGGGAGCTCGTTTCACAATTGAAAGGCGTGAGTACAGGGCAGCGCCGCCCAATACACGACGGAACACACTCAGCACGGAGATCCACGCAACCCCCCTGGCGTGATGGTGCATCACACCGCCAGGCGGGCGGCCCACCTGCGTGCAGCTTGATGCCCTTCATCAGCGCCCCCACCTCTGGGTCGCCCTGGCGGATGAGGTGCGCCAGCAGCGCCGCCACGCCTGCACCCACCTGCACCCAAGGCTGTGACCCACCTGCAGGCAGGCAAGGGAGGGGACAGCACCGGGGGGGTGAGGGGTCGAAGAGAAGGGTGGGACGACGGCTGAAACCGCAGGCAGCAGCAGCAGCAGCAACGAGGAGGGTGCCAGGGATGGCGGTGGCGGCGGCGGCAGCGGCGGCGGTCCTCGACGCAGACGCCGCCGCCCGCTCACCAGCAGCAGGCCATAGCCTGGGTTTTCGTCGCACAGCGCGCACAGCTGGGGCAACTTGTTCTTCACAAACCAGCGGGCCTGTGGCGGTTGATGAGTTGGGTGTCGTTGGAGAGGGAGTTCCAGCATGCAGTCAGCCAAAAGCATCAGTGGGATGGCAGAGCGAGGCAAGGCGAGACACCCAGCACACCGCAAGCACAGCGACAGCACCGTCCACCTTTCGCCGCCTCGTGCCGGCCCGTGTGGGCGTCGCCGCCATCGCACGGCACGGCGCGGCACGGCACGGCACGGCACGGCACGGCACAGCACAGCACAGCGTGCACCCACCGCCTTGAGCATGCCCATGTGTGCGTATCCGCCACAGTAGGGGGCGCACGACGCGCACGCATCCGTCAGCATGTCGTTCAGGTGGTGGTGCCTGCAGGGGGGGCCACAGGAGGTGCACGCAGCAGTGAGCAGGCAGCACACAACGGCGGCTGCATCGGCGCGGCGCTGGCTGCAAAGCCGCGAGGGCAGCTCAACCAGCACGTTGCGCCTCACCTGCTGGCCCCCGCCACTTCCCTTCCCAAGCAGTTCGCCCCCCCCCCCCCCAACCCCCCCCCCACCCACCCACCCACCCAAGCACGAGCAGCTGAAGTAACTGACTGCCAAGCTTGCCCCTGAAGGCCACCCGTGAAGCTCTTGCTCCTGCTGCCGCGGGTTCCATGCGCCACCCCGCAAGCGGCGCTCACCCCGGAAGGCCAGCACCACCTGGCGCGCCTTGCGGTCCACCCCCAGGGCGTACCCCGGGCGCGCCGCCTTGGTGAAGGGCTCCAGATCCACAATGTCCTCGGGCTGTAGGTACGAGGAGGCAGAAGCGCAGGCAGCAGCGCACTGTGAGAAGTGTCTACAGCTGGAGCGTCCCAGGGAGGCAAGGCCCATGGTGGGGCGCGGCGTAGGGCTCCAACTCCAGAGTGTCGTCGGGCTGCATGGGGACGGCGGGAGGCAGAAGCCACTGTGAGAGGTGCTCCAGGATGTCGTCGGGCTGCATGAGGTCTTTGCAAGGGGAGCAAATGAGGGAGCAGATGAGGGAGCAGATGAGGGACTACATGAGGGAGCAGATGGGGGTGCAGGTGGGGGAGCAGGTGGGGGAGCAGATGAGGGAGCAGTTGAGGGAGTGCTGCGCAGCCGAGGGACAGCGGTGCCAGCAGCAACGCGCCGACGGCGTGTGTGCATAGCAACTTCCTGCCCCGCCCGCCCCTCCTCCCCCGTGTCGAAGCGCCTGCGTGCACCTTGCAGCGCGCTGCATGCGCAAACATCTCCTTTGAGGGGCAGTACGCCGCCATGGAGAGGGTGGTGCAATATTGCACCCAGCGCAGCATGGTGGCGCTGCGGCAGGGGAGACGCGCGGGGGCGGTGGGGGTGAGCTAGCTGGGGCAGCGCTGGCGCTACAGCGCTGGCAGAAGGACAGCCGCCGCTGGCGCTGGGCCGCGGGCAGGCGCCGCCGCCGCCGCCGCCGCCTCTCTATGTGCAGACCCCTGCGGCTGCCAGAGCGGCCCGGTGTTGACAGGAAAACGGGTGTCCTTTGCAGCAAACCTGCCTACCACATCAAGCACAAACTTGACACCCTCTGGTTGAAGTCGGACGCTGCCCCGCCCCGCCCTGCCCCGCCCCGCCCGCCCTTGCCCTCGCGATCGCTCACTTGGTGACGGGCGTGCCCTCGATGGCGTCAGCGGCGCGCGTCTCCTCGTGGAACTTTGCCACATGGTAGATGCCAAACACCAGCTCGCCGATGCCAAAGCGGTTGAACGCGTACTTGCACACCTGGGGGTGGGGTGGGGTGCGTGCGTGCGTGCGTGCGTGCGTGCGTGCGTGCGTGCGTGTGGGTGGGTGGGTGGGTGGGTGGGTGGGTGGGTGGGTGGGTGTGGGGTGGGGTGTGGGGGTGGGGGGGGGGGCGCTGGCGGGGGGTTCGCGGGGCATGCATGCTGCAACAGGCATGCAGAACACTGTCAGGGAGTAGCTGGCCAGCTGGCATGCAGGTCCTGCACATTACCTTGTGCATCGCCCACCCACCCACCCGCAGGAGGTTGGCGGCCACCTCCCCGAAGCCTGCGTTGAAGTCGGTGGTGATCTGGCTGCACCGCCCTGCAGGGGGCCGAGATTGGGATTGTGGGGCGGCAGTAGGGGAGCTCGTCAACGCAGGTGGACAGGTGTAGGCAGCAAAGACACCCCGAGATAGATAGACGGTGGCGCCACGCTGCCTTGACACGAGCAGCAGCCTTCGCCCTCCTGTCGGCGGCCCGCAACGCATGTACTGTGTGGCCGGGAAGGCGGCAAGCCGTGGCGGCAGGGCAGAGGCGCCACAAGTGACTGCCCGCACATGGCACGCACGTGCGGTGGCCTGCGCCCGCCGGTCCATCTTCGCCTCCAAAGCATCGGGCACTAGAGCGTCCACAAAGTTCTCTAACGCATCGGGGATCCAGGCCGCCTGATCGGGGAGGCGAAGAGGAGAGGGCCCCATCAATGGGGCGCGGCGCAAGGCAAATTCGCGGTGCCGCCTGCAGCGGCGGCGGCGGGAAAACCCTTCACTGAGCGGCGCACGCCCGGCGGCGCACCAGGAGGGGGTTGCGTCGTGCAAACTCGGTGGTAGCATCCTCTAGTTTCGTGCCAAACACGCGCTCGCCTTCGCTGGCCGCTTTCTAGGCAACCATGGCCGCTCTTTCACGCGCTGCAAGCGCTACAGCCGACGCCTGGGAGACGTATCAACGGACACGGACGTGTAGGCGGGCGAAGCAGCGCAAGTGGAGGCCGTGGCGGCCATGCAGGGGGGGGGGCATATGCGGGCGGTACGACCCAGCCAAGGTTCCCCTCATCGTGCCCCCCGTCATCTGCACGCCAATGCACCCACAGTGAAGCAGGCTTACATTCGGCAGGCGAGTCGTGTATGATGAAATGCAATCAGATGAGCCAGCGACAGCAGGGAAGATGGGCATGGCACAGCAGGCGCGCCAACGCAGACGCTTCCATGTGCACCTTCCACGCGAGAGTTCACACCCCGTGCTCTGTCAGCGCGCCTCCTTGACCTGCAGCGCCACATGCACCGGCCGCCGCCAGATCGCCGACAGCTCAGCGTCCGCAGCGTCGGCCACCGCCGCCACCGTGGCGCCGCCGGCACCCACCACGATGCGCTTGGCACTGGTGTTGGGGGCCACCACCTCGATCTCAACACGCACTGCAGGCAGGGGGAGCAGCACAGACAGCAGACCAATTTTAGGCAGATGCTCAGTTGTCAGCGCCAAATTTGCTGTTGCGTGCATCGCAATCCGGTGCAAGCGTTGATGTGGGGTGCCACCCCCTCCGTCTCTGCACTGTGCGTTCCAACGACACGCGAGAGGGGTCGGGCAAGTCGCAGGGCATGGTTGCAAGTGCCCCCCCCACCATTCCCCAGCTGGGACCGCACCCGAGTTGTCCGGCTGCGGCAGGCAGGAGACGAGGCGCAGGCGCAGCGCGTACGGCAGCTCCTGGTGCAGCCGCAGGAACAGCTTCTCCCTCACAATCTCCAGCGCCTGCGCAACAACACGGGGGGGGGGCAGGCAAGCCGGGTGGTTACACCGGGGGGCGGGGGGGGGCGAGGGACCTGCAGCAGCGACGCGGACGCACGCTCTGACACCCCAACAACCCGTCACCCCCCCCCCCACCTCTCTCCCCGTCACCTCCCTAACCTGCTCCTCCACGCTGCGGTCTGTTGCCTGCCGCGCTTCCAGCGTCCACTCCCCGGGCGCTGCTCGATCCAGCAAATATTGCCGTAGCTCCGGCAGGCCCTTGCCTGCGACAGCAGGTCGCAACACAACGAGGGTGGCGGGGGTGGGCAGTGCGCACGAGGTGCGCGGGCACGAAGGCACGAGCTGCCGTCGCAGGAGGAGACACGTGGCGTTGGCGCTGCCCAGGCTCCGCTTCGCCGTCGCCCTGCCCTCCACCCTTACACCCTCACCGTGCTTGGCCGACACGAAAAACAGGTCCTCGAACGGCCGCAGCCCCCCCAGGCGGTCCGCCAGCGGCAGCAGCGCGCGCCGCTCCCCGCGCGGCACCGCGTCAATCTTGTTCAGCACCAGCACCGCCGGCGGCGGCTGCCAGCCCTCTGGCATGCCCACCCGCGCCGCGGCGGCGCTGTCGGCCAGCAGGCGCGTGATGCGGGGATCGGGGCGCTGCAGCTCGCGGGCGGCGTCCACCAAGAAGAGCAGCAGGCCGCAGTTGCCCGCCACCGCCCAGGCGCCGCGCACGCGCCGCTGGTGGTTTGGGTTCTTGTAGTGCCTGACGGGGCGGGGGGGGGGGGGAGGGGCGGCGGGAGGGCAGGCAGGTGGGAGTGCAGGGGCAGGGAACAAAGCGCGTGCCAGCAAAATGCCAGCGGCGCGGCACCGCAGCACCGCGCGCTGGGACAGCACGCCACCCCTGTCAGCAAGGTGCTCCCTTCCAGCCTGACTGGCAGCCCGACGCAACTCACTCTTTGCCGACCACTCCGGGCGTGTCGTGCAGCACCACTTGTGCAGTGTCAACAGTGAATGCACCCAACCGTGGCGCCTCTGTGGTGTTCGTCTTGTGGGAGACGGCAGACACCTGCGGCAGGCAGAGGGCCGGGCAGCGGCGGGGGTGGTGCTGATGGTAAGAGTGCCCCTCCACGCTGCATTAAACGCGTCCTTGCGTCGTAGCCGCATCTTGCGCCTCCTGCATTGAAATCCCTACCCTTGATTGCCGCCCACCCTTCCCCCCAGCACCCTACCCACCTTGGTGCCTACAAGCGCATTGACGAGCGTCGACTTGCCCGCGTTCGGTACGCCCACCACGCCTGCCTGCAGCAGCCGCTGCTGGCTGGCAGGCACAGCCTCTGCGGTGGCCCCTGCTGCCAGCGCCGCCCTGCCTGCTGCTCCCGTGGCTGTTTCACTTCCAAAAGGTGTGCCGGGAGCGTCGTCGTCTCCAGAAACGCCCAGGCTGGCGAGCATAGCGGCGACGTCTGCACTGCTGCCGTCGCTGCCGGTCGCCGCCGCCTGCGCCGCCGCTGCGGCCTGCAGCGCCGCCTCCTCCTGCCCGTCAGGCACGGTGTGCAGCCAGGCGCTGCCTTCACTCGCTGAGCATCCCCACGGCGCCAGCAGCGGGCGGAAGGCGCGCAGAGAGACGAGCTGCGTGCAACGTTGCCGCAGCATGGTCGCGCGTGCCCAAAACGAAGGTGTTGGGCTGCTGTGTGAGAAATTGGGCTCAAAAGGAACGTTGGGTTGTGGTTTTGTCCGCGCCGCCAAAAAGTCGTCCAGCTGGCGTCCAGCGCCCCAGCAAGCGGTCTTTGGGCCGCATCGCCGCTGCCCAACAACCATCCGGCCCGTGTGCTGTCATCCAGGTGCAAGCAAGCCCTTGGCACTCCCATCGGCGAGCAATGGACGTGAGTTTGCGACCCGCTGCGCCTGCGCTTCTGGCGCTCGCTGCACTGGACAGCGCATCACTAGCACGTTGCAAGCGCAGCGCTGATAGCGCTCCAGAGCAGCGGTGGCCATCAGCGGAGTGCTCGCGCCCTGCCTAGCGGTCCTCCGACGGGACCAGCCTGCTCATTTGCTGCTCACACTCTGCAGGATCGCCGTGACCGCGAGCGCGATGGGCGGCGCCGCGACGACCGCGAGGAGCGGCGGCGCTCCCGCTCGCGCAGCCGCGACCGGCGGCGGCGTTCAAGGTGCGTTGTGCTGTATGTTGCAATGTGCAGCAGAGGCGGGGGAGGGACAAGGTGGTGTGCAGGCACATCAATCGGGCTGCAGCGCAGCGCTGGATTTGGCGCAGCGCCAGTTCGCTCCGGCTGCCGCCGTGCCGCAAGCCCTGCTCCCCCCCGCCGCCCGCCTGCGGCCTGCCTGCCTGCCACGCCTCCGACGCTCCTGCTCGCACTGCCCCCCTTCCAACCCCCTGTTGCTCTGCGCTTTCACCCGCCCAGGTCTCGCTCCCGCAGCCGCGACCGCCGGCGGTCCAGGTCTCCAGCGGACCAGGGCGAGAAGCCGCGCCGGCGGCCCACCTGGTTCGACATCCCGCCCATTGGCGGCGCGCCGCCGCCGCTCACGCAGCTGCCTGGTGCCGTGCAGGTGGGGTGGGGCAGGAGGCGGCGAGCGGGGCTCTGGTTGGCGCCGCACGTTTTGGTCGGCACCTCAGGCAGTCGTGCTGGTGGTGCACCAGCGCCTGTTGGGCCTGGCTGCTGTCGGTGGTCCGCTCACCCCCCGACGTGCTGCCGTCCTCTACGTCCTCTACCACAGGTGTTCGAGGGCCAGCGTGCCGCCACCCAGGCCCCCGTCGGCGGCATGCCCCAGATGGGCGGCTCGGCGATGAGCCAGCAGGCCACCCGCCACGCGCGCCGCATCTACGTGGGAGGCCTGCCGCCCCAGGCCAACGAGCAGAACATCCAGGTGCGGGTGGTTTGGGGGACGTGTGCCCGGGGCGTGCCCGGGGCGTGCGTGGTCTTGGGGTTGGTCGAGCGCAGCAGTCGAGCGCAGCATCGGCTGCCGTGCCGTGCCGTGCCGTGCCGTGCCGTGCCGTGCCGTGCCGTGCCGTGCCGTGCAGGCCTGTCCCGTGCGTCCTGCTGCTCTTGCTCCCCGTCCTGCCCTCTGTTCATTGCCCCTGCGACCTGGCCCCAGTTGACCGTGCCGTGCCGTGCCGTGCAGGCCTGTCCCGCGCGTCCTGCTGCTCTTGCTCCCTGTCCTGCCCTCTGTTCATTGCCCCTGCGACCTGGCCCCAGTTGACCGTGCCGTGCCGTGCCGTGCCGTGCAGGCCTGTCCCGCGCGTCCTGCTGCTCTTGCTCCCCCGTCCTGCCCTCTGTTCATTGCCCCTGCGACCTGGCCCCAGCTGACCGTCCATGTCTGCCTCCTCTTCCCGCGCCATCCAGACCTTCTTCTCCAACGCGCTGGCAGCGGTGGGCGGCACCACCGCGGGCCCCGGCCTGTGCTGCATCAACGTGTACGTCAACTACGAGAAGAAGTTTGCCTTTGTGGAGCTGCGCACAGGTGGGGCAGGGACGGAGGGGGCTGACGGCCGTCACGTGGCCAGGGTGTGTTGGGCGGCACACACAAACGTGCATGCACGTATGGCATCGCGGCTTCCACGTTTGCGCTGACCCGTCCACCCCTCCCCGACCTGCGACGTGCAGTTGAGGAGGCCTCCAACGCCATGGCCCTGGACGGAATCATGTTTGAGGGCGCGCAGGTGGGGGGCAGAAACCAGGCGTGGGCTGCATGGCGGCGGGCTGTTGGAGCATCAGCGGGTGCCTGCTGTGCCATCGCAGTTGCGCACAACACGAAAGGCAGTGCTTGAAATGCCCATGTGGGAGGCTGCGGCACTCCAGCGCTGCCAGCATCCTCCAGCGGTGCCATCAACTGCGCCCGCGCCCCTCCCCGCCCTCCCTCCCGCCCAGGTGCGCATCCGCCGCCCGGCCGATTACAACGCCGCCGCCGCCGCGCCTCTGGGCCCCTCCATGCCCAACCCCAACCTTAACCTGGCAGCCATCGGCTTGGACAAGGCCGCGCTGGCGGCGGCGGCGGCCACCGGCGGCGGCGGCGGCGGCGGCGGCGGCGGCGGGTCGCTGCCGCCGCAGCAGGCGGGGCTGTCGGAGGTCGACGCCGCCAACCGCATCTTTGTGGGCGGCCTGCCCTACTACCTGACAGGTGTGTGCCGTGCCGTGCCGTTCGCTGCAGTGCCGCGCAATGCTGTGCTGCGTGTGGTGCGCCAGTGCGGTGCAGCTCCGTGGGACGCAGGTCCTCCTGCCCACCCACCCAACCGACCACCTGCCGTGTGGTTCCATCGACTTGTCTGCGTGCAGAGGAGCAGTGCCGCGAGCTGCTGGGCTCGTTTGGCACCATCAAGCTCTTCGACCTGATCAAGGACCGGGAGACTGGAATGAACAAGGGGTGCGCATGCGTTGGTTTGGTTGGTTGTGGGACGGCAGAACCAAGGGGCGCGCATGCGGTGGTCGGGTTGCACGCCTGCCGCGCCTCTGCTGCGTCTGGTGGTGCGCGTGCTCCCGGTGCGTGCCTGCCTGCTGCGCATGCCCTGGGCTGCGCATGCCCTGGCCAACCATCCCGGCCTGCTCACCTGCCCGCCCGCCGCCTGACGCGCCACGCCGCTGCTTCCTGCGCCTCCCCGCATCCCGCAGCTACGGGTTTGTTGTGTACGAGGACCCCAATGTGACAGACGTCGCATGCGCAGGCCTCAACGGCATGCAGGTCGGTGTGGCTGTGTGCTGCGTGGCTGCAGGTGCAGCTGTGCTGCCTTTGCAGTTGTGCAGGCTGCGTGGCGGCGGCAGCAGCGGAGACACGTGCAGAGCGTGACGGGACGGGCTTGGGATGCAGGCGTCCCGCTGTGGCCATCCCCTGTGCTTCCATACCAACACACCCTGCTCCTGCTACCCTGCTCCTGCTACCCTCCCCTCCCAGATGGGCGATCGCAACCTGACGGTGCGGCGCGCTGCTGAGGGCAAGGGCGGCGCTGCGGCGCCCGCGCCGGCGCCCATGGCGGCTGCCCCCATGAACCTGGCGGCGATGGCGTACGGCGCCAACGCGGCGCGCGTGGTGAAGCTGACGCATGCAGGTGCGCACGAGGGCCCTTGGCGCTGTCTGCAAGGCGCTTTGTGCAAGCGAGAGCGCAGCTTTGCGGAGAGTCGGCGGGTGTTTGCGACGCCACGGGGAGCTGAAACCCGGAAACGCTTAAGGTTTGGCTGGCCTGAAGGACCGCTCGTGCCCCCCCCCCCCCCCCCGTGGTACCGCAGTCACGATGGAGGAGCTGCAGGACGACGAGGAGTACAACGACATCATGGACGACATGAAGGACGAGTGCGGCAAGTACGGCACCGTGGTGCAGGTGCGCTCGCGGGGGCGGGGTGGCGGCAATCCAGCAATGAAGTGGCTTGCCGACACACAATCCATCTCCCAGCAGGCTTTCTGGTGGCACCGTCGGTCAGCCTGGCGAACGAACCATCTGCTCCGGCGGTCGCTGCATCGACCCCGCTCACCACGGCCCGACCCTGCTCTGTGACCGCCTGCAGGTGCACATCCCGCGGCCGGCGGCAGAAGGCGCGCCGCCGCCCCCTGGCCTGGGCAAGGTCATCATCGAGTTCCAAGGTGAGCTGCTGCTGCCGCCGCTGCTGCTGCTGTGCATGCTGTGGTAATGTCGTTGTGTGTTGCCTATGTGCCTGCTGCTGCTGCTGCTGCCCAGCAGCCGCAGCAGCTGCGTGCCCGCCATGCATCCACGCAGTTGGCTGGAGAGGCGCGACGCGCTCGCCGCAACTGCCCTCCCGCCTGCCCCTCCCCCTCTTGCAGAGCCCGGGGCGGCCATGTCTGCGCGCAATGCGATGCACGGTCGCAGGTTCGGTGGTCGCACCGTGGAGGCTATCCTTATAAGCAGCGAGGACTATGCACATTGCAAATGGGACTAGGCAGGCGGCCTCGGCAGCGGCACGCTTGCAGCACGCCTGCTGCAGCGGTGCACTGTGTACTTGCCACGATGCACGCGCATTGCAAGGTTGTGTGGCAGCTGCCCTGCCTTCCAGTCTTGTGTTCTAGGCACGTGCCTTTTCCTTCTGTCGACCTACCAGAAGAAATGCAGAAGAACGAGGGAACAGTGCAGGAACGTTTGAAAACGTGCTACAGCAGTCGTGCGCGGCAGGGGGGTGGGTCACGGCACTGCTGTTTAACCGTTGTGCCTGCTTGCCCCGGATTCATATGCTGACGATTGAGACCTGATAGCAGTGTTCACTGGGCTTTTCTCGCTTACGAGCAAGCGGGAAACCCTGGGTCACCCGGCGACGGCGGCGGCGCCGACCGCTGGTCGGCGGCGGAGGCCCGGTACTGCTGCCCCGGGCCCCGCGCGCCCCTGCGCTCCCTCCCACGCGTTCTGAGCCTCCTCGGGCGCGCTGCTATGGAGCGGGCAGCCCGAAAACATGGCTGTGGTGCCGGCGGCGCCTGCAGGTGAAGGCAGAGGCCACACACAGGCTCAGCTGTTGACCGCCTCCCTAGTCCTCACCACCGCCCTGCCCACGCCCGTTCCGTGCTGCCTGACCGGCAGGGGGCGGTACCCGTCGGGCGGACAGACTGGGGCGCGGCTAGCGGCGCGTCGAGCGGCGCGCCTGGAGGCGCGCGCCGGCAGACGCGGGCCGCATCCATCTTGCAAGTTTGTCTGACCACCGCGTGCTCTTTCATTCCCCCTTTTCCCATCTCCCCTCATTCTCCGCCTTCGTCGAGCACCTCATCCTGCGAGTCGAAGCCTTGCAGCCAGTCGAAGCAAGCACGAAGAGCGAGCTCCAGCGCCAGACCACAGGTGCGCTGGCCGATCGCTGGCTGTGCTGGCGATCTGGCGGTCCAGCAGGAGAATATTATGCTAGCAGGGGCAGGCGGCAAAGCACTGCGGCGCGATGCAGGGATGCAAGCTTGCCGGGAAAGCGGGAGAGCCGCGCACTAGCCCCGCTGCTCGCCAATTGAGCTCGAGGGAGAGATGAATGCTGTTGGGGCGGTCAACGCGCGCCGGCCCAGCAACAAGTGTTGCTGCGCCAGGTCTGACGGCCCGCCACCGACACGCCTTCCTATCTGGCCGTCCCTCTGCACCCTCGCCCGCCAACCCAGCAACCCCCACCGCCCTCCTACTTCCCTCTGCAGGTCCCGCAACGAACAACCATGCGGCTAGCACTGCTTCTACTGAGCCTGCTGGTCGGCCAGCTAGCGGCGCCCGCCGCCGCGGCGCGGCACCCACGGAAGCGCATGCTGCTGCCGCAGGATCAGGCAGACCAGGCGCAGCGCGAAGCGCAGCAGCAGCAAGCGATGCTCGCTGAGCAGCGAGACTGGGAGGCGCGGCAGCAGGCCAAGATCGCCGAATGGCAGCAGGTGCGGAGGGTTTTAAACTGCACCTTCTTCCCCCTCCCGACGGGCGGGGGGGGGAAGCAGCAGGGCAGGAGCGGCCTGCGCTACATGTGTGCGCATGGCTCTGCTTCACAACCACGCCGCTCCGCAACACCACGTGCTCCACCTGCGTGTCGGCAAAGCAACCCCCCCATAACAGCAGGTGCGCCCTGTGCTCCGCCACACCGCCTCCCTTCCTCTTGCAGTTGTGCACATGCTGACCTATCTCGCACCCACTGCACCATCCGATCCGAATCTGCAGGGCGAAGCTGACAAGCTCGAAGAGATAGCGGACACCCACGCTGTGCGCGAGCAGCAGCAGGAGGCGATGCAGCTGCGGGAGGCAGCACAGATGGCGCAGCGCGAGCAGGCAGCCGAGGTGGAGCAGCAGCAGCTGGCGGACAAGGCGCGGCAGGCGGAGCGTGAGGCGAAAGAGGCGGTGGCACGCAAGGCAGAAAAAGATGCGGCAGAGGCGGCGGCAGAGGCGGCAGATCGGGCGGCGGCGCAGGCCGACCTCGCAGCCCTCCCTGCTTCTGTTGCTGCGGCCGCTGCCGAGGCCGCCGCCGCTGCCGAGGTGGCTGCGGTGCAGGCCATCGCCGACGGAGGCAGCCAGCGCGACTCGCGGCGCCGCAGCCGCCATGCGCAGCCGCGGGGTGCAGGCTCCGACCCCGTGATCAGTCGCGGCGCTCAAAGCGGCCAGGGCGGCGTGTACAGCACCTACCATTACTACGCCCCTGGTGAGGAGTTTGCAACTGAGGCTTGGCAGGCCGTCGCTGCCCACACCGGGGCGCCTGCTGCACGCCTGCCTGCCTGCTGGCTGCCTGTCCCCCACCCGCCCGCCCTCTGCCCATGCACCCCCCGTCTCCCTCACCCTTTCTGCCCATCCCTGCCACCTGCAGCCTACGAGACCTCCTCCCTGTACTGTGCCAACGTGTTCCAGGCGCCCGGCTACGACAAGGCATCGCTGCTGGACCTGCCCTGGGTGAGGCATGGGGTACTGCAGGGTACTAAGGCCTTCGTACCACGACTTCCGATGGGGCACACATGGAGAGAAAAGGGCAAGCCTGCTGCACCCACCGTCTGCCGACAGCCACCCTCCCCTCCCCACTCCCCATCCCCACCCCCATCCCAACAGACCGCCTATTGCAACAACGACGGCCTGGGCCCCATGAGCCTGGAAAAGTGCGGAAGGTGCCTCAGAGTGACAAACCCCGCCACCGGGCAGAGCGTGATGATGAAGGTGGGTGGGGGTGAGGGCTGGCTGGGACCGAAAGGACTGGGAACGAGCGCATATGCGTGCGCTGCCCCGAGGGCCAGCACGCGTGTGTGTGTGTGCATGCACATGCGCCCGACAGCCGACCCCTCGACCTGCTCTCCCGCACAGCCAGCTGCTCACTCAACGTCCCACGCACCGCCTCTCCCCAACTGTCAGGTGGTGGACATGTGCGGGCAGGGAGGCATTGACGCAGACCCCAAGGGGTTCAACGCCATCGACGGCAACGGCGCGGGCGTGCGCGACGGCCACATGCACACGGAAATCGAGTGGTGCTGAGGAGCAGCCACGCGAGCACGCACCACAGCAGGCACCGCTCCAGCATGCTCCGGCAACTGCTCCAGCACTACTCCAGCAACTGGAGGCTGCGCAGCCTCCAGTTGTGCCGCCTCAAAGCCGCAGAGCTCAGGCGACCAGCAGCAGACTTGACTCACCACCGACGGACCGACCGACGGACCGACCGACGAGCGACCACAGCAATGTGCCAGGCGCTGCAGCACTCACACAGTCAGTTAGCCTCCAGTACCTTTCCTCGCACCCTCCACCCGTCTCGTCGTTTGACCCTTTGATTTCCGCAGGCGGCAGGGCGGCGCAAGTGCCGCCCCGCCTGCCCCCAGCCACCCTGCAACTGACCCCCCACCCCACCCCACCCCACCCCCCATTCACGAGACGACTGCCCCCGGCTCCCAGCTGACCAAACTGTCTCCCCACAGACTCCCATCCCACCCCTCCCTCCCTTGCCATTCCCCATCCCTGTTTGTTTTCGCTTCCATCCCATCCCAAACGCCTTTGTTCAACACTCCTTCCTGCCCATCTATCCATCTAATGGAGCGCGTGCAACTCGCGCCCCTCGTGCCGTGCCGCCCCCCGACGCCCCCTGTGCACGGCAACGTCCCTCGGGCGCCGCTCCTCGGCGTGCCAACTGTGGGACGTGCGCCTCCACGCACATTCTTTGCCACCATCAAGAACCCTGCCTGGGCGCCTCAGCATGCTGTAACGCGCAAACAAAAAGGGACAGCAGCGGCTGCGCTGCCTGCTCGGAGGCCACGCTGCGACGCTTGTAGCGGCTGGAGGCAAGCAGATGGCACATGCGATGAGAAAGCCTGCCCCTTTAAAAGCCTTCCTGCGCCCGATCCCTCCAAAAGTGCGCCTCCCCGGGCGTCAGCGGCGCCTCGGTGGCAAGCCACGCCGCTGTGTCGGCGCCCTCCGCCGCGCTGCGGGGGCCCTTGTAAGAAGACATGTTCGTGGAGCACCAGCCTGCAGGCAGGGGGAGAGAAGGGGGACACATGAGCACTCTGCGGAGGTGGCCCGGTTTGGACGGGGGCGCTGCCGCTGCTGTGCCCGCACGTCTGTCGCGCGCACACAGTGCCCGACACGCTGTGCGCACCTGGGCACATGGCCTCCACGCAGATGCAGCGCGGCGCCAGGCGGCGCGCCAGGATGCGAGTCAGCGTGGCTTCGCACAGCTTGCTGACGCCATACCTGCGTGCAGCGGGTTGGGGGGTTGGGAGTGAGGGGCACATGCAGTGGAGGGGTGCGGCTGTTGACCAGGGTTGCTTCAAGACAGGGATGAGCTGCAAGTGTGGCGAGGGAGAGAGCACCGAGCACTCCACAGCAGCAGCAGCAGCGGCAGCAGCGGCAGCAGAAGCAGCTGCAGCGTGCCCCTCGCCTCGCCACCCCCGCCCCCGCCCCCGCCCACATTGTGTCTGGCCAGCCGTGCTGCCGGTGGTTGCCCAGGCTGACTGCCGCCACGAACCCGTCAGCCAGCTCGTCCAGCTCCTGCAGCGAGGCACACTCTTCAAAGCGCTTGCGCAGCGCTGCATCACGGACGATGGACAGCTTGCCGGCGGCTGCGGGCAAGGGGGGCAGGAAGGGCAGCGCGTGGCGGGGCGGTAGGCGGCTTGTTCCGCACGTTTTGCAAAGTGCGCACGCGGTGCGGCATCTCCAGGGCGATGCACAGGGCCTTGCAGCATCCATGGGCAGCGCGTGGGGAGTGGGGGAGCCGTGCGGGGGCGTGCGGTGCCGGCGTGCCAGCCTGCTGTTGCATCCTGCTGTTGCATACTTCCTCGCCGGCCAGGCCCGACAGCCGACAGCCAAGTTTCCCGTGGTCCCTCCAAACAGTGTTCCCTCCAAACAGGGCGCATCGTGCGTACGGGACGCACCCGAGCAGACGTTTATGATGCGGCCGCCGTCGGACAGCAGCGGTTCCAGGGCGGTGCACACGCGCTTGGTGCCCCAATAGTTCACGCCTGTGTGCTTGCAGACAGTTGGGGGGGGGGGGGGGGGGACCAGGAGGAGGCCGCTCAGTCTTCAGTCTCTTCTTCCGATGCCAAGGGTAGGCCTCGGGCTGCTGCTACTGCTACAGTGCAGTTGGCTCGCGGGTGCAGCGGCGCTGGAGCGGCACCCTTGCCTAGCCTGCGCTTGCTGCCAAACCGCATCGACCTGGCAGCGCAGCTGCACACCCACCCAGCGTGGTTTCTGCCTCTTGCCCGCCAAAGGCGTTCCCTTTGAAGGCGAAGCCTGGAGGGGCGGGATGTGGGGGGGCAGGCGAGTGGGTGGGAGCCATCCGCATCTGTGGACCAGGGATTCCACTGGCGCGGGTTGGCAGAGGGGCAAGGGTTGTCACGCACGCCTCGGCGCGCACCCGCCCTGCTGGTCGGTGCATCGCACTGGGTACCTGCCAGCTCCAAACCCTGCCCCCTGCCTGACCCCTCCTGGTACTCCCTCCTCAGCTGCGACCGCCTACCAGCAGCAGCACGATGTGGTCGTGCTGTGCTGTGCTCCGCTGAGCTGCACCGCACCTGCATTGTTGATTAGCGCATTGATGCTGCCCAGCTCGTTTTTGCCCAGTCAGCAAAGCCCTGCAGCGGGTGTTGGGCATGCGGGCAGACGCGCTGCCGAGTCTGGTCTAGGGGTCCGCCGTCGTACTGGCCCCACATGCAGGGCCTGCCAGGCAAACAGCGGGGTATCTGCAATGTGTTGCACCACACACCTGCACGCTGTCGGCGTCGGTGATGTCAAGCTGATGGAAGCGGATGTCGGCAGCGGGCAGGTGGGACTTGAGGTCCGCCACCGCCGCCTGCCCACGCTCCGGGTTGCGCGCCGCCACCACCGTCCGGCTGTCTGGCCGCCGCACCAGCTGCCGTGCGATCTCCAGCCCGATCCCTTGGTTCGCCCCCGTCACGATCGAGGTGAAGGGTGGCATTGCGATACGCTGCGAGCAAGGGTGAAGCTGGGGAGCTGGTGAAGCGGCGGTGCGCCGAGCGGCGGCGGCGCTTACCCACACCCGCGCTGGGGCGCGACCTCCAAACGCAAATTGGGCAGCATAAGAGCAGTGTGGGGCATCCAGCTGCGCCTGGGCGGTGCGCAGGGTGCACACCTGCTGCCTGAAACCCCACTGCCGACTCTTCGGCGGCTGCCGCGCTGCCAGCGAACTCTGATCACGCTATGGCAATGCCGGGATGACGAAACCGGCCGCTTGGGGTCCTAGGGACTCCTACTGCACGTTTGCAAGACATGGTGACGCAGCAGCGACATTTGCGAGCGGTGGCCTTCACGCGCTGGGCTCGGTCTAGCGCAATATCTTTGTTACCGACGACCACCTGCGGGCACCACAACGAGTGCCGGGCACCCAGGACCACGCTCTGTTCGCCAGCCACCGCCTGCACCACTCAGGCCAGCCCCGCCTTTCTTTAACGCGACGCCCTCGTCATGTGGGCCGCCGCTGGGGGTGTGGTGGGGAGCGTGGCGGCAGCTGCACCCCCGTCTCCGGCAGGGACCCGCTCGAGGCGTGGCGCACCTGCCCCCTGCCGCGCGGCAGCGCCACAGGCATCACCCGTGCTAGAGCGCGCGGGGACGGGGCCTGAAACGGCCCGGCAGGGTGCACGCCAGCCGTCGGCTGCCCGCCGGCGGCGCACCGTCGACGGCAGCAGCGTAAGCAGCAGCAGCGTCACAGCGGCAGCGCATTGGCAGCTGCCCTGGCAGCAGCGTGAACAGGTGGCTGAAGGCCCCGCGCTGGCGTTTGCGGGCGCAGGGGCGGCAGCGCCGTCGTTTGAACAGCGCCCCCGCGCCGCCGCGCAGCGCGGCTCTTCTGCAGCCGGTGCCGCCGGCGGCCTGAGCGTGCAGCTCAATGAGCCTCCCCCGCGGCCAGCAGTAGACGAGGCGACGCAGCTGGGGCAGGAGCAGGCGGGCGAGGCAGGCAGCAGCAGCAGCGGCGGCAGCCCCGGCGACGACCCCGGCGGCGAGAAGGAGTTTTTCGCAAACGTGGGCGACGCGATCCGCACGCTGCGCGAAGACTACCCGCTGCTGCTCGTCAAGGATCTCAATTGTGAGTGCCGGGGGTCATGGGCGGCGGCGGCGGGCAGGCAGCCAAGCCAGGGCAGCTCCAGCGCTGAGGAGGGAGCCCTGGTGGCTGTCGAGCACGCCGCCAAGCAGGTGCCTGCGTGCCCACCTGCCCCCGCACCCCCCGCCCCACTGACCTTCAGTCCAATTCCCTCCCCTCCCTCGGGTCCCCCCCTCCCCTGCAGACGCCATCTACCGGGACGACCTGACGTTCAAGGACCCCAACATCACCTTCACCGGCCTCAGAACCTACAAGGCCATCTTCTGGGGGCTGCGCTTCCACGGCCGCCTGCTGCTCAAGGCCGCGCACGTCCGCGTGCTGCGCATCTGGCAGCCCGAGGAGACGGTGATCAAGTGAGCAGGCGAAAAGCCAGGGAGGGCGGGTGTGCAGACAGAGGTTCAGGGAGGGTGGCAGCGGGTGCCGGCGTCAGGGGCAGGGCGCACGCAGGCATGCGGTGCTGCGACGCCTGCGCGCCTACAGCATCACCCCGCTTGCAGGCGGCGGCGCCGCCGTCCCCCGCCTTCCGCCCAGCTTCAGCGCCTCATCGCCGCACTGCCTGCCTGTCGCCGCCCGCCCTGCCGCAGGCTGCGCTGGCAGATCAACGCGACGCCACGGATAGGCGGCTCGCCCGGCACCTTCGACGGCATCTCCATCTATCGGCTGGACCGTCGGGGGCGCGTGTACCAGCACGAAGTGACAGACGTGCAGCTGCGCGACCCGGTGAGCGGCAGCGTGGGGTCTAGGCGAAGCAGGGTGCGTGCGTGGGGAGCGGCAGCGAGCATGTGCTGCTGTGCAGCGCTGCCTGGATGCCGCCGGTTTGTCGCGGGCGCTGCTGCTGCGCCCCTGCGGGCAGGGCAGCGGCGCCTTCCTCGTGTCGCTGCTGACTGGCTTTCTGCTCTGCCTCCCTCCCTCTGTGCCCGGTGCCTCCCCTCCCCAGCCCATCACCAACCCGCTGCTCTACTCCCTCAACTTCATCCTGAGCCCACGGCCGGCGGTGCAGCAAGTGCCCTGCCCAGGTGCGGCGCGCGGGCGGGGGGTGGGGCAGGGGAGCGACCACGGCAGCAGGGGAGGTCGAGCGGGGCCACGCACCGCGCCTGCCCGCATGGGCGGCTACCCTGGCAGGGTGCTGTCCCCCTTTTGAGCCAGCCAGCCCCCTCTCCACACCCCTCTGTGCAGGCTCGTGGTACGAGGGAGGAGAGGAGGACCTGGCTCCTGAGATGCTGGGCGCTACAGCGCCGGTGCTGGCAGGCCGCGGCGCGCCCGACCCGGCGTGACGTCGGCGGTACTGCCGCGCCCACCTCGCCCCTCCCGCCCATGCCTACCCCTCCTGCACCACTCTCTGTACAATAACGCCTCCCTCTGTAACCTGTTGCCTCCCTTCCGAATCTCTTCCTCCTTCGGACGTGTGGCTTCCGTGCCGCCCCTCTGCTTTTTGGTCTCTTTGTGCTCCCCCCCTTCCCAGTCTGCCCTGCGCTCAACCCCTCTAAAATTTCATCCCAGTGTTGTAGCTTGTTGCATTTTCAAAGCGTTTGCTTGGCTCCATCAGATGAGCATGGTGGTGGACAGAGAGATCGGATCAGCGGCAACAAGTGTAAAAGATCGCAAACGAGGTACACGCACTGAGCAGGAAGAGAGAAATTGAAGGCGACGGGAGCGATTGGGGGCTGGCGGCGGTGTACATTCGGGGAAGAGCGCAATGGAATGGCGGATGCAACGCTGGCAGAGAGGGGGTGAGCGCGCGGCGGGAAGGGATGGCAGAGGGCAGCGCAACTCAAAACATGTCAGGGCAGGGCACAGCTGGGCTACATGCGAGGTGTGTGTGTGGTAGTGTACAGGCGAAGAGACGAGACGGACGCCGCGCTCACAGACAAGAGGGGCTAGCTAGCGCTCTCAAAGACGTTACGTACTCTCAAGAAGGGCGGCGGGGCGGGGGGGGAGCGGGGCGGCGCGTGTGCCGCGCGCGCACCAGCGTCGACGCCGCTACAACGCCTCGGCGGCTGCCCGCTGCGCTCAGCGGCCTTGCCTGAAGTTGTCGCTGCGCTCGTTGCGGATGACGATGCGTGCCTCGATGGGCACCGCTGTGCCTCCGCCGCGGCAGCTGCTGCAGACCATGCGCCCGCTGCCCCGGCAGGTTGAACAGCCGCCGTCGCCGTCGCTCCACCGGCTGCACCAGCACTCCTGCAGCGAGGCCGACGTGGCCAGGACGGCGGGCAGACGTGAGCAGAGAGTCTGTACCAGGAGAACAGCAGCCTCTGCAAAGGCCGCACGCAAAGTGGGCGACGCCGGCGAAGCCAAGGCAGCTGGCCTCACTCACCACGGTGCCGCTGCCGCCGCACGACTCGCACTCGGGGCGCGGCCCCTCGTCGGCCTGGCTCTGCGAGGGTTTGGAGGTGGGGCCTGGGGTGTGAGCGCACAGAGCCGCAGCTCGGGCCAGGGAGGCAGGCGGCGTGCGGGGTGCGGGGGCGGGAAGCCGCCCTGGCGTGCCACGCGCACGCCGGCGGGGCGCTGGTGCGCCTGTCCCCCCGACTGCTGATCCTTTCGAACAGCTCCCTGACCCACCTGCTGCTGCTGCATAAGCAGGCGCGCGCCCATCCAGGCCACGCCGGACCAGGCGAGAGCCTGGACTCCAAACTGAACCAGCGCCACGCCGCCGGGCCCGGCGAGCGCTGCGGCGGAGCACGTTGTGCGTTGGCGACGTGCTGGCGCGGCGTGAGGGCCCGCGGGAGCGAGGCTGCGCTGCCGGCGGGGCGCCGCTATCAGGCTGCTCGCGTCGAGCCGAGCGGCGGTCATCTGCTGGGCCATCGCCGTAGGGGAGGGAGGTGGTTGAGCGGGCGGGCGAGTCAGGTGCGTCAAGCGCTGAAGCGTCTTTCACCAACACGGCGCGGGGCTTTAGAGGAGCGTATCAGCAGCGTCAGGAGGAGTTCAGCGGGCAGAGGAAGGGCGACGCCGTGCGGGGAACCCAACAAGGAGCGAGGGCGCGCTGCTGCGAGCGTGCTGCCCCAGATGCATATCGGCGTGCCCCTTCCCTGCACCCTTCCCTGATCAATTGAACCCTCCCCCGTCCCGGCAGGATGTACAAGAAGCGCGCTGCCAGGGCGAGGGTGCGCCTGGCGGGCTTCCGGCGGCGACGAGCGGGCGGGCCTCCGGCGACGGCGTCGCCCGGCTTCCTCCACCCAGTTGCTGCCCACTTGCGGGACGGTGGTTGAGAGTGCAACGAAGCTTCTGCAATCGCAGAAGTTTTGTACGCATGGGAAACCAGCAGGATGTCGAGGCAAGCACAGCTGAGTGCAGTGCAGACGACGTCTGCAGCAGGGTGACTGCTCGCCGGCCCCGGGAGCTGGTGGCATGTAAACACTCGAGTGGACCCGGGAAGGAGGGGGTTGTGGTGTGTGTGTGGGGGGGGGGGAAGAGACACACCTAAACAGGGGGGCAGAGAGGGTGGTCGGGCGGCAGGTCGAAAGAGGGGTGGTCGGCACGGCAGCGACGCGGCAGCAAAAGAGCGGGTGGTAGCGCCGACACACAAGGGATTGGTCATATCAATGCGGGAAAATCTTGAAGCACTTTGGGGAGATGGGCGCATGGGCAGCCCCGCCTCGGTTCGTCTCGTTTCCCATGCGGGGGCCTCTTGTCGGGTAGTCCAGTGCGATGCGCGTCGCGGCAGGTCGGCGCGGCGTGGCGCATCACGCGGCGCCGGCCGCGGGCGCGGTGAACACCCAGGCTGGGATGGAGGGGCGGGTGACGTTGTAGCTGCAGGGGAGGGGCGGGTTTGGGATGATGTGAGGCCTGGGCGGACGCCAGGTGCCCTGTGCCCTGCACTTTCGCACCCCGCAGGCCCCCTCGGGGCGCGGCCCCTGCTCTGCTGTGCCGTTTTGGCGCACTCACAGGCGGGGGACGTAGCCGGTGATGGTGTAGCCGCCCTCCGGGGGGGGCTTGGGGTTGGTCCAGGTGTCGCAGGTGTGGTCGTCCCAGCTGCGGTGGGGGTGGGTGAAGGGGCGGGTGGGGGAGGCTGCGCGGGGGGGGTGGGGTTGGTTGGCTGGCCGGGTGGCTGGCCGGGTGGCTGGCCGGGTGTGGGGGATGGAGATCACGCGATGATGACAGCCGCCGTGCTGTGCTCCCTCGCATCACAACACACCACAACACACGCATCGACACTCGTTGCAACACAACCGGGGGCCCCGCCACCGCCTGCCTGCCTGCCTGCCTGCCTGCCTGCCTGGTCCGCACCTCAGGTCGAGGAAGTCGAAGAAGGGGCGGTCCTGCAGCAGCGCCTGGGTGTCGTTGATCCTGCGGTCGTCAGGCGGGCGGGGGCAGGGGCAGGGTGGTCAGTGCAGGGGGGGGGCATCAGCGCAGGGCGGTCCTGCAGCAGGGCCTCGGTGCCGTTGATCCTGCGGTCGTCTGGGTCGTCAGTGCAGCGAGGGTGTCAGTGTAGGGGGGCAGCAGTGCAGGGGGGGGCACCAGCGCAGGGAGGGCGAGCGCACGCGCTGCAGGACGCCGAGGATTGAGGGCTGGCCATGCGCAAGCCTGTGGACAGCGTGCGCTGCAACGCATCGCCTCACCAGATAGTGGCTGGCACGCGCTTGTACCAGGCCAGAGGGGGCGCGCTGTTGACAATATCCATCCTGTATGCATACCTGGCAGGGCAGGGCAGGGGTGGCGGGCTGGGAGGACCAGTTAGGCCAGAGGTGCAACGCAGCGGCAGCGGCAGCGGCAGCGGCAGCGGCAGCGGCAGCGGCGCCGCCGCCACAGCCGGCAGCGGTGCGAGGACTCACTTGTATGCGCGGCCCACCAGCGCCTCGAACAGCAGCTTGAAGTCTTTGCTGCCGGGGATGGGGCCACCCTGGTTGGCGACGGTGACGTCAGCGCTCGGCCAGGTGATTGCAGACCACACGCCGCACAGCTCGCTCAGCGCGGCACCCAGGCTGCAGGCAAGCGAGGGGGCGCGGGGGGGAGGCATGCGTTGGAGCGGGCAGCCGGCATGGGTGCACTGCACGCGCTGCACGCTCACCGCACGTCTGCTCTGCCAGGCTGTCGCCAGGTCAGCCTGCTCGGCGCCTGGCTGCTGCAAGGCATACCTGCGCTGCCGGCGCCGGCGCCCCCACCCTGGCCCCACCTGAAGCCGCTGCAGGCGACGCGGCGCGGAGCCTTGCCGCCGCTCAGAATCATGAGCTGAGCGTACATGTCGCTCTCAACTGGCAGGGGGTGATGGAAGGAGGCAGGGCTACGTCAGGATGCGGTGCAGGGGAGAATAAGAACTGTGCATGGGTGTCGGTCTCAGCTGCCAGGGCCAGGGGGTGGAAGGGGGGAGCGACAGGGTGTGACGACAGGGGCGAGGGCGGCGGGGAGGCTGAGGAAGGGAGGAAGCCGTGCAGGAGGGAGCCGGGGGGGCTCCAGCTACGCCATCCAGCACTGAGGCCTACCCAACTGACGGGGTGGAAGGCAGCGGTTGCCAATGATTCGAACGAGTGAGGAGCAGGGCCCTGGCAGCGAGGAGGGCGCTGCTTGCCCACGTCAGTTCCGCCCGTGCGCGGCGCATGCAGGCGCTTCGCAGCGCGCCGCACCCACACCGCGCGGCAGCGGCAGCGGCAGCAGCACCCACCGCTCTTGGGCGAGAGGACCAGCGAGCGGAATTGGTTTGTGAAGCCCTGGTGGGTCTCGGGGTCGTCAACAAGCTGCAGCACGTGGACGCGGATGGACGAGAGAGAGGGAGGAGGTCAAACAGCGTGCAGAAGGGCGAGCGGGTACAATCGGGCATGGTGAGGCGAGGAGCGGGGCGCCGCCGGCGAGAGGGAAGCCGGTAGGAAGGCGGCTGCGCTGGCCGCAGGGCTGCGGACGTGCGGCGGCGGGACGACGCTGCACCTTTCGTGCACCGCCCGTGGCGTCGACGCCGGGGCTCACCGTCAGCAGGGTGTCCTCCCGGCCCTCCACCCGGTCCTCGCTCTCCTCGATGAACCCCTCAATCTGCAGGGAAGAGGAAGGGACACACGAAGACAGGGGGCGTTACGGTTGGCACGCAGCACGCAGCACGCAGCAGGCAGCACGCGGCTGGCAGCAGGCAGCAGGCAGCAGGCAGCGCCGTTCCTCGCAGCAGGCAGGCAGCGCGAGGAGGCGAGCGCCTCGCCGCGTGGCGCGCGTGGCAGCAGCGCGCAGCGGTGCAGGCGGCGGCGCGCCGCAGCAGGCACGGGGGCACACACGACCAGAGCAGGCGCTGCAGCTGCCTCTTGCCTGGATGCCGGCAGCGTCGGTCAGCCAGTCTCGGGACTCCTCGGTGTACTTCCACAGCAGGTAGGCGGTGTCGGTGGCGTTGTCCCACACGGCGATGGCATCGGCGTTGGTTTTGTTGTCCTTGAGGGTCACGCTGGGCAGGCCCTGCAGGGTGGGGTTGGGGTTGGGGGAGGGGAGCAAGGGTTGGTGAGTGGGCGGGCGGGCGGGCCACACCCACGGCGGTGGGGCAACTGTGGTGTCGCGCGACCGAGGCGGTCCCTGGAGTTGCTGAAGCAGCGCTGCTGGTCGCAGCATGCGAGTGCTGCCGGCAGCAGAATGTCGGGAAGCTCCCGCTGCCTACCTTGAGCTCAGCTGCGTCCCTGAAGCCCAGGCAGGAGCCGCGCAGCAGGAAGCGGGTCTGTGGGCGGGGCACGAGCAGGAGGGCATGGGTGCGGTTCGAGAGGGTGCGGGCGAGGGCGGGGCGGGGCCGCACGGCCGCGGCGACCCCGACCGCTAGTTGCAGGGGGTGCGAGTGGGTGGGGCAGGCGGGCGCCGCGACACAAGCGCGCACAACGGAGGTACGCGGGGGCGTGTGACACTACACCCGGCGTTTGCTGCTGTCAAGTCTCTGTCAAATGGTTTCAGCGCTCACCTTGCAGAACATTATGGGGCAGTCGCTCTCGGGCATCTGGTACTCGGGGGGCAGGTTGGGGTCGGGGCCCAGCGCGGAGTAAATCTCCTCAAAGGTCCCTGCAAGCAGTAGAAGGGCGGCGGGGACGGGCGATGGGCAGCCGCAGCAGCACGGCGGGCTGCCGCACACGTGCACGGCCCCCTTGATGCACCAGCACGCACACCGTGAAGTCACCCACTGCAGCAGCAGCAGCAACAGCAGCAGCAGCAGCGGCAGCGGCGCGGCACCACCAGTGCCACCACCATCAGAACCTGCACCAGCGGCGCTCACGTTTGCCGGGCTCCTGCAGGTCCTTGGGCGCAAACTCGGGCAGGTTTGGCAGGACCACCGCCACGGGCAGGGTCTCCTTGTTGATCAGGGGCTTAAGAGCGGCCGCGGTGGCTGCAGGGGCAGCGGGAGGGTGCAGGAAGGTGCCACTTCGTTGTTCTGCTGTGCGTGGGCTGCGCTGAGGAGCGCCGGACAAGGCACGGCGACTACCATCCACATCCCACTCTGCACCAAACAAGCAAGCGCATGTGGCACCCCCCGCCCACCAGTGAGCAGCGTGCGTGGCAACGCGGTGGCGGCGTCCACGCCGGCGGGCAGCACCGGCTGTTGGTTGGACGGGAGGGGGGGGGGGGGGGGGACGTGGGGGGATGGGAGGAGACAAGGGATGCAGCGATGGGCCCGCCAGTGCGCGACACACGGCAACGGTTGCCAGCGCACGCACACACGCACGCGCAAGCGCTTACCGCGGGGATGTTGAAGGGCCACAGGTGGTGCAGCACCACCAGCTGCTCAAAGGACCAGGCGAACTGGGGGTTGAAGCCCTGGTACGGCGTGGCAAAGGTCGCCACGTCAGCGTTCGCCATGGGGTACTGCGCACAGGGAGACGGGGGCACAGGTGGCGGCCATGTGGGCGGGGGCGGGAGGGGAGGGCATGGCGGGCGTGGCGTGGTGAAACAGCAGCAGCAGCAGCAGCAGCAGCGGCCCACCTCGATGGCCGCCCACACGCCGCACAGCATGGCCAGGCCGCCGGCGGGGCCCTCGCCGAGGCAGGTGACGGTCAGGGGGTCTTCGCTGGCAAACCCAGCCACGGCCTGCAGGCAGGTGGCGCGCAGGGAGACACATGATGCTCATCTTGTTGGTGCAGGCGAATGATGTGAGCAGCGATGGGAAGGGGTGGGGAGAAGGCGGCGCGGGCGGGGGGAGCTTCAGGGGCCGGCGGCGAACAGGCGCCGGCGGCCTGCGGCAGCGCAACGGCGCAACGGAAGAGCCAAGGTGCGCAGCACCGCCCGAGCACCGGCGGCGCACTGCCCAGCGAGCAAGCGGGCAAGCAGCGTGACCCTCTGCCCCTCCGTGCGCCCCGCCGGTGGCCCCACAAGCACACAGCCGGCGCCCGCCCAAGCCCCACGCACGTCGGCCAGCAGGCCCGCGGTGCTGCTCCCGTTGCTCAGGGGCGCCCACGCGTCAACCAGCTCAGCCGGCGCCTCAGAAGTGTACACAAAAACTTCCAGGGTGGGCACACGCTTGGGGCCGGTGGCCCAGCCAGCGCCGTCTGCGTGTTGGCACGAGGAGGCAGCGAGCAGGTGAGCGGGCGGGGGGCTCTAAGGCTGAAACGACCGTTGCCCGCTTGTTTGCATCAAGGAGCATCTGCACACGTTCATCAAGCAGCTTGCCCGGTGGGACCTTTCCATATGCGCTGAAAAGCAGTGCCGTTTCGGGCTCTGCCGGTTGTACAACTGTGATACCGCGCGGGGCTGTGGATGACGCTCACCTGACAGGCCGCTGTCCTTGAACACCAGCACCAGCTCGCGGGACGCTGGCTCATACATGGTGACCTGCAGCCGGAGCGGGGGTGCCGGGGCCAAGGGGTCTGACGGGGGCCGGTGGGCGGCGCCACGCGGCGGGCGGGCACCGTACCGGCACCAGGAACAGCGCCGACCTCGATACTTAACGCGGACGTAGGCACCGACGCAGAGGCCCCCCCGCACCTCGCCGCTGTCTCCGAAGTTCACGGTCTGAGACTCCATGCCGGCAGCAGTGAGCGCGGGTCCATTGCGCAGGAAAAGAGCGGCGGCGGCGGCCCGCTGGGTGATGGGGTCTGCAGGGGCGGCCGAGGCGGTGCCGCGGGGTGAGCAGCGGCACCCCAGGGCGTGCAGCTGGGGTCGCGCACCTTGTCGGCATGCGATGCATTGCACTTGCAGGTCACAATTCAGCTTACCGAACGCCGAAATATTGCGCTGCGCGTCAGCTGCCGGGTCCACCTCTTCATCGCCGCCAAAGCCAAAGAGCGCAGTGGCTTGGGGGACAAGCATGGCCACCAGGGCGAGCGCCAGGCATGCTTTGGCCGCCATCGCGGGCGCCGCCGACAAGTGCCGGGGGAGGGGGAAGAGCGCCGAGACGAGTTTGTGGCGCCCACGCGACTTGCCAGCCCTCTGTGCCTGGACAAGGTGCTGGAGACAACTGATCGCGTGTAGGGAGGCGCGACACAAGTGGCAGACGCATTCGGCGTTGGCCACCTCAGCGGGCACCCAGCAGACACGTCGGCGTATTGGCGGCAAGTGTGGGCGCTGCTTGGCAAGTGTTTGGCAGCGCGTGTTGCTACTTGCGAGTAAGTCGAGCACGCGGCCTACATTATCACACTGCCCTGAGTGCGCGGGCAAGGCTGCGCTGTGCTCTGCGCAGCGCCCCGCAGGATGCAGCACGAGCAGCGCCGAGCTGGATGCGCATCCCCTTGATCGCGGTGCCGCCACCTCTTCAGACTGGCCAACCTGCTATGCGCATGCTGCACATGTCACCGGACCAGGCAGCCATGCAGTGACAGACTGGTAGGAGGAGGCGTACACCGAGGGGGGCCCTGCCAAAGTCAAGATGCATGCCCAGACGAGGGCCAAGGGGTGCTGGCCGAGAGCCCAGGGCACGCGCGCTGCGGCATCGGCGCCGAAGGTGACGCCAGCCGCTGCTGCAAGCGTGCCCCACTATCCGCGGCCACCCGGCTGCTGCTGCTGCTGCAGGTGCGGGGAGGGGAGGGGGGAGGGGGAAGTGCAGTCAGCACGCGCGGTGGCGCAGCTGCTGAGCACGGCGGGCGTGCAGCCTCGCGCGCAACACAACGAACGCGTAACGGCACCCGCGGCCAGCCGCACTGCAATGCACGCACAGACGGCCCGCAGATTGACCATCTGTTGAACATCAAAGGCAGGCGGTGCCCGCCCACCTGCTGCTGCTTCCGCATTTCCTCCACAAACTCGTCCAGCAGGTAGGGCCACGCGGAGGAGTCGTCGTAGTTGGAGAAGTCGGGCTTGGTGGCCTGTGGCGGGGCAGGTCAGGGCAGAGAGCCAACGGTGTGTGGGTGTGTGTAGGGTGGGGTGTGTGTGGGTGGGGTAGGTGGGGTGGGGTGGGGTGGGGTGGGGTGGGGTGGGGTGGGGTGGGGTGGGGTGGGGTGGGGTGGGGTGGGGTGGGGTGGGGTGGGGTGGGGTGGGGTGGGGTGTGGGGGTGGGTGGGGGTGGGGGGGGGTGGGGGGTGGGTGGGGTGGGGTGGGGTGGGGTGGGGTGGGGGGGGGGTGGGGTGGGGGGGGGGGGGGGGCGGGGCGGGGCGGGGCGGGGCGGGGCGGGGCGGGGCGGGGCGGGGCGGGCGTGCGTGCGTGCGTGCGTGCGTGCGTGCGTGCGTGCGTGCGTCCGGCGTGTGTGTGTGCGTGTGTGTGTGTGTGGGGGGGGGGGGGGGGGGGGGTCAGGCTGACAGAGGGTGGGGGGCAGAGGCCGTGCAGGCAGACAGGCAAGCAGGCAGGCAAGGAGGCAGCAGGCAGGCGGGCTGCCCAGAAGACGACCCCCCTGACTGGAGAAGACCAGCAGCTGGTTCCACGTGTACCTTGCCCCTTTGGAACAAACGCGTCATCTCATCAAACCCAACCCCTGCTGTTTGAAAGCGGGCCACACCTGAATGAAGTCCAGCAGCTGGTTCCAGGTGTCGCGGCTCACCGCGCGCTTGTGGTGCGTGTGCAGGAACTCCTTCCACGCCTCGATGTGCTGCCAGCGGGAGGGCGGCAGCAGCAGGTCCCACATGGCCAGCGCCACGTCCAGCTGCACAATCTTCTGGCCCTTCTCCCTGCACATGGACGCACGCACAGAGGGTGGGATCGGGAGTGTGAGGCAGGCCGGTGACGCAGCGCGAGGCGGACACGAGAGGTGGGGCAGCGAAGCGGAGCACAGCGCTGCGCAGCGGGGCACAGCAAATGCCACCGCAAACACATGATGCATGAGGCAGGTGAAACAACTATGCCTGCAGCATGAGGCACATCCGCAGGGCTGCAGGCACGTCGACTTGAACGCGCGCACGCACGACAGGCCCTGGTCTGCACCCACCGGCTGAAGACGTATGCAAACTGATAGATTTCTCGAAACTTGGGAGGATCCTGCACGGATCGCAGAGGGGACGGTGAAGCGCCACGGGTGGCGACCGGGCGCACCACCAGCACGCCGCATGCTGCACATTGACTCGCAACGCACAGCAGCAGGGGGGGGGCTCTGCGCAGCAGATGCTGCCCGCGCATGCCGCGCCGGCCAACCACACGCGCCGGCGCTGCTCAGCGCATCATGTCCTGCCCCGCTGCATCAACTCGCACCTGCAGCTCTGCGCGCAGCGTGGGCAGCTTGGCCCGCAGCTTATCAATGCTGCAGGGCAGAACCAGGAGGTGTGCGGGTTGGTGGCTTGAGCATGTGATCTCAGCCAGAGGCACTCCCACTTGCCATGGTCGCAAGGCGAGCCTCCCGAGCCCGGTGCGACGGTGCACGCGGTCCCTTCCCACCTGTCGCAGCCCAGCTTCACCATCCCCTCTTCGAATCCCTGGCGAGTGTACTCGCACATCGCCTCCGCGCCCAAGTGCCAGCTGCAGGAACGAAGGGAGGTGATGGTGCAGCGCCGGGTTGGGGAGGGCTGCCCGTTTGGCCATGCTGCAAAATGCGCCGCCTGCAGCTGCCCGCCCGCCCGCCTGATTGATGTACTGGCTACGCTGCGGGTACCATGCAGCCCCCAGCCCCTTTTCTCACCTCAGCACCAGCACCACAGCGTCGTCGGGCTCCACCCCCAGGTCTGAGCACAGCAGCGAGATGCCCTCCACCCCTATGTTCTCCTCGCCGTCCGCCGCGCTGTACTTCTTGTACAGGCGCTGGATGGCGTTCCTGTGGGAGGGAAGGCAGCGTGGAGGGCGCTCAAGAGCGCTCGCTAAACATTCTGTCGCGCTGTGGGCTTGTGCTGTGACCGGTGCCACTGACACCGGAGAAGAAGCGCCACCGGGGCAGCACAGCGAGTGCATGTGAGAGCGGCCGAAGGCAGGCGTTAGTGCAGGCAACGAGCAGGCGGGACGCGCGCAGCGGGCGGGCAGCAACCCATGCCATGACACCGCCCTCGGCAGGCCCGCACTTGTCTATGCGTGGCCCATAGGCACCGCGCAGGTGCATCCCATTGCTGTAATACACATCTGTCACGCAGAGGGGAGGGGACGGCAGATGCACACGAGTGTGAAGGGTAGCACATCACGGGCGCGAAGCACGCAGCAGCCACGCACTTTCCCACACCCGGCAGCACTCCACTACCACCACCGCCTCACCACCACCGCCTCACCTATGGCGGCCTCCATGCTCCACCCCGCCGCCTCCAGGCAGCGGCTGGCCACCCCCGCATCAGCGCCTGTGATGCCCTGGAACTGGGCCAGTCGCTCCTTCTGCTGTCGGTTCATTGCAGCGCAGGCCTACGCTATGCTATGCTATGCGCGCTGTGCGCTGCTGCTGGCCGCTGCCGCAGCGCCTGCGCTCGCCGCGCAACCTCCACCCCCCCGGGGGGGCGGCTCAGACCTGCAGCAGGCCAGTGGGCAGGTGGGAGAAGAGGGGAGGTGGCCGGCGAGTGCGATTTTACGCAGGGCTGCTGGTACAAGCAGCTGGATGCTGGGTGCTGCCCGCCCGTCGCGCTGCCATTGCAGCCCTGGTGCTGCTGATCGACGCCTCCTGGGACTGCCTGCCTGTCTGCTGCTGCTCACAGCTACGCTCATGCTATGCAGCCCCTAGCTAGTCCCCACTGACGCTACAAGAGCACCCAGCACCCAGCACCCACGTTGAAGCCCTCGGCGCGCAGGCACTGCTTGTGCGCCTCAATCAGGGGGGCGCAGCGCGGCGCCTCTGGGCCGTAGGTGGCGGTGCACTCGTCGCGGGCCTGCGCACACGAGGGGGGACGTTAAAGCTCGATCGGCAGGCGCACGCACAGAGAGCACCGGCTGAAGCGGCGCGTCAGGCACCACACGCTGCAGGCGGCAGGCACCGTCGCATGCACCCACCTTCTTGGTCTCGGGGCAGGCACAGCAGATCTTCTTCTTGGGCTTCTCCGGCTCGGCCTGGAGGGGTGCGAAACAAGGTGGGTGCAAGAGGAGCGCGGAGAGAGGAAGGGCAGCGGCCGGGTTGCGGGTGGGTGCCCGGCTCGACAGGGGGCAAGCGTGCGAGCGTACAAGAGCGCTGACTAGCGACAGGGACCGCCGCCGCACCTTCTTGAACCAGGAGATGGGATTCAAGCCCATGTCTGGCGTGTGGCGGCCTGCACGGTTGGGAGGGGGCCGACGGCGCCAGAGGCGGTGAGCGCCAGCGGCGGCTGCCAGAGGCAGCAAGGCGGCGGCCCAGGTCGGCTGGCCAGGGTTCTGCATGCGTCCGGTCGACGAGGCACAAACCCTGGGAGTGGGAGGCGCTGGGAAGGGCGCGAGGGCCGTCGACGATCGCAGAATGCTGTGAGCACACTACCTGAGCGCACCTGGGGCTGCTGCCTGTGACCTGCGCGATGTATGACGTGAGCCCTGCCAGGAGGGGGGCCACAGCGCGAACGCTAGCGCAGCAGAGGCGCAGCAGCACACATGGTGCGCCAATTCAGGCCCGTCCCGACCATCGTGGATTCAGGCGAACTGCCACACGCCTCGGCAGCGCTGCTCGAAGGGCGACGCGCTCCTGCAGCCCACTCCTCAGTGGTCAACTGCTGCGTGCACGTGCACTGCTGCGTGCTGCTCCAGCAGACTATTGCGGGCACCACCGGCCGACTCTCAGTGCACGCTCAGCAGCAGCGCCGCACACTGCAGCCGTAGATAGATGTGCCTGGTGGCGCCCTCATGCTCAGCAGCCAGCCGTTGCGCCTCCTCCTCTAGCTCCGCTGCTGCAGCAGCAGCAGCTGCCGCCTGGGTGCGCGCCAGGGCGGCGTGCAGCCCTGCCAGTGCCGCAGCCATGCAGAAGCTCGCCTGCCGCTGGTCGAAGCTGCTGCACACGATTTTGTCGCTGGACATGTCGCTGCTGCGTAAGAGCGGCAGGGGCGGCAGGGGCGCTGCGGTGCTGCTCTCGGTGCGCTGGGCTTGCAGCGTGTGCGCCGTGGTGGAGAGCGTCTGGGAGGGCGCAGCAGGGGTGGCCGCGACAGCAGGAGCAGCAGCGGCATCATCGCAGGATGCTGAAGAGGCAGCAGCCCCGGCAAGCCCGCGGCTGCCTGCCGATGCGGCAAGGGCGGCAAGGGCGGGGTCCCAGGTTGATTATCGCTGTAGGGGGCAGAACAGGGCTGCACGGCAACATCATCGCACAATTGCTCCAGCAATTGCTTCCCAACTCACTTATGATGCGTCTGAGGACCCTGAAAGGTGTGTTGGGGTTCTCAGGGTGGGTTGGGGAGGCGCGGCGCGGCTCCTCTCCCTCGACTGGGTTGCGCTTGGAGGCGATGCGCTTCAACATGGCGAGGAGTCCATCCAGGCAAGTATGCTGCGGTCCCTTGCTATGCCGTTTATGGGCATATCAAGGACTGATGTAGGGCGGGAGTAGGGCGGGAGCGCGCAGCGAGACCAGCATATCAAACCCGGGTAAATGCATCAAAAATTGTGTTGGGCGTAACAAAGGGTTTAGCAGCGGGTGAAGGTGGGCGGTGCTGTGGTGGGTGGGGGGGTGGGGGGGGTGGGTTGGGGGGTGGGGGGAGCCCAAAAACGGCAGGGTTGGTGGTTATGTGCGACGGTGCGGGTGACATGGAGGCCGCGCATCTGCCGGAAGCAGCGCTGAGGCAGACGGGAGCGTCAGATAAGTATGCGCTGCGGGGGGGGTCCCGCTTCGTAGATGCCCATGATGGCGCGCAGCCCCCCCACCAGCTCGGAGCTGACCGGCGCCGGCTCGAGGTATGCGGGCCAGCAAACCCGCTTGGGTACCCCAGTCTGCCTAAACTTCAACGCAGTCCCGCCTTTTACAAACTGCGTGTGGTAGGGACAGGCAAGGAATGGGTGAGATTGCAGTTCACCATCCAGGGGCACCGCGAAGCATCCACGTGCGTTCTGTGTCTCCCTGTGCATGCACAGCCGTCCCGTGCGCCCCTCGCCCTCGCTTCCCTCTGCTCGCTGCTCCTCTTTCAACGTCCTTGGCGCTGGGTGGAAGTCCCGTAGAGTAGAGTAGTGACTGAGAAGATGGTAGCAGCATGGATGAGCCCTCCGCCCTACAACAGCCCACCCAGGCGCACCCGCTTCACAGCTGCATCTCTGCTCTGGTACGCGGTCGGACCGGTCACGTCCACACAGTGTACGACGTTGCCCTGCTTGTCCACAATCAATACACGGTGGCAGTGCCGCGGGTCTGCAGGGAAAGGAGGGACAGGTCGCCCGGGGAGGTCGGGAGCGACAAGCGCAGCCCTGCAAGACGTTTCACAACAGCAAGGCACTGCTGCACGAACCAAGCCCGGTTCAAACCGTCCCCAGTCACCTGCAGATGCCGGACTGTTCTTCGCTGCAGATGTGCGTGGGGGAGGGCAGGGCAGGGGGCGCTCAGCCAGGAATTTGGGGTGGGTGGTGGGGTGACGGTGGCGGTGGTGGAGGTGGCGGTGGTGTGTGTGTGTGTGTGGGTGGGTGGGTGGGTGGGTGGGTGGGTGGGTGGGGTGGGGGGGGGGTGGGGGGGGGTGTGGGGGGGGGGGGGGGGGGCATGCGCGTGCGCGAGGCGTGGGAGGGAGGCAGGGCTGCGTTGAGGCGGAGGATGTGCACGCTGCCAGCTGCCGCCCTGCCCCGCGAGCCCCTGCGAGCCCCCGCTCACCCGTGGCTCTGCCGACCTTGGAGCGGTTCGCTGCGACCGCGGCTGCATTGGCGGGGTCGAACAACCCCTTCTTGTTGATCACTGCAGATGGGCGTGCGGGAGGGGGGGCAGGGCTGCGGTGAGGCGGAGGATGCGCACGCCGCCAGCTGCCGCCCTGCCCCGCGAGCCCCTGCGAGCCCCTGCTCACCCATGGTCTTGCCGCCGTCGGAGCGGCCCGCTGCGACCGCGGCTGTATTGGCGGGGTCGAACAACCCCTTCTTGTTGATCACTGCAGATGGGCGTGCGGGAGGGGGGGGCAGGGCTGCGGTGAGGCGGAGGATGCGCACGCCGCCAGCTGCCGCCCTGCCCCGCGAGCCCCTGCGAGCCCCTGCTCACCCGTGGCTCTGCCGCCCTCGGAGCCGTTCGCTGCGACCGCGGCTGCATTGGCGGGGTCGAACAACCCCGTCTTGTTGATCACTGCAGATGGGCGTGCGGGAGGGGGGGGCAGGGCCGCGGTGAGGCGGAGGATGCGCACGCCGCCAGCTGCCGCCCTGCCCCGCGAGCCCCTGCGAGCCCCTGCTCACCCGTGGCTCTGCCGCCGTCGGAGCGGCCCGCTGCGACCGCGGCTGTATTGGCGGGGTCGAACAACCCCGTCTCGTTGATCGCTGCAGATGGGCGTGCGGGAGGGGGGGCAGGGCGGGTGGGCATGGGGGTGGTGGTGTGTGTGTGGCGGGGGGGGGGGGGGGGGGGGGGGGGGGGGTATGCGTGGGCCAATGCCAGTGACCGCTCCTTACGCCAGGTTACAGCACTGCAGCACAGCACAGCCCATGGCTGCGCACCGTTCCAGTAGCCGCGGATGCGCTTCACCGCGAGGCCCCTGTCGGCAGGCTTAGCTGGCGGTGCCAGGAGGCCCTTCTGCTCAGCCCACGCCCGCACCGCCGCTGGGAGGGAGGCAATCCTGAGTGGCGGGAGGGGAGGGTGAGAACAGTTGGAGGCCGTGTGAACGGTGCGAGGCCTGCTGGGTAAACGTTTGTGGTGCCACGTGCAGCTCTGCTGGGCATGCAGCACTCAAAAGCGATCACCCACCAGTCCTTGTACTCCTTTTTGGAAGGGTTCTTGGCGGTGACAGGGGCCGCCACCACCTGGGCGAGGTGGGCGGATGTCACGGTGATGTTGCGCAGGCTTGCTGCCGCCAAGTCGGTGGCTGAGCAGAAAGGAGGGGTGAGCGAGCAGTGAGTGGTTCAGAAGGCAGGAAGGGGCAGATGCGCATCAGTGCCAGGACGATGCATCTGCGTGATTGGAGAGAGAGACCCAGGCTGCTGCGCCCCGCACGGCCCTCTACGCGTGGCCCACTCACGTGCCCACTTCATGGAAACTGACTCTTCGCGCAGCCCGCTGTAATGCGCGCCCGCAAGGATGAACATCGTGGCCACGGTGGCCGTGAGCAACCGGAACCGGATCGCGAACACGCGCACCAAGCCGCCGGCATACTTGACCTGACAATGCGTTGCAGGTTGGACATAGCAGTCTCAAGATGCAGCCGGCGGGCAGAGCAGTGCTGGCAGACGCAACAGGGGCCTGTGCGGCGGGACAACACCGCCACCCACCAACGGAAACCCACCTGCACCGAGGCGGATGCCTTCTTGGCCAGCGCCGCGACGGTCCTGCCGCTGCACACATGCATGGCTCTCGTACCCAGCATGTATGCAGCGGTGATGGTGGCTTCCAGACACTGGGGGCGGAAAGAGGGCAAGGCAGGGGGGTGGGGCGTCAGGGACGGGCGGCACCGGCCAAAACAAGCGGGGACTGCCCATGCGTGTCCAGCCGAGCGGCACCGGGGGGAGGCAGACGCGGGCGATAAGCCCTCCACACACGCCCACCCACCCGCACCTTGTCAAAAACTTCTTCGTCGTGGACGGAGCCACTAGCACCCGGCTGGGCGACAAAGGGCGTGGCGTCCAGCCAGACAACGTCGCGCAGGTCGAGGGATTCGGCGATGGTTCCAGCCACCGAGCCTGTAGGTTATGCGGGCAAAAGGGGGGTGATGAGCACGGGTGGATGGGTGGCCACCCGGCATGCTGGCGGCAGCGCGGGCGGCGACGCCGGTGACGGCACTGCCCTGCATTCGCCCACTTCTGCCCTCCACAGCGCACCTGTGTGGCACAGGCTGGTGGTGTCGAAATGGACAGGCGGGTAGGACTTGCCTCCGGGGGCTGCGCCATACATCTCATGCGGGCTCACCTGCAGCAGGGCGGCATGTGGGTGGGTGGGCGGGTGGTGGTGGTGGTGGGGGTGGGGGGCCGTCCGCAACCGATGCCCTGCACGCGCAGTGACCACAGACCCATCGACGTACAGGATAGTGGGCAACGTTGGCGATGGTGGAGGTGGTCACGCCGGCGTCGAGAGCCAGCTTGGTGAACGCGGTGATGCCACGCGTGCCGATGTACAGCCAGTCCCTCGGTATCTGCACCAAGGGAGGCATGGCGAGAGGGATTGATACATCAACGTTACAAGGGTGATAGGCAGGGCAAGCGCGCGCAGGTGGCAAGCATCAGGTTGGGCAGCACCCAGGCCGGCGTGGGGCAGCACCCAGCTGCATCTCTGGCCAGCACCCACAACCAAGCACCTACACAAATCAGCCCCCCCCCCCCCCCCCCCCCCCCCCCCCACACCCACACACACACACACACCACCACCCCGCACCATGCCCAATGGATTAAGCCCCTGTAGTGTCCTGTGCAGGCCGCTGAAGATGTCTACCACCTCGCCGGCTGTGGTGGTCGCACGGGGGGTGGCGGCAAGTGCGAGTAGCGCGCTGGCCAGGCCGGACTGGCCCGCCGTGGCAAAGGCAGCGGCTGCCTGTGGCGCAAAGGCGCCATACACGTCGGTGCACATAGCACCGCCGCACAGCAGCAGCAGCAGCAGCAACGGCACGGCCGCGTGGAGCGGAGCGCCGCCGACGGACATCGCCGTGGCTGCTGGGTGCTGCCGCCTTGGAGGCTGGCAGGCACGGAGGCAGGGCGGGCGGCCTCACGTGGCCTGCAGACGTGACACTGCTGCGCTGCGGAGGGCAGGCGGGGCGGCGTAGAGCGGGAAGTGAGTTGGGGCGGTGGCCGGGGCGGCCGCTTGCAGGGGCGCCGCTGCGCACGCCTGGGGCCTGGTTCACCCGGCCCGGCCCGGCCCGGCCAAGCCCTGGCAGCACACCTGGTCGATGTGGCCGAGAGGGAGGGAGAGAGCGCGGGCTGGGGCCGCCAGGTCCAGGTGACCAGCAGACCTGTGCGCGCGGCCACGCTGCGGGCTAGGAGCTGAGATCCGAGCTTGAAGCGATCGACGCGGACGCGAATGGATTGGTTAGAAGAAGGAAGACCGGTCTGCCCTCGCCGCCTCGAACAGCTGTCCATGCATGAAGGGCTGCTCCACTGCCGTTACGAAACGCTGCCCCGTGTGGCCATTGCGGCCTCCTGGGCGCAGGCGAGGATGTTTACATACATATTCCCTCGTGACAGGAGCGCCGCTGTGTCCCGCGTAGCCGAGCCGCTTCGCGTCGGCGCCGGCGGCGGCGGTCCCGAACTCGCCGCGCCACTCACCTGGCCGCCTGAACGCAGCCGCCGTCACCAGCCCTCGAGCAAATAATGCTGCAGCCGAGGCCAGCCGGCTGCGTGCAGGCGCGCTGCCCGCATTCTTGCTGCATCGTGACCGCGGCGCTGTTTCACGGGCCCGGCACTACCACCTGCCGCACGTGCAGCACAGCGGCTGCGAGCGCCCAGCACCAGCGGGCGACAGGGGGGGGCTGAGCGGGAGGCACGCACATGACTGCAGTGCCTGCAATCCCACAGCGTACCTGCAGCACCCACGTCCCCAACAGCCGCACCGCCGCCGAGCAAGTGCTAGATACCCCTAGGTGCACCTAATTGACACCTGCAAAGTCTCGCTCACCTGGTGGCTGCTGTCCACCACGCCGCCCCGCTGCACCTCTTCCAGCAGCAGGTGCGCTGCGCGCTGGCCTGCAGGGAGGCGACGCACAAGGGGTGGCTTCCTGCCGCTCGCACAGGCATCTCGGTTGGCTCCCGGTCGGACCATTTACCGATCGCGCATCGTCTCGTGCATCCAGCAAGCGCCAGAGCCGCTACAGCCCAGCAGAGCGCAGGCCATCCAGGCCCACGGCCTGCCCAGGCCCCCTCACCTGCCGCCCACACGCCCACGCGGCTGGTCTGAGCACGGCAGCAGGCCGCGGCGGCACCTGGAGCGTGCGCGTCGGTGGCCAAGCAGCGGCGGCGGTGGCGGTGGCGGCGGAGCGCGGGTTCGAGCTAGCCGCCGTGACCGGCAACGATGAGCGGCTTTTCCTTCTCCGTCAAGGCCAAGAAGACGCCCTTCCAGGTAGCTGCCATGGCCGGCGCGTCAGCGTTCGCAGGCTCTGCCTCGAGGGGCGCTGCATGCGGGTCGGCGCCGCACGCAGTTTTTTCGGTGTGCCGCCCTTTGAAGCCTCCGCTAAGTTTGCCGGTCGGCTGCGCATGAATCCTGGTCGAACCTGCAGAGGCAGAAGGATCTGGAGGAGGAGCGCAAAAAGGTACTTGTGCAGGGCAGGCGTGCGTGCATGACGGATGGTGCACGGAGGCAGGGCGGTGGGCGTCGGCAGGCCTGCATGCTGTGTGGTGAGGACGCCTGCGCCCTGCCGCCCTGCTGCCACGCCCGTCCCCCCGACCTGGCAGGCGGCCCTTCTCATTCCGCCGATGTGTTGCAGCGCGGCAACGAGGACTCAGGAAGCGTGCATACCTGTTCTGGTTGAGTGGCACGAACACCGCGCTGCCGTGCCCGTTCCGCTGCACCTGCCCACCCCTCGCCTCTTCCCTCTCCTGCTCTGCTGCAGCGCGACGACGTGGAGGCAGCAAAGGTGTATGAAGACTTTGTGAAAGAGTTCGGCGGCGAGGGGCCAGAGCGCCCCGCGCGCGGCGACGGCCGCGGCGACGCCCCCCTGGCCGCCGCCCCCGCGTTTGTTGGCGGCGGCACGGTGCGCCCCGGCCAGCACCCGCCGTCGGGGCCCGGCCCCGCACCTGGCAGCGCCCGCAAGCCCGGAAGCAAGGCGTACGTGCCCAAGTTCATGCCGCCGGGCATGGCGGCAGCCATGGGGACCCCAGACGGCGACGGTGGCGGCGGCGGCGCAGCTGCTGCAGCACCCAAGAAGGAAGAGCCTGTGTTTCAGCTGGGCGGCGGCAAGGGCAAGCCACGCGCCATTGATGCGCTGCTGGCCAACTTGAAGAGGTGGGTGGGTGGGTGGGGTGGGGTGGGGGGGAGGCGCGGTCGTGGCGGTGTGGGGCACCGCACGGGGCGCACCGGGGCATCAAGCCGAGCGCCGGCACTGTGCCCTCTGCCCTCTGCCCTCCGTCTCACCGCTCTCCCCCGCCCATCTCCTCTTGCCTTGCCGCAGGGAGCAGGAGGAGCGGGAGGCGCGCAAGGAGGCGGGCCTGCCCCTGCCCGGAGAGGAGGCTCCTTTCGGGGGGCGGGGCTCCCACGACGTTGGCGACCAGTCCACCACCAACCTGTTCATTGGCAACCTGGCACCAGACGTGGACGAGCAGGTGGGTGCCAGCTGCCTCCCGCCTGCTGGTTGGTGCGTAGCCCCTGCAAGGCCCCGGCTACCTCTCCTCAACTGGGTAAACAAGGTCGTGCAGAAGAGTGCTGGCCGCATTCCTCGCCCTGACGCCGCGTGCGCTGCTGGCACCTCGCTGCTGCTGTGTGGGCACCTCACCGCTGCTGGGTACCTCACCGCTGCTTTGCACCCCAACCATCCCTGTTTGTTGCGTGCGCTAGTTTATGCAGCTTTCGCTGCTGCGCTGGCGCCCCATCGCTGAGCTGCGCCCCATCCCCGAATCCCTGATTCTTGTGGCGCAGGTCCTGATGCGCGAGTTTGGGCGCTTTGGGCCCCTTGGATCAGTGAAGGTCATGTGGCCTCGCGACGAGGAGCAGCGGGCGCGCGGGCGCAACACAGGCTTTGTGTCGTTCATGGTGTGTGCGCTGCCGGTGCTGTGGGTGGTGGGGGTGGCATGGGGTCGGGTGATGTGGGGCCGACAGGGGCAGCGGAGGATGCCGCACTGTTCGGCGGGACTGCAGCGTGTGTCGCGGCGGCGGGCGGGGTGCTGCATGCGCCTGCACGTTGCATCACCTGTAGCTTGCCGCGTCTTCCTGTGTACCTTGCCTGCGTTGCCTGCCGCGCTGTGCACGCTCCGCCTGCACACGCACCGCCAACCGCGTGGCTCCAGTCAAATCCTCGCCGCCGCTCACCTGCCCCCGGCGCGGCGCGGAGTCGTAGGCAGCCCACAGCAAGCACCGGTGGCCTGTACCTGGCAGCCCTGCAGCCCTCTCGAGGGCCTTGGCAGTGGCTCTGAGTTGTGGCCCCTAACATCGCATACCACGCATCACTTGCTTCATTCTCAACTGCACTTCCGTCAAAACCCACACCTGCGCTGACCCCCCAGCCAGCCTGCCCGACCCTGTTCCCATTTTCCATCCGCCCTGCCCCGCCTGCTCGCCTCCAGACGCGCGGCGACGCTGCGCGTGCTTTGGACGCTTTGGACGGCGTGCAGCTGCACGACATGCCCCTCACCATCGGCTGGGGCAAGCCGGTGCCGCTGCCCTCGCAGCCCTGCTGGCCGCCGCCGGGCGGCGTGGCGGCGGCACGCGAGGGCGGCGCGGCGGTGGCGCCGCCGACGGGGGGCGACCTCTTTGGACGTCGCGGCCCCCCAGTGGGCATTTTCGGCGGCGGCCGGACGGGTGCGTCCCTGCTGGCTGCCGCCCCCGCCCGCCCGCCTCCCCGCCGTCTGCCATGCCGGCCTGCTGCCTCATGCAGGCGTCTGTGACCTTCTGCGTGATCTTCTGCCACTTTCTGCTGCCGCTGCCGTTGCTGCTGCTGCCGCCGCCGCCGCCTCACCGTCTTCCGGCCTCGCTGCTGCCGCTGCTCGGTGCAGGCGCTCGCAAGAAGGAGGTGCTCGGCGTGGGACCAGACATCGAGGTGCAGATCCCTGTCGACCCGCGACAGCGCTTCGTCATCGACGCCACCGCTTTCTTCGTCATGCGCGACGGCTGCGAGTTCGAGCAGGTGGGGCAGCGGGGGGGAGGCACACCACATCTGGCGCCAGAGGGAGGGGAGGGGCCCGGCTGGGCAGGGGAGGGGCCCGGCTGGGCAGGGGTGGTGCCGTGGCTGCCGGGGCTCTGCTGCCGCGGATGCCGCTGCTGCTGCTGCTGCTGCTGCTGCTGCTGCTGCTGCTGCTGCTGCTGCCGCTGCTGCTGCCGCTGTCCCTGCTGCTGCTGCCGTTGCTCAGACGACCTATGCAACCCTGCGCTGCCTCCCGCCCACCCCTCTCGTTCAGGTGATCATGGAGCGCGAGCTGAACAACCCAGAGTTCAACTTCCTGTTTGACACGCGCTGCCCCGAGCACGTGTACTACCGCTGGCGCCTCTTCTCCCTGGCCTCGGGCGACACGCTGCGCAGGTGAGGCCCGCACAACGGTCGGCGCGGTGCGCTGCGTCCGTTGACCTTGCAGCACAGAAGCGGGATAAAAGGATGGGATAGAGGGGGGGGGGGGGGGGGCAGGCTTCTCTGGTGTGCTGTACGTTCTTCGTCTCACTCCCTCTGCCTCGACTTTTGCCCAGCCCCCCGTCATGTTCCACGGGGCTGAGCAGTCCAAGTGCTGCATTCCACAGCCCGTGCATCCCCCCCGCCTTGCTTACCACGCCCAGCAACACCCTCCTCGTGCCGCCCTTCCCACAGCTGGCGCGTGGACCTTTTTCAGATGGTGGAGCAGTCCAACCGCTGGATCCCCCCACCCATGACCGTGGGCGTGACCGCAGCGCGCCAGGCCAACCAGACCGCGGCACAGCGTGGCGGGCTGGCCGCTCGCGGGGTAGCCGAGGACACGCCCCTCTCTGACCTGCAGGTGTGTATCGTACTGCGCACCTGTGTTGCTTTGTCACCAGCCTGCCCTGCAGGCCCACTGCAGCGGAGGCTGGTTGCACGTGGCACTGCGCCACCTGCATGCATATGGCTGGCCACCCTTCTGTAAGGTTGGGGGCACATGCCGCTGACCCCTTCCCCAAAGCTCTGCGACGCCGCAATCTCCGTAGCGCCATCTTTGTGCCTGCAGCGTGAAGTGGTTAAGCTTAAGCTGCAACCACAGCGTACAGGGGCCTAACCACAGCATACACACTGTTCCCCCCTGCTGCGGCGCAGCGCGACAAGTTTGAGGGCATGCTGCGGACACTCAGCGTGGAGCGCGCCGACATCCGCGACGCCATGGCCTTTGCCCTGGACAACGCAGAATCAGGTGGGTTCCACGTGCGCATGTGCAGCCAGGTGCCGCTCAGCAACATGCCCGCCCCCTTCCCAACCGGTGCCTTCAAATCCCCTTTCTCACCCTCACAAAATCGCGCCCCCTCCCTGCTGCGTCAGCCTCCGAGGTGGTGGAAATCCTGAGCGACTCGCTGACGCTCATTGAGACGCCCATCCCCCTCAAGATCGCGCGCCTCTTCCTGGCCTCTGACATCCTGCACAACACCGCCTCGGGCGTGCGCAACGCGTCGCGCTACCGCAGGTGCGTGCCCCCTGGATGGGCCCTGCGGTGGGGTTTGGCGGGGTGGGGTGCCGTTCGTGCTGGTTGTGGCCCCAAGGCCCCGAGAAGCTGCCTCGCAGGCGCCGCATCCCCCGGCTTTCCCATACCCCCATCCTGCTCGTGCAGCCGGCTGGAGGAGGCGCTGCCAGATGTGTTCGAGGGGCTGCAGGAGGCCTACCGCAGCGCCGAGGGGCGCATGGCGCAGGAGCTGCTGCGCCGCTACGTGCTGAAGGTGCGCGCGCGCGTGTGTACTGCGTGCTGCGCTGCTACGTGCTGGTTGCTGCTTAGTGTATGCTGCTTGGTGTATGCCGCTTGCTGCATGTCGCTTGCTGCGTGCTGCGTGCTGAAGGTGTGTGCGCGTGTGTGCGTCTGTTGCACCAGAAACGGGGCAAGCGAGGGCAGCAGCAGGCGCGCTCATGCGCGTGCCCTTGTGTGGAAGACAACCTCTTCATTTATCTGCTGAGGCTGCTGCCTGCAAGCTAAACACATCCCTTTCTTGCTTATGTGCCAGATCCTGCGCGTGTGGCGAGGCTGGTTCATCTTCTCGGAAGACTTCATCAACGGCTTGCAGGTGGGGAGGCGCAAAGGGCAGGTCCAAACTCCTGACCTTGGCTCCAGGAGCAGGCAGGCGGGTTGGGCGCCCTTGTGCCGCAGGGGTGCCGTCGCGCAACCCCGGCCAACCCAATGCCGCCGCTCCCTGCTCTTCGCCCCCCTGCTCCGCCCCCCCCCCCCCCCCTACAGGCCACCTTCCTGCGCAGCGGCACCTCGGCGCCGCACAACTCTGCCCTGGAGGCAGACCTGGAGACCCTGGGGGATGAGGAACTTGAGATTCGCTGCCGGCGCAGCGGCGTCTCGCGCAAGGGCGGCCGCGCGGCGCAGGTGCGGCGCCGAAGCACAGCATGCTGTGCGGCAGTGCAGGAACGGAGGGGAAAGGAAAAAGTGCTGTGCAGCAGAGGGCATGCTGCTTGTGGACCCAGGGAATCGGCACCGCACTGCGCTGACGCCAACATACAGCTCAGACCCCGGCATTTCGACGACGACCCCATCTCACTCGCAGGCGTCCCGCCTGCTGGCCCTAGATGCATACCTCCATGGAGACGCCACGGCGCAGCCCGCCACGCCCGCCGACGCGCCCGTGAAAGCCGCCGCCAACCCCACCGGCGCGTGGGCGGAGGTGGGGGCAGGCGGCGGCGCCGCCGACGGCCTTCCCAAGAGCAAGTGGGAGCTGCAGGACGAGGGCGGGACAGCGCAGCAGACGGCGGCGGCACCTGCAGCGCCGGCAGCACCCAAGAGCAAGTGGGACCTGCCAGAGGACGCTGCGGTGCCTGCTGCGGCAGTGCCGCCGCCGGCGGCCACCCCGCGCAGCAAGTGGGAGTCGGGCGGCGACGAGCCGCAGGAGCCACCGGCGGCCGCCGGGGCCAGCGGCCGCGCGACCCGTGGTCGCTGGACGGCGGGGGTGGCGCCTGTGGGGCCTGGCAGCGACAGCGACAGCGACGACCTGGAGACCGCAGTGAGCGCGGCCAAGCGGCAGGCGGCAGTGGCAGCAGCTGCAGCTGCTGCGCAGCAGAAGCAGGCCGCGGCGGCGGCGGCTGCGGCGGCGGCCGCCTCTGCAGAGGCCTCTTCCACAGGGGACCCCGCGCTCGACGAGGAGCGGCGGCAGCGGCTGCGGCAGGTGGAGGTTGTAATGCTGCAGTTCCAGGAGCGCCTCGAAGACAAGGGGCTGCCCAAGCAGGCGGTGGATGCAAAGGTGGCGGAGCAGCGGGCCAAGCTGGTCGCGGAAGCAGAGGCGGCTGTGGCGGCCAAGGCAGCAGCTGCGGCTGCTGCGGCGGCGGCGGCGGCGCCCAGCCGTGGCACCAGCGGCGGCGGCGGCTCCCGCAGCGAGCCCTCGTCGGCGCACCGCCGGTGCAGCCGCAGCAGGGACCGTGAAAAGGTGCGGCGGCGCACCCCCACCCGCAGCCGCAGCCGGGAGCGGCGGCGGCGCAGCAAGGAGCGTGGCAGCAAGGACCGCAGCAGAGAGCGCAGCAGCCGTCGCAGCCGCAGCCGCAGCCGGTCGCGTGACAGGAAGGATCGGAAGCACCGGGACCGCAGCCGCAGCCGCAGCCGCGACAAGGACCGGCGGCGGCGCTGAGGCAGTAGCTGCTGTGCTTGTCATCTGCGCGAGCGTTGGTCTTCACCGTTGTAATTGCGGTTACAGAGTGCAGGGCGAGCATTGAAGCACAGAGGAGCAGAGTAGTGCAGCAACAGGGCCGTGAAAGGAGCTCGAGGGAAACGAGTAATAAACAAGGTCAGAACAAACGAGTAGAATGGTCACGGGATTGCCTTGCCTGCAGTCAAGCCACAAGTGCGCTCACTGCTTCGGCCCCTGCACCAGCACCGTGAAGCTGATACCGAGCAGCACGCCCCAAAACAGGAGGTCGAGCAGCCACGAGCCGGCAAACACGTCGAGCGGGGCGACGGCCGCCCGCAGCCCCGCCGCAAGCCCCGCCGCCGCCGTGGCTGCAGCCTGCGGAGAGTGGGAGGGTTCCAGGAGTGTGCACGTGAGCATTAGAGCCGAACAAAGGGTCCTAGCGTTGTGCAAGTGAGCGTTAGCGCCGAAGAAGCGGCTGCACCGTCTCTTGCGCCCACCTCGCCGACGGCGCTTGCCATCTGCCCCGCATCGACAGCTTGCGGCAGCTGCCCGCCGCCCGCTGCGCCTTGCAGACGGTCAGCGCCCTCCTGCAGCAGCCCGTGCAGGTCGGGCGCGGGCTGAGCCGCCGTTGCTGCTGCCGTTGCTGCAGGGTAGTAAGGTGGCGGCGCCGAGGCTACAGGCAGCGGCAGCGCCTCAGCCGCCGCCGCCGTCGCTCGCGTTCGCGTTGACATGCTACATACGCGATTGCGGTTACATGCCGGTGCTGCCAAGAGGGCGGGGCGCGGCGGCGGAGGTGCAGACAGGCACAGCGGTGGTGCCGGTCCGCAGCGAGCTGGGGAAAGGGGAGGTGTTGGCGATTGCATGAGCGAGCTGGGAGCTGGGAGCTGGGCAAGATTGTGGAGAATGCAACAAACCGGCAGAGTGCAGAGTCGAGAGTTGGTCACCTTCATGCGGCCCAGCTATAGTTCGCCTCCGGGGCTGCCTTGCAGTGCCGTCGATACAGCATCGTGATTGAGAGCACCCACAACTGCAGGCACGGCGCTGTAAGTTGCGGATCGCTTTTACTTCTGGCCCGCGCCCCTCCCTCGGCCCTCGTCAATCCCCCTGCCCGCCAGTCGAGATCATGGCCTCGGTGGGCGGGCCACCGGCCCTGGAGGAGCACCTTGTGGCCTGCGTGCAGCACACGCTGGCGCTCTACCTCTTTGAAAACGCCTGCTTCCTGTGCGAGCGTGTCGTGGCGCAGTTCCCGTCGGAGGTAAGCGTGCGCCGCGGCGCCCGCTCGCAGCTGCTGGCACCTGCCGCCGCCGTCGCCGCCCGAACCGCCGCCTGCCCCACCTCATCCCACCTTGCAGGCCAACCTGTTCCTGCTGGCCACCTGCTACCACCGCTGCAACCAGTCCTACCGCGCCTACCACCTGCTGAAGGGGCTGGGCGGCGAGCAGAGCCGCTACCTGTGCGCGCTCTGTGCCATGCAGCTGGGCAAGCTGACCGAAGCCGAGGCGGCGCTGCTCCCCGAAAACGACGCCACACGGGTGCGTGACGCCTTGTTGGGAAGAGCGGGGTTGAAGTGCAGCAGATGGACGCATGCTGCGTGGGACGATGCTTAGCACGCAAACAGCAGCACTCTCTGCACTCCAGCGCCGCTGCCGAGCACCGCCGGCCCCCCGCCCCGCCCTGCCCTCCCTGCCTCCCGTCCACAGGTGCCCAACGGCGCGGCTGGGTTCTACCTGCTGGGTCGCATCTACCAGCTGTCCAACCGGCACAGCGCCGCCATAGCGTACTACCAAACCGCGCTGCAGGTGGACCCCATGCTGTGGTCGGCGTACGAGGAGCTGTGCGCGCTGGGTGCAGACCACGAGGCGCAGCAGTATCTCGCCATGGCAGCAGCAGCAGCAGCAGCGGGCGCGGGCAGCAGCGGCGGCGCAGCAGCAGCGCCAGGAACAGCAGGGGCAGCGGGCGGCGGCAACTGCTTCCCCGGCTTTGCCGCCCCGCCAGGCAGCGTGGCGCAGGCTGCGCACGTCGGCGGCCAGGCTTCGCCCACCGCCAGCAGCAGCTTCGCGCCAGTGACCACCCCTTCCGTGGCCCACCAGCAGGGCTCGCCCACCGGTGCAGCGCCCATGTCCACCGCCGCCACCAAGTCGGGGTTGGGCAGCATGTTTAGCTGGATGGACAGCGGGCGGGGGCAGCACGCCGCGGCCAGCACAGCAGCACGGGTGGGTGTAGGGATGGTGGTGTGGGAGCAGGACAGGCGTGCCGTTGGGCAGCGACCAGGCATACACCTTTTGTGGGCGTGCAGCTGCTGCTGTCCGCCTTGCCAGTGCAACCCTGCCCAGCAGGCCATGTTGGCGTGCTCACTATGCCACCGCCTCACCAACTCTGTCCTCCCGCTCTCCTGTCAGGGCATAGACAGCGGCGGCACACCCTCGCCTGGCGGGGGAACGCCCTACGTCACGCCCTCGCCCGGCGGCCGGATCACGGCCCCGCCGCCGCCGGCGCCAAAGGGCGCGGTTGGCGCCGCCGGCCGCCCGGCGTGGCCTGCCACCGCTTCACCCGCGGCGCTTGCCATGCCCGCCGGTGGCACCACCGGGGGGTTTGGGCTGCCCAGCGCCGCAGCAGCGCCGCAGCGGAAGTTCATGGACGAGGGGAAGCTGCGCAAGGTGTCTGGGAAGCTGTTTGCGGAGCCTGCCAGCGTGCTCAAGCAGCTGCGCTGGCCCGGCGGCGGCGGCGGCGACGCGTCTGGCGGTGGCAGCTTGGTGGATGTGGCATCGCTGCCGGGGGTGCCGCACGGCCAGCGGTCGGCAGAGGGCCAGGCGGCGGCGCTGCCGCTGCTGCACGCGCTGGGCGTGGGCTACCGCCTGCTGTGCATGTACAGGTACGGTTCAAAGGGAGGGAGGGGTTCCATGGCAGGCGCTGCCTGCTGCCCCTGCTGTGCCCGCAAGGTGACGCTGCTCACTTTTGTGCACTTCTGTTGCCAGGCCATCAACTGCCCCTTGCTCTCCGTGTTTCGCGCCCCGGCCCGCCTGCTCTGCCAGGTGCCAGGAGGCGATCGACGCCTTCAGCCGCCTGCCGCCGCAGCACTACCAGACGGGATGGGTGCTGTGCTGCGTGGGGCGCGCCTTTTTCGAGATGGTGGACTACCCTGAGGCAGCCAAGGCCTTCAGCTGGGCTCGGCAGGTGGGTCAGCCGATGACGGCTGGGTAGGCGTCGGCAGTGCTTTGGTCGGCTGTGTGCTGCAGCTTGTCGCCGCGCAGCACTCACTGACATCCGCTGCCGCCTGGACGGCTGCCCCCTGTGTGCGCCCCACCATCTGCGGGCCCCCTCTGTCCCTCCTCAGGTGGACCCCTGCCGCCTCAAGGGCCTGGAGGTGTACAGCACCGTGCTGTGGCACTGCAAGCGGGAGGTGGAGCTGGCGGCGCTGGCGCAGGCCGCGTCTGCGCTAGACCGCCACTCGCCCTACGCCTGGTGCGTGCTCGGCAACTGCTTCTCGCTGCAGAAGGTGAGGCCCAGGGGCGGGCCGTGTCGGTTGGGGGATGCAGCACGTATCAGGACAGGCTGCGGGCAGGGCAGCCTGCATCGGCATCATGAGGCTGCTGTGCCTTGTGAACAACTATGCAGCTCTGCAACCCTTCCTGTGCGCGCTGCTGCCTGCCCCAACCCCGCCCACACCTCGTGCGCCCGTCTCGACCGACCGACCGCCCCTTCATGCTGATCTGCTGCCAGGAGCACGAGACCGCGCTGCGCTTCTTCCAGCGCGCACTGCAGCTGGACCCCACGCTGCCGTACGCATACACCCTGGCTGGGCACGAGTACTTTGCCAACGAGGACTTTGAAAAGGTGCGTGCCGCGCTGCGCCGCGCCGCGCTGCGCTGCGCTGTCGCAGCCCTTGGCCTGGACTCCCACTTCCCGCGCATCCATGCACCTGCTGTGGGGGCTTGCTCCCCGCCTGTGGAGGGTGCCAGAGGAGCTTTGGATGCTTCTCCCTATTTGTCCCGCCCGTGTCCCCCCCCCACCCCACACACACCCTGCTCCCCGGCTTTGCTTCCAACAGGGCATCACGTGCTACCGCAACGCCATTCGCATCGATCCGCGCCACTACAACGCATGGTGAGGGGTGACGCCGGCGGCCTGCGGCAGAGCTGCAGAAGAGAAGGGCGTGCTGCTTGGCGGGAACGCCAGCGCAGCGCGTTCTGCTGCAACTCCGCTGCTGCTGTCGCCGCCGCTGCTGACGTGCACCACCGCTGCGCCACCTGCCTCCTCAGGTTTGGCATGGGCCACATTTACTACCGGCAGGAGAAGTATGGCATGGTAGGTGGGATGGAGGGGGGGGGGGGGGGGAACTGGCGCATTGGGGCGAGTGTCCAGGGTCAGGGGTACATGCGCCAGGAGGGGTACATGCGTGGCTGAGGCATGCGGCAGGAGCAGGCGGCATGCACCCGACCGCCCGGGGTCAAGCCAACCATGCTGCTGGGCAATGGGTGACAATCGGTACATGTCGCGTGTGTGTGCGCGCCATTGGCTCTCGACACCCTCGTTTGCAGGCTGAGTACCACTTCCGCCGCGCCCTGTCCATCAACGACCGCTCCTCCGTGCTGCGCTGCTACCTCGGCATGGCGCTGCACAAGCTCAAGCGCAACTCAGAGGCGCTGGACATGCTGGGGCAGGTGCGGCAGCAACTCGTTGAGTCCTGCTGTGCACGCTTTCGAGGCGTGGCAGGGCAGAGAAGGGTGGCCATGGCTGTAGCTGCAGCTGCAGGCTGCTTGTGAGCCGTGCTGCTTCGCCCTGCCCTGTGGTGCATGGCGCCCCATCCTGCTCTCCCCCCAGATCCGCCCTGCCCGCCTGCCACTCCTGGTGCATCACCCCTCGCGCTCCTTGGCCCCCCTTCTACGCCGCGCAGGCCATTGCCGCTGACCCGCGCAACCCCCTGGCCAAGTTTGAGCGTGCGGCTGTGCTGATGGCGGAGGAGCGGCACCGCGAGGCCATCGCAGAGCTGCACGCCCTCAAGGTGGGGCGCTCAGCTTCTTGCTTGTGACTTCAATTTTGTGAGGCGATATGATGGTAGAAGAGCGTGCGAGGGCGGCTGGCTGGAACACGTGTGGTGCAACACAGCGCTCCGGGTGCCCGCGGTGCTGTTCCACACTCCACCCGGGCAGGAGCTACCAGCCGCTGTCCTCTCACCTCCCGCACACGACCTCCGACCCTCCCGTTCCATGCCTATCCTTTCACACGCAGGACATTGCGCCGCGCGAGGCGAGCGTGCTGTTTCACATGGGCAAGAGCTACAAGCGGCTGGGGCAGCTGGACGAGGCGATGGCCTGCTTCGCCTCCGCGCTGGACCTGCAGCCGCCCTCCGCCGACACAAACCTCATCAAGGCAAGGCGGGCGGCGTGGCGACACAGGGCACGGGGGAGGGGACGGCAGCCGCAGCACCCCTCCCCCCCGCCCCCTTCTTGCTTCCTGTTTCAAACAAAGAGTAGGAGACACATCACGCACCCACACCCACATTCACACGTCAGCCGTGCCAACTGCCCTTTCCCTCCTTTGTGTCTCTGCAGAGCGCCATTGAGAAGCTGCGCACGCCGGACGACAACGAGGAGGAGGAGATCTGAAGCCTGCTGCGCTGCACAGCGCTGCCACCGCCGCCACAAAAGTAGCTCCTCTCCCAAGAGGTGGCAGCGTGCTTCCTGTGTGCTCTTGTAGCCACACGACTGACTCGGCTGCAGCGGCCAGCACCTGCTTGACGACCTTATGACGCGCTGCTTGCTTGCCTGCTGCTGTTCTCCGTGCTGCTTCTGTCCCTGTGCCTGCTCCTGGCCTCGCAAAGCCCCAAATCGCTCGCTTCCCCGCTCCCTCCCGCTTCTCCCTGCTGCTGCTCCATCCTCCTCTCTCCTCCTCTCCTGCAACGCCTCTGTTGACGTTCGGCTCGCAGGGCGGGCGGCGCCAGCAGGCAGCCGCACCATCCCACGTGCATGCCGCGTGGGCGGGTCGGAGGGTGTGGCGTCACAATGAGGGAGGAGGGGCAGCAAGAGGGCAAGCGACCGCCTGCGTCAGCAGGCGTGGCCGCCACAGGGTTGGGCGAGAGCGGGGGGGGGAGGCTGCGCGACGAGAGGGGCTGGCGAGGGCGCCGCCGGCTGGAGCGCTTCAAGCGCAGCAGGCGCCTCTGGGCTGCGGGCCTACACCGCTCAGTAGCGGTGGTGCTGCTTCTCCTTCTCCTCTGCAGCGCAGGGGTGGGGTGGGCAGCGGACGGGTGAGCGGCGGCACGGCGACGACAGAGCACCGCAGTAGTTTGGGCAGTTCAGCGGAGCTGGTGTGCTGCCGGCGAGCAACTCAGACGAAAGAGGCATCGCGCGACAGGAAAGCAGCGCTCACCACCCTGCCGGCGCACCCCCCAATCTGCCAGCACACGCCGTCCACTCACTGTAGTCGGCGCAGTAGTAGCCAATGCCCACAACGGGGGCCACGCAGAAGATGACGGCATCGCGCAGCTGCAGTGGAGTGGGCAGGGACCGAGGCCGGCGTGTCGACACAGCTTGCCAAGGCGCGCCGTGGGCGGCACGGCACGCGTTGCCGGCACACTGGCAGCACGGTTTGGCTCTGTTTGCGCGTCACCTGTCGCGCACGCTGCTTCACCATGCGCATTTGTTCTCATGCAGCTGCCAACCCCGCCCACAGCTGCGGCCCTGGGGCTGCGTCGCCTCACGTTGTGCATGTGGTGCGCCGCCTTGTGCGGCAGGTCCTTCCACAGCCCGTTCATCACAGACTGCTCAAAGGGCGACAGGGTGTAGACCACCTCCTTGAGCCGGATCGGCATCTTCCCCATGGTGCCTGCGCAGAAGGGAGGGGAGGGCGGCGGTGAGTGGGACGGCGCGGCGAGGGCGGCGCCAAGCTGCAAACGGCGGGGCGGCAAGGGGCGCAGTCGAGCGCAGACCTGCGCGCGCTGCCTCGCTGCTCTTCCTGCGATCAGCCAGGCACTTGCTGAGCGCTACGCTGGGCGGGGTGGGCGCGCAGGAGCGCGACACGGGGGTGGGTTCGCCCAACAAGCGACGCAGCGCCGCTGTCACCCGCTCGATGATAATCGCATGGTGTGAGCGCGGCGTAACGATACCTGCACACCCTCGCTCACCGCCGCTGCTATGACTCCCTCCAAGCTCTGTGCGGGCGCTCTCTGCGGCGCGGCGGTCAGGGTAGATGTGGAAGACGATGGAGACGACGCCAGACAGGCGGGCAGCTGCGGAGAGCCTTGGGTTGGGGGCGGCGTGCCTGCTGTGGCGGCACTGCGGCGGCGGGGGTCATCGGAGGTCGGTGCGTGTCCTCTGGCCCACCCTCGCCCTTACAGCCTGAATGCAGCATGTTGAAGCAGCACGTTGAAGTAGTGCCAAGGCCAGCGAAAGGGCGCCAGCGGGCAGACCGCGGCTGCTGTGCAGCGCACGTCTTTCCTCACGCTCGTACCACACGCACCGCTCGCTGCCGCCTGAAGCCGTTGCCTGCACCCCCACGGACTGACAGCCACCACATCAGAGTGTCTTTCGTTTCAAGGGCAAGTTACACACTGCGGTCACATCAGCAGGGCAGCTTCAGGCGGCCGGCAGGTGCGCCGGCGCCGCCGCCGCCGAACATGCGCTAACCATGTGCCTCAGGTGGATGCTGCACCCATGCGCTCCACCATGCCCGACCCCTCTGCCAGCGAGAAGAGGAAGAAATTGTTGATGGGTTCGCCCTTGCCGCCCAGGGCTTTGATCAGCTCGTTGGCCAGCACGCCTCCGACCACAGCGTTGATAGCGGGCATGTCGCCCGGCGCCGCAGAATACGCGTCGAGCTGCTCGCCGGGCAGCGCGTCTGCCGGCACGCCCGCCGCCGCCGCCTCGGCCGCCCACGCGTCGCGCAGTGCGTGCGCGTCGGCGGCTGCGGGGAAGCGGCCGTGCTGCTGCTCGTACCGCGCCGCCGCTGCGGTGGCAGGATTGTGGGCAAGTGTGTTGGGTGCTGGTGGATGAATGGGGTGCGATGATGAGCGGCAGGGGCACAGCAGATACACCACGTGCACAGGCTTCCCCGTTGCGCCGACTTGCCACCCTGCCTCCCAACTGCTACCAAGCATTCTGCGCACCCACCCCGCAGCAGCAGGTAGAGCTTGCTGAGCCGCTTGATGCTGACGCCCTGCAGGCTGGCGCCCACCGCGTCCTGCCAGCTGGCAAACCGCTCGCTGCGCTCCTCACAGACCGTCTTGCTGCTGCCGTCCTCCTGCTCCACTTTGGTCTGCAAGGGGCGGGGAGGGAGGCGGGAGCAAGGCAGGGGAGTGGCGTTGGGAGAGGTACGGTGCCAGGGTGGTGGGAGGGGCTGCTCCCTGTGGACGCTGTTGGTGCCGCCGTTGCGCTGCTCCACTTGCGGCCTGCAAGCATCGACAAGATCGCCGCACAGGTGCGAACCAAATGTTTTAAAGCAACCGCCCACCCGCTCACCTCCTGCACGAACGTGTGCTCTGCAAGGTCTGCAAACGCCCAGCCGTAAACGCCGCGGCAGTCGCCCGCGTAAAACGCCTTGCCGGCGGCACGGCAGGCCGCATCGGCTGCCGCGACGCCGCCCGCGGGCTGCCCGCAGAGCAGCAGCAGGTCGCAGGCGGCGAGGGCCTCGGGGGCCAGCGCCGCAGAGGGTGGTCCCTCCAGTGCGCTGACTGTCACAAAAGGGTTCATCTCTTGCAGCGTCGCCACGCACGCCTCTGCCACGCTGCAACGTGTAAGGGGGAGAAGGGGAGGGGGGGGGGGGACCGCAACACCTCACTGTTGTTGTGGGAAGAAGAATTGTGGGCGGGCACAGCACGGCACGCGCTGGCGAACAAGCTGGGGAGGCTTCGCCGGCCAACAGGCCTGCGCACGCAAACCCCTGCCCCGCCTGGAAGCCTCTGTTGCCGCCGCCACATGAGCAGCATTGCAAGCAAGCAAGCCCTGCACCTGCAGACTGCCACCCTTCCCCGCTCACGTCCTGCCCGTGGCAGCGTCGGCGGCGTGGATGAGGAAGTTGGAGGGTGGGCGGTCTGCCAGGGGGGTGTCGTCGCAGAGTGTCACCGATCCCACGCCAGCAAGCACTACGTTCTTGGCCACCTCCGCAGCCAGGCCGCCCAGCCCCGCAATCAGCACCCGCGCTGCGCTCAGCCTGCGGAGGGAGCGGTTGTGAGCAGGCGGGTGCGTCGCGCGCGGCGCCAGGGCGGTCGGCAACCGGGCACTGCCACAGCGTGGGCGGCCCATGTATAAGAACAAGGCCTCCGTCCTACGAAAATATGGTACTTGGCACAGCGATGGTGGCCGCGCAAGGAGGCAGGTGGCGGCGGCGGCGGCGGCGGCGGCAATGTGATCGGCGCACGGGCGGCGGCACCACCCCTGCTTTTTGCCTCTTTTGCGTCTCCACGCCCCACACGCGCAGCTGGCGGTCATAGATGGCCGCCTCGTGTTCTGTAAGCTCTTGCTGAGCCTCCTCGGCCATCGTCAAGGTGTGGTGAGAGAGGCGCTGGGTGGAACGGGCAGGGGGACGAAGGATGGCGAAGGCTTGATTGCCGATGGCGTAAAACAATTGAGGGCGAGCGGTGGCAGGCGTGCTGGGAGGCACGACAAATGCTCGTTACCTTCCAGCGTTTGCTGCTCACGTTTTCTCCGCGCCTGGCGCTCCCGGTCACACCCGCATCGGCGCGACAAGTATTTCCGTGGTCACAGGGCTGTAGAAAAGACTCTCCCGACTGCGGTCTGATCACGACAGAGCCGTCGCTCCTCTTTTTACGCATCTGCTTGCTCCAGAACAGGTGCAAATGTGATGATATTGATGTAACGGCGAAGCCGGGCAAAGCGCCCAGTGCAACACCGCAGCCGCCGCCATGCGCCGCCGCCGCCACCGCTCACCACCAACCCCCTTCGCCCCGCATGCAGGCCAGACCAGGCCAGACGCAGGTGCGATGCTGCAGCTGGCGGTGCTGGACACGAGGCGGGGCAACACGGAGGGGCAGGAGGACGACAAGGTGCTGGCCTGGTTCCCTGCGGGCCTGCCGCCGGCGCACCAGTCGGGGCTGGCGGGCCTGCTCCACGGCCTGCTCCTCTTCACCTCCAACTTCACGCACTCCCAGGCACGTTTCGTTGGATGAATTTCGTTTTAATTGAAATTAGTAGAAAACCAGTTGAATTCGTCAATTAAACCAGTTGAATTCGTAGTTTAAACAAAAACAGGTGAAAATGCACTTTTATTTACAACAAACAGGGCTCAACTTGTTGCTGGCCGGCACGCTCGTCCACGTGGACGCATTCCCCGCTGCGCTGCCCTGCTGCGAAACAAGCAAGACTTTAGTCGACTGCTGCCGCGCTTCCCATTTGGCTGACCTGGGAAACCCCCTTTGTCCCTATGCAGCGCCCCCGCATCGATTCTGCGGAAACAGACAGCGGCACCTGGGTGCTGCTGGAAGCGGAGCCGTACATTTGGTTCGCGGCGGTGGGTGCCGGAGAGGGGCTGGCTGGTGGAGGGTGGCTGTCAGCCAGGCGGAAGCTGCTGCTTGATCGTGTAACACCAGTCAGCGAGCGGCCTGGCGGTGCATGTGCTGGCATGTGCTGCGCGTCCTGCCCTGTCCGCCGCAGTCCAGCCACACCCTCGCCCCTAGCCTCGTGCCGCCCTGCTGCAGCTGGCGCCGCGCGCGTGGCTGCCGCGGCACGCCACGGAGCTGGGCGTGCGAGGGGTGCTCGCACAGGCGCACCTGCTCACCACCGTGCTGTGCGGCAGCGTGCAGGGCATGCTGGAACAGGTGTGCAGTGAGGAGGGGGGGACGCCGAATGATCTGAGGGGGGCATGCAGTGCACTGCCTGCGGGGGGCGCTGGGGCAGGGGCAGGGGCGCCGCAGCGCTGCGCGCCAGCATGGGAGGCATGCTGGTTGTGGGCTGAGGGGGCGGGGAAAGGCTTTAGTGGGCAAATCCCCCTAATCCCTGCCCTCTCCCCTCTGCCCGCCCACCCAACCCTCTCCAGGACCCCGAAGGCAGCCTGGCGCGGCTGAGCCTGCAGGCGGTGCTGCATGCGGCGGGCAGCGCGCTGGGCAGGCCCCTCTCGTGGCTCCACCGCCAGCTGCGCAACCCGCTGTGCGACCTGGCGCTGCCGCCGGCGCTGCCGCTGGGCCCCGCGGCGGCGCTGGCGGCGCAGAGCCTGGCCAACCGCGCGCTCCAGGCGGCGCTGGGGGGGCAGCAGCAGCGCCCCGTGCAGGGCCTGCTGCTGCTGTATGGGCCGCACCTGCTCTGGTCCAGCCTGCTGCCGCGCGACACAGCAGCGCTGTTTGCCCTCGTCGCCACCGGCCTCCTTCACGCCAGCCCAGCCTCCGGCGGCAGCAGCAGCGGTGGCGGAGCTCCCGGCAGCGGCGGAAACGGCGGGGCGTCTGGCGGTGGCGCCAGCGGCAGCGGCGCCCCAGACCTGCAGCCGCTGGATGGCGGCGCCTGGCACCAGCTGCCCAGCGGCTTCCTCGTGCAGCGGGCAGCGGGCAGCGCCGAGGGCGGCGGGCCGGGAGGCATCACGGTGCCGCAGGTGCGCCTGCAGCAGGCGCCGACATGCCAGCAGCAGCAGGGGCAGCAGCAGGCGGAGCAGGCGACGCAGCAAGCAGGGCAGCACGCGGCGGCGCAGCAGGGCGGCAGCGGCAGCAAGCTGCACCGCTACCACCTGCTGCCCTTGCTAGAAGGCCGGCTGCTGGTGGCCCTTGTGCTGGGGGGCCCCTCGCGCCTCCTCACCACGCAGCTGCTGGCGGGGCTGCAAGCGCTGCTGGCAGAGCCGGCACAGGGATTGGCGGCCCAGGTGTGCAACGGGTAGCGCCTGTGTCGAGAAGCACCGCTGGGAGGCGGCCCTGCTGTTGCCCGACGTACTGCCGTCGCCTTGGAGGCGTGCACCCGCGTGCAAGAGCATGCTACGTGCCTTCACGTGGTGTGCCGGGCTCTCGTACCCTCCTCCTCCTGCAGATCGCCGAGGACGTGCGGGGCAGCAAGGCAGAGGCGGCGCACCTCCCGGGCTTCCGCTACCTCTTCCAGGACGGCGCCGGCCAGGTGTCGCGCGCCTCCCCCCGCTCGAAAGTCAGCGCCATGAGCCACCACGCGCGGTCGCTGGCCGCCACCGTGCGAGAGTCGGTAGGCCCGCCGCCACCGCCAGAGTGGGAGGCCGAGCCGGACGTAGCGGGAGCCGAGGGGCCGGAGGCGGCGGCGCTACCTGTGGCAGCCGCCGGCGACCAGCAGGTGCTCGAGGTGCTGGCACGCAGCAGCCAGGACGTGTGGGCGGCGGCGTGGCGGCCCGGCGGCGGGCGGCAGCTGCTGGCGGTGCGCGAGCGGCGGACTGAGAGGGAGCCCGGGGAGGCGGCAGAGGTCATGCAGTCGTTTGCTGCCACGAACTTCCTCATTTGATGCGAGCTTGTGTAACAGCAACAATTCACAAGGCACAGCTGGTGCAGGACGACAGAGACGCGCTGGCTAGCAGTGCAAGGCGCCGCTGGCGGGGCGCTTAGCCCCCGCTGCGCCCGGTTGGAGATTCCGTTTAGCTGCGGGCTCTACCGGCCAAGCGTCGCGTGCCTGCCTGCTCACAAGCTTGTGGATCTGTCAGCAGCGGCCGGGTGAGACGCCGACAAGCTCACTATGATCGTTCGGCCCGCTCAACAGGCTTGCGGCGCTTGCAGGGGATCCGCAAAGAGGCATTGGGTCTGCGGGCACCTTAAAAACGGCTCTATGGCTCCTGCCAGCCGCGCGGGCTCTGTGCCGCTCCCGCCGCCGCTCACCCCACGTCAAAACTTGGGCCGCTCCACCTCACTCTCGGTGTAGGTCCGTGCATCTGCAAGCTCCGCTGCTCAACAGGATGCAGCTCAGCGTCGCAACCAGCTGCCGCCCCGTGTGCCCGGTGGCAGTGGCCAGGCAGCAGGCGCGGCGGCCGCCGCCACCTGCCTTCTCTGCCGCCGCCGCCGGGGGCCGAGCAGCAGCAGCGCGTCCCCATCGCCCTGGCCGCCCCGTCGCCGCTTCCGCCGCCGCGCCTGGCACCTACCAGGCGTCAGAGTCTGCTGCAGGCAGCGTGGTGGTGCAGGTGCTGCCAGATGAAGCGGCCGTGGCAGCTTTCCTGTGCGACACTGTCGAGGTGGGTGGGTGAGCGCGGCGTGGGAGCCCAAAGCATGGGTTGGAAGGCCTCAACGCCGCACCAACTGGGCAGCGCCTGCCTGCTCGCCTGGCACTGTGCCACGTCAGCCACCCGCTCATCCTGCACGCTTGCCCCTCCAACCCGGCACCGCAGCGGGCGGCGGCGGCGGCGGTGGAGGCCCGCGGCTCCTTCACCCTTGCCATCCCTGGCGGCTCCGTGCTCAAGGCGCTCAAGGGGCTGGCGGGGCGGCCCATCCCCTGGGACAAGACCCGCATTTTCTTCGTGAGCTCACAACAAAACCGTGTCCAGCAGAGGGTGGCGGGCGGGCAGGGGTCGGCGGCAGCGCTCCTGCGCCACAGCCTGTCCCTCCGCCATGCAGCGGCCACCCGACGGCCCCCCGCCTCCACCCACAACGAATGCACGCCCCTTTCCCCACCCCAAGGTCAACCACAAATGCGTCCCCAAGGACGACCCAGCCACCTCCTCCTACGCCAAGGCCCGAGCGCTCTTCCTGGACGCCGTCGGGGCGCCCGGCTGCGCGGTGCCCCCCAGCGGAACCGAGAGCGCAGAGGTGGGTGGGGGGGGGGCTGCTGGGGCGGGCCTGTTTTGAACTTGTTTCCTCTGCTTGCTCTTCCTGAATGAGTGGAGGGAACCTGGGTGTGCGCCGCGCCTCTCAAAGGAGCCGAGCATGCAGAGGGGGTTCAGCCTGGCTGCTCCGCCCCGCGCGGGCTGAAGCACCGACGTGCGGTTGCACCGCTGCTGCTGCCCCAGCCGACGCCTTGCTGCTGCGCGCCGCGCCCACACCTCTGCACGAAGCCCTCCCCGCTGCGCAGGCCGAAGCAGCTGCGTACGCTGCCGCGCTGTCAAGTGCTGCAGACGCGGCAGGCATGGAGCGCGCGCCCGGCGGCGCCCCTCGCTTCGACCTCATGTTGATTGGGGTTGGATCTGATGGCCATGTGGGTTCCCTCTACCCAAACAACTCTGCTGTGTTCGACCCCAGGTGAGTGCCGGTGGTGGTGGGGGGGGGGGCACCAGGCACAATCATGTTGCCTGCTGCCTCCTAGCTCACCCACCTTTCCCCACTGCACCTGTGGAGCCATCCCACCCTGCGCTGCCTGCCACCACCCCACTCATGTGTGTGTGCGCGCAGCGGCGCGCTGGTGCTGCCTGTGGTCAAGGCCAAGCCCCCCGCGTCCATCACCCTGTCGCTGGCCGTGATGAACGCTGCGCGCGAAGTGCTGGTGCGTGCTGTGCATGCAGTGTGAGCTGCAGCGTGCGGCGGCGGCTCCTCTGGCTTGCAATGCCTCCGCATCAGCCCAGCCTGTTGCACATCGCCTTCGTTTGGCCCCACCCCCCGCCTTTGCGCTCCCCCAGGTGTGCCTGACCGGCGCCTCCAAGTCTGGTGCAGCCAGGCTGGCCCTGGAGACGACCAACCTCCCCGCTGGCGAGTTCCCTGCGCAGCTCGTGCGCCCAGACCTTGGCCCCGCCACGTGGGTGCTCGACACGGCGTCTGCTGCTGAGCTGTCCCTTGCGGCGGGCGGCGAACGGCCGCAGCAGCAGCCTGCAGAGGGCCAGCAGGGCGGCGGACGGCAGGCGGGCATGCCGCTGCCCGACGGCTCCATTCTGTACACCTTCTGAGCGACCGTCTCCTGGCATTGTTGTGACTGTGGCTTGGGGATGTCGCCTTCTTCTTCTTGACTGTGGGGTTGCAAGCATCCGAACTGGCTCGGGGGTTGCAATCACATGCACTGGCTCAGGTCGTCGGAGTCTTGCGCAAGCGGCAGCGGGCGGTGACAAGGCACATCAGGCAAATACTCACCTGGGCCCGCTCAATTCAGTTCGTGGGCATGCGGGGCAACTTAACACTGTACCCAAAGCAGAGGGCACTGGCATCCTGGCGGCGCTGCAGGCAGTGCCGGTTGGGGAGGACGTCACCTTGCTCACGGATAGCCTGACCCTGATACACATGCTGCGATCCGTGCTGCACACCCCCACCAGCTACTGGGTGCACAAGCACAAGCACATGCTGCAACGCATAGTAAACGCCATGCTGAGCAGGCAGGGAGCCACAACTATCTATAAAGTGCGGGCGCACGTTGGCGTGAGGGGCAATGAGCTGGCGGACACAGCGGCAGGCATTGCCGCGGCAGCACAGCATGCGGACGATACCACCGAGGCTGAGGAGCAACTGCGCAGGGCTAACCCGGCGCCCGACGGCACAACTGCACTCGTTACACACACAGATGAGGTTGCGGGAGAGCCCGGCATTGCGTCTTCTTGGCTTCAGTACCCAGTGGAAGACCAGGGGGCACCTGGCGGCGAGCCGGCCCTGTGGGACTTTGACGAGCTGCGCAGGCAAGTGACCAGGTGGATCAAGCGTGTGTGGTCTGATTCAGTGGGTACACAGTATTTCGCAGCGAGCTCGATCTACCAACTCTTGAAGACGGAGCGAGCACAGTTGTCAGCGCTGCCTGCCCAAGCCTATGAACCGGTGGCTGGCGGTGCAGCGGTGCTGCCGGTTTGGCTTTCGGCCGGGCCTTACGGCATTCATCCAGCATCGATTGGGCTGCTGTCCCTGCAGTCTAGCGTCCCCTGGGCGGAGATCAAGCTGGGCATGCAAATTAGGTGGTTCCAATTCTTCACTCGCAAGCGGGCGCATCGGCTGTACCCTGCTAAGTAGCCGGACCCACACTGCCAGTTGTGCACGCCGCCTCAAACCCAGGAGGAGACGCCGGGACAATACTTCGGAGGCTGCACACACACCCTGATGCGGGATATGAAGTGTAGGCGGCATGGCCTCACAATTATGCACCTGGTCCGGCCCATCAGAGCAGGCAGCAAAGGCCGATGTGCGCTGTACCATGACAGCGAGCTGGGCGACAGGACGGCTCGTGCGCTGCCAGCTGCGATCCCGCGGCTCCCTGGCCAGACGCTCCCTGACGTGGTTTTCCTGCCCAATGTAGAACCAGTCAGGCTAGCCACACACGCTTTGAGCCCGCTGACGCCGGCTGAGCGCACGATCGTAATCATGGAGGTGGGGCACTGCGGCGATAGCGCGATGGCAGACAAGGTGAGCACGAAAATCGGGTACCACGAGAGCTGGATGGATGATCTAGTTGCCGCAGGGTGGACTGTGCACTTTTTCCCGATAGTGTTGCCTCACTCAGGCCTGGTCTCCAGCACGGCAGCGGCGGCACTGGAGCACTGCGGAGTACCCGCTGCTGGCGCCACAGCAGCGGTGCGGCGCATCGCCCGTTCCACGCTCACATACAACACGAAGTTCAGGAACGCAAGACGCAAGCTGTACAGCATGCTTGATGAGCACCCACACGACCCGGGCTGATCTAACTGGCCGCCTGCGGGGAGGGTCTTAGCGGCGGCGCTCCGCCCCCCAAAAGTCACCCACGCGTGTCACATCTTCTTCTTCTTCTTGCCCGGGAACGTGCGTGTCCGCTGCGCTTGCGGCAGCCTTGCAACCCGCGCCAGAGCTGCAGGGGCGGGGGAAGCGAGGGCTTGCGGCCACTTTTTTCCTCGGCGCGGCGCAGCACCAGCGGCCGTCACCTGTCGCTGCTCCACGGCCAGTGGGCATCCAGAGGATAGCGGCGAGGCGGCAGAGGAGCGAAAATGAGAGCTCCACTTTTTGCTGCCGCCGCTGTTGCGCTGCTCGCCCACTGCTGGCTCCAGTGGAGGTGAGGACGCCGCTCGGGAGCTGACCGGCCGTCGAGCGCGCAGGCTTCCACCCACGCACCCAGCCCGCTGCCTCGCGGCTGCTCCTGCGCACGCCGCTGCCAACGCCGCCGCTGCCAACGCCGCCGCTGCCCTTCTACCTTGCTGCACCTCTGCCTGCAGCGCTCCCGCGATCACAATCATTGGCAACGTCACCGTCGACACGTTTTCAGATGGCAGCAGCGCGCTGGGCGGCGCCGTCAGCTACGCCGCCGCCGTGGCCTCTGGGTTTGGCCAGCGGGCGTGCATTGTGAGCGCCCACGGCCCCGATGCGCAGCTGGGTGGCGTGTTTGAGGTGCGAATGAACTTGAGAGACAGATCCTGTTGACGGGATTGGGGGGCAGCGTGGCCGTGGGCCGGTTGCAAGGCAGCGTGGGTCACGTGCCTGCCCTCCTTGCTGGCGCCTTGCTGCAGGGGATGCAACCCTGTGGCTGCCCCCTGCAACCGCCCGCTTGTCTTTCGCCTCCGAGCCCTCCCAGAGTTGGGACGGGGGAGCAAGCGGCGCGACCCCCCTGCTTCCCCTCCTCCTGTGCCTCTCCAGGGCCACGACCTGGTGGTGGTCCCCTCCAACCGCACCCTCGTCTTTGAGCACAGCTACACGTTTTGGGGCAACCACCGGCGGCTGCGCGTGGCGGCGCAGCCAGACGTGACGCTGACGTGGGACCACGTCCCGGCGCGGTGCCGCCGCGCGCGCGTGCTGCTGCTGGGGCCGCTCATGCCAGAGGACATGCACCCCGCCAGCTTCGTGCCCAGCAGCAGGCCTTGGTGGGAGCGCGCGCTGGGCCTGCTGGGGCCGCGCCAGCAGGTACGCCACCCCGTGCCATTTTTGGGGGGAGAGTGCTGCGCTCCCAATTTTTTTGTCTTTCATACAACACTCTTGCCCGCGCTCCTGCCCTGGGTGCTTGCTGCCACGCCCAAGCACATGCCTGCGCACCTGGATGCGTCGCTCCCACGTACTAACCTCACCCCTCCCCCTGGTTCCCTCCCCTGTAGGTGGGCCTGATGGCGCAGGGGCTGCAGCGCCAACTGGAGGCGGGGGCCCGCGTGGCTGCGCTGCCGACGCCCTCTCACCAGCTGGAGGCCGCCCTGGGGCCCTCCACCCTCCTCTTCCTGTCAGGTCTGTCTGTCTGTGCGGGTGGGTGGGTGGCTGCTTTTGGCTGGTGGTGCTTGCGTGGGAGATGCGTGGTGACCGGGCGGTTGTGGGCGGATACGTGCCGGCACGTTCAGGCCGGTGTGTGGGAGCTGTGCCGGCCGCGCGCCTCCTGCCTGCCTGCGCACCCCTGTTGCTGCCGGTCCGCCTCACCCTGCCCCTCCTCGCCACCCGCTCCCTGCTTGCTTGCTGGCAGATGTGGAGGCCGACGGGTGGGGCAACGGCAACGGCACGGTGGCAGGGCTGGCGGCGCGCACCTCGCGTTTCCTGGTCACCCGCGGCGGCGAGGGCGCCGACGAGTGGACGGGGCCGGCGGTGCAGCGCCACCCCGTGTTTGACGTCCCTGTCGTCGACACAAACGGTGCGTGTGTGTTAGAGGGATGCTCCCAGAGCGCCGCCGGCACGCTTGCGACAGCTCCAGGCGCTTGGAGCATCATCAGCCTGAACCCACTCTCCTCCTACCCCTGCAGGCGCCGGCGACGTGTTCGCGACGTCGTACATGCTGGCGGCGGCAGCGGGGCACTCTGACCCGGTGAAGGTGGCGCACTGGGCGGGCGCCATGGCGGTGTCTCAGCCGCAGGTGCGGCGCTGGGCAGGCGCAGCGTTCATTGGCAGTGTGGTCTTGCATGAAAGGGACGTAAGGGACATGCAGGGCAGCAGCTGCTGCCGTGCAGTTGCTCCGCCGCGCGCTGCCCCTCTCGGTGCCGCCCCGCAAACGCTCGCTGGCCGCGCCCCCCTCTCCCTCTGTTCCTCCAGGCATGCAAGCCCGCGTGCGTGACCGATGCGCTGCGTGACGGCTGGCAGCTGCAGCCTCCCTCCCGGGGGGCCAGCTGGCTGGCGGTGCAGGAGCGCCTGCTGGGGCATGCCAAGCTGCTGGCGCAGCTGGTGGGCTGGGGCCGCGCAGGCAGCAGCTCCCGCGCTGCGTAGGCGACCGCAGCGCAGCAGCCGCTGCCGCTGCGCAAGCAGCACACGCCGTATCGTCCACGCTGCGCTGTGCGCCCTTGGCTGTACAGAAGGGTGCTCCCGCTTGCCCTTGCCTTAGGTTCAGCGATACACTTCCAATACACTGCCGCCTGCCGCTTGCAGCCACCCAGCAGGCCAGGTAGCCTGCCAGGCAGCTCCCAGGCACCGCCCTCTGATCTCTGCACAAGCAGCACTTCTGATCGGACGCATCGTTGCGCGTCGCATCTCTGCCCTTCTGGGCGCTCCCATCGCCATGTGCCCTGTACTATCGAACGCATCGTTGCGCATGCTACACCCCTTCACACCTATCGCTGCGTACTCCCTCCTCTCCGCTCGCTTTCCTTGATCCCGCTGAACCCTTTTGTCCCGCGCTGCCTACTCTCCTTCTTGCCCCTCCCCCCTCTGCCCGGCCCCAGCGCCCGCGACATTTTGTGGTAGTCAGCCCCTAGGAACCCAACAAACTCTCCCCTCGTTTCATGGCAGCACACACATTCTTTTCTCCCACACCCCGGCTTGCAGTTGCCTGTCATTGGCTTCCTTTGTGCGTAAGCGCTCGGCAGCGGTGCAAGAACAGTGAACAACAGCAGCAGAGGTGGTCGAGGGCTGGGGGGGGGGGGGGGGGGGACGAAAGCGAACACACATGAAGTGGCTGAGGGGAAGCAGAAGGATATGTGGCGCAAAGAGAGACGGGGGGCACGCACCGAGGGGCGGAACTCATCGCACACTGCGCTGTGTCGAAAGGAAGGGCTGAGGGGGGGGAGTTACAGAAGGCGGTATTTGCACGACCGGAATTTTGCAGGCTGAAGGGGCTCTCGGGGGCTCGCCACCGTGGGTGGACCTTTTGGGGGCAGCCCAGCCAAGACCGGCGCCAGCGGGGCCAGCGGCGCAACGGCGGCGCCCGAGGGGCCGACCGCCGCGCCAGCGAACAAGCTGCCCTCGGCAGCCTTGCCCGAGGCTGGCTTCTCCTTCCCGACCATGGCGCTACTGGATGGAACGGGGAGAGCCTTCCAAGGTGCGGCCTTCATCTAAGCCAGTGGAGGGTTGCTCAGAAGGCTCTCCCCGTTCCATCCGGTAGCGGCATCGTTGGGAAGGAGAAACCAGTTCCGGAAAGGCTGCCGAGGAGCTTGGCAAAGAGCTTGCGCCCGCCAACGTGTACGGCTGTCTAATGGCGGCTCAGAAGGGCGCATAGTCTGCATAACCGAGGGCCTCGAACGCGGCGCGCACCTGTGCAGTTTCAGGGGGGCACAGCAGTGCGGTGGTCAGGGCAGGGCGCCTCCCTGTCAGCAGTGCTGCCCACGCCGGCAGCGCCGCCTGCGCACCCCCTCCCTCTGGCGTCGCCGCCTCCCGCCAGCCAGCAGAACCCCTCCCCCTCTGGCGCACCTCCTGCTGCCGCTGGGGCGACAAGTCGCCGCGCAGCTGCGCCGCCCGCGCCGCCAGGGCCTCGAACAAGGTGACCCCAGGTGAGTGGTCCAGCGCCGCCATGCCGCACGCCAGGTCAGCGACGTCGGCTGCCGACAGCGCAGCCATGACGTCGTCGCACATGACGTGGCGTGCCACCTCATCAAGCAGCATCTCCTCGCTGAACACGTGGCAGGTGTTGGGGAGGGGGGGGGGGGGGGGCGGGCGGGCGGGGGGGGATGGGCGGTAATCGGCAAATGCGCGGCGGCGGGAGCGACGGCCCGTGTCTGCGCTGCAGGCATCTGCTTGCTCCCAGGCAGCGGGCAGTACGCAACGGCGGTGCGTCCCTTCAAACGAGCACCCTGCTGCCGGCACCACGCATCCATCGGATGCAGGCAACTGCCGGTCGTCACCCTGTCGCACGCACCATGCCCCCGTTGTGGCGCACGCCGCCACTGCCTGCGCCAGCAGGGTGGGTTGGAAGCGCTGCAGCCCCGCCAGCAGCATGTCTGCAGGGGCAGCAGGAGGGGGCAGCAGCTTGGATACAAGGAAATGGCAGACGCGTCGCCAGGCCGGCGGCGGCACTCCCTCCCTCCCCGCTTCCGCGCCGCCCAGCCCCCTCACCCACCAAGGCGACAGCCGCACATTGCCCACGCCAACTCCCTTGCCGCCACCCACCCACCTACCCGTCCACCCGCCCACCCACCTATCAACGCCTGGAAGTTTGGCGATCTCAACAGCTCCTGTGGCGGCCCGCCGTGCCCGTTGCCTCCCTTCTTCGTTTTCTTCTTCCCCGTTTTCGGGCTGCCGCCCTGCGCCGCCGCCGCGTCTGCCACCGCCCGCAGCGCCGAAACGACGTTGAGCTCCGAAAACCGCTCTCCGTCTGCCGCCACAACTGCCAGCACTGCCTCTTGGCCTTGCTGCACCGCCGCCGCCAGCTGCTCGTCAATGGTGTTTGTCTGCTGCTCCTGCGGCCGCTGCTCGCACGGAGCCAGAGCTGCGTCGTCAGCGGCAGCGGCGGCCTTCTTGGCCTCTACATGCCTATACGCTGTAACATCCCTATAGATGCGTTATAAGGCGCCTGAGAGGCGGCACCGCTGGTGGCCCTTGCAGCAGAGCGCGCAGACGGGGGCAGAGGGGGCGCAGGGCAGAGGAGTGAGCACAAGTCGGCAGCAGGAGGTCGGCCGGGGAAGATGGCGAAGGGGTTTCCATTACCAGGGATATTCAGCATCCACACTTGGCAGGCAGCACGCAGGGAAGGCAGTAGCCACGAGGGAAGGCAGTAGCCACGAGGGAAGGCAGTAGCCACGCAGGGAAGGCAGTAGCCACGAGGGGCAAGGAGGGAGGCAAGGATGTCTGGCAGTAGCCAGGGGTCACATAAGGCGATCAGGCCAGCCGCAGCCGCAGCAGCAGGCCATGTAGCAGGTACTCTGGGCGGGTCAGCGGGCCCGGCGCGCCCGCGGCAGGCCAGTGCTCCCGCCGCGACCGGCCGCCCTTGACGCGCTTGAAGTTGAGGACGGCCTTGGCTTTTGAAGAAACCAGCTGCAGTGCCCAGAGGGAGGGGTACAGGGAGGGAGGGGGGGGGGGGGGGGGGGGGGGGTGTTAAAAGGTGGCGAAGCAAGGCAGGCGATCGGCAGCGCAGCGGTTTGGTGAGTGGCAAGCGCACAGGTAAAATGCGCATGCGCCTGGGGTTCCCCTGCACCCACGTGTCTGACTGCCGCGGCTCTTGGAGAGCTGTCAACGCCGCAAGTGCCCCGTGCCCAAGGTGCCTCCTCTGCCTTGGCAAAGGGATGGCAGGAGCCACCAGCAGCCGCCGCTGGCCGCCACCTGCTTGTAGCAGCTGCAGCGCCAGCCTCCAGCGTTCGATCAAGCGTGCCAAGGCCTGCACGCTGAGCAGCACCCCGTGGAGCCCGAGCGGCTGTCGCCAGTGCGCAAAGCTCTCCGGGCAACGCCGGGTCACCCGCTCGCCAGACTGTTCGTATAGCTGTCTGGATTCGTTGGCAGGCCCGCATGCTGTGAAACTGGCAGAAGGCGCGCGATGGGGTTCCGGCAGGCCGAGCACTTGCTTCGTCTAGTCCCGAGAGCAAAGTATGCGTGAACAGATAAACTGGGGGATGGACAGAGAGAGACGAGACAGCTGCATTGCCCTGAAAATAATATTTTGCAGCAGCGGCACGCTGCGGCGGTGCTGCCCGTGAGGCACCCTGCGGTACACGCAGCCAGTGTGTTGAGTGGCTGCGGTCGCGCGCAGCTTGCCATCTGGAGCCCCTCAGTGGCTGCCACTTCGTCACCTCCTCTGGCTGGCTGGCTGCAGTGCTGTTTACACACGGCTGGGTGCCTGCACCACTGGGGGGTGCGGCGGTGCGCTGCCGCAGCAGGGTCGCCCGTCTGCGAGCAGGTCAAACTCAATTTCGGGGGGGCAAAGAAACATGGTGGGGGAATGCAAGTCGGACGAGGGGGGTGGAAAGGCACCGCCAATGCGGCGGGGTATGAAGCAGATGGCCCATGGGCGGTGTGGCAGGCTAGGCGAGGGCCCTGCCGTGCCATGCAGCCCGCAGACTGGCGAGCGGGCGGCTGGCTGGGACGCGCTACAGTCACAGCAGGGCGGCCAGCACAGCGGCCAGCAGCAGCGCCACAGAGGTGGTCACGGCGGAGGCGCCAGCGGGGGGGGCCGGGATGGGAGGGGGCACAATGTCGTCGGGGCCTGCGACGGAGGAGGGAGGGGGAGGGATAGGGACGGGGGGGGGGGGAGACGATGGGAACAGATCTAGATGGGATTGCAGCGAACCCTTGCGCACCTGGGTGCCGTGCAGGCATGCCAGCTGCCCTGCCCGCCCCTCATGCAACGCCTCTCGGCCTTTGCCCTGCCCAACAACAGGCAGCCGCAGAAGCAAGCACAGCCGCAGCAGCAAGCACAGCAGCAGCGAGCACGGCTGCGCACCAGGGGCGGGGCTGGGTGCCTCCACTGGGGGGCTAGCGGTGATGTCCTCGACGTCGGGGGCGCCGGTGCCGGGCGGGGCAGGCTGCTCCTCGGTGGGGGGCTCAGCCTGCACGCATGTATGTAGCGTTTGATGAAAGCGGGGGGAGCGATCAGCGGTGTCCGTCTGGTCCGGCATGTGAGAGCATGGCAGCGCAGAGTCGGAGAGTGACGCCTTGTCCAGCCTCCACCCCAGCCTCCTCACTACACAACATCGGCAGGGCGCCCCAACCCTGAGGTGATGCACCTTTTGACTCCCGCCCCTCCACCAGTCGGCAGCCCCTTTTTCCGCCACCCACTAAGCCAGGGGCGAGGGATGCAAAGCAGCGCGACTCACATCCACGGCTGGGGGCTCCGCGACAGGGGCCTCGGCAGGCGAGCCAGCCTTTCCGGTCACCTGCGCAGCACAAGGGAGGGCCGTGCGCAGGCGCAGGCAAACCGTTGGGGGGCAGCCTGGAGGCATGGCAGCACAGGGAGCAAGCATGTCCGCAGCTGCTGCCGCTGACGGCTGGCTTTGCAGCACCCATGGAGATCCACATGGGCAAGGTGGGGGCCAGCGGAACCAAGGCATCCTTCTGGCGTGTCTGCTGAAACAGCTGGGCACAACCAGGGATCCCCAATGGTCGGAAGCAGAAGCAAAGCAGGGTGCCGCCCCCGCCGCGACCCCACGCTCACCAGGTCCTGCTTGCTCACGCTGTCGGCCTCCTCGTCGGTGCCGCAGGGGCCGTCGGAGGGGCAGCCGGCGCCCTTGGGCGGGGGTACCTGGGAGGGAGGGGGTGGGTGGGTGGGGGACCGCGAGCTTGCATGGTGAGCAGGTCGGGTCATAGTCAGGGGCCGGCGCAGCCCTGCTGCTGTGGAAGCATGTGGCCGCGTTGTGGGCCATGTTGCTGTGCTGTGGAAGCACCTGTCGAAGCATCTAATCACACCCAACACAGTTGGCGGAGGCTTGGGGCACACCGGGCACCTGCACGCGGAGCAGGTCACCACGCAAAAGGGGCGGGCACGCCGGCCGCACCTGCTTGTCGCAGTCTGCGAAGAACTCCTTGGCCTCGTCGCCAAAGCGGGTGTCGCCCAGCATGCGCTCACGGAACTGGGTCGCGCAGTCGGGGGTCACCTGCAAGGGGTGGGTGGTGTGGTGGGGGTGGGGGGGCACAAAGTATGGTGGGCAGCCGGGCAAACGCATCAACACGAGGCGGTGTGGCAGAAGCACAGGTGGCGCAGCGGGCCAGCAGTGCTGCACGCAGAACCGGACAGTTGCAGCTGGGGCGCGAGCGAGCTCTGGCACTGCACGACCGCCCCATGCCCAGCTGTGCGCTCTCGCGGCACGCCGCCCTGCTGACAAGCAAGGCATACACGACCGGCGGTGCTGCACGCGTGCGCTGTACATGCTGTCCGCACGCTGCACATGCTGTTGCATGCTGCGGTACTCACCACTTTGAACTGGGAGGCGCAGGTGTAGTCGCAGGTGATGGGGGAGATGGTCTTTTTTTTGTCAACAACATCCTCAACAAACTGTGTGGAGTGGGGTGGTGGGTATCGGGGTGGGGTGCGATGTGGGAGTCGTGTGGGGTATGAGGGGGTTGGGGTGGGGTGGGGGGGAGCAGTGAGAATTTCACGTCGGCATGCAGGGCAGGGATGGAGAGCAGGTGCGGAGAGAGCAGGCTGCAGAAAGGTGGCGGAGGAGCATTGGGCGCTGAGGCAGGTCCACGCCCGCAGAGCGCCAGCATGCACTGCGGCATACTGATGGCACTTCTAGGCAGGCAGGCAGGCAGGCGGAGGGCCGGTGCGCGGCGCGCCGGTGAGCGAGCGACCCGCCCAGCACCCACCTGGAAGTCGCAGGTGGTGAAGTCTGCGTTGAAGATGAGGTCGTCGGTGGCGCAGGCGTAGGTGGACACGAACTGCAGGCATGGATGGCATCAGTGTGTGGTCGTTACAACTGCATTGTTGGCCTCTACGAGAATCTGAAGCAGGCACAGATGGGAGCAGGGCAGAGGCGGGGTCAGGCGGGTGCTGCGAGGTGCGGCTGCGGCGCCGCAGGCAAAGGGCAGGCAACAGGTGTGCGAGCATGGCGGCGCGGTGCGGCGGTACAGCGTCTGCACAGAGGGCCCCGTGATTCCCCACTGCGCAGCCCACGCACCTTCTTGATGGCAGTCCCTACAGGCCGGGATCGAGGGGAGGGGAGGCAGGTTGAGGAGAGGGTCAAATTGGGGGGTGCCCGGCAGCGTCGCCGGCACGGCAAGGGCACGGCAGCTGTCGGCGGCGGTTGTGGAGAGAACGCGCCCTCCTCCCGCACGCACGGTACTTCTTCCTGATGGCAACGGCCGTCACAGTGTCTGCGCAAATGCGGGAGGAGGGAGAAAGCGCGTTGGAGGCAGAGCGGCTTGCACGGCTTGCAGAACAGACTTGCGCGTCCCCTGCGCCGGCCTCTTCGGCGCACTGGCCCCGACAAATTAGCACCCTCGCACCCACCTCCGACTTCGACAGCGCTCACAGAGGCGCACGCGAGCAGCGCCAAAGCAAGGAGAGCTGCGGCACGCATGGTGGAGATCTGCTGCTCGCTCAAGTGTGCAGGACCGGCAAGAGGGACCGGCAGGGCTGCGGGCGAGAAGATGGTGGACCGGCAATGCCGGCGGCATCTGTCGATTTGAGCAGCTGTCGCCGCTGCGCACGCCGTGCCACTCGGTCAGGTCCCGATGGGCCCTGTCTTGCTGCTGCAAGCGTGCCTGCAAACCCATGCTGGCCGCGATGATGCTCTTAACAAACTCGTTGATTGCCTGCCTCAACAGGACCGCCCTTGGGCCATAGCAACCCAATCACCGACCAAAGTGCCGCCCGACCAAAGCTCAGGGCTGTTGTAAGGCTGGATCACGGCATACTGTATTGAAGTGCATTACAGGGGGACTGGAAGGAGCAGCCAAGCAGTTCCGTCAAGGGTTTCAGTATTACTGGGTCATGTTGGCTGAATCAACGAGGGTCAAGTTCGGGGGGGAGCGAGCGCCGGGCGAAGCATCGGGCGTGGGCCGCACCCAGGCAGCCGGCAGCAGCCGCTCTACGCGAGCAGGGTGAAGGCAGCGGCGGCCAGCAGGGACAGCGCCAGGGACGCGGGCAGCGCGGCGGCCGCGGCGGCAGCAGGCGCAGGAATGGGGGCGGGCGTGGCGGGCTCTGCGGGTCGTGGGGGCCACACCGGGGGTGGGGGGGAGGGGGGGAGGGGGCGGCGGCGGGTGAGCAGGCAGGCGGGCGGGGGGGGGCAGGCAGCGGCGCGGGGCCACTCCTGGCCGTAGTTGTTCAGGCGTGCTGCGTGCATGCCAGCAGACAGGCACGTGCCCACGCTGCGCACAGGTCACATACACAACGCAGAGCGCCCGCTGCAAGCGGTTCACAGGGTGAGTAGCCCCCCCCTCCCTCCCTCCATGCACAAGCAGCACTACCACGCAGTGCAGCAGTGCTCAGACGATCACATACGCCCCCCTGCTGCTTCTGCCCGGCAGCTCGCAATGCAGCAGTGCTGCTGTCCAGGGGAGGGCGTCGTGCCCGCTCACCAGGGGAGGGGGCCACAGCAGGCGCCAAAGGTTCGTCCTCGGCGGGGGTAGGTGCCAGCACGGGGGATGCAGCAGCGCCGCCAGACACAAGCTCGTCGCACTGCGCAAAGGGGGTGCGACAGGGGCGGGAAGGGGAGGGGGTGGGTGAGGGGGGCGTACGATCTTAAGCGCCCGCATGCACAGCGCATGGCGCGCCGCCGTGCCAGCCTTCCCCCCACTGGTTTGCATGCCAGGCAGCAGTGTGTGTCCCGCTGTTTGTGCTGAAGAGCCCCGCTCACAGTCTTGAAAGACACATGCATGCCAGGCATCCAATGCAGCAGCGCATCCTGTTTGGCCCAGACCCCCTGCTCACAGTTTCGAAGAACTTGTCGGCCAGCTTGCCTAAAGAGGTTTGGGAGTCGGTGAAGGTGTCGCGCAGCGCGCCGGTGCATTCCTCGCTCAGCTGCAGGCAGCGACGGGGATGAGACGCACCCGTTCACGGCACCGGTTTCGGGGAGGAGGCACGCGGAGAGGGGGGGATGTCCAGCCACAGCCACGCAGCAAGCTTCCACCAGCCTTGCACGCCCCCCTGATCTGGCCCTGGAGCTGACACCCACCCACCCACCCACCCACCTTGTCGAATTGCGCGATGCAGGAGAGCTCGCAGGTGACGGCGGGGTTGGAGTTGCCCAGGTTGAGGGCGTCGAGCATGCGCTGCAGGCTGGGGCACTCGTCAAAGTCGAATTCCGCCAGTTTGGGGTCGCTGATGCACTCCTTGATTCGGATCACCTCTGCGAAGGGCAGCGGGAAGGGAGCGGGGAGGTTCGGAGGAGCAGGCAGGACTGCGCGGGCGCGGCGCCATGACGCAGCATGGCCAACTGTCGGCCGAGCTGCGAGCTCGCCACGGTGGCGCTTGCCACGGGCAGCGCCACTTTTGCACACCCGTGATGAAGGGCTTCAGCTCTTCGCGCGTGAGGAGCTCAGCCAAAGTGACGGCCTGCGCCGAGCCGGCAACCGCCAGCAGCGCCACGAACAAGAAGGTCAGGCGAGCCATGGTGACCAGCGAGCAAGCACAGGACTTAATGTGGGGCAGCTGACGCCGTCTGCTGGCCCACTTCAACCACCGCGGTGGCGCCATGCTGTCGTCGGCATGAGAGGCACCGCAGGCCTTCTTGCATGCCACACGCCCGCCAGGACTCTTTCGAATATTGCTGCGGCGTTTTAAGAGCGCCTCATGCGTCTCGAGGCCCCTTCTTTGATTCTTGGCGGGTCGGTTTCGTGCATGGCGGGCTTCCAGGCGCCCGTGTTGGCGCCCACCTACCATGTACGCGGTTATCAGGGCCGCATCGAGGTTCCTGCCCCACTGCGACACCCTCGCCGGGCACATCGCCGCCGCCGCCGCCCGCCTGCCACCGCCGTTGGCTGCTGTGGGGACGGCTGTGTGCCTTCATCCCGTACCCTTTCGTTCACTTCCTGCTCGCGCAGGAGCGTCAGCGCCTGCAGCGCTGCCTGCTGCACTCGCTGAACAACCTGCTGCAGCGGCCCGCCTACACTGGCGGGGACCTGGATGCTTTTGCTAACCAGCTGGCACCTGGGCTGTCCTTCCTGCCCCTGTGGCACCCCCACCGCACGCTGCTGCTGGGCAACTGGTGAGCTTGGCGGACGGGATGGGTCCGCAGGCAGGTGTGATGCAAAGACAGGCGGCCTGCTGATCTGCCCTTGAGGGACGCGACGCCCCAGAGCTCGCTGTGCCACCATGCCTGATGCCTCCCCATTCACCACGGCAGGGACGTGATTGTGCTGGAGCTGGCTCGCGGGCAGCAGAGCAACGCACAGGCCTGCCCGTCTCCCCTCTTGTCAGATTCCATCTGCCCCCACGACCCTTCTCCCTGCATCCAATCGCCGGTGCAGGGACGTAAACGTGTTGGAGCTGGCGCTGCGGCGACAGGGCAAGGCGCTGGCCTGGCAGGACCTGCGCCACGTGGGCAGCATGGACCTGCGCGGCTGCTACGCCGTGATTGTGAATCTGAAGGTAACTGGGGGGAAACACATCGGGCAGCGCACCGACCGTGCAGCCACAATGGGGCACATGTCAGCTTGTAAGGGTGAGTCGAGTTTGGACCCTGTTCCAGGCAACGCTGTGGCTTGTGGCTGCCTCATCACTCACATAAACAACTCCCCTCCCTCCCCGCCGCCACCCCGTCATCCATCTGTGCAGGCGGAGGGCCTGCTGGGGCGCGTGACGGGCGGGCGGCACTGGGTGGCGCTGCTGCGCGTCGGGCGGCGGTGGTGGAACCTGGACAGCCAGCTGGCCGCGCCGCGCCTGGTGGCAGATTGCTGGGCAGAGGAGGAGGCACGAGGGGGGGCAGAGGAGGCAGGGGTTGCAGAGGCGGCAGGGGCGGCAGAGGAGGAAGGAGCGGCAGAGGGCGGCACCGGTGATGCAGCTGACGAGTGCGCAGCGGCCGACTTGGATGCGGCGGGCCCCACCACAGCAGTCGCAGCAGCAGCGGACACAGTTGCAGCAGCAGCAGCAGCAGGCGGTGCCGCGACAGATGGCGCGGCGGCAGGCGTCCCTTCTGCTGCAGCAGCAGGGGGTGCTGCGCCGGCCGGCGGCAGCGCAGCGGCGGCGGAGGAGGACGCCGTACCAGGCGGCAGCGGCGACGCGGCAGTGGCAGAGGAGGAGGATGCAGCGACGGTGCGGCGCTGGCTGGCGGCGCAGGTGGCACGCAGAGACGCTAAAATATTCAGAGTTGTCGACCCTCCACTGGCCTCGCACCCGCTGCCTGCCGAGGATGGACCTGCTGCTGCAGCCGCAGGGGGGCCTGCTGCGACGCAGGCAGCACTGTAACGCAGCAGCCCTGAGACAGCGTCGAGACGGCAAATGGTCAGTAGGCGGGTTGCTTGCACGGTCGTTGTCGGCGGTAAGTAGCACTCGACCTGCCTACTCCCGGCAGACGGCTGGCCCTGGCTCTGCTGACTTTGTGCGTGGCATGTCTGTGGCAGGGACGTGTGGTGGCATCAAGAATGCAGGGGGGCGCAGTGTGGCAGCGGGGGGAGTGCAGCGGGCAGGGCGACGCCGTGGTAGCACGCCGCAGGAGCAAGCAGGGGTCGGGGACGGGTCGCGGCAAGGCAGCTGCGACGTGGTTTGATGGTCAAGGGAGGAGGAGGGACAGGAGCAAGGAAAGCGGAACAACACGGGAGTGAGTAGCAAGAAAGGGGACAGCAGCAGACGGACGGACAACAAGCAGGGAGAGGCCCCACGGGGAGGCAGGCAGGGGGCGGCCTCGACGCAGGGGCTGTAGTAGGTCACACGCAGAGGCGGTAGTGGGTCACACGCAGAGGCTGTAGTAGGTCACACGCAGAGGCGGTAGGTGACGTAGCGGCCCGCCGTCTCCGAGGGCCGCACGATGCGCACCACCCCTCCGCGCTGCAGCCCAAAGTAGCGGGCCACAGGGTCGTTGAACTGGATGCGCGGCAGCTGGGTGTCCTTGACCTGCGGTGAGGATGGGGGAGAGGTGGGATTGGGAAAGGAGCGTCAGCAGTGCAGACGGGCAGCCAAAGCAGCGGTGGGAAGGGGGAAAAGCTGAACTGCGAGGGGGATCACGTGGGCGGGGAGTAGGCAGACGACAAGAGCCAGAATTGAGCGCAGCAAGCGTGGCTGCAGCGAGCGGCGCCACGCGCCTTGTAGCGGTCGAGCAGCGTCTGCTTTTCGTCGCGCGTCAAGATGCGGTGCTGCGGCACTAGCGTGTGCTTGGTGATGTTCACTAGCAGCTCGGCCTCCTGGGGAACAGAACATCGAAAGATGGCGGGCAGCGTGGTTACGGCACAAGCGGGAGCGTGCAGGCGGGCGGGCGGGCGGGCAGGCAGGCAGGGAGCCTTCGAGGCCACTCCCGAGCGCGCGCATGTGCCAGTAGCAGCGCTCAGACGGTTGTTGCGCTGTGTTGGCGCCCACTCACCTGGAAGAGCTCGATGTAATATTTGGGGGCCATCTCCGACAGGCACTGCTTGGCAAAGGGCGTCATGTTGGCCTGGACGCAGCACATAGGGAGAGCAGAGCGGGGGGGGGGGGGGGGATGGGCCATGCGTGTTCAGCCACAGCAGTGCTGCACACCTGGTGCAGCGTTTCCTCGTGTGCAAGAGGAGCTAGTGGGAGGGGCAGGGCGGCGCCGCCAGGTGGGGAGAGCAAGCCAAAAAATGAAAATATGAAAGGATTGAATTTCAGAAGGTATGTGCGTCGCACCTGCGTGACCATCACGGCCCGCTGCACGCCCTCGTTGCGCATGCGCTCCGCCAGCAGCTTGATGGTCTTGACGCCCACCTGCAGGGGGCCAGGTGGCACAGCGCGGTTCCACACACGTGGTTGACTCAACAACTGCAAAAAAGAGTGCGTTCTTCCCAAATAAGTGGGGCGTGTGTGTCTGAATGCAGGTGCATGCGCGCGCATGCGCTGTGCTTCCTCCCCCCGGCCTGGGCCTCAGACGAATGTGTGATAGGTGTCCTCAGCGTGGGGAGTAAGCCCGCTGCGGATGAACTATGCGTGTATTGGGAAGCATCAGCGGCCGGGCTGGGGAGGACACGCGTATGGGCATGGGCAATAAAGACACTGCCAACAATTTGTATTGACCAAGTTTGTATTGACAAAAAAAGCCTTCATCGAAATCCGCAGTGGTCTGTCATGAAGGCAGGGAACCGAGGTTCCTTGCTCAGAGTGTGTAACAAAATGAAGTAATCATCGGCTTTCGGCTTGCGCGCGCCGGCGGCGGCGTGCAAGCGTGCAAGCAGGGAGGCAGCGCGGCATGCCCGCGCGCCCGTGCATGCATGCATGCAGCACAGCAGCGGGCCTCACAGCTAATGGTGTCAGTCACAGGTGCGGGGAGCTGAGAGCCCCCCGCTCAGTGTGTGTAACAAAACAACATCACCGGCCGCAGGTGCAGGCGTAGGTGCAGGTGCAGGCGAAGGTGCAGGCACAGGTGCAGGGCACATGGGTGACAGCAGCCGCCAGTCTCAGCCCCATGCGCACGCAGCATGCCCCTTGCGGGCCACAACACAAGTGGGACCGTCACTCATCAGACTTCCAAGTGGTGGCGGCACCGAGCAGAGAGGAAAGCAAGCAACAAGCTCGCGCTCGAGGCTTCCACCGCTCTTTGAGGCAGCCCTCCAACCCCGCCCAGGCGCCGCACCTTGGGCTCGTCCGGAAAGAAGACGAAGATCTGCTCGGTGGGGTCGTCCTGCAGGTAGAGAAATGGATACACGGGGTTAGAACAGGCAGACCAGAAGACGTGAAGCAGGTGGGGATGAGCGGCAGTGGCGGCGGCGCCGCTGCGCTGCGGGCAACCACCCTTGGCAGAGGCCCCCACTCCCACCGCCCCACCGGCACCGGCACCCACCATTTTGGAGGCCATGATGGTGAGGTCCTCTCGCCGAATGTCGGGGCCAAACTTGTCCATAAACTGCTCCCGGCTGGCGTCGCGCTCCTCCTGCAGGAGCGGGCAAGTGGCAGCAGGCGGTCGGCGCCGGCAGGCGGCGGCGGCAGCCTCTTCGTGCTGCTCGCCGCCAGGCGGAGCGCCTTCGCAGCACTGTGATGAACATCAGCGCCGCAGAGCACGAGCAGGCTGCGCAGCGTTCCCCTCCTCGCGCCGCACATCGGTGATGAGATAGCCCCTGTCGTGCAGCATTTCCAAGCACGTCTTCCTGATGCGGTACATGCGCTGCGCGAAGTCCATGGCTGCAGGGCGCCGCCAGCGGCGGCTGAAAGCACGCTCGAAGCCCCTTTCACACACGCAGGCGGTGTTGCGGGCGCCTGTGTGCGCCAAGAGACGAGAGGAATTGCAGGGGGAAGCGCCGGCGCAGCGAAACAAGCACTGCACAGCATGCATGCACGCGTCGTGGGAGCAGCTGCGGCACGTGACGCACTCGGCCATCGGGCCAGCCTGTGCCTGCTCCTCCCGATTTCTCCTGCCTTTCTGATCTGTACGTGCACATGTGTTGCATACTCGTAAGCCCTGGGCAACAGCACAGAGAGGCAGGTCCTCAGTGGGGCAGGGCAAGGGACGGCTGTGCCAGGCACGTGCGCCGTGCTGGCACGCCGCCTCTTTTACGCCTCAGTCTTTTGCTTCTTCAGCGCGCCAAACACCTCGTCCGGCACCGCGCGCTGCTCCAGCTGCACGCCGTCGCCCTCGCCCTCGACGCCTGCCTCCTCTGCCTCCTCCTCCTCCTCCTCTGCCAGGTCGAGCTCTTCTGGGTTGGCGGGTGCCGCCGGCGCCGCCGCCGCCTCGTCCTGCTGGAGGGGGGGGGAAGGGGGGGGGGGCAGCGTCGGTGGCAGCAGGCGGGGACAAGGCGGGAGGGCATGATTGGGGAGGCAACAAACCAGCCGGGATGGGCGAGTGCTGCAGGTGCCACTGCGTCGTGCTGCTGGTAGGGTGTCGATCGGGTGGAGAGCAACGGAGGGGCGAGCACCGCAGGCGGACGAGCGTTGCCACCCAGCACCTCGCCCGTGCTTCTCCTCGAGGGTTGGCGAGCGAGCACACGCGTGAAGCCACCCCCCCTGGCGGCCTCACCTCGCCGCCGTCGTTGCCCTGCTGGATGATGCCCGCCGACACAAAGCCCTTGACGCGCGTGCCGGGCTCCAGCGCGGGCGGCGCCGCCGCGGCGCCTGCAACCAGGGAGCGTTTCAGGGGGGCCGCGGGTAGTCGGTTGGTTGGCACCAAGTCCAGTACCACGTTGAGAACCCAATGAGCCAGCAGCATTGCAGCGGTCATACCTTTCGTATTGTCAGGAAAGCTACACGTGCCCTCTGCCCTACCCCCAACCACCCTCCCCACCTGTGACCGCAGCCTCGAGCGCCGCCATGTCGTCGCCCTCCCGCTTGCGCTTGTCGCCCGCCGCGGGGGCCGCGCCGCCGCTGTCGGGCGCCGCGCTGACGGCGGCGGCGTCGATGATGGTGGTGTTGAAGTGTGCCTGGCTGAAGGCGGCGGCCACCGAGCGCTTGATGCGCAGCATCTCCCTGCGGCAGTGGTTGGTCGGTTGGTTGGTTGTGGGTGGGTGGGCGGCAGGGAGGGCAATGGCATTACACCCTTGATACCCTTTTCAGGCTGGAATGCTGCGCTGGTTTGGTGCCGCCGCTCTCCTGCCGCCGCACCTGAAGGTGTCCTCGTTGCCGTGCTTGACCTCGAACGCGGTCCACTCTGCCCAGAACTCGCGCTCGGTGCGGGGGTGGGCAAGGCTGCGGGGCATGGGGAGGGGAGGAGGGGTAGGTGAGCCAGGCCAGCGGCGGAGCCAAGTTGGGTCAGCGCAGCAGCTGTTGCGCAGGGGCGAACCAGGGGGTAAATACCTGGCTGCGTGCACAAAGATGGCGCGGGCGCGGTCGACCTCTCCCAGCCGCCGCTCCAGCGCGGCGTAGCGCATGCACAGCGTGCGCGTGTCGGCGTCGGTGAGGGCAAATGGCGGCTGCGCCTCGATCGCGCTCTCGTACACCTCGCGGACCTGCGGGTGGGAGGGAGTGCGTTGAGGGTGGGGGGCGGTCGAGGGTTGGAGAGCTCGGCCAGAGCCGACGCGGTGCTGCAGGCAGCTGCGGCGGGTGGCACCGAGCCTGCGGTGGGCGCTGCCCGCTCTGCAGCCCCACTTTGCGCTTCTCACCCCTTGCACAACGCACACACGAACGCACGCACCTTTCCGATGCCGAAGAACTCTGAGGCGCGCGCCACGTAGATTTCGTACAGCCCCAGCCGCTCCTTCTCGGGGCACTTCTTCACCGCCTGGTCGTAAATCTGCACCCAACCAAACAACCAAACAAATGCGGAGGCCACCGCGGAAGAGGAGACGGTGAGGTGCGCCTGCGGCTGGGCAAGCAGCGGCACGCGCGCACATGGTGCCCGCCGCCCCACCCCCTGCGGCCGCTGCCGGTGCTGCCAGGCGCCCCACACACCTCTTACACTCCTGTGCTGTTCCGTACCTGCATGGCGTTGCGCGCCAGCCCGTGGTCCTCCTCGTACTTGGCAAAGGCCAGGAACAGCGGGCGGCACTGGTCGGCGGGGGCCTCGTCGATGGCCTGGCGGAACATGTCGCGCGCGCGCTCCACCTTCTTGCCGCCGTACCGAGCCACAAACTGGGCGCATGGGCGGGGGTGGAGAGGGCAGGGCGGGCCGTGTCGATGGTCCATCAGCGACCGGCAGGGCTACAAGCGCATGGGCTGCACATCAGGCCCAGCCAGACGCAATCCACCCAGGCCGCTGCTGCCGTCGCTGCCGCCGCCGCTGCCGCCACCGTGACAGCTGCTGCCACCCTGGCTGACCTGCGTGAGGTAGGTGGTCCAGATGTCCTTGACGTGGGGGTACTTGAACAGAGAGATGCCGCGCTCGTAGACGCTGCAGGAGGGGAGGGGGGCACAGCGGGCGCGGCAGGGGGGCGTGAGCGGTTCGCACGAGCGTGCTCGGCAGGCAGCAAGTTGGAGGAACGCGTGAGGCTGAGGGGGCAATTGACAGTGAGGTGTCGCGTACATAGACTCTGCAGCCGGGGCATGGAGGTTTAAGAAGGGGCGTGGAGCGGCAGAGTGCCGGTGCAGGTGCAGGTGCGCTGCGGCAGGCGCCAGCCCTCTGCCCCCGTCCCCGCCCACCGCATCCCGCGTCCTCGCGCCGCCGTGCATGCCCCCCTGCCCCGCGCGCGGCCTTGCAGGGGCGCACAGCACACCCACCGGAAGGCCTCCTCGAAGAACTTGTTCTCGGTCATGAAGGTGGCGTAGTTGAGGACTATCTGCGGCGTGGCGATGCGCAGGTCCAGGATGCTCTCGTACACCGCCTTGGTGCTCTCCAGCGTGCCCAGGCTGCGCGGTGACGAGGGGGGGGGGGGGTCAGGGGAAGGGTGTTGAGGGGCAGAGGCGCCCCAGACGGATGCACCGCGCAGGCCTGCAGCGGGGGGCGCGCTGGCCGTGCACAGGGTGCGTTGTTTGCTGTCCTCTGCAGCCCCAGCCCACACTCCCCTGCCCCCACCAACCTCTCTTCCAGGTCCACGTAGAAGGACCAGAGCTTGAGGGAGCGGTACAGGCGGTCCTGCACCGGCAGGCCAGCCTCCTCCTGTGGCCAGGCAGGCAGAGGGGGTGGGTGGGGAGCAAAGCAGCAGAGCAGGTGAGGGGGGTGCGAGGTGGCACGGCGTGAGGGAGCGGCGCAAGCCGCCCTTGCACCCGCAGGCCTGCACATCATGGTCATGTCAGCAGGGGGCGGGAGAGGCAGCGAGGAGGCCAGAGGCCTCGCATGCAGGAGCCACACACCGTTCTGCCAAGCTCGCAAGCGGCGCAACGCCCCCCCTCCAGGCCGCCACTTTGCCTTGCCGCCCAACTGCCCTCGCACGCACCTCGCGTGTGCGCGGCCGCGGCGGCGCCGCCGTCGCCCGCCGCATGATGTCCAGCGCACGCTTGAAGTTCTTGTGGCGCAGCTCCATCTCGGCCCACTCGCACCACACAGTGGCCAGGTCGTCAACAAACTTGTAGCGGGCCTGGGGGGGACGGAAGGGCGAACGAACGCGCATTGAATGAAGGAAGGAGCTGCACCAGGCACCGCACCCTGCCAGGCGGTGTCTTTGCTTCGACAACAAACCAGAGCTTGCGGCAAGCCCGGATGGCCCTCTTCAATGTGTCGCGTGTGACTCGAGCATCAGGCAGGTCAGCGTGCCGCTCTGTGCACCGAGCTGCAGCAACTGCTTCCCGACTGGCGGGCCTGCAGCACGCAGCAAGCCGCCTGCAAGTACTGACCTGCACCGCCTTTTCAAAGATGACGCGCGCGTTGGGCAGGTCGCCGTGCCGCTCGTACAGCTTGGCAAAGGCCACCCACAGCGTGTGCGGCTTGCCCACCGCCTTGTCGGCATCCACCGTCTTGACCGCCTCTGTAGTGTAGTTGTGAGGGAGGGGGGCGGGGGGATGTGGGTGGGTGGGGGTGGGTGGGGTGGTTGGGGGTGGTTGGGGTGGTGGTTGGGGGGGGGGGGGGGGGGGGGGGACGTGGTGAGGCTTGCCCCCCGGCTGGTGTCGGCTCGCACGTTGTTTACCGCTCCTTTAGGCAGAACAGTAGGGGGGGGGGGGGGGGGGGGCAGACATGGAACCAGGGGGGCCGGCCGGCCAGGCAGAGCAATGCGAGCATGACATGGCGACGAGTACTCAAACATGCCCCTGCAGACCCGCTGCACAAAGCCAGCTCCTGCTCCCCGCCCACCCACCTGTGTAGCACAGAATCTGCTTGGTGGGGTTGGCGTTGAACAGCTTGGCGCGCTTGTGCCACTCGTGCACGTTGTGGGGGTTCTGCCGCAGCATGACCGACGACAGCAACTCGGGGCGGCGCTCCATCAAGTGCTCCAGCCGCGCCAGCCTGGCAAGGGGGCGTGCAGGGGGGCGTACGCGTGTTGGTGCACGTGCAACAAGGGCGCAGTGGGCGGAGCTGGGGGGGGGGGGGGGGGGGGGCGCTCCATGAGGTGCTCCAGCCTGGCAAAGGGGGCGCATCACGAAAACACAAGGGTGCAGCGATTGGGCCAACAGGGCCGTCCCTCGCGCGTCGGTCGCAGCACAAGCTGGCCTCTCCCACCCCCGCCCCTCCTCCCAAGCTGGCCTCTCCTACCCCTGCCCCTCCTCGCAAGAACCATCACAAGGAGCCGCGCTCTCACCGCATGTCGAGGTCGTCCCCCGCGTCCTTCAACAGGAAGTCCTCCCCGTCGTCCTCCTCCTCCAACGCCGGCGGCTCCTCCTCGTCCGCCGCCTGCTCCATCTTGGCCGAAATGAGCGACTCCTCAAACTGCAGGCGGGCGGGCGGGGCGGCGGGGCGGGGGGGGGGGGTCAGCGCTCCACGAGGTTGCACAGGGCGGGTGCCAAGCAAGCACGGATGCACGGCAAGCCTGCACGCTGCCGCGTGCTGCACGGCAAGCCTGCACGCTTCACGCTGCTGCACGCTGCCGCATGTCGCACGCTGTGCCACGCTGCGCGCGCCCCGCACCTGCGTGAGCGCGTCGTAAACCAGCGAGAAGTCTCGCACGGTCATGACAGAGGTCAGCCCCTCCTCGTACACGTCGCGCGCCCGTTCAAACATGCCGCGCCGGATGAAGTAATCCGCGAGGGACGTCCAGAGGCGGCCCACCTGCAGCAGAGAGGGGGGGTTGCGCAGAGGAGCAGGCGGGCGGTGTCGCGGGCGGTGTCGCACCTTGACGCAGGCCAGGCGTGCTGCATGCCATGCAGCGCGTGACAGCCGCTCGCACAACCTGCACGCAGCACCCTGTGCTCCCGCCGACACGTGCCTCGTCGGTGAACCGCCGGATGCCGCTGCGCAGGATAGCCTCGACCTTCATCTCCTGCAGTTTAAAAGAGAGAGGGAGGAGGCACATGTCGGGAAGTGCGTGCACACAAGATTGTTCACAGCCCCCTGCATTGCTTGCCGCCTCCCGCCCGCCACTCCGCGCTCCAGCCACGCCCTGCCTCCCTTCCTCCGCCCCTCGCACAGCGTGCACAGCACAGCACAGCACAGCACACCCACCTTGACTTCGTTGGGGTGCTTGGTGACCAGGTCGCAGAGCTCCAGCCACAGCTGGTGCTTGCTCTTGCCCTCGAGTGAGCGAAAGGCTTCGTCGTTCACCACGCCAGCCAGCCGCTGTGATAAACGGGGGGGTCAGGCGAGGCAGCGCTGAGGGCCACACAATGTGCAGCCTCTGCGGCATGGCAACATGAAACCGCCAGCAGCAGCAGCGGCGGCAGCATCACGGCGGCAGCAGCAGCGACGGCTGCGACAGCGCCAACAGCAGCAGCACAGGCAGGACCAGGCAATCATCAAGCAAGTGTGCACCCACCCGCGCCGCCTCTCCCCACAGCTGCTTGATTTTCAGGTAGGCAATGAACTCCTCAGAGTGGGTGGGCTCCAGCTTCAGGTAGCGGCGGTAGACCTGAAGAAGAAAGAGAAACAAGAGGCTGCCTGACCACGCATGTGCGGCGCAGCAGCAGGGCACGAGGCAACGCCGCCGGGCGGCGGCGCGCCGCGGCGCACGCTGGCGCCTTCCCAACCCAACCCGTGCATGCGTCCCCAGCTGCACCCATCCGCCCACAAGGCAGCGACCGCAGCAAGCACAGCCGCTGCGATCGCCCCGCTGTTGAGGGTGCCGTCGGCACTTGTTTCCGCACGGCCGCCTCCCCAGGGACGGCGGCCAGATGCGTGCAGGCACGTGCAGCAGTACCCGAACAGCCCCTCATCGCGCGAAGTGTCACCGCCCACCCACCCACCCGCACGGCGGTCTCCATGGGGATGCCCGGCTGCCCGATGAACCTGAGGTACAGCGGCCAGATACGCTCGTGCTGCGTGACCGGCAGGCTGGTCAGCGCCCGGTCAAACAGGCGGCGGGTGCGCGTGATGTACGCCTGGCCCAGCACGAACTCCAGGTACCTGCGCAGGACAGTAAAGATCGATGATGGTGGTAAGGATTGACGAGGTGAAAGCGAATGTTGAGTTACCAGCGCGCGCCTGCACCCACGCCGCCCCGCTCGTGCCGCGGCCCGCACGGCGCCCTTGCACCGCAGGCAGCACGCGTGACGCAGCAGCGTGCGCCGCTGATCCCTTGCGCCCCTCAGCGTGGCGCAGCAGCCAAGACCGCCACCTCACTCACATGATCCAGATGCGCGGCATCTTGTGCATGCTGACCATCGCCCGCTCAAAGGTGTTGTTCAGCGCCTCGACGCTGGGGTGGTTGGGCGCCAGCCCCCGCACCGCCAGCAGCCGCTCGGACAGATAAGCATGCCAGAGCTGCGGTTGGCGGAGGGTGGAGTGTTGAGTGCTAGGCAGGAGAGGGGAGGCGGCGAGCGGAGAGGCAGCGGCCTGCCCGCCGGCTGCACGCATGCCCAGCCCTGCCGCGACTGCGGGTAGAGTTGTGGCTGCGCCGGAGTCGCACCCCCGCATGCGCATGTGCGATCCAGCCGCCCAGCATGCTGCCAGGAGCTGTCAGGGACCACACGAAGAATAGCCAACGGACAGACGCAACAAACAGCGACGAATGCGGACCTTGTAAGAGCCGGGCAGAGCGTTCACGGCGCGCTCAAAGAGCAGGTAGCGCTTCCTAGGGTTGGCGCCCTTGCGTGCGTCCAGGTAGCGCAGCCACATGCGAAGCGCGTAGGGGTTGCGCAGCAGCTCCTCCTCATACAGCAGGTCGTCTGCGTCGGGCAGCAGCGCCGCGAGCGCGTCGTCGCTGCCGTTGCCGGCCGCCGCTGCCGCCGGCCCGTTTGCCGCCGCCATCGCGCCCGCTGCGACGCGTGTCAGGCGCTGTCGCGGCGTCGATCCGCCGTCTTGGCTCACGCCTGGGCGGCGCGCACGCACTACGGCCGGGGCGGAGTGTGCGCCGCAGCCTGGTGCGCGCTGCGAGGGCTTAGCGCGCTGTCCGCGGTTGAGAGCAAGCTGCTAGCGAGCCGTGCACTGTCCGCGCTGCGTAAAGAGCCTGCGTTCAGCACCGGCTCATCACCGGGCTGGAGCGGGGTGCCTGAACGGCGAAACGTGGTCAGGAGCGATGTAAGAGGACGTGACACGAGCGATGGGCAAGATGGGCCCCGCTAATGTCGATAATGGCCAGGAGCCACGCGGGCGGCGGCGGAGGCGGCAGGGGCCCGCAGGCGGCAGTGACCGCCTGCACCATCTTCCCCGGCACGCTCACAGTATCATGCAGTTGCTATCGGCCAAACATCAAATTAACACATGAGCATCGGGTGATCAGAACAGAGGAAGCATGCAGGTGGCAGCGGGAGCTGGCTGTACTCCATCCACCCTTCATGCCTGCCTTTTCTTCCGTCTTGTCGGCGAGGCGAGGTGCAGGCGTTGTGGGGCGGCAGCAGCCGAGCTAGTCCCAGTTCCGACCCCCCCCCTGACGGCTGCCCAGTGCCCGTTAGCGCTGCACGGTACGGCTGGTCTGCGCTCACCGCTGACAGCCCCGACCGGCGCTGGCAGTCCGCCTGCAGTGTTTGCTGTCCCCGTCTGCCCCCCACCCCTCCACCCCACCCCCGTCCCCCCTGCCTCTTCTTTCATGCGCCAAGCTCCACGGCAGGCATGCGCATTTGCGTGCGCACACTTTACATCCGCGGCGACTCGACAGCTGCCGCCAGGCGCGCCAGGGGAAAGGACGCTGCTGCCGCTGTGCTGCCCGCTGCGTTTTCTGGCTGCTGCTCCTCGCCTGCTGCCTTGCTTGCTCAACCTCCAATCAGCGCGTGCATGCGCCTCCTGTCACGTTCCCCTGGTTGCAATCCACTCGGCGCTGCTTAATCCATTTGCGGCCCACGTCAAGGCTCCGTTCCTCTGCTCTCGCTGTGTGTCCGACAGGGCACTGTGCAGGATGAACATAACAAGCAGAAAACTAGCCTGCGTCTAATATACAAGCAGGTGGTGCAACAAGGCAAGCTGTGCAGCCATCCAACGACACCTACGTATGCACTTCCTCGCCACTGCAGTGCTGCGCCGGGGCGCGCAGCACGTGCGCACCGCAACGCGGCGTGCGCCGGTGCGCTGCTCTGCATGCCCGCCTCTAGGCATGCGAGCGCAGCCCCGGCACGCACGTGCGCCCGTGGCTTATCTGCAGCCGCTCAGATGGCCACCACCTGCGCCGCCTGCTGCTCCTTCTTCTTCTGCCCGGCGGGCAGGTGGATCTCGTTGTGGCGGTGCGTCAGCTTTTGAGGCGGGTCGTAAACCTACGGGTGAGCGGGGGCAGAGCAAACGCCTCTAGCGGTGCATGGGAGCTGCATGGGACAGCAGCAACGGCGACAACACAGGGGGATGCAATGCACTGCTTTCGATATATAGATCATTGGAGTATGACATATATATATACTCACCGCCAAACCACATGTGCCAGCTGCCACGTGGGCGCTCCCGTGCCCCGTGGGCTGCGCCTCTGCAGCTGAGCATGCTTCCCAACCCTCCTCCACCTCCCCTCCCTCACCGCCACCCAAAACATGTCCTCCCCGTAATCCTGGCGTCCCTCCTGATCCAAAACATTCATCAATATGCTGGCCTGCTTCTGTGCCGAGGCTGCGACAGCGCAGGGTGGGAAGGCGAGCGGGACGGGTGCAGGGAGAGCTGAGGGCACAAGGAGAGGTGCAGGCAGTTGCTGGAGCCAAGCGTGCAGCGGCGGCGGCGGCAGCAGCAGCGGCACCAGCAGGCGGCGGCGGCGGCGCCAGCCAGCCAGCAGAAACAAACAAGCGCACCCTCGGTGGCGAAGCCTCCAAACGCTCGGACGTACGTCTCAGTCCTTGGTTCGTCAAAAAAACTCAGGTTGTCGTCTGTTGGTTTGGGCGGGTGGTTCTGCGGAGCGGAAAGCAGAGAGGGAGGGAGGGGGTCTTGGGAGGGGAGGTGGTGCACAGAGGGAGGGGACTCAGACAGCGGGGGGAGCCGGTGATCCCTGGCACCCACCTGGATCTCCTCTGGCAGCCAGACCAACACATTGAACGTTCGCCCAGTCGGCTCGTCGTGCAGCAAGCCGGCGCTGCTCTGCAGCTTCAACTCTCTGCAAGGTGGGCACGGAAGAGGGGCGCGGGGACTGGCAGGGGGCGTCGTCCACGCTGCCACGTGTGCACAGCTGCTGAGCCCTGCTATCCTGCTGCCCCGCCATACCGGCGCCTGCCGCCTGCTCATGCTGCCATGGGGCATCTTCACGTGGAAGCTGCCCTCCTGCTTGTGGCTCCTGCCATGCCAGAGCAGCCGCTGCTGCCCCACTACGCTCTGCCTACCATCCACCCACTGCCCCACCTACACCCAGACACCGAGCTTACGCCACTATGGGTGTGGTCATGCGAAAGCTGCGCTCCTCCTTGTTGTACCCGGCGAAGTACCTCGTCAGGCGCTGCAAGGCAGGTGCATGGGAATGCGAATTGGGCAACGCCGGAGTTGTCGTGGAAGGGCTTGTCGTCCAAGGTGTGTGCAAGGGGCTGCAGAAGGGAGGGGGACCAAGCGGAGGCACAGGAGGAGAATCATGCCATGATGGGAGGGTTGGAGCGCGAGAGCCTGCCTTCAGCGTGCATGCCGGCAATCTTGGTTGGTGTGCCAACGCCACAGCGATGCACCCCAGCTTGGTGGGCAGCCCACACAGCCGTGCAATGCGCACCGTGATGCCCTTGGCAAGGGCAAGCTCGAACCTGGTGCCGTTCACCTCGGTCTGCAGCCACTTGCCTGTACCGGGGGACGGGGCACGGTGCCTTTGGAGGGCTCGCGGGGGTGCAGGCGCAGCAGGCACGGCGCTGCCTCCTCGTGCGCCCAGACACCCGCCCACCCTGCAACCCTGGACTTGCAGCAGCACCCGCTCTCCCGCAGGCTAGCGCCACATGTGGTTGATGCAAGGTGCAGGCAGCTGTGCAGACCTATCCAGCAGCTGCAGCGCAGATGCGTGCTGCCAGACGGGTTTCCACGGCTGGATCCCGCCCGCATTCGTAACGTCCCGTCTCCAGCCCACGGGCGCCAGGCGCCAGCAGCACCAGCGCCGCGCGCGCGCCTCCGCAGCAGCCCTCCCCTCTCGTGCTCGACCCAGCCTCTACCCACCTGCATCGTAGCACCTCATCTCCCAATCTTCGTGCTTCTTCACGGTCTTGAAGGGGGGACAGTCGAGCTTGCCGCTGCATGCGCCAGGGACGGCAGAGTGGGCGGCGGCGGGCGCCTCGGCCTCCGGCGGCGCGCCCCACCGCGGCGACAGCTTCTGACATCTTGCAACGCTGCTGCCCACCAGAACGAGGGGCGCCTCCAGCGCTCCAGGCCGCCGCCTCCCGCCCTGTGAGCATCGGCTGTGTCAGCCAGGGCCCGGCAGGCTCCCCAGCAGACCGCCAGCAGCAGGAGGACGGAGATGGCACGCATGGTGGCAAGGATCGGTCAAGAGAGTGCAGGCCAAGGCAGTGCGATCGACTTTAAGCAGCGCGCGCCACATGCGCACCCGCACGCATGCTCCGCTCACTCCCCCCGAGCTGGGGAAGGACGCAGCCCCCGGGGATACCAAAAACAAAAACCCTTTACCAATCTCTTATACCTGCCATCCCCCTGTCAGCCTCGACCTGCTCCCTGCCTGTTCCTCTGCTCTCGCTGTGTGTCCGACAGGGCACTGTGCAGGATGAACCTAACAAGCAAAAGACTAGCCTGCGTCTAATATACAAGCAGGTGGTGCAACAAGGCAAGCTGTCCAACCATCCAATGACATCTACGCATGCACGCTCCTCGCCCGCGTCTAGGCATGCGAGTGTGGCCCCGGCACGCCGTGCGCCCGTGGCTTCTCTGCAGCCGCTCAGCTGGCCAACACCTGCTCCGCCTGCTGCTTCTTCTTCTTCTGCCCAGCAGGCAGGTGGATCTCGTTGTGGCGGTGCATCAGCTTTTGAGGCGGGTCGTAAATCTGCGGGTGAGCGGGGGTGGGCGGGTTGAGGGGATGCAGCAGACCCGGTGAGGACGTGTGGCAGGCAGGCATGGGATAGTCGGGGGCGCAGGCAGGCGCGACCCGAGCGGCGGTGCACCAGCTTGCGCAACGTGCGGAAGTCGCCTCCCACGGCCGACCAGGCAGCACACCAGCCATGCCAGCAGCGGCGAACGCGTGCAGCGCAACAGGGGACCCTTCAGGGTGGCTTCCAGGGTGGCTGGAAGGGGGACGCGGGCGACGGCGGTGCTGCTGCACTCACCGCCACCCAGATGATCTCCTCTCCATAGTCTTCGCGCCCCTCATCATCCAAAATGTCCATGAAGCCGTTGGCCTCCTTCAGGATGGTGCCTGCGCCAGTGGGAGCGGGACAGCTGCTCGAGCGCTGCACGCAGGCCAACCGGCGCGCACGGCGGGCAGCAGCCAGGCCGAGGGGCGGTGGCGCCGGCGGCGTCAGCGCAGGAGCAGCCACATGCGCGGGCGCTTACCCTCGGTGGCAAAACCGCTGAATTTGCGAACGTATACTTTGATCCTGGGGGGGGGGGGGCATGGGGTGGCAAACATGGTGCCGAGATGAGAGGATGAGACGGGCTGCCGTTGATGCCAGTGCACGCGGCAGCTGCGCCCGCGAGGCGGCCGCCAGGCGGCGTGTGTGCGTGTGTGCGTGTACCCAGCACGGAGCAGCAAACGCAGTGCAGTGCAGCGCCGCACAGCGAGGCGCAGCGCAGCTTACTTGGGGTAGTCGATGATCTGGAGCTCAGCGTCGGTGGGCTGGGGGGGCTCCTTCTGTAAAGAAGGCAGAGGTGAGGAGCAGGGGCATTTGGGGGAAGGGGGTGTCGGAGGCTCACCGAGGGCCCGAAGCTGGAGGGCATCCTTCCGTTGGTGGGATGCACAGGGCAGGCGAGGTGTGCGGCAGGCAGTGGGAAATTTGAGCAGATGGGAGGCACAGAACAGGGGGTGCACGGCAGCGGAGGGCGGGGGCAGACCAGGCACGCGGGTCGGAGGCGCCCCCCACCCACCTGGATCTCCTCGGGCAGCCACAGCGAGAAGTTGTACGACTGCTCGGTGCCCTTGCCCTCGTTCACAAGCTTCAGCTCACTGCCCGGAAGGGCGGCGCGGGTGGAGGGGCGATCGGGGAGTGGTTGGGGAGGGGTGGGGGCTGGTGCAGGCGCGGGAGCAAGACAGGGAGGTGGGGAGCAAGAGCAGCAGGGGGTGCCATCCATCCATTCACGGGCAAGCAAGCAAGCAAGCATCACTCCCCACTGCGATCAAGCGGGGCCAGCGAGGGCTGACACCCAGGGAGAGCTTGCGGCCACGCAGGCTACCGCTCGCCGACCCCACACCCCGCACGTCCCACGCGGCTCCGCCAGCCACTCACACCAGGGTGGGCGTGGTCACCTTGTAGCTGCGCTCCTCCTCATTGCCGCCTTTGAAGTACTTTGTGAGGCGCTGCATGGGGGTGGGGGGTGGGGGGGTGGGGGGGTGGGGTGGGGGGGGGGGGGGTACGCAGAGGCAGGCAGGGACACCAGGGCAGGGCACCTGAGACCTATCGACCGTCAGGAACAAAGGGGTTCAAGGCCCAGCAAACATCAAGCAGCCTCTCCTCGCTGCTCGCCCGCCCACCGTGCATCCTCCCCCCGCCCTCACCGAGGCCGCTTTGGTGTATGCGAGCTCGAACTTGGTGTCGTTCACCTGGGTCTGCAGCCACTTGCCTGCAGGCAAGACGGGCACGCAGTCGAGCATTGGTTGGCGCAAGGGGTGAGCAGGAGGGCAGAGCAAACAAACGAGTGGCGCAGGCTGGAGGAGCAGGACCGGAACAAGCAGCGCAGAAGCAGGAATGGCAGCGGCCACTCCCAGGGGACATGCAGGCCGCCTGCAGCAGGCGGTGCGTGCCTGCAGCAGCCCTGCGCAGCCCCCACGCCCGCTTCCCACCTGCGTTGTAGCGCCGCAGCTCATAATTGTCCTTCTTCTTCTCAACCTTGTAGGGAGGGCAGTCAAGCTCGCCGCTGCAGAGGAGTAGAGCGGCAAGAGTTTAGCCGCAGGCGGCGCCGTCGGCGTGCGGAAGCCGCCGGCGTCGGCGCCAGCGCCTCCCTCGCCCTGGCCACTACCACTACGCACATCGCGCCGCTTGGGACAACCCGAGCGCCTCACCAGAAGTCTGGGCGCTTCCAGCGCTCCAGGCCGGCGCCTCCTGTGGACAGGGTCTCCACCAAACCCGCTGGATCAAGCAAGTCCAGCGCCTGGCAGGCGCCCAGGCAGGCGGATAGCAGCAGCAGGGCGGCGGCGGCGCGCATGGTTGCGAGGAGAGCGAAGAGTGGGGGCATCCGAGGCTGGCCGGTGATGAGCGGGCGCCGGGGCAGCGAACACAGCGGGCTCGCATGTGCCAGCTCCTGTGCAGCTCCACACCCATGCTACCCATCGTAATCCCCAAGGCCCCATCCCGTGTGCCTGCAATGTGCTGCTGCAATGTTACAGATTGTTGCTGTAACAGTGACATCATTTGACCCCAGCAGCAGCAGAGAGCAGAGAAGCGCGCGTGGTGGAAGCAGGAGGCCGATTGGGGCGGATCCGAGGCGCGGCGGCGGGCAGCAGGCAGAGCCCGGCTGGCGGACCGCGCAGCAGGCACGGCGCAGGCCAGTGCAGGCCAGCGCAAGCGTGCATTTCCGCCCGAACTACGAGTGTATTCTTGGGCCTGCTCGCAGAGTTGACCTCCGCCCGCATGGAATCTGCCTTGCATCAGATTCTGCCATGGAAGGCTGCACACGGCTTACATACGTCGGAAATAAGCAACCATCTGCACAAGCAAGTGCAACACAACAAACGACCATGCATTCGGGGGGACAGCCCACACAAGCTGCCGAGTCAAGTCACCGCTGCTCACCTCGCGCACTTGGAACGTCATGTGAAAAAATGCCGCGCTGCGCTGGCCCGTGCGATGCCACGCCGTGCTGGGCCGCGCTGGGCTGTGCCGCACTAGCGCTCGTTGCTGCCAGCCAGCAGCCACCTCTGGAGTCGAACGCGCTCACCTGGCGGCCACCCGCCCCCCTGCCTGCTTTTTGCCGGCGGGCACTGCCACCTCGTTGTGACGGCGCAGCACCTTGGTGGGCGAATCGTACACCTGCATGCAGCGTTGTTTGTGTGGGGTGGTGGTGGGGTGGCGTTGGTGGTGAGGGTGGGGGGGTGGGGAGGGGCAGGCAGCATCAGGCTGCTGGGTGCTGCAGTGCATGTGCGGCGCCATACCACCGTGCACGAGCGAGTGGGCGGGGACTGGTGAGGGCGCGTGCACACAACATGCCGACCGAGGCACCCACAGGCTTGCGCAGGCGAGTGCAGACTCACACACACGTAGGCCATATCCTCCCAAAAGTCTTCGTTGTCTTCGATCAGGCTGCCCCTCAGGCCCTGCGCCTCCTGAAGGATGGTGCCTGCATTGGGTGGGTTGAGGGCAGTCGGCAGAGGCGCATGGGTGGGCGGGGTGGGCGGCTGGGCGGGCGGCTGGGGTGGGTGGATAGATGAATGGACGCTGGGTGGGTTTTGACGAGGTGCTGACGCCAACAGGGCGGCGCCTCGTGGCAGCGTCGTCGGCGACAGCGACGGCAGGAGCAGCACAGTAATGGCGACAGCAGCAATGTCAACGGTGACACCAGTGGCGCCAGCATTCCGGTGCAGCAGCAGCGGCGGCAGCGCCAACCGCAGTGGCGGCGGCAGCGGCAGCAGCAAGAAGCACATACCCTCGGTAGCAAATCCTCCAAACACTCGAAAGTAGGCCTGAAACTCTGGAAAGTCCATTATCCAAACGTGGGCTTCAGTGGGATGGGGAGGCTCCTTCTGTTGCATCAACAGCAGAGGGATGGGAGTTGTCAAAGGCAACACACTGTGGCAACTATAACAGACTCGGTGGGCTGGGCTGGGCGCGCGTGGGGTGGGCGGCGGGGCCGGGGCGGGGGGGGGGGGGGCCTCTGCTCGGAAAGCCAGCAGTGAATAGACATTCACTTCTGACCTTCGGCCGGCAAGCGTGCTACCAGTGGCAAGTCAGAGCAGGTGTGGGCAGTGTTGAAGCATGCACAGTGGAGCATGCCCACATCCTGCCTCTGCCTGGCAGCCCAGGCTCCCCTCCACCGTCCGCGGGGCTGCATGCTGCGTGCGCACCTGTGCCTCCTCGGGAAGCCACAGCATGAACTCGTAGGACAGCTCGGTCGACTCGCCGCCGCTCACAAGCTTCAGCTCGCTGAACTCAGAAGGCAGAGGCACAGAGCAGGTCAAGAGTGGGCATGTGCGGCACAGCTAGCTGAGGTGGCACGCCGCCACTCGCAAGCTGGTGGCGAGGAGGAGGAGGAGTGACCAAGTGTGTTCAAGTGAGGGGCCGTTCGCGCACAGCAAGTTGAGGAGACGCCACACGGCTGCTCTCATGCCAATGTTGACACTCGCTCCACCTGCCAAAGCTTGCTGCCTGGGCAGCGCTGGCTGCCTGGGCAGCGCTGGCACCCTGGCCTCCCCCCTGCTGGCTGCCCGCCCTCTGCTCACGCGACGGTGGGTGTTGTCAGCGGGATGCCGCGCTGCTCAGCGTTGCCACCCTTGAAGTATTTGAGCAGGTGCTGCAGGGTGTGTGTGGGCAGGGAGACCTCTGCTGGCTCCCCGTGGACTTTGAATGATACTGATTGAGTGGGGTTGGATGAAGGAGTGGGGGTGCCTGCGGCAGCAGCACGGAAGTGCTTGAGCAGGCGCTGCAGCGGGCCGGAATGCAGGAGGGCGACAGCGTCGGAGCGGCGCTGCACCTCGTGTGCTCGGCACCTCGGCGCCAGCCAGCTGTCTAGCACCACCCCCCGGGCCCCACAGGGCACTCAGGACCGTGCTGCGCATGCAAACCCCGCCTCCTCACCAAGCCACGCTTCTTACCGAGGCGCCTTTGGTCCAGGCCAACTCGAATTTGGTGTCGTTGATTTGGGTGACCAGCCACTTGCCTGCAGGGCAGCCGCAGGAACAGGGGGGAGGCTCGGCCAGCGAGCACCCCAGGACCGCACCGCAGCGGCAGCGCACACCCGCCCCTGCAGCATTCCAGGCTGCCTCTGCCAGGGAGAACTGCTGCAGCACCCACCCGGTTTGTAGCGCCTCAGCTCCCAGTTTTCCGTCTTCTTCAACCCCTTGAAAGGAGGGCAGTCGAGCTCGCCGCTGCGTCGCGGTGGCAGGTGGCAGGTGGCAGGTGGCAGCGACCGGAAGGGGCACCAGCGACGCGCGTCACCGGAGCGGAAGTCGCCGGCTGCCCGCCTCCCTCGCCCTGGCCCTCGGTCGCTGCTGGCATGCAGCCTCCACAGCGTGCGTCACCCCAAGGACGTCCAGCACCCACCAAAACTCTGGGCGCTTCCATCTCTCAACACCGCGGACGCTGGCAGCGGGCTCCAGCGCCCGGCAGGCGCCCAGGCACGCGGCAAGCAGCAGCAGCACGCCAGTTGCGCGCATGATGGCAAGAAGAGGGGGATGAAGGAAGTCCGAGGGCACTGGGCCATTTTCTGAAGGGGGCCGGCGCCGCCGGCCAGCACGCCGCAGCGGCGATGTCGGCAGCTCCCCCCCTGCGCTTGCTCCAATCGCGTTTACTCCTTGAGCATCCTGCCCAGCAGGGCGCTGCCGCAGCTCGCCAGGCCGGCCAGGAGGCGTTCCCACGCTTGTTCAAACCCCACCGCGCGCCCAGCCTCCCTTTGCCTACCATGGCGCCCTCTCAGCCGCCTCCCTCGCTGCAGCAGGCGGTGGCAGTGGCGCTGCTGGTGCGCCGGCGCTGCGCGGCGGCGGCAGCGGGCGCCGAGGCGCGGTGCGCGGCGCTCGAAGCAGAGGCGGAGCAGCTGCGCTCCGCCGCCGCCGCGCCTCGGCCGCCTCAGCCGCCGCTGGAGCAGCTGCCCGCGACGCTGCCGCCAGGCACAGCGGAAGTGCGATTCAGCGGCCAGCGCGCCCCAGACCCAGCCGCTCTCCACGCACAGCAGCACTCAATCGAGCTGTGGCACGCGGCGCCGGCGTTGCTGCCGCCGGACGATCCTGCGCTGCTCGGCGTGCTGGCGTCAGCGCAGCGCTACGTGCTGCTCAAGGAGCTGCAGGAGTGCCCGCCTGGCGAGCTGCCTGCGGCAGGCATGCTGCACCGCACCCCTGTGGCGGCCCTGCTGGAGCTCGCCATTGACATCCTGCTCACGCATGCTGCAGCAGAGGCAGAGGCAGCAGGCGCCGGCGCCAGCGCGGCGGTCGGCAGTAGCACGGGCTCGCCGTCGGCGTTCCAACACCAGCAGCAGCACCAGCACCACCAGCAGCAGCGGCAGCAGCACCACCAGCAGCAGCAGCACCAGCAGCAGCAGCAGCAGCAGAACCCAGTCCTCAACCCAGCGGCTCACGCGCAGCTGCTGGCGGCGGCGGTCGCCGCGGCGGTGCACCTGTGCGGCTGGCCAGGCCAGGGATCCTCTGACGTGTGCTACGCCGCGCTGCAGCACTTCTGCTTTGTTGTCGCCGACTTGGCCGCCGAGCCGCCGCCAGCACAGCAGCAGCAGCAACAGCAGGAGACGGAGGGGAGCGCAGACCCTGCCTACCCCGTCGCCACGCCCGACCACCAGCAGCAGCAGCAGCAGCGCCAGCAGCTGCAGCACCACCAACAAAGGGCTGTGACTGTGCCACCATTGGCAGATGGCGGCGCGCACACCGCAGACATCGACCTGGCCCAACCCAGCGCTGAGGTGGCCTGCCGCATGCTCGGCCTGCTGCGTACGGCGCCGCACGCCGGCATGGTGCTGCTGAGCTCGGTGGCGCCCAGCACCCGCCAGTGCATGTCAGAGCTGGCGACGACTGTCAATAGCGAGCTTCCGGCGGCGCCGGCGGGAGCGCAGGCTGCAGGTGCGCCCGCGCTCCTTGCCCATGCTTGCACTGTGTCCCGGATGCATGCACGTGGCCGCTGCCAATGCTGTTCAACACCGATAGTTTTTGAGGGGGGTCGCCAACACTAGGCGTTCTTTCACTTAAACCCCTGCCGTCGCAGTGGAGGCCGCCGCAGCGGCGTCGGAGGCGCGCCTGGTGCACCGCTTTGACCGCCTCAGCGCCCAGCTGTCGGCCGGCTTCCGCCAGCTGCCCCAGTGGCTGCTGGCCACCGGGCAGCAGGACGACACGTTCCTGCAGGCAGGCTTGGGAGCTGGGGTGCAGCAAGTTTGTGTCGAGGGCGAGCACATCGCGCATCCACACTCGCTGGCATGCCCCGTGGTTGTCAGCCTGCGCTCTGCTCGTCTCGCCTGCGCACCCGCACGGCCCCTTCTTCCCAACCCATTCTCTCCTGCAGGAGCTGGCCAGCGCTGTGATGGCTGCGTGCGACGACGCTCAGCTCATTGGCGTGACCCACGCGTCGGCGGCGCGCCAGATGCAGCGCGTGCAGGCGCAAATGCGCAGCGCGCTGGCGGCCATCGCGCGCGGCCACGACTAGCCTGCCCGGGGGGGGGGGCTTCTTTTGCAGCTGGCGGACCGGGCCTTTTGGACAAAGCAGGGCCTCTCTAGATCTGCCTGTCTATTGGCCGTGGTAGCGGCCCCAGTGTTTGCGTGGAGCACAGGCAGGGATCGGGTTACACGCCAGCTTGCGCCGGGGACAGGGAGCAGTCAGGAGAGCAAGGGACAGGGAAGCAGGGAGGGGGGTGACAAAAGCAGGAGAGCGTGCCAAGGGGGGCGGGAGGATGCGCGCGAAAGCAGCACCCAAGGGGGGCGACAAGCGGGGAAGCAGCAGCAGGAAACAAGCGGGGGACAGGAACAGGGGCTGCAGGGTGCGCGGCAACGGGAAAGCGGCGAGCAGGGAGGCGGTGCAGGCGGTGCATGCAGCCGTAGTGCCTGCGGGGCGGAGCTGGCGCCAGCGTGGCGCCAGCGTGGCGCATCACGCTGTGCCCGCTCACATGTCCATCTTCTTGCCCTGCTGGATCTGCCCCCAGCCGATGAGGCGCCAGTGCTTCTCCACGCGGCGCGACAGCGCAATCTTCTCCCCCTCCTTGGTGCACACCGGGCTGGTCAGCTGCAGCTTGGCCAGATCGTGCTTCACCTGCGAAGGGAGCAAGGGGGAGCAGGGCAGCGAGTGCCGTGAGCGGCGGGCGAGCTACAGAGGACGCTGGGGCGCCTGGCATGCAAGCACAGCAGAATGATAGCCGTGCGGGCGGCAGGGGCGGAGGCGGCGGAGGCGGCGGCGGCAGGAGGCGCACGTACCGCCAGCACGCGCGCTCCAGTGCACATGGAGCCGATGTTGAGCATGAGCACCTCGTTCTTGGCAAGCTTGGACACCTGAAAAGGGGGGCGGCGTTGCAGCAGAGGGGCGCAATGTGTCAGACGAAGCCGGCACGAGGGCCAGGCGGCTGAGCAGCCAATGCACCCTCGGCCCTGCCGCGCGCACCCTCGAACCCTCCACTCGCAGCTGCCCCGTCCCCCCTGTGCGCCGGCACCTTGCCCTGCTTCTCGTTGCCGCCCGGTGCGCACGCCCAGCGGGCTGCCTTGCTCCACCACCCCGGATTGCATCATCTCGACCCGTCCCCAGCCCCAACTCCCTTGCCGCGCACCTTGCCCTGCTTCTCGTCGCCGCTGGTGCGCACGCCCAGCAGGCGGCGCAGCAGGAAGAAGTTGATCTCCAGCTCGGTGAACACGTCGGGCAGCGCGCCCACCTCGCCCAGCACCTGTCGGTCGGAGGGGACGGCGGTTTCGGTTGAACACGGCGGTTGCAGCAGCAGGGAAAGGAGGGGGGAGTGACACGACGCAGGCATGCAGCCCTGCCACCCCACCTACAGCCACCCACAGAGCGCCGTGGCAACACTCTTCCAGCGCCACCCCACCTGTCCCACAAGGCGATCCGCGCGGGTGAGGGTGGGGTCCACGGTGGTGCCCACGCCGATGAGGCCGCCGGGCACCGCAAACTGCAGCGGGTTCTGCAGCAGCCAGAGGAGGGGGAGGTGGGGAGGTTTGAGGGGAGGTTGGATAGTGTGCGTGTGCTCAGGAAGGGCACGGCAAACTGCAGCGGGTTCTGCAGCAGCCAGAGGCAGACACAGACGGGGGTGGAGGGTTTCGAGGGGGCGGGCAGATGGTGTGGGCGTACGTTTAGAAAGGGACAGGCAGGGCACTGCGGCTGCACAGCGCAGCACGAGACCACAGCGTGGCGCAGCGCGGCACCAACCGCCCGCACCTGCTCGGCAAACAGCGTGACGATGCGCGAGCGTATGGGTATGCAGCGGATGGCGCCGCTGGCGTCCTTGGTCACCACGCCGGGCCGCACCTCCACCTCCTGGCCCATGCGCAGCACACCCTGTGAACGGGGCAACGTGGGGGGGGAGGGCCGGGAGGCCGCGTCGAGACGGTGAGTACAGGAAAGGTAGGAGAGGGATGGAAACGGCACGTGAGGGGGCCGGGAGGACGCATTCATCAGGACGGCGTGCGCCAGGCAGGTGGCTGAGCACGGGCGGGTTGGGGATGGGAGAGAGCCCAAGGAGGCGAGCAGAGGGCACAGCGGGGGATGCAGCGTGCAGGAGGGAAGGGGTGACGCAATCGATGCAGTTGGAGGGGATGTGGCGGCGTGGATTGAGCTACGGATCAGGGGTGTGAGTCACCGTGCCCACTTTTGTCACCGCTGTTTGCTGTGCCAAGGACATGACGAGAGGCCACCTCATGTGGTGATCGCTGGCCTCTGCTTTTAGCCTGGCGTGCGGCGGCGGCGCACGGCGTGCAGATGCAAGCTGCAATTGCAAGCCCTGCCCTGCCCTGCCCTGAACCGCACGCACCCCAGCCGTGCCCTGAGCCTTGCCGCTCAGCATGCCCACACTGCTGGCTCATCAGATAGCAACAAACCACCCGAGGCCCACCCACCGGCCCACCAGCCGGCCCACCACCCGCCCGCCTGCCCTACCTACCTGCAGGATGGAGCCGCCGGCGATGCCGCCCTTGATGTCGTCCACCTCGCTGCCTGGCCGGTTGACGTCAAAGGAGCGGATGACAATCATCTGGGCGCAGCAAGAGCCGGCGGGGGAGACGGTGAGACGAGGAGTAGAGGTGAGGAGTGGAGAAGAGGCAGTTAGGAGGAGGGCACAGGTGTCAAGGGGGCAGGGAAGGGGCACGAGCTTCACCAGGGCGTCGCCTGTCGGGGCCCACCACACGCGTGCACGCGAGGCACAATGCACATGCAGCACATACGCGGGCGCGGAAGGTTCCCCCCCGCCCAAATGTCCCACCTGCGGCGGCGACACAAAGTCGCGGACCGGCACCGGAATCTTCTTCACAAGGTACTCGCACACCGCGTCCACATTGTACTTGAGCTGCGCGGAGATGGGCACCACCGGGGCGCCCTCCGCGATCGTGCCCTGCGGTGGCGGTGCCAAGGAGCGGGAGGGGGGGTGCAGACGGGTGAGAAAGGCTTGGCATGCAGCGCAAGGGAGGAGGAGGAGGAGGGGCGCAGAGGGGCGGCTCGCACCAACGCAGGAGTGAGGGTAAGCACGCACGTGGTGGTGGGGTGGGGTGGGGTGGGGTGTGGGTGGGTGGGTTGGGTTGGGGGGTTGGGGGGGGGGAACAACACCAGGCCGTGGCTTGCACCTGGTGGCCGCCCTGCTGCCCCAAATCCCCTGCAATGCTCCAGCTGAGGTGAGCCAAACACTGCCCCCCGCGCTGCCGCACGCGCCTGGATGAAGCGCGCGATCGTTTCGTGCTGGTTGAGCGCCGCTGCCTCAGTCACAAGGTCGACCTTGTTCTGCAGGATGATGATGTGCTGCAGCCGCATGATCTCCACCGCCGCCAAGTGCTCGCTGGTCTGCGGCTGCGGGCAGGGCTCGTTGGCGGCAATCAGCAGCATGGCGCCGTCCATGACTGCAGCGAGACAAGGGTGGCAGGTTGGGTGTGTGATGCCAGGCCTTACAGGGGAGCAGGCCCGGCAGCCGGGTCGACAGCTGCGCCAGCTGCCGCTGCTGCCTCCTCTACAGCTGCATGCACCGCATGTCCCATCCCGCACAGGCTGCAGGCAGCCGCCGCCGCTGCTGCCGCTCGCCGCTGCCGCTGGCTGCCCTTGCCGCTGCTGCTCCTGCTGCTGGCTGCCTTCGCAACTGCGGCTTCCAGCCGCCCTTGCTGCCGCCCTTGCTGCTGCTGCTGCTGTCGCCTGCCGGCTGCTGCGCACCTGCGGCGCCGTTGAGCATGGTGGCCATGAGGATGTCGTGTCCGGGGCAGTCCACAAACGACACGTGCCGCACCAGCTCCATCTCAGCATCCTCAAACCCTGCGTTGAAGTAGGGTCGTTTGTCGGAGATGCTGATTGAAGGAGTGGGGCAGAGGCAGTGCATGGCGGTTGGGTGCAGCTCTCACCAGGAATTCGGTGCGCGCTTGTGCCTGCCACCCAACCCGCCACAACAGCTGTCCCTCCTGCCGCGCCTCTCCCAACACCCCCCATGTCCTGTGAGGTGCCACTCACCAGGCACCTCGCACTTGGGGCTGTCCTCCTTGGTGGAACCATAGGCGCGGTAGCACGCCGGGCGAGGGCAGCGAGGGTCGGCGCACCTGCAGGTGGGTGGGGCGTGGGTGGCAGGCAGCGTGGGCGCCGTGCGGCAGCACAGGCGGGCATGCAGCAGCCAGTTCAGCACCGCCGCTGTTGCAGCTGCTGCTGCAGCGTGCTGCTCCCTGATCATTCGACTGCCCACGAGGCTACATGCCCACGAGGCCACACTTGGAGCCGCTGCTTCAGGCCTGCAAAGCCGCTGCCCCAGCCCGCCCCTCGCACGCACTTGTAAATCTTGGCGTTAGCGTAGCCCAGCTTGATGGTAATGTTGCGCTCCAGCTCATTCTTGAAGCGCACAGTCTGAACCCCCGAAATGGCCTTCACCACCGTCGACTTGCCGTGCGCCACGTGGCCAATGGTGCCTGCGGCAGGGGGAGCGCACAGTTGGTTTGAGAGCGTGATTGCGGTCGGCGGCAAGGGGGACGACGTACAGGAAGGCTGCAGCAGCATCATCACGCAGGGTGGAGCTGCGGACGACTGCGAAGCGAGCTGCTGCTGCCTGCCAATGACGCTGCCCCGCCCTGTGCCGCGCACCGATGTTGATGGTGGCCTGCCGCGAGATGACCTCTGGCGACAGCGGCGTGAGAGTGGTCACATCAAGGGTGCTCAGGTCCTGCAGGGCCGAGGGCGGGCGGCGCGCCAGCTTCGGTGGCGCCGCCTTTGGTGGCGCCGCTGGCGGCAGCGGCGGCGGCGGTCGACGGCAGGTGGCTCTCCAGCCCTGTGACGCCAATGCGCGCCTGCCAGTTTTTCCTGAGCACCGCCCACGCCACCGTGGGCCGGTGAGAAGGCGCCGCCGGCCTGGCACACCCATCACGCCGGCTCCCCCGAGCATGCGGCGCCCCGACGGGCGCACTTCGCCCCGCTACATACCTGCTCTCGCAAGCCCTTGCCCTTGGCCGCCATGGTGTCGCCGCCTGCTGCCTGGCTGCGGCTCCTGGCTGCTGCACACAAACACGCGGTAGACTGGGGGCAGTGCCGGCGCTCCTGATGAGCTTGATACCTGTCTGGGCTGTCGATGCAATGGGCAAATGACCGGTTGGGGCATGGCAATCACCGGCCGTCTGCATGGGTGCCAGCAGGGCCTCCTTGGGGCCTCAAAACGGCGGCCCTTGGGGCTTCCACGCGCCACTATTCGATCCTCCGATCACCAGGGCAGGTCCGAGCGCCCATCCCGCACCCTTCCAAGGCCCCGACCGCCCCAAGGCTGTCGACTATGGCCTCTCGAGCCTGCCGTGCGGCGGCACTGGCGCTGCTGGCCTGCGCGCTGGCAGTGCCCGCCCTGGGCCAAGTGAGCGACCGCTGGGGCGCAGCGATGGGGGAAGGCTGGCAGGCAATAGCGTCCGCCCGGTGCCGCGCGCTCCAGCACCGCCGCTGCCCTCGCCGGCGCTGCCGCTCCCCGCTGACCTCCTCGTCCCCCACCTCTCTGGTGCAGGCTGAAGTCCAGGCCACTGCCGCCCCCTGGGCGTCTGAGATCGTGAACCTGCTGGCCGGCAGCGTCGGCGCGTCTGCCGTCAATCCCAATGGCATCCACGTCAAGCACTCCAACCTCGCCCTCCCCACCGACGGCCTGGTTGTGGGTGCCCTGCAGCAGACCGTGGAGGTGAGTGTGCGCGGGGTGTGGTCGGCCTGCTGCGCAGCGGTGGGACGGCGGGCTGCGGGAGAGGTTGCTGCGATGGAGGGAGGCGCTTGTGTCTAATCGTGATCCTTGACCGGCGTCGCCCTCCCCGTCACGGCCCCCCCCCCCTTGTATTGCCCTCTCCTCGCCTGCCCTGCCGCAGGGCCCCTCTGCCACCTCGTTCCTGATGCAGCAGGGCAACCTGGGCGGCGGCATTGCTGGCACCATGGGTCCCTTGATGCACCAGCATCCTTACGCCACGATGGCTGTGCGTAAGTGAGGGGCAAGCCGGCACGGGGCAGGGCGGTGTGGCCGGCCGTGCGCCGCCGCATTCTGGCCGGCCGGCTGCCCTGCTGTGCGTGTCGAGAACCCCTCCCCCCGCGCTGCCTCCCCCTTTCTCCCCATGACGCACCACCAGAGCGCTGCCGAGGTGCTGTCCCTCTCCACCCTCACCTCCCCTGCCTCCCTGCGCTGCGTGTACACAGCCCGCTTCCCCATCCCACCAGCTCACCTGGAGCGGCCCTGCCCCACCCCCGCTGTTGCCTCCCTGCAGAGACCGCCGCCTTTGCCACCACGTTCCCCCGCCCCCGGCCGACCCGGAACGCCCTGCACTCCCTTCCCCATGTCCTCCAGAGACCGCCGCGTTTGCCACCATCGTCAAGGCTGCCAAGAAGAAGCTGGCCCCCAAGGCAGAGGCGTTTGTGGTGGTGAGCGGGGGGGCGATCGGCCTGGCGATCAGCCTGGCAAGCAGATTGGGGATGCAGTGCAACCGAAACGCTCCGCGGTGCGGGCGCGCAGGCAGCGCCTGCCGGCTGTCCACCACCTCCCGACCGGACGTGCGCACGTGCACGCCGCAATCCAGCTGCAGGCCTTGCCCCCGTCTCCACGTGGTTTGCTGCCCACCCGCCCACCCTCCCACCCACCCGCCCGCCCTCCCCCCACTGTTGCAGATCGAGGACGGCAACTTTGTCGAGTCCAGCAAGCTGGGCCTGTGCACCGCCTTCTACCCTGCCGGCCTCAACAAGTGCGGAGGGGGTGCAGGGGGGGGAGCGGGGGCCATGACTCGATCACCCGTGGAGGTCGCACAGCAGCGCAGCCACCGTGCCTGCCCACCTCTCAGCCTGCCCACCTGCCCGCCTGGCTACCCGCACGCCTGCGGCAAACCTCCCGCTGCTGCCCTCAACTGGCTGGTCTGTCGCTGGGTCGTGGGCTGCCCTCCCTCCCTCCCTCCCTCTGCAACGATGGGGGGGGCGTCAGCCTTCAACGCCACCCGGCTCCCCAACCCACGCCCAAGGGCGCACTCTTGCTTCCTGCTTCCCTTCTTTCCCTCTGCCCGCAGGTCTGGAGTTGTTGAGGGCCGCCCCGGCGGTGGCACCCCTCTTGCAAATCAAACACACACACGCACAGACACACACACACACACACCCTAACCAACTGACTCCTCTCCCTGCCCGCAGGTTTGAGTTTGTGGAGGAGGCGGCCGGCGTGCCCCGCCTGTTTGACGCCCAGCTGGTTAACGACGAGGGCTTCCGCAACGGGCTGACCGGCCCCGAGGCCGTGCGCGACATGTGCGCTGGGGCTGCTGCTGGGGCTGCTGCGGCCGCTGGGGCTGCTGCTGCCGGGGCTGCCAGCGCGTTGCACGATGCCAGCTGCGCATCAAGGGGCCAGGCAAGGAGGCTGGGTGGCTGCTGCCACCGCTGCGCACCGCCGCCGCCGCCGCCGCTGCGCCGAGCCCGCGAACCGCCCCACGTGACTGCCCTCTCCCCCTGCTGCGCCCGCTGTGCCCCCCACCCTGCAGGCTGGACCAGGCCGTCTCCAACAAGCTGTCTGTCGTGCGCTTCAACGCGTTCACCGTCGACGAGGAGTGAGTTTTCCCGCGGGCAGCAAGTGCCGCCGGTACCAACCTGCTAGCTGTGGGGCGTGGGGCCGGCAGCGGCGGACGCCTGCTGGCAGGGGGCAAAAGCGTCGGCGCGCGGGGCAGCGTGCATCCCTGGGCGGGCACAGCCGGCTCGCTAGCCAGCGGCGCCGCTGGCTAGCGAGCATCCGCCCTTTGCTTCTTGCTCCCCAACGTGGTGCCCCGGCCAGCTTGCGTGTCCCCACCGCGTGCACGCGCCACTGCCCCCCCTCCACCCTCCCACCTCACTGCCACGGCGACACATGTCCCCCCCTCTGCTCTGCTTCCGGGCAGCTACCCCACGCTGACGGCCACCTTTGACACCAACAACAACCCTGCCGTCAGCGAGGCCATGCTGCGGGTGCGCTGGCCTGATGCAGTGTTGTGCAGGCCTAGGCCCAGTCCAGTCCTGCCCTGGCTGTGCCCCCCACGCCCCGCCTTGCTGGCGGGTGTGCTGTCCGGCGTGTGACGCTCCGGTCCTGCGCAGCCCACGCTTCCAGCAACCGCCTGCCCTTGTTGCCCTGACCGGCGTATGCTGTGCCACCGCAGGGCATCGATTACATCCTGGACGAGGCTCACAAGCGCGGCCTGCGCGTCATCCCCGTCCTGGCCGACTACTTCCGCGACGCAAAAGGCTCCCTCAGCCCCAAGGGCTTCCTCAAGTGGGTGTGGGGTGTGGGTGGTGGTGGGTGGGGGGGTGGGGTGTGGGTGGTGTGGGGTGGGGTGGAGGTTGGGTGGGGGGTGGTGGTGGGTGGGGGGGGTGGGTGGGTGGGGGGCCTCGGGCTGACCGCCGCCGCTGGCGCTGAAGGTCTCTCGCCGCCTGCCCGCGGCCGAGCAGGCGGCACACGTGGCGGCACCTCGGGACGTGTGTGTGTGTGTCAGTGGACGCTCAAAAGGATGGTTCACCCTTCACCCACCCCTCACCCCAGCTGCCCAACTCACTCCCGCTGCCCCCCTCGCTTGCTGCAGGCTGCGCGACAACAACAACAGCCCCACTGCCGCCGAAATTGCCTCCTTCTACACCGACGCCACCTTCAAGCAGGTGCTCGGCGGGCTGCGGCCACACAACAGTAACAGTGTGCACCGCGCGAGCCAGCGGATGCGTGCATGGGTATTGCAGCAGGGTGGCACGCCGCACCGACCGGCCTTTGCCAACCTGCACCGGCTGGGCTGCCGTGCCTCTCCCTCTCCCCTCCCCCGCGCGCAGTGGAGCAAGTTTTACGCAGCCACCCTGATCAACCGAGTGAACTCTGTCAACGGCCGCGTGTACAAGGACGACCCCACCATCATGTAAGTCCCATTTCTGGCCGTCCCACCAGCACAGCGCAGCGCCCAGCGACAACAGTTCCACGCAGCAGCACCGCGCAGCAGCGCCGCATGCGGCATGCAGGGGCCCGAGCAGCACGGGCACACTGCTGGTCGTCGCGGCGCAGCGCCTGCCGCTGGACACGGCCCGTCCTGCCCACCCTCGAGTGCTGCCTGCCTGCTGCTTGGTGCCTCCCTGCAGGGAAGTCCTGCAGGCGTCGTCCTGGGTGCTGCTGCTACCACACACTGTTACCCCACGTGCAGCACAGCAACACAGGCTCCCAACCTCATCGCTTCCGTTCCCTCTTGTGCCGTGCCCTCTCTTCCCCCCTCCAGGGCCTGGGACCTGATCAACGAGCCCCGCTGCGAGGCCGGCGACGCCGTCTGCATCACCAGCGCCGTCAACAACATCGGGTCTTGGGCCATCGAGTTGTCCAACTACATCCGCAGCCTGGACTCCAACCACCTCATCACCCTGGGCCTGGAGGGCTGGTACAACGACCCCACGCGTGAGCACGCTGGGCACGCTGGCGGGTGGGGGAAAGACGGGGCAACGGCAGCGGCGGCGGGCGGCAGGCGCAGGGTCGAAGGTGGTGGGGATGAGCACACGTGCGCGCGCTAGTCCTGCCTGCCTAGCCCCCACGACCCGCCCGCCCCCTCTGCCTCCTGATGCGCCCATCCACGTGTTGCAGGCACCAGCCGCAACCCCTTTGCTGCCGCCTCCTCCTATGGCTACGACTTTGTGGACTTGCTGACCCAGCTGGGCAACAAGATCAGCTTTGGTGCGGGCGGGCGGGCGGGCGGGCGGGCGGGCGGGTGTATGGTGGTGGTGGTGGTGGGTTGGGGGGGGGGGTAGAGTGGGAGGTGGGGTTGACTGTGAGAGCTCGAGCTTGTCAGGGGGGGGGGGGGAAGCCCTGCTTGTCACAACGATTGCGCTGCAATGGCTCGACGAATGGTGCGGGTGCGTGATGGGGGCTGGTCGCTGTGCGCTACATGCCCCTGCCCCACCCCACCCCACCCCCACTGTCACACCCACCCACCCACCCACCCACCCGCCCACGCCCCCCTGCAGCCACGTTCAACGCGTATGCTGACCTGTACGAGAAGCCCGCCGCGTGGTGAGTGCAGCAGGGGGCAGCGGCTGTGGGTCAAGTTGTCCCATGTCTGGTGGGTAGTAGCAAGCGAGGGGCCAGAGCAGACGAGGGTGGCCAGAGATGCAGTCAGCCACGATACATATCCTCCCTCCCTCCCTCCCTCCCTCCCTCCCTCCCTCCCTCCCTCCCTCCCTCCCTCCCTCCCTCCCGCCCGCCCGCCCGCCCGCCCGCCCGCGTGTGCAGCTGCGTTCCTGCTTGTCTGTTTCACCCCCGCTGCTCTTTGCTCCCCAACTAAACCCCTCCTATTGCAGGACCGTGCAGTGGATCATGGACCACGTGGCAGATGTGGCGGCCCTAAATCTGCCCCTCATCATCAAGGAGTTTGGCGCGGCGGTGAGCCCGCAGCAGCGTGCCGCTGCCGCCGCCGCCGCCCCTGCTGCCGCCGCTGCTCGTGCATGCCCCCGCACCATGGCGGGGTGGGATCGGCTTGCAGCAGTCTGTGATGCGGCGCTGCGGCTGCCGCTGCTGCTGCCGCAGCTGCTGCTTGCAGCAGTTACAGCCGCCCCCAGGCACCCCGCCGACCCAACCCGCGCCTCCCCGTCCCCGTGCAGCCCATCACCGTCCCTGCCACCCCTGCCATCGAGACCCGTGAGACCATCTACAGGACCATCGTCACCGCCGCGCTGCTGCAGGCAAGCCGCGCTGCTACTGCCGCGGCCGCCGCCGCCGCCGCCGCTGCTGCTGCGCTGCTGCCCGCAGCACGTGGCTCCCTGGGTGACCCTGCAGGCCAGCTGTTCCCATCCCACCCGTCACGAAGCACTGCGTGCAAGCCTGAACAGAACGGCCTGAAGGCGTTGCTGACCCACCCGCCGTTTCTGTCCTGTGCCCCGCCCTTTGCAGATCACCGCCGACAAGAGCGAGGAGTATGGGCTGAAGGGCGCGCTGTACTTCCAGGGCTGGGTGCCGGTGAGCCGTGCATGCCCCCCCCCCTGGTGCCTCCCCAACACACCGCCGGGGGCAGCATCTGCCGCTCGCCGCCGCGGCTCGCTGCCTGCCGCAACGTCCCTCGCTCGGCGCCCGCCAACAGTGCGGCAGAGCACTAGCACTCGTTCCAACTGTGGTGGAGCTGCCTTCCCACCCGCAGGGCACCCGCGCTGCGCCCTACACCCTGGCGGTCGGCGGCCGCAACGGCGTGCTGCCCAGCGATGCCGCCTACCCTGGTGCGCCCTGCTGCTGCTGCTGCTGCTGCTGCTGCTGCTGCCGCTGCTGCTGCTGCTGCTCCCTGCAGCACCTTTCGGGAGGCGGATGCCTGGTTGGTCAGTGAGGGGCAAGGCTGCTGCGAATGCCTCCTCCACCCACCCACCCTTGCCGGCACACCCCGCACCCTCCGCAGAGATTGTGCGCCTGGGCCTGGGCCTGAAGGCTCTGTCCAGCAAGCTGTCCACCTGCCCCGACAACGAGCTGCTGACCCCCGTGGTCTACAAGGCCCCCGTGTGCAACAAGGGGTGAGCGAGGCGCGGGGGGGACCCGCGGCTGCGCTGCTGCGCGCTGTGCTGCCTACCTCGTGCACTGCTTCGTGCCCGTGCGCAGCACAAACCGACGGTGCAACAACACAACGACACTCACCCCAGCATTGCAGCGCCCCGACCGGCGGTTCCCACGATGCCGCAACGTCCAGGGCCCCGACTGCCACGTCATCGACCTGTAGCGCCCTGCGCATATGCGCACGCGCCTGCCTGACCATGCCACCCCCACCCCCTGCCCCGCGCCGCCCTGCCGCAGCTTCCAGGGCCCCGACTGCCACGACATTGACGAGTGCCTGCTGGGCACCGACAACTGCGACTTCAACGCCGCCTGCCACAACACCCTGGGCGCCTACTCCTGCAAGTGCTTCATCGACTTCTACGGCCTGGGGTGCGTGCTGTGTTGATTGATTGGTTGGTTGGTTGGTTGATTGATTGGTTGTGCGCAGCAGGACAGAGCAACACGGTTCACCAGCCCGGGGGTGGGTGGGCGGAGTGCCCAGTCGCTGCTCGCCAGACGTCAGTCACGGCACCTGGCCGCAACGGCAGACCTGCCTGCCCGCCCGCCTGCCCCCCCGCATGCCTGCCCGCCTGATCCGCCCCTCGCGCCATCCCCCCACGCCACGCTCGTCCCTCTAATCACACCCGCCCCCGCCCCGTGCCCGCAGCACCAAGGGCCACTGCAACCCCCTGGTGATTGACGGAGTGGACAAGACGGTGGCGATCCTGGACAAGTTCGAGTTCTTCAACATCGGCGGCGTCTTGCAGGGTGAGCGGAGCGGGCAGCGGGTTCCGTGCATCTGCAAACCGTGTTTTGCGTGTTCCGTGTCGTGAACAGCGTTTTTTCTGAAGTCCGGCCCCCACCCCACCCCACCCCACCCACATACCCACACACACACACACACACGAGCCCTCGTGCGCCGACCCCTTGCCGACCCCTGCCTCCCCGCCTCCTGCCCCCGCAGAGGCCGAGACTGTGGTACAGCAGTCCTTTGTTGACTACCCGGCAAAGGCACCCGGCTACGCCGTCGACCCCTCGGGTGGGTGGGTGCCCCTCAAAGAGCCGCGGCAGCTGCCGGTGCTGCCGCTGCAAAGCACAGCGGCGCTCGCCTGGGGGAATCAAGCGCCCGCCACAGGTCTCGTGCCCTACTGCGGTGCCTCCCTGCTTCACGCCCATGGGAGCGACGCCCTTGGTGCTGCGTGCCCCACCCCACCCCACCCCGCCCTGCCCCCCTTTCTCATCTCGCAGGCTACTTCGAGAGCTCCCCCGCGCTGGAGGCCAGGTCCCGCCTGCAGGGCATGACGATTGAAGAATGCGCGGTGGCCTGCGAGACTGCCGGCAAGACCGACGGCGGCGCCTTTGGTGCGCGCCTGGCAGGGGCTGCGCGTGTGCTGCGCGTGCTGCGCATGCTGCGCCACTGCCCCGTGCCCTCGTCGTTGTGGGAGCATCCGTGGGTCCTTTGGCGGCCGTCAGCGCAGCCCCTGCTGCCACGCCGCCCCCTCCTCCTCCGCCTGCACCACGCTGTGCGCCTCACGCCCCCAACCCCCACCCCCTCCCCGCAGCCTGCAACTCCTTCTTCTACAACGACGTCGACCTCAACTGCGTGCTGTACACCGGCCAGTGCAAGAACAGGCTGCAGGTGCGTGCGGCTGCTGCAGTTGGTTGTGCAGAGCGAAGCACGCGTGGCCCCGCGCGGCCCGGCACGGCAGACCGAGAAAGAAGGGAGTGGCAGGGAGGAGCTGGGGGGTTTCGGCACCAGAGGGCACCCCCCCACACCTGCTGCAAGGCCGGTATGGACGTACGTACACACGATGGATGTACACACGATGGATGTACAGACACACGTGGATGTACACACGAGCGGCCCGCGCCAGATTGACCCTCAAACCGCGCGTGCCCTCGCCGGCTGTGCCCCGTCGTCTCCCGCAGGCTCGCACCGTGACCGACTGCCTGCGCCCGAACTTCGAAGAAGGGGAGCCACTTGCGGTGGGTGGCGCCTCGGAAATGGGTGGGCTGGCGTGACGGGGGGCGGGCGGCGCTGCCTTGCACAGCGCTGCCGGCTGGGCGGGCCGCAGCAGGTGCTGCAGGATGGCCGCCGCAGCCGGCCTGCTCCTCACCGCTGCTCCTCACCGCTGCTGCCCGCACCGCCCCATGCCTGTGGCGTACAGGTCGGCCCCGATGTGCCGCTGCCCTGCGGCGGCGGCTACACCTACTTCCGCAAGACCGCAGCCACGCCCGCCTACTGCACCACCAAGTAAGCGGCTTGCGAGAGCGCGCCCCCGGCTGCGCCGCCTTCGAAGCCGCTCGGGCTGGCCGGCCGGGCGAGACCGCGCGCCGCGCGCGCCGCCACCGCTGCGGGCGCCGGGAGCACTGCAGCACGCGCGTGAGCGCTGCTGGCCTGGAGAGGGCATTACGACGACAGACGTAAAGTCCACCCTCCTCGCCACTAGCCACTCCCCCTACACCACAAAAATATTTGCCACAGGCCTCCCCTCTCTCGAGAGACATGACCCACTTTCCCCCCGGCAGCGCCACAGCCTGGCCTGCCCGCCGTACTGAACCCTCACCACTATTTCGAAACCACCCAACCTGCACAGTCTGCCTGCCCGACCCGCCGCACTGACCCACTATTCCTTCTTCCACTCCACCCCTGCCCCGCGGCTGCAGCGCTGTAAGGCAAACCGGGGTGTTGTTGCAGTGCAGTGCGACAATAGGAGGGCTGAGAACAGAGGGGAGAGCAGTGGAGGAAGGACAGGGAGAACATGATGCACAGGGGTGTGGGCTGGGGGGGGGAGGTAGCGGCGGGAGCCAGGCTTGTGTCAATCACATCACGGCAGGGTGGGGGCAATGCAGCAGGGCAGCGTGCGTCCAGGCGAAGCATGCTGCGGAGGGTGAAGCGGAAGTGAAGGAGTGAAGCGGCGAAGCACGGTGGAAGGTGAAGCGTGCGTTCGCGCTGTACTAGACCTTCTGCCGCTTGTTGGGCTCGGGCACCGCCGCCGCCGACGACGGCTGCAGCGTGCCCCCCGCCTCGTTGCTAGGAGGCGCGCTGTCTGGTACCACAGCGTAGCGGTCGCTGGGGGCGACGCCTTGCACACCCACTGGGGGGGGAGGGAGGGGCATGGCAAGGGCAAAGGGCAGGGCGTGAGGGCAGGGAAACAAGAGTTGGGACGCTGCGTGCGCTGAACGCCATGCGTTCTGGCTGGTGCGGCGCCCGCACTCCCAACGGCCTGTCCTACCCCACCCCCTGCTCCGGCCCTTCCCCGCTCGTTGCCACCCGCCTGGCCGCGCCTCCTGCGTGAATGCGTCGAGGTTGATGCTGCCCACGCTGAGCGCCAGGATCTCAACGGGCACGTTGCTGTCCTGGGTGCCGCCCGTGCCCAGCTGCCCATTCACGTTGCGGCCCTGCAGGCAGGTAGGCGGGCGGCAACAGCAACGGCAGGGAAGGTGATGTGTTTGGCTAGCGAAGGGCAACGGCAGGGAAGGTGATGTGTTTGGCTAGCGGGGGGGGGGGATCGGTTTGGCGGGCGTGCGGATCGGCGGACGTGCAAGTTGGTGTGCGGGCGCGCGGGTTGGTGGATAAGTGGGTGCACGGAGGCAGCAGCGGAGCATGCACGCGTTTCCTTCCTATCTGCATAGGCCGACAGGCGCCGCTCCCCCAGCTCCACCACGTCCACCCCTGCCCCCCCCGCCCGCCCGCCGCACCCAAGCGTAAAAGCGTCCGGTGTCGGTCACCGCCAGCGAGTGCTTCCAGCCACTCTCCAGCAGCACGACCCGCTGCCCTGCCAACGCCTGCGCAACACAGGGGGGGAGGCAGCGGGGCAGGAAGGGGGGCACGTCAGTTAGGCAGAGGGTGGGCAAGCCCTTTTCAGCTTCACCTGCCCCGCTCTGCCAATTCCTCGCCGCTACCACAGCGGCACCACTCACCCCACCTCATCCTCAACGCCATCCCCGGCCTTCTCCCACACCTCTGCCTGCCCCCTCCTGCCCGCACACCTGCACTTGCTGCGGCGTGACGACGTCCTCGTTGGTGCCCACGCCGCACTGCCCAAACTTGCCCCAGCCCGCCGCCCACACGCGGCCCTCGCCGTCCGCTGCCAGCGTGTGCCGCCACCCGCCGGTGACCAGGGCCACGCGCTGCTGCCTCAGGGCCTCCACGCGCTTGGGAATGTACTGGTCGCTGCATCGTGGAGCAGACACAGAGGAGGGGAGGGGGGAGGTTCAGGGAAGGGAGGACTGTTGCACGTGCCGCTGTTGAAGGGCCTCTGCATGCTTGAGCACACGCCTGCCCGCTGCTGCTGCACGCGGGCGTCGTGTGTTTGCACGGACAGCTTGCAGAGCGGGCGACGGCGGCGGCGGCGCGGCGACACGTGGGGACGGCGCACGCCCGCCCCGGCCCTGCCGGCCCCTCGCTCACATGCGGTCGCCGTGGCCCAGCTGGCCGTAGGAGTTCCAGCCCCAGGTGTACATGCTGCCCGCCTCGTCCACCGCGATGCTGCGGCAAGCCAGGAGGGGGGGGGGGAGGAGAGCAGCAGCTTACGATCAAGGGCGTGCAGCGGCAGGGGGGGGGAGCAGGGAGGTCGGAGAAGCGGAGAGGGGTGGGTCGGGGGGGCAGGCTGATGGGCCAACACGCGTGGCAGCGCTGGGCAGGGCGAGGGCAGGGCAGGCAGAGCCGGCCCCTGCAAGCACCACGCACCCCCCCCCCCCCCTTGCTGCTCGCGAACTCCCCCCCCCCCACCAGCACAAGCATCCCACCCCAAGCAAACACACGCGACCCCCTCTCTGCCGCTGTGCACCCACCTATGCCGCCAGCCGCACGCCACCTGCGCCACCTTGACCCCCTCCAGCCCCTTGGCCTTGGTGGGGGTGTGCCGGTCCTGGGTCTCACCGTCGCCGACGTTGCCGTACCGCCCCCACCCCCACCCAAACACCTCGCCCTCGTCGGTGGAGCACACAGAGTGCTCCGCGCCGCAGGCCACGCGCACCACACGCTTGCCCTGGGACGGGAAAGCGGAGGGCAGGCGCAGGGAGGGAGGGTTGGGAGTGCAGGGGCCGGACGGCGCTGCGGGGGCTGTGATGCCGGGGCGGAGCGCGGCGCTGCGCCGCCGCCTGCGCCGCCGAGCACCTGCTGCTCCCGCCAGTACCCGCGATGCGCCGCCACACCTCGCGCCAACCACACATGCCTGCCTGCCCGCCCGCCCCGCCCCCCCTCCTGCCTCGCACCTGCAGCGCCGTCACCGGCTGCGGCGAAAGGGTGTCCTGGATGCTGCCCAGCCCCAGCTGGCCGTTCTGGTTCCGCCCAAAGGAGAACAGCTCCCCGCTGTCGGTTGCCACCACCGTGTGGGTGTCGCCGCAAGCCACCGAGGCCACCACGCGGCCCGACAGCGCCGGCAGCGGCGCCGGGATGAACACGTCGCGGCAGTCGCCGGTGCCCTGGCAGGCGGGCGCGGCAGGGGGTTGTGTGCATGGCAGTTGGCGGCATGCAGGGTGGTGCGATACAGCTGCGAGCCTGAGCGGGGGTGGTGCATGGCAGTGGGATGCAAGCTGGCTGCTGTGCGCCGCCACCATTGCCACGCCGCAGCATTGCAGCGCTGCGGCGTGGCTGCTGCGCGCTTGCGCATCCCCAAGCACCGCCAGCTGCGCTCACCAGCCGCCCAAAGTCGCCCCAGCCCCACGAAAACAGCTGCTTCTCTGTTCCAGAAGCCGCGACGCTGTATTCGGCGCCGCACTGCAAGTCGTTCACGCCTCGGTGCTGGGCACAGGAGTGGGGGGGAGGTGGGTGCTGTGATGGGCGGCGGCCCGTGGGCGGCGGCGGAAATCCCACGAACAACTAACTGCAAATGTGCTGAACTTGTGCCGTCGGCTACAAGCTGGAGACGTTGCCCCACACTGTAGAGTTCTGCGAGGCCCGCACCTCCCTTGTTCCCGCGCTGCCCCACCCACCAGCAGCGTGAGCACCGCCTGCGGACGCCGCCGCTCCTCGGCGTCGCCATGCCCTAGCTGTCCGTCCTCGCCGCGGCCCCAGGACAGCACCATGCTACCCGCGGGCGTGGCTGCGCGCAGGTAGAAACAGAGCAGGTGTGTGAACGCAAGCCACGAAGTTGCAACTACAGGTTGGCGGCGGCGGCAGCAGAGGGCGGCGGTGAGCGAAAGACCCCCAGCCCGACGCCTGAGCGGCTGCCGTGCTTCCCCGCTCACCTAGCAGCGCCAAGCTGTGGCTGCTGCCGCAGGCTAGCGACACCACGCGCGGCTCAGCCGGCTGAGCGGCAAGCTGCCCCTCTTGGTCCATCGCGCCTCCAAGCCGACTTTGGGAGTTTGAGCGGCGCGATGGAGGTTCCGGGCGCAAGCTCCGCGCCGTCGTTCGCTGTCCACTTTGGGACTGTCCAGGGTTCGCTGCAAGCGCTCGCGTGTGTGCGCTCAAAGCCGTGAAGAGTATATGATGCTGCGACACGAGCGATCGGCGCGCCCCGGCCCGCTGGCCTCAGGATTGCGCTGCTCTGCTGGCAAGCGGCGGCACGCAGGAATAACGCCTTCGGCCTTACCCATTGGCCTGGCCCTCCCCTTGCCTCCCCTGACGGCACGTTGCGCACTGTTGCAGGGAGAATGTACTGGCATCGAGCTGGCATCAACGCATGAAGAGTGGGAAGTCGCTGCGGCTGCAGCAAGCCGGGCATCCAAAGTGTCATGGTGGCAGTGCCAGGGAAACAAACTGCACTCTTGCAGAGGGACTAGCAGCAATGCGCTCCCTCAACTACCTGCTCCATGCAGATGATGCGTGTTGTGGTGAGCCTGCTGCGAGCAGCAGCAGAGCGCTTCCCTGCACACCCCACCGCAGCCGTCGCCCAGGGGGCTGCAGTGGGGCAAAGCCAGGCCAGGCAATAAGCAAGCCCACCCGAGAGCGGCTGCTCCCCTCTCTCTCGAGTGGCACGCCAGACCGAAAACAAGAGCAAACTACTGCACGTGCCTGCCTGAGCAGTCGACGAACACACAGCCGCACGTGCAGGGGCACATCTGCAGCTTTACGTGGTGGCCCGTGCCTGCCCAGTAAAAACACCCTCGTTCATGCAATCGTTCATTCATTCGTTCATTCCTCAACAGCGCTGCAGTAGCACGAACGTGTGCCGCAGGTGAGCCCTCCTCCCACGGCAGCCTCCTGCCCTGTCGCCACACATCGACGTGCCCAGCCCTAACGCTGCAACTGGTGAGCGCCGTTGGGGGGTGCCGTTTGAGCAAGCCTGCAAGGCCGAACGAAGCCCCACGAACAAAGTCGTGTAACAAGTAACAGGTTCAGTTATTCAGCAGAGCGAGCAGAAGCGAGCAGAAGCGTGCATGCACAAGGACAGTGAGCTAGAGCTAGAATCAGACCAAAATCACGAGGCGGGTGCGCTGCCGGGCTGCGCCAGCGGTAATCCGGCCGGCCGCTGCAGCACACGCAGGTGGCCGACAGGTGCGAACACAACCGGGCGCCTCCGCGTCCAGCAGCAGCCCCAGCTGCAGCTGCCCGCCGCCTGGCTGCCGCGCAGGCCGGCCAGCTCACGACATGCCGCCGTCATCGTCGGCCCCCTCCTGCACCGGCCAGGGTATCGCTGCCGCCTCCACCGGCCACCCGGCAAACACCAGCGGCAGGCGGTCTGCCAGCAGGGACCGGAAGGCGGGGATGTCCAGCCGCACGTCCACGTTGGTGTGGGCCTGCGGCAAGGAGAAAGGGGGGCAGGGCATCGACGGCGGCAGGTAAAGAGGAGGGATGGGACGCTGGCGGGCAGGCATTGGCAGGGTGGCCTGAAATAGATGCAGCGGAACAGGCAGTGGGGGGGGGAGTGGCAGGCAGCGGCGCCGACCCAGCGGCAGCCTGCGCACGCCGCGCCCGTCGGCGCCGCCTCACCTCCACACACTCCTCTGTGTTGCACTCCAGCGGCTCCCAGTCCCCAAACCGGTGCTTGTCGCGCTCCTGCAGAGAACAAAGACCAGGGCGCAGCAGCGCGGCGGGGGGGGGGGGGGGGGGCTTACAAGGGGCCAGGAGGGCTTTACAGGCCGGGAGGGCAAGCCGCACCTCAAGCCCAGCAACGAGCTTCCGCTTTGGGAGCAACGCGAGTCGAGCTGCCCAGGCCCCTCACGCTCTCCCCCCGCCCAGCCCCTCAGACGTCTGCTGGCCATCAGTCTGATTTTCCGAACAGATGGATAGATTAAATGACTATTGATTGTCACCAATTGAACGATGGTCAGGAATCGGCCCACCGCCGCGCACCTGGATGTAAACCGTCTCGTTGGCGCGGCGGCAGCGCAGCGCGTAGTGGTGGATGTCTCCCATCATGGCGGTCTGCACCTGCAGCATCACCACAGGGAGCGAACGCAGGGGGCACAACGGGTTTGGTGGGGGCACAGCGAGGCGTGCACCCTTGCAGCAGCGTGTCGTCGCAGGGGAGCGCCGACGCGAGCGGGCACCCGCCGTGCCTGCTGCCGCCCCTGCCCCCCCCCCCCCCCGACACGCCACCCGCGCACTCGCCTGGAAGGAGCGGTCCAGGCCGTGCCAGAACCAGTTGCGCTGGATGATTTCAAACACCGCCGACCCCGGCTGCAGGAACTGCGCGTTGGCCAGGTTGGAGGTGTGCACCGACACCAGGACCGACGTGGCGGCAATGGTTTCCAGCTGCTCCTTGAAGGGGGTGGAGGCGTTGAACTCCACCACGCGGACCTGCAAACCGAAGCAAGGGCGAGGCAGGGGGGGGGGAAGGAGATGTCTAGCAAGGAAGACCAGCAGCACCAGCGCAGCAGCAGGAGGCGCACCGCAAGCAGGCACGTGCACCGCAGGCAAGCAACGGCTGGCCAACCGCGACGGGCGTGCCACACAGCGGCACGCCAAGCTGGGCAGCTGGTGCACGCCAAGCTGGGCAGCGCAGCAGCGGCGCAGCGCACCTCCCCGAACTCTGCCAGCATCGACAGGAACTCCGGTTCGTTGACGATGCGGCGGTTGGCGCGCTTGCGCTGGAAGGTGATGACGCGGGGCACCGGCTTGCGGGCCTGGGGCGGCGGCAGGCCGTACTGCGGGCGGGCAGGTGCGCGGGGGTCGGCGTGGCGAAGGACACATGGCGTTTTGCTGGTGAAGGGGGGGGGGGGGCAAAGGGGTACAATGCAGCTCTCCCCACCGCGGGTGACCCACGCACCTGTTGTGTTCTGTGCACGTGTGTTTGGGATGTGGAGCTCTCCTCCCCCCCACCAGCACGGCACCCACCTGGGCGTAGAGCATCTTGCGGTAGAGGTGCGCGTCCGCCTGGCTCAGGAAGGTGCGCACCCCTCCCATGTACGTGTCCTGCAGCGGTGGCGGTGGCGGTACCAGACACTTCGATACGTCAGCTCCCCCGGAGCTCATCTTGGATCCCCCCACCGTCTGCCTTCCGTCCATCCATCCCCACGCTTCGCACTGGGCAGCTCTGCCATAGGCCCACACATGCCTGCTCGTCACCCCCCCCCCCCCCCCCCCTACCTTGACCACCATCACTCGGTCAAAGGCCACCCAGGTGGAGGGAGAGAAGCCTTCCAAAGGGGAGCCTGCATGCGGTGGGTGTGACGAGTAGCATGGGCCTCGTGCTGAAATGAGGCGGTAGAAGCGCGCGCCGCCGCATGGCCTGCGCGGCCACACAGCAGTGGCCGCCATCCCATCCCTGAAGTCACGGACCCCCTGCTGCATCGAGACATTCCTGCCTCCGCACTCACCCATCTGCTCGCCGATGTGCCCCGTCTCGTGCTGCATCAAGAATGCAGGGCGGCAGCAGGACAAGCAGATCGGGGGCGTGCAGGAGTGGCCTTGCCTCTGCCCACGCCCCTCCCACCTCCACCTTCCCTCCAGCTCTCAACACAGTATGGTCACCCCAACACCAACGCCACAGCCATGCACCCGCCCGCCCGCCCACCCACCTGCCACATGATGGGCGGCAGGTCACGCTGTGGTCCCACCCCCAGCGCGGTCGCCAGCGTGGCGCGCACCCACTCCATCATGTGGGCGCGCTTCAGGTGCAGCTGCACAAACTGGGTGGGGGGGCGCGCGAAGCCGCGCTCCTGCCGCAGGATGGAGAACAGCGGGAACAGCATCTCCGACCAGTGGCCGATGGCGGTCTGCGGTGTGGCAGGTTGGGAGGTGGGGGGGCACATGGAGGGGACAGGTGTCGGTGGAGGGCCGCGGCCTGCCGCGAAGGAGGGTCACGACTTGCCAGGCACGGGAGGCATGCAGGCAGCAAAAGCAACCCCGGGGTGCACAGAAGAAGAACAAAGCCCCACCCCCCCCTCACACACACACACAGTGCAAGGCACACTCACGGGGTGGAGGAAGAAGACAAAGTCGAAGACCAGGGTGTCGCCCGCCACCAGCGTGTGCTTGGTGGAGGCTAAAAAATCGGTGGCGTTGGTGACGTGGTGGATGTTGAGCTCGACGTTACGGGTCAGCTTCCAGGGCTCCTGCGCGGAAACAGACAGTGGTAGGGGGGCAGCAGAGGACGGTTGGGTGGGGCAGGAGAGAGGGGCAGCGCCGGCGTCGCGGGTCAGCAGCGTGCAGGGCTCCTGCAGGCAAAAGGCAGGGGGCAGGGCAGCAGCAGGGGACAGGCGCAGGGGTGGACGCGGGAGCGAGGCTCACACACAGCAGTGGAGCCCTTTGGGTGGGAGCAGGGTCAAAGGTGTGGGATGGTACTGCACGCAAACCGGCGCACTGCACACAAACAACAACCCAACCCAAGCCGGCGCCCAACAGGGCAGCGCTCACCACGCCCACGTCGCCATCCACCAGCAGATACCAGCGGCCGTTGTTGTACCTGGCGGGGAGCGGGGCAGGGGGGCGGACCACACGTCAGGCGCACGCCAGAAGCAGGGCCGCTGCAGCTCGGGAGCAGGCAGAGCATGATCAGGGCCCCAGGCTGCCCCTGCCCATGCGCTGCATTCCCCAGCACCCACCAGAGGGTGGCAGCGATGCACTACTCACAGCCGGTGCACTCGGCAGTCTCTCCACTTGTCTCTACCCAACCATCGGTGCACCAGCACGTCCCCACGCCTGCGGGTGCTGCTGCTGCTGGCCCCCCTCCTCTGGGCATCCTGCTCAGGCTGGCGAGGGGCAGCTGCCCGGCACCCACCAGAGGTTGTCGTAGATGCAGTACTTGTCGTTGCAGTTGGCCGCGGAGCGCGGCGAGCCGTTGCGCCAGCGCCGCCCCTGCGGCGACATGCCGCGCACGCCGCACGCCGCCGGCTGCGCGTCCCCCCAGGCGCCGCGCTTGGCGTCCCAGAACTGGTAGCGGCGCAGCCCCCAGAACCCGGGCTCCTCTCCCTGCGGGCAACAGGCGCAGAATCGGAGCAGGGGAAGGAGTGTTCCGGGCAGGGCAGGCCCGGGCAGGCAGGGTTTGGTAGACCGCCGGCCCGCCGGCAGCCGACTGCATGACATGCCACCCTCTCCCTGCGCGCTTCACGCCGTTGACCGGCCTGGCCACCTGCCCCACCTTGCGGTAAACCTCTCGCCACTTGCAGCCAACTGGGAAGAAGCCACGGGCATCCGCTTCCACCCACTCATCCGCTGCGGTGGCATTGCCGGCGCCGCTGGGTGCCGCCGCACCGCTACCGCTGCTGCTGGCGTCACCGCTGCTGCTGCTGCCGCTGCTGCTGCTGCTGCCGTGTGCCAAGCCGTCTGGCGGGCGGCGCTGCGCTGCGAGCGCCGCAAGGACGGCGGCAACCACCACGAGCAGCGGCAGGCCGCGTGACAGCACCCACGATCCCTGCGGCTGCCGCTTGCCTGCCTTCCCCGGTGCCCCACCGTCCTTGATGGTCTTCTTATTCGCTGGTTGCTGCTGCTGCTCTGCTGCAGCGGGCAGCGGGGCCGCGCCTGCCTGGGCACCATCGTCGCCGCCGCTGCCGCCGGCTGCCGCCCGCTTCCTGGGCGGCATGCTGCAGCGCTGCTGCCTTCTAAAAGTCCGCCTTCGTACTACGGGGCAGCCAGGGGGCCGGGGCCGCACGCTCAACAAACCAAAAACAAGAGGGGCTGAAGGCAGGGGCTGCGGGGCCCGCTGCTGTCGCGTTCAAATGGCGGATCGGAGCAATCGCAGAGGATGGACGTGCGGGAAGGGAGGAGGTGGGCGTCGTCGAGCACAAATGGAGAAGCGCAGCTCGCGCAGCTGGGTGGCCTGGCACCCTGAGGCCTCCCAATGCATTTGCACCGTCCTACAGTCTGTGAGCACCGTCAGGCACCGAGATGCAGGCGCAGGCGCTGTCTAGCAATGGCGGCGCGACAATGGTGACCTGCAGAGCTCTGGGGCAGGGTTCGCGCGCCCTGTTGGCTGTGCCCGCCGTGCACCCTGCCCTGCAGCGGGCCGTCCACCCTCAGAAGCAGCGGCGAGCCCGCTTGGCGCTGCGGCCGGCAGCAGTGGCCGAGCTAGAGCGGGTGGTCGCTCCCACGCCGAGCCTGCAGCCACCCGGCCAGGGTCAGAAGCAGGTGCGGGGCCTTAACGATGCGCCGGGGATCTTGGCTGCGAGTGTTTGGGTGGGCGCGGCGGCGGCAGATGCGGATGCCCGCCAGCGGCGACCAACTCTCACCCCGATCGTGCCCGTGTTCTCCCTGCTCTGCAGGTCACCATTGTGTATAAGGTGGGCACCGTTGCAGGGCAGCGTGTGCCTGGGGGGTGCCGGCACTCTCGCTGCTCAGTCGGTACCGCCGCTGGGCGCTGCCGCCGCTGCACCAGGGTTGATTGATTGATTGATTGACCAGGCAGGCGCCCGCCGGCTTGCCCGCTCGTCCCTAGCAGCACCCTGCTAGGCTTGTCAGCAGTCGCTCATGCTTGCAACAGCACGTGCTGCGTACGGCCTGCTGGCCGTGCACACGCAGCTGTAGGCTGTCTCCCAACCCTCCTTCACCCGTTAGCGACCTCCTCAACCCCTGGCCTATCCCGCCATGACAATGTAGCTTGCTGTCTCCTCTATCGCCGCTGCCGAGCGTACGCTTCATTTGCATATCGATTGGCAACCCGCCTGCTGCCGTGCCGAGCGCATGTCGTCGGGGCTCTCAACAAGCTGTGTGTTTCTTTGTGTTGCCCGTCTGACCGCGCAGTTTGGCGGCTCCTCTGTGGCCACCGCGGAGCGCTTGATGGAGGTGGCTGACATTGTGTGCAGCTTCCCCGAGCACCTGCCCTGCGTGGTGCTCTCCGCCATGGGCAAGGTGCGCGCAGGCCCCTGCGTGGGGCTGGAACGTGCGTGCGTGCGGCGGAGCATGCGTGCGTGCTTATGGATGTATGCGTGGGTGCATGTGGGTGCATGAGAGCATGGCCGACCCTCCGTATCTTGCTGCCCCTCATCCCCTCGTCGTGCTGTGCTGTGCAGACCACAAACCTGCTGCTGCAGTGCGGCGACGAGGCGCTGCGCACGCCGCCCGCCGACATCCCCGCGCTGGCGCCCCTCAAGTGAGCGCCAGCTGGGGGGCAAGCAACACGCACCGTAGCGTAGTGTTCACGTGCACATGAGCAGCGTCGCGTGGGCCAGGCGCTGGAGCACCGACGCCAGCGCAGCACACGCACTCACACACATGGCAGCGTATAAAGCAGTCATGCGCGTGCACACGAGCGGGGGCGCTCTTTTGCAGCGGTAGCATGCATGCGCACCCCGCGGTGGCGCCGCGCCTGATTGGAGCTGCACACTCCGCATTGCTGCCTGCCCGCAGGGCCATCCGCGACCTGCACCTGGAAACTGCAGAGAAGCTGGGGGTGGATGTGGCCACCCGCGAGGAGGTGGAGGCGCTGGTGACGCAGCTCACGCAGCTGCTGGTGGGCATCAGCATCATGCAGGTGAGGCTGCACTGGGGGTGGCTGCCGCTGCCGCCCGCTGCCCATGCTGCCGCGTTCAGGGCGGCTATTGCTGCTGCTGCTGCTGCTGCTGCTGCTGCTGCTGCCGCTGCTTATGCTGCTCGGAGGGTGCATCAAGCAACAAGCAGCACATGCCCGCTCACACCCTCTCATGCCTCCCCTCCCACCCCCCAGGACCTCACCCCCCGCGCCAAGGACTCCCTGGTGTCCTTTGGGGAGCGCCTGTCCACGCGCCTCTTTGCTGCCTACCTCAACGCCCAGGGCGTGCCCGCCCGCCAGTACGACGCCTACCAGATCGGCGTCACCACCAGCGACAACTTTGTCAACGCAGAGGTGTGGCAGGGAGGTCGGCAGTGGGTGGGGCCAGGGGCCAGGGAGCTGGGGCAGACGAGAGCGCGGCAGGCAGCCGGCAGGGTTGAGGGCCGGGAGCAGGGGCGCAGAGTGTGGGGCAGAGACAGGCACAAAGCGGGGGGACGAGGAGGAGCGTGGCAATGTCATCAGCCGACTGCAGGCGGGAGGGAGCGCAGACGCTGGGCGGCACGTCGGCAGAGGCAGTGACAGGACGGGCGGCCTGTTTGCCCTGCCTCAAGGTCTCCGCCCGGCGCCGACGCCCATGCCGCCCACGCCGCCCCGCTGCTGCCGCCCCGCTGCCGCCGCAGGTGAACTATGAGCTGACGCTGCCTGCTGTGCGCGAGGCGCTGACGTTTGGCGCCAGCGAGCAGCGCCACCTGCCCATCGTCACCGGGTTCTTGGGGCGCGGCCTGCAGACCGGTGCGCACCAAATCTTTGCACCAAATCATTGCTCACCAGCACATCACCCTACGCGCCCCGCATGAGGGTGGGCAGATGGGGCGGCGGCGGCGGCACGCCCGTTGCAAACACACACTCACCCTGCAACAACAACCCTCGCCCCCCCCCGGTTCTTTGTGCAGGCGCCATCACCACCCTGGGCCGCGGCGGCTCCGACCTGACCTGCACCCTGCTGGGCGCTGCGCTGGGGCTGCCCGAGGTGCAGGCAAGTTCGGGGGCAGGGCAGGGGGTGCTGTGCTGCGCTGCGTGCGATGGCAGCCGCTCGTGGGGAGGCCAGCGGGTGGGCAGCTGCAAAGCGATGGAGCTGCGAACATTTGGGGTTGCACCGCCGCGCGCCGCTGACCACCACCCCACCCCACCCCACCCCACCTTGCCTCCTCTTTTCCACCCCACCCACCCACCCATCCACCCGTCCAGGTGTGGAAGGACGTGGACGGCGTGTTGACCGCCGACCCCCGCATCGTCGACAGCGCCACCCCCGTCAGCCGCCTGACTTTCGAGGAGGCGAGGCGGGCCCCGGTGCCTGCGCACCAGAGTTGCACGCCCTTCCGCCGCCGTGGCTGGCCCTGCCGCGTGCAGGAGGAAGCCAGACGGATGTTCCGCGACTGGGTTGGGCTACGCCCAACCCCCTCCTCGCGCCTCCCCTCACATCCCTACGCCCCCCCTGCTCACCCCTGCACAGGCCACTGAGCTCGCGTTTTTCGGGGCCACGGTGCTGCACCCGCTGGCGATGCAGCCCGCGCACGACTGCAACGTCGGCGTTCGCGTGAAGAACAGCTACAACCGGTGAGGGCAGGGGGGACGGCCTGAGTTGGTGGGGAGGGCCGAGCGTGCTGCTGCCGCCCCGTGGATGCGCAGGAGACATGCAGCAGGACGGCCTCAGCCGGCAGTGAGGGCCCACGGCGCTGCCGGGTGTGCCGCCGCCGCAGCCGTCACGCAGTGGGCGGTCGCCTCGCCCCCGCTGCCGCTGCGGGCGCTGCTCCTGCTGGCGCTGCTGCGCCTCACTCCCTGTGCGCCCAACCAACCTTTGCAGCACGGCCCCTGGCACCCTCATCACGGAGGAGCGCGACATGAAGGACGCGCTGATGACCAGCATCGTGTGCAAGAACAACGTCACGCTGGTGGACATCGGCAGCACCCGCATGCTGGGCCAGTTCGGCTTCCTGTCGCAGGTGGGCGGGTGGCAGCCAGGATCTGCAGTGTTTAGGCTCTGCCTGTGTGCGTGCGACGGCCCGACTGCCTGCGCAAACATGCGGCAGGGCAGCATGCATCCGGCATATCTGCTAGACAAGCCACGGTGCAGGCAGGTGAAGTGCTGTGGGGCCCTGGGCGTGACAACAACATCCTGCCACTTGCTCGTGGTCCGCCCACCCGCCCGCCGCCAGGTGTTTGAGATCTTCTCCCGCAACAAGATCTCCGTGGACGTGGTGGCCACGTCGGAGGTCTCCGTCTCCCTGACACTCGACCCCGCCAAGTGACCGCGCCGCTGCGCCGCCGCCGCCGGCATTGGTCGGGCGGTGGCGCTGCTGCTGCGGCTTTACTGCTGCTGCTGCCGCGCAGTGCAGTGCAGCCTTGGCGCACACTGCCCACGCCCGCCAAGTCCCTCCAACACACCCACCCCCCCACACCCACACTGCCTGTCGTCCTCTCTGCAGGACGCTGTGGGAGCGGGACCTGATTGTTGAGGAGCTGGACGGGCTCATGCAGGACTTTGAGGGCATCGCCAAGGTGTGTGCGCGCCGCTGCATTGTCCTGCTTTCATTCCCACGTTGCACGGATTTGCATTGCTTAGATTGGTGAAGCGCCATGTGGCGCTCGTGAGGGACTCCCTGCGGCATCCAAAAGTCGCGCCTCCCCACCACCCACCCACCCACCCACGCTCTGTCCGCCCTCCTTGCTCGCTCGCCGAGCTCCGGGCCCAGCCCCACCCCTCTCCTGCCTGCCCCTCCCGCCCCTGCAGGCGCACTACCGCCGCGGCATGGCCATCATCTCCCTCATCTGCAACGTCAAGCGCACCTCCACCATCCTGGAGCGCGCCTTCAGGGTGCTCAACCGGGAGCAGATCAACGTGCAGGCGCGCGCGCGCGCGGGCGGGGCGGGGATTGGGCACGGCAGCGCGTTCGAAAACACAAAGGCCCGCCCGCGGGCGCGGGCCATGCAAGGCGGGCGCGGGCCATGCAGCGCCGTCGCGCCGGCCAGCGCCGGCGCTGTGCAGCAGCCCGGGGGTGTCCTGACTCGCGAGCTGCCCTGCAAACCTTCACACATGCAGCTGAACAACCCCCGAATGCTCCTCCCCCCCCCACCCACCATGGTACTGCAGATGATGAGCCAGGGCGCCTCCAAGACCAACATCGCGCTGATCGTGAACGACACCGAGGCCAAGGAGGCGCTGCGCGCGCTGCACGAAGAGTTCTTCGGCACCCCCAACTGAGCGGCCCCTCCGGCAGCACACCCCCAAGGGGGGCGCTCTCCACGAGGGGCCTGTTCGGGCGTGCCCCTGCAGGCGCGCCTGCAGGCGTGGCCGCTGCAGCACCTGCTCCACTTTTTGTCGAGGTCCTCTCCGGGGTGAGGCCCCTCGTCTCCAGAGGCGCTGCCTGCTGCTGCACCAACTCTACAGTTTTTGCGGTGGACGGGCGCCCTCGAGAGCGCCTGGCTCTGCATGCCTGGCGCGCATGCGGCTGAGCAGCAGCAACAGCAACAGCAGCTACCCCTGCCGCCCCTGCGCCTCCAAGCTGTTCAGGCCCCGCCCGTTGCCTGCATTTTCCTTACCACTCGCGAGACACTGCACCCACTCCCCCAGCACCGCAAGCTCTTTGCGCTGACCCTCGCTGTCTCACCCTTGCCTCCAAGCACGCGTGCCGCCCTCCCCCCGCCCCCGTCCTCAACTCAATACCTCCCCATGGCCTCCCAGGCCCTCCCTCACCTTGCCATCCCGACGCCCTCCCTTGCCGCCCCCCTGTAGCTGTTCTGTTACGCTCCTTCCCCCCACCCCCGCCCCTCTCCCTTCTTCCCCCGAAGTTCCTGCTGGTACTGATACCCCGTCCCCTCCCTGCCCGTTCGCCCCCCCCCCCCCCCCCCGTATGCCTATCTCCTGCGATTCCTGTCCTGCCCCTCCCTTTCGCCCGCTCCCCCATTTTCCCGTGCCGATGCCGCAAAGCCCCGTCTGTCCCTTGGTGCCGGCCAAACCCGATGCAACGAACCCACGATACACCACCACCCACACCTACATGCACACACACAAAGGTCGAACCGCTCGCGAGGTAGCTTGATCGAGGGGTGCACTGCCGCCCGGTTGCCTTGGGCCTGCCCTGCGCGTCCCACGGCAAGGGCTGCTCTGCCGGTTTGCCACGGGCCCCAGGCACCCTCATCAGTGCCCCACCCCTTGCTGGCTCGTGGGCAAAGCCCGTTGGCACTCCCTCGTGACCCCGGTGCGTGCAAAAGTTGCTGTGTGCAGCAGGGGCAGGGGCAGGGTGGGCAAAGGTGGATAAGGCTGCTGGGAGGGTGCGCTACTTCAAGGATGGGGCTGGGCTTGTCGGGGAGGCTTGAATGCCGGGGAGCGAGACGGCATGCGGCGGAGTGGCCAGGGCATGGCAGGGCAGGGTGGCACGCTTCTGCGCGCGGCGCTACGGACAGGTGGGGCAGGTACGTTGTTTGCAACGACGCAAACAGCGGGACGAGAAGGGAACGCCGGCTGTTGGCAGGCGCCGGCAGGTGAGGCAAACAAACCGTGGGAAAAGCAGTGACGGCGACGGGGGGAGTCAGGTCAACCGGTGCAGAGGGGAGTACAGCAGGGGTGTCAGGGGTCGGGGGCGGTAGAACAGCGGGGTGGGGTGGAGGGGGGGGCGCATGTGGCGGGGCGGTGTGAGGAGTGACGGGCCTGGGGTGAGGGTATGGAAGGGTCAAGGGGAGGCGGCCAGGCGCAGGGCTGGGCACTGGGAGAAAAAAACAAAACCAAAAAGCAGCAGGGCGGAGGGACTCAAAAGGATTCAGGGAGGGAGGGGTGGGGGTAGGGTGGCGGCGGCGGCGGCGGCACGTTACACCACGGGCAAGCGCGCGCCGCTGCGGTGCGGTGCCAGCGCACAGGGCGGCAACCACTCTTAAGCATGTTCTAGTTAGTTAGGCATTTAGGTATGATTGTTTCAGGCGATGTTTTCCAGCCACCAATCCAAGTCCTCCAGCGCCAAGCCTTCAGAGCCGTCGCCCATGGCCAGGGTGTCGCCGCCGCCACCGCCCATCGCAAGCATGTTGGCGCTGTCTAAAGCCAGGGCAGCAGCGCCGCCGGCGCCCACCGCTAGGAGGTCCCCCCCGCCGCCACCGCAAGCAGTCAAGCCGGCGGTGGGGTCCATCCCACAGGTGAAGTCGGTCGGCGCGAGCAGCGCTGGCGACGGAGCCTGCAGCGGCGGGGCCAGCTGCACTTGTGGCAGCTGCCCTGCTGCCCCGACGGATCCACCCGCCTGTGGCGGCGCCTGCACCTGCTGTGGCGACCCCAGCAGAGAGAAGGTCTGCATGCTGAGGGGCGAGCCCTTACGCGGGGAGGGCACGAGCTGGTGGGCGGGCGGCGGCGGCGCCAGGGCATGGGCCGACGGGCGCTGCGGCTGGGCTTGCGCTGGCGGCGTCAGCGCGCGCTGCTGCGGCGGCGGCGGCTGCTGCTGCTGCTGGACGGGCTGCTGCCGCCCGCGCTTTGCGCGAGCGCGCTCCGCCGCCGCCTCGTCCCACGCCTGCTTCTGGCGCAGCAGCAGCTCCTGCTGCGCCTTCCACGCCAAGACGTCTTCCCTGCTCAGCTTAGCCTTACTCTTCAGCGTGAGCAGCAGCTGCTTCGCAGCCGCGCACCACTGCTCCTGCTGCGTCAGCTGCCTGGCATGCGTTCGCGGGCTGACGCGCGGCGCGGAGCCGCCCTGCCGCTGCGCCGACGCCGGCTCGGGGGCGCCACAGGGCAAGGGTTGCTGCTGCGCTGGCTCGAGGGGGTGGCGCAACAGCTGGCCGCCGCCGCCCGTGTGAAGAGGAGGCCCCTGCACCTGGTTCAGCAGGTCGGGACTGCCGAGCAGCACGCCCGCACGGCTGGCGTGCTCGCCCCCACCCTGCAGCACGGCATGAGCGCCACGTAGCACGGCGTGAGCGACTGGCATGGCGCAGCATGCGCAGCGTGCTGCATGCTACCTTGGCCCCAGCCCACAGCCGCCGCACCCCCGAAACCCCATCCACCCACCCACCCACAGAGCGCGCCCCTCACCTCATGATCGAAAAATGCTGCCATCACGCCAGATGGCAGCTCCGGCACGTCTTGGGCCAGCGGCCGCTTGCGCGCCGCTGCCGCCGCCGCGGACGAAAAGGGGCCTGCGAGTGGGGCCTGCCCCTGCTGCTGCTGCTGCTGCTGCTGCTGCTGCTGGCACTGGTTCCACGCGGCCGCCTGCTGTCCCTGGTGCTGCTCTGCCAGCTGTGCCTGCTGCCCCGAGTGGCGCTGATCGTAATCTTGCAGCTGGCGCCGGCGCCAGCGCTGCCACAGCTGCGCCTCCAGCCGGCGGTGCGCGTCCCTGCAGCGCAGGCGGAACAAGGTGAGAGGCAGCATGAGATGAGAAGGACGCAGGAGAAGAGCGGGCAGGAGGGTTATTCAACTCTTTTTTCCGGCGGAGGGGTCCTGCACGGATTGAGGCGGCGGTACCAGCGGGGCGCAGGGCGGGCGCTAGGGTGGCACAGGGCAGGGAGCCAGGCTGCGGCAAGCCCACGCGGCTGCATCACTCAGTTCGGTGCAATGCCCAGGTCAGGTGCCAACCAGCGCGAGCCACAGTTCTGCCGGCAGCAACTGACACTGGTGACCCGCCTCACCAGCTGCGCTGCTGCTGCTCGCGCCGCGCCTCCCACGCTAGCTGTTCGGCGGCTCGCTTGCGGTCGTACGCCGCCTGGTCTTCGTGCCGCACGTGCTTCCACTTGTGCTGCACGGCAGGGAGCAGGCGGGCAAGCGTGTGGTGTGCGCTTCGGGCGGGGGGGATGTGGTGGGTGGTGGTGCGCCAGCTGTCCTGCCCGCCGCAGCGCTGCCTGTACGAGACTAGCAAGTCACAAAGGGATCCACCAACGAACAAGCAGCCAAGCAGCCAATGGTCCGATCGCCCGATCAATATGTCCATCCATCCATCTATCAATTCAACCAACTGACCCATGTACTTCAAGAACCCGCCCACCAAGGCACCGCCCACCAAGCACCTGCACTACTTCGAGCTGCGCTGCAAACGCGGCCCGCCCGGGACCCGCCAGCTGCATCTCTTGGCAGCGCGACAGCTGCGACTGCGGCGGGCAGAGGGGCGGGACCGGGGGGGGAGGGTGTGATCGAGGGTGCTGGCGGAGGCGGAAGGGCGGCCGGGAGACGTGGGGCCACAACTGTGCAGCACGTGTGCAGCACGTGAGCAGCACGTGTGTGGCTGCGTGGCCGTGCCTTATTGCAACGCTGGAGAAACATGTATGGGAAGGCGCATTGCCCCTATCCAGCCGCCCCTGATCGCACCTGCAAGTCCTCCAGCACCTGCTGGTGCCACTCCGTCAGCAACGTGGGCTGCTCCGCCGGCGGCGCCTCTGCACTCGCCTGCGTCGCCAGGCCCTGCGGTGGCGCCGCTGCCAGCGGGCGGCCGCCGTGGCTAGCGGGCATGGAAATGGACCGCGGCAGGGAGCCGGAAGTGCGGGCAGAGGGGAGGCTGCCCGACGCGGCGAGTGCCAGGTCGGCGCCGCCACCGTCGAGCGCTCCTGTGAAGGTGGAGGCCTGCCAGGAGGAGGCGTGGCGCAGCAGGCTGTGCAACTGCGTTGCATCCTGCGCACGTGCAAAGACGCAGCGGCAGCAGGTTCAGTAAGCGTCAGCGGAGGCTGGCACGTGCAGCGGAGTGGGCGGTCATCCCAGGCGGTGCCGCGCACGTACCGCCAGCGGGGGGACGGCTGCCTGGGGGACGATGCAACTACCCGTCGCGCGGCAACTCCCCTGGGCTACTATACGCAGGCAGGGCCTCCGTGCCCTTGCACCGAGACACTTGCCTGTCCATCAGGGGTACACAAGTGCAGCTGGGCGCTCTCAGCGGGCGGCAGCTGGCCCGCCGAATGCGCCCCCTCTGCCGTCGGCGGCACCATGGCCAGCAGCGGCGCAGGGGGCTCCATGTGCGTCGCTGGCACTGCTATCCTTAGGGCTAACCTCTGGCGCGTTCACGGGGGCGGGAGGGCGCTGCGGCCTGCACGGTAAAGGCGTGCGGCCGCCACTTTTACTTGTACTTGGGGCTCGATACCCTGTTGGTTCAGCACAGTCAATAGACGCCGCTTTGGGCTGCGGGAGTGGCGCTGCAAGCCTCGGCCTGCTGCACGAGAGGACGCTCACCTCGCGTTCCAAACAGCGCCAGAGACGCTGAATGCGGCCTCTTAGAGAGGTATTGTCTGCAACCGAAGCGCAGAGCGCGAACCCCGCGTTTCAGGTGCGAGGCGTCACAAGCTGGGTGCGCAGGTTGCGCGCCGCTTGGCTGCTGGCACCAGGAGCTAGCGTAGCGCCATTCGGAATGGACACAGACGGCAGAGAAGCGTGCAGCCGCGCAATTGTGCGGCAGGGCCCTTTGTCATGGCGTGTGTGACACCCTGTGTCTCGCCCCACCGGAGAAAGGCAGCCGATGTTGCAGCCCATGTCCCGCGCGCTTCCTTTGCACGAATGTGGCTCAATAGCGCTCAGAGAGGCCCGGCGACGAGTACGACGGCTTGGAGCGCCGCCTCAAAAACTTGCGGCGCCCCACGCGCCGCCTTAAGAAGCATCGGCGTTCGTAGCCACACGCGCAGCCCCCGCCTGCCTGCACCCTACCCGCACCACCCAGCCCGCCACAAATCGAAGGGCTTGCGGAGAATGAAGCATGTGAGGATCGCACGATGCCTCTTCCTGCCCAGGGGCTGAGCAGGGCGCAGCTCGACGGCGGCAGCACACGCCGCCGCCGCATGCGCACACGGCCATGGAAAGCGTGCAGGACCGGCGGGACAGAGTGCAGGGCCCTCCTTCCCTGCGCCCATGTCTCAGTTCCTTACAATCACGTCCACACACCAGACGCAGCTGCCCCGCGGGCCTGCTCGCTTTAAAACGCCGGGTGACGGCAGCACGCGGCGCGCCGCCGGCGAGGCGGGACGCCTGGTGCGCCCTGGTCGCACGAAAGTAGCGGCTGCCTGGTCGCGCCGCCCAGCGTCTGCGTCGCCAGAGCCTCAGGGGGAGCGCGTGAGCGTGAAGACGGTGACCCACATGAGCTGGGGCAGGGGCAGGGGGGAGGAGAGGGGCGGGCGCGGGGTGAGTGTGGGCGGAAACCTGTGCAGCGAGCGCCTGCCGCCCGCCTAGCCAAGAGCACCTGGCCCAATGGAATGGCAGCCCTGTACACGCTAGGGTTCTCCACTGCTTGCCTCTCCAGCAGAGAACTCGCACTCAACCCCGTGGCCCAACCGGGCCAGCACCCACGCGCACGCTTTGCCGGCCCTCTCCCGCCCACGGCCCTGCCAGATGCCGCGGCCGATGCGGCCGCCACCAACCCAGCGTCCGCCGCCCCCGGCAGCCTGCCCGCCCCCTGCCCCAGCCTCCGCCCCAGCCTGTGCCCCAGCGCCTGCCCGCACCCTGCCCCAGCGCTTGCCCGCACCCTGCCCCAGCCTCTGCCCAGCGCCCGCCCCAGCGCACCACGAAAGCGCCCAGGCTGGGCGCAAAGCCCTCGAAGGACAGCGGCGACTGGCTAATCTTTTCTGGGTCCTCGTACTCGCTCTCATCAATCCTGCAGGGCAGGGGAACGAGCAGCAGCAACGAGCAGCAGCATGAAACGCCGGCCAACCGTGCACGTTGTCACGTGTCGATCTTCCACGAGAGGGAAACCAGCAGCAGCATGAAACACCGGTCGATGCTGCACGGGAGAGGCACGGCCGGCCGCAAGACGCGCCGGGCAGCCGCCGGAGGGTGATGCAGACCGAGGGGCGGCTGCTGGGCTGGCGGGCGGCAGCGCAGCGGGGCCTCCAGCCTGCCCGCGCTGGCCTGCCCGGTTGGCTGGCAATCCCACGCTTTCTCCAACCACTCACTGCTGAAACTTGAGCCAGGCGTTGCCCACGAAAATGTTGATGCCCAGGAAACTGTGGAGGGAGGAGGGAGCAGGCGGGAGAGACGGAGTGACGGCACACGGCACGCCAGGGGTAGGCGATTTCGGCGCGTGTGCCTACACATGCTGCAGGTGCGCCGGCACCCTCGCTTGCAGGGCGGGCCGTCCCACCACCACCCAGCCAGGCTTGTGATGGGTGCTGTGCTCACGAGAGGAAGACGATGAGCCCCTGCGCGCCCATCGCGCCGTAGCCTGTGCCCAGCACAACAGCCACCACGAATCGCACGAAGAAGAGCGCATCGTAGAGGTCGTTCTGCGGGTGTGCAGGAGGGGGGGGGGAGGGGGGGCTCGGTAAGAGAAGTGCAGGCAGCGGGAGGTTGCAGGGTGCGTCGGCAGGACCAGCAAAGACCGGGTGTGAGCGCGTTCGCGCGGGCATGCACGCAGGTATGAAGTTCTTGCTTTGACTGCCCCCAAGTACGACGTGCCTTGGGCCAGGCCTGCGGTGGCGGCGTGATCGCCTTTCTGAGGAGCGCAAGAGGCCGCATCGTGTCCGCCGCCACCGCCGCCGCCGCCGGTGCTGCGGGCCGCTGCTGCTAGGGCGTCGCGTGCGCTATTTGCCCGCTGCCTTGCACAAACTAGGGGCTGTGCGCACGAAAGCGACTTGCTGGGTGCTGTCGGTGAGGGCTGGCGCCAGTGATGGCACGGTGGGAGTGGATGGCAGAGGGGTGACGATGCCGGCCCTTCAACAGCTCGGGGATATGCGATGGACAAATGGGAGAAGCTAGGGGGTGAAAGGGTGCTGCGCGTGAGGGGTTTGTATGTAGGACATATGCCTGGGCTGTAGCGCCTGTGCATTTTCGACTGCTCCATCCGGCTCGTCTGCATCGACCGCACCTCGGCGCCTGGTCCAAAGGCCGCCAGGGCCGCAGCCAGCTGCCCGCAGCTGCCTCTGCGCGATATGGGCGTCGCCGGGCTGCTGCCGCAGCTGCGCAGCATCACACGGCGCGTCCACGTCTCCAACTACGCTGGCCAGACAGGTGAGGCCGGCTGGGGTGGTGCCGCCGCCGCCGCCGCTGGCGCCGCCTCTGCCTGCCGCCTGCGCTCGCGTGCCGAGCTTCTGTCTGGCCCACCCACCCACCAGTCGCGGTGGACGCGTATTGCCTGCTGCACCGCGGTGCCTACACCTGCTCGCGTGAGCTGGTGGAGGGCGAGCCGACCGAAAAACACATCACCTACTGCATGGCCCGCGTGGAGCTGCTGCTGTCTGGGGGGGTCAAGCCCCTTGTGGTGTTCGACGGCGGCCGCCTGCCCAACAAGCTGGGCGAGGAGCGGAGCCGGCAGCAGAAGCGCGACGAGAACCGTGCGCGTGCGCGCTCGCTCTGGGCCGCAGGCAACAAGGCGGCCGCCATGGAGTGCTACCAGCGCTCGGTGGACATCACCCCCGCGCACGCCAAGCAGTTTGTGGAGGTGGGTGGTGCGAGTGGGGGTGTGCAGGGAGGTGGTGGTGGATCTGTCGGGGGAGCCGTGCAGCACGTGCCTTCTGCCCACTGGCATGCCAGCCTGCTCCGACGCCTGCTGGGTGCTGCCTTCAGCGCCACCCGCATCTTTGCAGCCCCCTTTACATCACCCCTTACTTGCCCCACTGCTGCCCCTCAACCACCGCAGGCGCTGAAGCGCCGCGGCGTGCCCTTCATCGTGGCACCGTACGAGGCGGATGCCCAGATGGCGTACCTGGCGCTGACGGGGCAGGTGGACGTGGTGTTCACCGAGGACTCGGACCTGCTTTGCTACGGCTGCCCCACGGTACGCAGGGGGTGGACCACGAGGGGCGGCGTGTGGGGGAGGGGGGGCCAGACAGGAGACACCGGGGCCAGGCAATGGGTGCGCCCTGCCTCCCTCTGTACCAGTCCCGTACCCCAAATGGCGCCCTCGCGGCCTGCCTGCAGTGCTTGTCCTCGGCCTTACCCCTCCCTCTTCTGCACCGTTTCGCCCGCCGCCGCGGCCGCAGGTGTTTTTCAAAATGGACAAGGTGGGGGAGGGGGAGGAGGTGCAGCTGGCGGACCTGCCCGCAGCCAAGGAGCTGGCGTTCCAGGGCTTTGGGCACGACCTCTTCCAGGAGGTGGGTGGGCAGTGGGTGGGGGTGGGGGTACTGGGGGTGGGGGTGGGGGTGGAAGGCTTTGGCGGGGTGTGGAGTGCTGCCTGATAAAGCAGAGCGGGGCTGGCTAGTGGGCAGCGGGGCAGCTGGCGTGACGGGTGAGTGGCGTGTGCCAGTGCCGGGCGAATGCGCAGGCAGCAACGGAGCTGCTGTCGCGGCGCTAGCCTCCACCTGCCCTGCCACCCCCGCTCTGCGTCCAACCGCAGATGTGCGTGCTGGCTGGCTGCGACTTTGCTGACAGCCTGCCTGGCATCGGCATCAAGAAGGCGCACCAGAACCTGCGCCGCTCCCGCTGCTTCCTCAAGGTGCAGTTGGGGTGCTCGTTCGGTGTTGTGGCTGTGCAACCAGCAGAGGGAACACCCATGAAACGCTAGGTATCTCAACTGTGCACAGCCCTCCGCTGCCTTCAAGCTGCACGCGACCCCTGCTGCGTTTCGACCCTTCCAAGTTGCCTGTCGCCCTGTTTCTTTCAGGTGGTGCGCTCGCTGCGCTTTGACGGGTGCAAGGTGCCTGAGGGCTACGAGCGCCGGGTGCAGCGCGCGCTGTGGACCTTTCGGTGGGTTGTGCACGCGTGCTGGGTGCAGGGTGGTGCATGTCCAGGGGCCAGAAGGCACCCTTCTGCAAACTTTGCGTTTCTTGTGCTCATTCTCGTCCGACGCTTTGGTTGTTTCGCAACAGAGACCGAATGCCCTCCCCACGCCTGCCCTCCCTCCCCCTGTTCAGACACCAGCGTGTCTACTGCCCGCGCCGGCGCGCCGTGGTGCACCTGCATGAGATACCCGGCGGCGACCTGGCGGCAGGCGCACGCGTGCCTGCTGCAGCAAAGGTGCGTCTCGTGGTGGGCGTGCTGTGAATCAGCGCGCCAGTTGCGGTACAGCTTTAGACATGCCTGTGGCGCCGTCGCGCCGTTGACCAGCTGTTGGGCTTGCAGGGTCGGTTCACTTAAGGATCCCTTTTGCTGATTGTTTCCGCAGCTGGAGGACGGCGAGCCCGATTTCCTGGGCCCTGCCCTGCCTGATGAGGTGGCGCAGGCCATTGCTGCTGGTGCGCTGTGCAGAGGGCAGGCAGAGAGAGGGGCGGCTGCCGCCCTCTGTTGCTGCGCAGCCTGCGCTTTACTATGCCTGGCTTGCCGGCAGCATTGTTGGCCGCGTCCACCTGACGCCTTACTTGCACTTTTGGTCTGACCCCTCCTGTCCATCTTCCCTCTGTTTCCGCCCCTCAGGCGACCTTGACCCGATCACCAAGGAGCCCTTTGCGGAGCCGCTGCAACCCTGCACAGCTCCGCTGGCAGCCGACGCAGCCGCGAGCGGCTGCCAGGGGCGCCCCAGCCTGCGTGCGGCGCCCTCGGGGCCGCCGCGGCGGAGCGGGCAGCAGCAGCAGCGGCAGTTGGGCGCGGCGGCTGGCACTGCCACCCTCATGAGCTTTGGCTTTGTGCGGGGCCTGGCCAAGCCAGCGCCCGCCGAGTTCCGGCCACCACGTGCCACCAGCGCGCAGCCCGGCTCGCAGGACAGCGACGAGGCTTCAGCGGCGTCTGCAGCAGTGCCTGCGCAGCGCTCGCGGCAGCTGCGGCAGCGTGGGCAGGCCTCGCCGCCGCCAGCCAAGCTTCCGGCCTCAGGGGACGCGCTGGGCAGCCCCACCGCCGAGCAATGGGAAAAGTTTCGGCAGCAGCTGCAGCAGCAGCGCCCGCAAAAGCAGCAGCAGCAGCAGCGCTCGCTGCCAGATGAGCAGCAGCAGCAGCAGCGAGACGAGCAGCAGGAGGGCGAGCAAGCCTCCCCACCGCCTCGACCCAAGCAGTCGGCTGCCGGCGACGCGCTGGGCAGCCCCACTGCTGACCAAAGCCAGAAAATCAGGCAGCAGCAGGAGCTGCTGCAGCAGCGCTTGCAACAGGAACAGCAGCAGCGGCAACAGCGCCAGCGCCAGCAGACCGTGCCGCTGCCAGCCAAGCAGCCGGCGGGTGACACGCTGCCAAGCCCAACAGACGAGCAATGGCAGAAGTTCCGTCAGCGCTTGAGCAAAGGCAGTGGCAAGGCAGCAGGGCGCACGGGCATGAAGCCGTCTGGCAGCACCAGCAGCAGCTACTTTGCTGCCGCCAAGCCAGCAGTGCTCGGCATGCGCAAGCCAGGCGGTGCGCCGGCCGGCGGCGGTCTGCTGGCACGGCTGCAGTCAGCGCTGCAGCCTGAGGAGCCAAGCGTGGACGAACTGCTGGGCGGGTGAGGCTGCATGGTGCCTCACATGCCTGCTGTGCTGCCTGCTGTGCCGCCGCCTATTATTTGGCCTGGTATCTCTTGCCCGGTTCGTCCTGCAGCACTCATGTGACGCCGACATCCCGCTGTCCCTGCCGTCACCTCCCTTCCCTGGGCAGTTGCGCCGACGTTGCCAGTGGCAGCGATCAGTTGAATGATGATGATGAGGAGGAGGAGCTGCAGGAGCAGTGGCCGATGCTGCTCGACAGCGGCCAAAAGCGACGGCGCTTCCTGGCGCCTCAGCGGCAGCAGTGGGAGGAGCCACCGCAGCAGCGGCCGCCATCACAGCAGCAGCAGCAGGAGGAGGAGGAGGAGGAGGAGCAGTGGCCCACATTGCTGGGGAGCAGCCAGCGGCGGCGCTTTGACGTGCCTTTCGCCAACCAGCGTCGGCAGCAGCAGCAGCAGCACCAGTCCAGGGCGCGGCCTGACCCTGTGCTCGCAGCCTCCCCCACCATTGACGATCTCCTGGCAGGGTCTGCGGGCATGGGGGACAGCGACGGCGGCGAGCTGCTGCCCTCATTGCCATGCAGCCCGGCGTGGCCCAGCCAGCGCGTGTGGCTGCCACAGCCGCGTGCCGCGGCGGAGGCGGCGCAGCATCAGCAGCCACTGCTCGACCTGATTTCGCCAGCAGGGCCTACCTTCCTGGCAACGGCGGCAAAGGCAGCTGCGCAGCAGCGGCAGCAGATCACTCCAGGGTTCTACTTTGGCGGCAGCGACGCAGGCAGCGAGCCACGCCAGCTGACAAGCCTGGAGCGGCAGCCGTTGGCAGCTTGTGCTTCGCCTGGTGGCAGCAGCCCAGGGCGGCAGGGCCAGGTGCCGGCCAGTGCGGTTGGGCGTACGGCAGCAGCGCTGCAGCAGTGCTTTGACGCTGCTGCTCCGCCGACAGGAGGAGCAGCCGCTGCCAGCACTGGCGCAGCCTGCGAGCCCAGCTCACGCTCTGGTGACCCCATTGCCAGCCTGGACCACATTGCCGCGTTCCAGGGCGAGGCAGAGGCAGCGGTGGACCGTGCAGCACGCAGCGCGCTGGAGCTGGCCAGCTGCGCGACGCTGCGCCCGCTGCCAGCACCCGCCCACCTGAAAAAGCAGCAGCAGCAGCAGCCGACTGCTGCAGTGGCAGCGGGCAAACGAACGCTGCTGGGAGAGAAGGAGAATGCAGCAGCGAAAGCGGCTGGCGGGCCTAAAAGCAAGCGGGCCAAGGCAGCTGGCGGCGACGGCCCTGCGCCTGATGGCAACCTGTTTGCTGTGTTTGCCTGCAGTGGGCACTGATCACAGCATGACTGATCGCAGCACGACTCTGCGTTGTAACAGACGCAGGAAGCCAAACAGAAAGCAGGAGGACAGGTGGGCAATGAGCATGACAGCGGGGGAGCACAGGAGGGCAGCAGCGAATGCAGGCAGTGCTGACAAAACGATGCGGATTGGTTCTAGGCGCACTGGCGCGGGCAAAAGTTGGGGGCGGCATGCGGGGACTGAGTGACGGCGGGGAGGGGGGGGGGCTGTACAAGAGAGGAGGATGGGGGCAGGGCGGACGGGAGCAATTCTGAGGGCCAATGCTTTTTGTGTGCAAGATGAATGCATTTGCAGGGCGACAGCACACAGGCAACACGCTGCTGCCCGCTGACGACGGGTTTGCCGACAAATGTCGACGCCCGATTTGGCTGCCGCTGCTGTAGCCGTCCCGCAGGGGGGCAGCTTGTGCGATGCGGCTCACAGCGGCGGCAGCCGGCGTGTCGGGCGGCCAGGCTGCGCCGCTCACAGCGGCGGCAGCTGGCGCCGGCACGTGGGGCAGTCTGCCTTGACAGTCAGCCATTGCTCCAGGCAGGCGCGATGGAAGACGTGGTGGCAGGGGGTGACGGCACGCTGCGTTTTGCTCTCTACATCCACCTTGCTCAGGCAGATGGAGCACTCGAGCTCGCCGCCACCCCCGCCGCCCTCGCCGCCCTCGCCGCAGCAGTCGGCGCAGCCGCGCAGCGCCGGCGCCGGCACCGGCCGGGAGTAGTCGTACCGGCGGGGGAGGAGCTGCGTGAAGGAACATATGGGTCACAGTTTCAAGAGTCGCTGTTGGAATGGGGTGGAAAGTCGTCGGCAGGGCCAGGCTGGCGCCACGTTGGGGCAAGCAAGGGACGAGCGTGCAACCCTCTTGCTCGCCACCCACCCCTCCGTCCCCCCCAAACCAACACAGTGATCAGGTGATGAACGAATCCAAAGGGACAGGCACTGACGCACCGATTTGGGGAGGAAGCAGCGCGGTCCCCACTGGTGCTGCGCCACCAGCAGGCCGCACTGCAGCCCCACCCAGGCCACTAGAGCGGCGCACAGCGCGGGGCTGGGCTCCACGCGCAGCAGGTTGGAGGGGCAGGCGTAGACGTACAGTGGGAGCGCCAGCCGGGCGACGCTGGTGCCCAGCACGAATTCTGCAGGGGGGAGGGAGAGGCAGGGCGGGGGCAGGGGAGTGGTGGGGGCCGATCCGCAGGACAGCGTTGCTCGAGGGCGGTCAGGGACCTCACGGCGGCCCACGCGCAACAACCAAACGAGCTGACGGCACCCCGCACGTGCACCCACCTGGCCTGAGGGGCTGCCGGCCGTCCGTGCGCACGCACAGCACGATCTGGGGCCACCAAAAGCTGAAGAATGCAAATATGAGAAGGGGCATGTGCCTGCGTGCCAGGCAGCAAACGGAACGGTGGGGTGGGCGCTGTCGGGGTCAGGGGATGAGGGTCGTGCAAGCCGCCAGCAGACGGCAGGTGAAAGGAAGGGAGGGGGGCCTCCAGCTGCTGCCGTGGCTCACGGCTGCCCCCCCCACCCCGGCCCCCCCCACCCCCCCCCCCCCCACCCCACCCATTCCCACCAACGCGCACTCACCGCTGCAGCTGGTACGTCGCCAGGATGCCGCCCAGCAGCGCGGCGTAGAAACGGGCATACAGCACCGACACCTCGCGCTGCGCGGACCAGGGGTCGACGCCGCCGCGGCGCGCGCGCGACACCGACAGCAGGAAGCGCATCTCGAATATGGCAAATACGACTGCGGGAGAGGTGGGGGAAAGGTGGACTGGGGGGGGGCTGGCAGGGGGGAGCGCGAGCGCGGCACGCGCCGCTGCACCCCGCTCGCGCGGCCTGCGGCGGCACGTGCGGCTCCTCCCGCCGCCGCCGCCGGCTCAGCACAACTCACCAAACTGCATGAAGGCGACGGTGCCAAACGAGTGGAACAGGCTTTCCACCATGATGCCCAGCGTGAGGTGCGCCAGGCAGAGGTAGGCATCCAGCACAGCCTGGCAGTGCAGAGGGGCGCAGGGTGAGTGGGGTGGTGGGTGGGTGGGTGGGTGGGTGGGTGGGCACGTACGTGCCCGCCCGGCACGCCCCGGTCTCGCCTGGTCTCGCCGCCGCCTCGCTCGCTGCAGCCGCCTCCTGCCGCAACGCGAAGGAGCAGTTGAGACCACAGCATGCACTTCACGGGCCTGGCACGAGCAGCATGATCCCCCTTGCTCCCCTCCCCCCCTGCTGCTGCTGCCACAACCAAGCACGCAACCTGTTGCCTGCCTGCCCACTCTGCCACACCCAGCAGCGCCACACCCAGCAGCCCGCACCTGCAACGCCAGCGTGAGCAGGGACACGCGTGAGGCGAGCGCCGGTGTGGACGCAGCCTCCATCTGCCGCACCAGCAGCAGCACCTGCGCCAGCCCCAGCACCGTGATCATCAGCGTGTAGTTGACCTGGCGGGTGGGAATGGACCAGAGTTCAGTGTTGGCAGGCACCTCTGAGGGCACAGCAAGCCCATTGCTAGGTGCACCTGCAGCACACGCTCGTGCCGCTGCAGCGCTGCTACAAAGAACGAGCGCGTGGACGCTCACCGCCTTGCTGTAATACTCCTCCACGTGCGCCATCGCCAGCGACACCGCCAGCTTCGTCCCGCAGTTGTGGCTCACCAGCGAGCCCTGCAGCAGGGACCCAAGGCGGCGCCATTCACCGACTGGGCAGCAGACGCCTCCCCCTAGCAGAGCCACGGCCCCAATGCACAGGGGCACATAATGCCTGCCACCGCGCAGCAGCTGTGCGCAGCAAGGAAGTCGGGGCGCGCGGCTCACCTCCAGCACCAAGTCCAAGCCTGCGCCAGCGGCGCCCCCCTGGAGGTGCGCGGCGCCGCCGCCAGGGACCATGCGGCGCCCCAGCGCGCGCGCCGCCGCGACGCCCGGCCCGCCGCCGCCGCCGCCGCCTCGACCGCCCCCGGCGGCGGGCCCCGCTGCAGCTGCCACCGCCAGTTCCAGCCGGAACTCGCACCGCCGCCAGCTGTGCGCCTCCTCGTACTGCCCCGTCGGGTCGGGCATGTCCTCGAGCTCGGCCCCCTCCTCTCGGAGCTTGGCGGCCAGGCGTGCCACCTGGCGCGCCGCAGCACGCAGCACCTCCCTCTGCTCCAGCTGGTGCTCCCCCACCGCCAGTGCGCTGCCACCGCCCGCCGCCACCGCCTCCTCCGCCGCCGCCTCCTCCGCCGCCGCTTCCTCCGCCTCGTGCGCCTCCCCCAGGCCGCCGAGCCCTCTGCTGGTGCTGCTGCTGCTGCTGCTGCTAGTGGCGCCGCTGCCGCCGCCACCGCTGCTGCTGCCGCCGCTGCCGCCTTCTCCAGGGTCCACCTGCTGCTGGCGTCGCCGCCGCCGGCGCCGCCGTGTCGTGGCAGGCGCCTTGGCGGGCAGCCGGATGGGCACAGCTGGCTCCACCACAGCGAGCATGCGCCCCACGGCGGGCACGTACACGCCCTGTGGGAGGAGGAGGGGACAAGAAACAGGTGGGGGGAAGGGATGAGAGGTAGCGGGGAGGGCAGCACAGGATGCGCAGCCATGCTGCCGCGTGCGCCGCACCCTCGGCATCTTGGCATCCCCACATCCCTCAGCCCGCCCACCCGCGCCCGCCCACGCCCACCCCCGCACCTGCACACTAAGCATGACGTCGCCGCGAGACACGTACTGCCCGTCACGAAGCACCATCTCCCCCTGCACAGCCACCACCCCACCCTGCAACCGGTGGGCGCAGGGTCGCGGACGATTGGGGCACGGGCAGCCAATGCCGGGGGATGCAACCACCATGTGCCAGGCGTGTGGCAGGCAGGCACGACCGCTGCCAAGCAGCGGCAGGCAGGGACGCCGTGACGCATCTGCAAGCGCCTGCCAGGCACAGCGCGGCCTGCGGCAGGCGGGCAGGCAGTGTGCAGCGGGCGCACGCACCTCTGCCTGGGCGGCGCTGCGCAGCTTCAGGATTGCGACGCCGCTGCGCTGCTGCAGCGGGCCTGTGGGTTCGAGCGGCTGATGCCACACTCGCTTGCTCCACTCCCCCTTGTAGCTGCAGCAGAGAGGGGGACAGACGGAGAGGCGGGCAGGTATGAGGGGGAAGGCGGGGGACGTGGCTCGGCAGATACTGGAGAGGTGGAGGGCGCAAGAGAGGTGGGCGCCGGGGAACCGAGTTCCGCACAGCAGCGCTGCCTCTGGCTGCTGCTTAGCGCTCACGTAGCGGTGATGTTGAAGGAGCCGACGGTGCTGCCGGGGTGCTGCTGCCTCTCCAGCAGCACGCCCTTGTAATCGCCGAGCGGCTCGTCGGCGTCGCCAGTGGGCGGCGAGGCGCCGGCGGGCCCTTCGGTGGCGATGCTCGCTGCGGCCTGGGCCCGCGGGCGGGCCGCCACCCGTGCCCTCTCGCTCAATGCGGCCACCAGGAACAGGCAGACCAGCCAAAAGGGCAGGGCCCTTCCCAGCCCAGGCCGGCCCCGCATGTCGGCCCGCTGCCGCGCTCCTAAGGCGGCGCCATCTCCTCCAGGGCTTCCTTGCGTCCTTGTTCACCCCAAGAGCGGGGCACCTGGCCAGGGGGAACTACGAAACGCGCGGGAATGTGGGCGCCAAGGGGAGGTCAGGAACTATTAGAGCGCTCGTGGATACAGACAAAGCGCTGGGCAAGACCCATACCGGGTTTGGGGGAATGGGGACTGGCGGAGAAGTGGGCGCCACGTGGTGTCGCGCGCCCTTGGCGTCGCTTGCTGGGCCTTCTGCGTGCATTGCTCGCTTCCCTGCACCTGTTGAACTCGTTTCCAGGTTGACAGGCGCCCCCGCATCAACAAAAATGGCAGCCGAAGGCGAGGTGCCTGCCGCGGAGCCGCCGGCGCCCCAGGTGGTGGAGTATGATCCTGTGACAGGTGATGAGCGGATCGATGTGTCTTTTTGTGTCGATGAAGGCCAGGGCAGTCGGGCTCGGCGATGGCCTCGCTCGCTGTGCCTGGTGCCAGCATTGCGTGCTGACGCTCGCGACGCTCGCCACAGACCGCATGCCATTGCTGCCGCCACGCTTTTCACGCTGGCCCTGCCGCCGCCGCCGCTGCCGCCGCTGCCGCCGCCTGCCGCCACCGCACTCCTCCCACGCTACGGCACTTTACGTCGGTCAGGCGTGCCCGCGGAGTTCAACGAGAACCTGCCCAAGGACAGCGAGGAGTACAAGCGGTGGAAGGCTTCGAGGGAGGCAGAGGTGTCGGGCGCGATGGAAGGGCTGTCCGTCGCCGGCGGTGGCGGCGCGGCGGGAGGCGAGGGCGGCGCGGCGGCAGCGGCGGCGGCGCCAGCGGCAGCAGAGAAGCAGAAGAGCAGCAAGAAGAGTAAAAAGGGGCAGCCGGAGGTGAGGGGGGAGGGGGAGGAAAGCCAAGCGGGACGGTAGCTGCACCTCGCCGTCGCGCAACCTCGCTCCCTGCCTGCCGCCTGGATCCCCCGGGGGCCCCGTTCCCCTGCCCTGGCAAAGGAGCCACTCCCAGGTTTGTGCTGCACCCTCCCTCGTGCCCTCCTCACGCCCCTGCCAGGTTGTGCTGGAGCGCAACACGCGCAACAAGAAGAAGTGCATCACCACAATTTCGGGGCTGGACGCGTTTGGGGTGAAGCTCAACGAGGTGCGCCCCCACATGAATGTTGCTGCAGCACAGAGCCGCTCCTGGGTGCTCAGCTGTGTTCAGCCCAGGCCCCACAAAAGGCCGAGGCAGCAGCAGCAGCAGCAGCAGCAGCAGCAGCAGCAGCAGCAGCAGCAGCAGCAGCAGCAGCCAAGGTTGGTGGCGCTCCGCCTGCCTGCTCCGCCCGGCCCGCCCCGCCGTCCTGCCTCAGGCCTCCAAGCTGTTTGGCAAGAAGTTTGCCAGCGGCGCGTCGGTGGTGAAGAACGCAGAGGGCAAGGAGCACATCGATGTGCAGGCGAGCGGGGCGGCGGCGGCAGCGGCGGGGGGGTGGTGCCCTTGCCGAGGAGATACGTTGCGGAGGGGCAATGCTGGTGCTGGCAGGCGGTGTCGGTTGAGGGGTGGGACGGCCTTGCTGGGTCCAGGAGGAGTCGGCAGCGTGGTTGGTTGGCAAGAGGTGCAGAGGGGCAGGGAGCGTGTCGAGGTGCGGGTTCGTGGGCGCGCCGCTGCCTGGCTCCCGCCCTCTGCTCCCTAACAAACCCACCCCTCCCTCTGTCGTTGCAGGGGGACTTCCTGGATCAAGCGGTGGAGTTGATTCTGAAGCAGTTCAAGGAGGTGAGTGCCTTTGAAGGGGGGGTGCGGTGGGGCACGGCAGGCCCGCGTGGCACCAGGTCGTGACTGGAGCCCATCGTAGGAGGATGCTTGGGTTGATGATGGCAGCGGGGCCATCCCCCCTGGCTGCCATTCCGCTGCTGCTGCGGCGGCCCAGTGCGGCTGCCGTCGCTTTGGCTGCCTCTGACCGCCGCCTTGGTGCCCCCCCGCAGGTTAAGAAGGGGGACATTTACCACATTGAGAGCAAGAAGAAGCAGGTGGGTGCTTGCAGGGTGTGTGCTTTGGATGTGGGGTGTGTGTGGTGTGCGTGCGTGCGTGCGCGAGGCTGTTTTGGATATGGAGTGGGTGGGTTTGGGTGAGTGGTGGGCGGACGATGATGTGGGAGGGCGGTTGCACTGCAGGGCCAGGGCAGCGTGCCTTCGTGACTCATGCGGGTGGGCTGGCAGACACGGCAGTCACGGGGTGAGGCGTCGCCTGGCTGGCCCCTCGTCTCCCCCTGCCTCTAGCTTGCAGCCTGCCTTGTGCCCCCCCCCCCCCCCCGGTACGACCCCCTGCCCTTACCCTCACTGTTTCCCTGCCGCCACCCCCCTCGCCCCCCACCAACCACCCCCACCCCACCCACCCCCGCAGCGTTACTTTGATGAGGATGACGCGTAGGCACCGCAGCGGGTGCGGTGCGGCGCTCTGGCAGCTTTCCGGCGCCGCCACCCCTTTGCCCTGTTCGCGGCTGGCCGCCGGCCCAGCCTGTGCTTCTATGCCCTGCAACGTAACTCCCGCGGTGCGTACAGCCAGTCACGGCCCGTGCCAGTAGTACCAGTCGGCGCTTCGTGTCACCGCAAAACGCTTGGCGGGGGGTCCAGAGTCGGCAGGTGATGTGGGCCGCCGCGCGGCGGGCCTCGAGTGCCGTACGCCCGGCACGCGCACCTCCATCCCCACCCTGCCCGCCCCTGCCCAGCGCCTGCCCAGCGCCAGCCCGTGCACCCTTGCCGCTACACTTTAGTTTACAGGCTGGGGGTGTGCTAGGCAGGTGGTTGGGGGTGGCGGTTGGTAGCAGTGGGACGTAGGTGGAGCATAAACAAAGACAACGGAAGTGAGCACGGGGGCAGGGTGAGATGGGGATGGCTCGCGAGCGCGGTGCAGGGTTTGAGGGGAGGGGCTGGCTGACAGGGGGGGGGAGGAAGTTTCAGGGGCAAAGGCGGCACGAAGGGCCGTGGCTGATGGGTTAACGACGGTGGGGAAGCCAGGGGGTGCGACAGATTAGGGCTGGAGGAGGTGGGGTGTCCGTGCGCGTGTGGCACCTGACAGCGCTGCTGCCCCCTGGGGGGGGCGAGGCGGAGCTGTAGGTGGCCGCCACTGGGCACAGAGGGGGATGCGCCACGCGCACTGCACCGCTGCTCGCTTCGCCCAAGCGGCTGCGCGCCACACCGGCGGCGCGGCAGCGCTGCCAGACGCCGGCGGCAGCGCCAGCCGGGGGCGCGACCTCAGTGGCTGCGCACCTCGTCGTTGCCGAGCTGGGCCTCTGAGGACACTCGGTAGACTGCGCCGCAGATGTGGCTGGGCACGAGGGAGAGAGGGGGGGGATGCGTGTGCGGGTGGGTTGGCGATGGCGCCGCTCGCCGACAACTGCAGCCTACGGCTTCAACCTTGCCTGTCCGACACCCTGGCTGCGCCTGCCGCAGCCCACCCACCCACCCACCCCTCTGCGTCCATGCGCGGCACGGCCTTGACGCCGCGCCAGCTGTGCGTCCCCTTTGCCGAGGGCAGGAAGGAGAGGAGCGTGCCGGGCAGCGAGTGGTCGCCCTTGATCACCCAGCCGCGCGCGCCGGGGGAGTGGCACAGCGTCGCGTCGTGCGAGGCAAACAGGCAGCCTGCAGGCAGGCATGGGTGAGAAGGGAAGTCGCCAGCGTTCCACCCGCTGGCAGTGTCGCAGGCAAGCGGCTGAGAACGAGCACGCTCGCATGACGCTTCAATCACACTGCGCTGAAACACCTCCTTGAAGCGTGCCTCCCACCCGGCAGCAAATGCAAAGCCCCACCAGCGGGGAAGGGGGATGCGGTGGGGTTGCAGCCATCCACCTTGTTGGCGTCGGTGCCAAACACAAGGCGGTTGTCGTCTGGTGGACGAAATGGAATCAGCAGCGGTACAGTCAGAGAAACCGTTGCGGTGTTGGAGGCCACATGCGCAAGCCTGGCTGCCTTGTCCTCTCCCCAGCGCTGCTCCGCAATGCCCCAATCAGCGCTTCACATCTGTGCAAGCACAGGGATCCTGTCAATGCAGATGCACCTTCCCACCCACGCGTTGCGCCAGCCAGACAGCCAACCGCACCAGTGACCCCCCAGAACAGCGGCTGCACGCCCTCCGCGTCGCGTGCCGCCCACACACGCTTTGCGACGCTGTCGTACACCTGCGCAGGTGACGGCCGGGTTGGGGGCGCAGGGTGGGGTGCAGCGAAGGGGACGCCCTGGCAGCAGGTGTGGCGGCCCAGGCAGCGGGGCAGGCTGTGGGCTCCTCTCGAACGCCTCCCCCTCCATGCATGCAAAACAGCATGCTCACCACGAACGCAAAGGAGCCGTGCACGCGGCTCAGCGCGTGCAGCGCGGCCTCGGTGATGTCGTCCAGGCTGGCAAAGCCGGAGAACGACTCGTAGAACCGCACCAACCAATCTGAATAAAGGTTGAAGGAGGGGACATGCGCGCGAGGACGCGCGAGCGAGCGAGGGTGGGGTGGGTGGGTGCGTGCATGCGCGCCTGCGTGCATGCACGTGCACGGAGAGATGACACGCAGGTTGACACGCGCTGCGCATTGCAGAGGCCCCCCCCCCCCACCACCACCACACACACACACACACACACACACACACCCCACCACCCACCCACCCACCCCCCACCACCACCACACACACCACCCCACCCACCACCACCACCACACACCCACCCACCCACCTGCATCATCCTCCAGGGGCAGGGGATCGCCACGCACAAAGGCGTCGTGGTGCTCCGCCACCTGGTCATGGCCTGCATGGAGAGGGTGGGCGTGTACATAACAACAACGCGGAAATTGTTATCTCAAATGGGACAGGGGGCGAGGGGCTGCTGAAAAGGCCAAGGTATGAGCGAACACGAGGAGGCACAGGTGTGTTGCGATGCTCCCCCCACTGCCTGGCCATGCCTGGACAGGGAGGCAGCAGATCAGGAGCATGCTGAGGGTGGGGCACACATGCCTGGCCACGCGCCCAGCTGGCCAGCAGGCAACGCCTCCTGCAGACAGAACGTAACAGCCCCGCGCGTGCCACCCCCGACGGGTCCCCCACGACTTGAGGAACGGCCGGCAGGCGAGGGCGGGGCGGGGCGGTCGGGCCGCCCATAGGCGCACCTGGCCAGTAGGCAATCTCCCCAGCGAACACCGCGCACACCCTGTCCTGAACCTTGCCGTGGCAGTACGGCGACCTGTACAGCGGCGTGCGCAGGCGGGGGGGAGCGGGGCAGGCGTGGTGGGGCAGGCCAGCATGCGTGTGGCGCCGTTGCCACGCAGCGCTGCAGAGAGTGCACACGGGACAACCCAGGGCAGCCCTCGTGGCTCAAATCCCCCCCCACACACACACCACACACACACACACACCACCCACCCACACCCGCCCGCCCGCCCGCCCGCCCGCCCGCCCGCCCACCTCTCAAACACCACGCCCACGTGGCCATCCAGGCTCAGCTGCTCCCGCCGCTTGGCGTCGCAGCAGCCCATGACCTCGTCGCACGCGCGCAGGCATGCTGCGGCGTGCGCGGCGGCGGCGGTGGCGTCAAACTGATCGTGGTGGGGCACCTCCTTGAACTCGAGGCCCTACAATGGCAGTGGTTTAATAGACGGAATAGAGGTTGGTCGGAAGCTGCCGTGGAAGCACGGATGGCACGGATGCAATGCAGGCTCGAGGCGGCGGTGTGGCCCTCCCCAGTCTTCACACTGCCTCACCACCGGCGGCCGTGCCAGCTCCTCTGGTGCCGTGAAAAAAAAGGTGTGCAGCGCCATGGCGTCGCTGCTGCCCAGGATCTGGTGTTTGAGTAGACTTGCGGAGGCGGGCGGCGTCTCGTGGGGTTGCCCTGTGGCAGCGGAGTATCAGCGGCGGCGGCTGGCGGCGGTGAACCCGCGCCCAAAACCGGCCGCGCGGCGTCCTCGACCAGCCCGCGGGCGAGCCCGTGAGCCCAGCGCAAGCGCGAGCAGCGGCGCAAGCTTGCCTGTGAGGAGCGCGTGTCGGAGCGCGTGTCGGAGAGCGGAACGCGCGGGAGAGGGTGGCTGAGGAAGCGACGGGTCGTTGGGAGTGCTAGAGCGAAGAAGCGAGGAAGAAACGGGTGGCTCCAGTCCACCCTCAGCATCCTCCCCTGCTCTGCGAGCTGGCGATGTCGCCGAATCGGCGCTAGCTGACCCAACCGTCACATCTCGGTGTTTGCAATGCACAAAATGGCAGCAGGCTGATACAGTGGAAGTGGCTCAGAGATGTTGTAGCCAGCCAGGGCATTGGCGGCGGCGCGGCCAAACAGGGCAGCACCAAATGGCACGGTTGGACTGGACCAAGCAGACTGCGCCAGGGTTGGGGGCGTGCGCCTGAGCCTGCACGTCGGTCCACCAGGACGCTAGCAGATCTGGGGGGCCCGCAGAATACACCGGGGGCTGATCTGCGTGCATGCATGCGGCGATCAATGATGCAACATACGTCCCCGCCGCCACCATGCGCCGCAGCGCCCTGCCGCAGCGCCGCCACTGGATTTGCCAACCCAAGCCACCATACTGCACCGCGCCGACGTTCTGAAGAGCCTTTGTAGTAAAGGGGAGACAATTCAAATGGATGTTGTAGTTGTAGATCGGCGCTGCCTCGCCCACGCGGCCAACCTTCGCTGCTTTGTGCGATCCGCCTGCAAGAGAGTCTCCTGCTCTCCGCTCTGGCAATTGACCAAGGCCTTTCTAACATTCTCCGCGTGAACGGGGCACAAGCGCGTTCGCAGAGACCAGGGAGCCACGGGCAGCCGTGCCCACGGCAGAAGCAACGACCGCACACGGCGGGGTGGAGCACAGCGGCAGACGCGGCAGCGCAGGGCAACGGCAGGCTGGCATGAGAGCGGGGCGTGCATTGCCACCCTGACGAGGAACCGCCCTCAACTACCAGCATCCAAAGGCATTCCTACATCTGTGCCAGCCCGCCCTGCCGCCTCAACCCACAACGAAGTGCTGCGCCGCGCCGCGCCGCCTCAGCGCACGATGTAGTGCAGCTCCGGCGGAAGCAGCGCGCGCTGCGCCGCCGCGCAGCTGCGCCGGTTGCGCCGCAGCAGCTCGCTCAGCTCGTCCTGCGCCTGCTGCAGCACCCGCTCGTCGTTGACGCCCATGCCCTCCGCCACCACTTGCTGCAAGACATCAAGGGCACCCGACACCAACGGAGGGCGGGTTAGCAGGGAGGAACAGAGGCTGGGGACCGGAGGCCATCGGCACCGCTCACGTGTCAAGCTGGCCCGCGACAACATCACCCACCCGTGCAGCACCCACCTGCGCGGCGTTCATGTACCGCTGCTTGTCCGCTGACGTGGCGGCCTCCTCTGGGAGCGCCGCCAGCGCCTCGCCCACCCACTGCAGCCCGTTTGTGTTGGTGACCTGCGGCGGGGGGGGGGGGGGGGGGGGGGGGGTTGGATTGGCACAGCGGGCGACGGACGGGCACATGCATGCAAGTGCACACACGCCGCCCCTCTTCAGTCCTCGTGCCGCCCCGCCCACCTTGAGCAGCGCGTACAGGACGTCGGTGAGCTCCGCCAGGCGGCTGGTGGGCAGCGCCCCCGCCACCCCCGCCAGCAGCAGCCGCACCAGCAGCGGGGCACGCGGCGCCAGCGCCCCCTGCCAGAAGGGACACGGTTTGCGGGACGGCAGCTGTTAGATGCCGGGCACCCGTGCAACCCTGCGTGCACACCCCCCACAAGCGTCACCTCCTCACAACCCAGGCTGCACCTGCAGCGTGTGCACCGCCTCTGCGCCGCAGCTACGAGCGCGTGGCCGGGTGTGCGACAGGGCCCTGACCCACGGTCCTCGGCACCCTGAAACAGGCGCCGCTGCAGACCCCCCCCTGATGCCCCCACCTGCAGCGTGTCGACCGCCTCTGGGCCGCAGCTGCGGTGCGTGGCGGGCTCCAGCAGGCGCACCACAAACGCCAGGATGGAGCAGCAGGCCTCGCGATGCTGCACCAGCAGCCCGGCCAGCGCGCTGTCCAGCAGCACGGGTAGCAGCTGCGGGGAGACGAGTGGGAGAGGGGGGGCGGGGACGTCAGTGCTGAATGCATTGCCAGCAGCACAGCATCGCTGGCAGGAGGGACGCACCGGGGCTGGCCTGCCCTGCCCGCCCCTCCCTGCCCCGCCCCACAGACGTGCACCTGCCCCGCCCCGCCGCGCCCCGCCCTACAGATGCGCACCTGCGAGGTGATGAGCAGCCGCGGCGCGTAGCTGAGCGCGCGGCCCGCCAGCAGGAAGGTGTCGTCCGCAATGTCGGGGCGCTCGCCGATGTCGCGCAGCGTGCGCAGCATGGCGCAGGCGCTGCCCATCATGCGCCCAAACATGCCGCCTGGCGGACGGGGGGACAGGGGGCGGGAGACGCGCTCAGTGTGAAGCCCAAACTGGGGAGGGTGGGGGGTGGGGGGTGGGGGGTGGGGGATGCAGCGCGCTGTGGCGCCGCCCGTCACGCAACCGAAGCATGCCGCCTGCCGGAACCGAGGGACGGGTGCACAAGCGTGCATCCCCATACGCAACCCACAACTCACCCAGCTCTAGGTCCCTTGCCGGCTCGTCCCCAAAGGTCTTTATCAGCTCTGAGGCGACGTACAGGAAGCACGGCTGCCCGCTGGCCTCAAAGCGCTGCGGCAGGGAGGCCACCAGCAGGGGGACCGCCCCCGCCGCCGCCTTGCCCGCGCTGCGCACCGCGTACCGCGGCGCGCGGCACAGCCGCTCTATCGCCGGCGGCTCGCCGGCAAACCGGTCTGCCAGCACGCGGCGGAGGGGAAGGAGGCAGGGGGCAAGTCGGCTGCAGGCCGAGCAGGCAGCAGGGTGCCACAACACTTCTGCTTGAAAAAAAAATCGCATTCTCCATGCAACCCTGCCCCGCCCGCCCGCCCCCCGCCGCCCGCCAGCTCACCCAGCGCCGCCTCAATCCAGGGCCACAAGCGGACTAACGCCTCTGCAACGTCGGCTGGGTCCTTGACCGCCTGCCAAGGGAGCCAGGCAGCAGAAATGCAACAAGGTGGGGTGGTCGGCGGGCGGGTGGGGGTGCGCTGTCGAGGCGGGCGGCTGGGCGGTGTCTGCCGGCTGCACTGCCGCACCGGCAGTGCCGACGCCTGTACAGAGCACTCGGCATGCATTGTATATCACTCGTTTTTTCATCAATATAAGGCACTCACCCGGAAGATGGTAGTGACCCGTTCCATCAGCGGCAGCACCAAAGCCAGCTGCGCGTCTCGCGCCGCGGGGGCGGCGGGGCCGCCGCCCGCCGTGGGCGTGCCAGGCGCGGAGCCGCCCTGCGCTGCCGCCTGCAGCAGCCCCTGCATCGGCTGCACCACAATGTCGAGCATCTGCTGCACGCACGCCTGCCGCTGGCCGTCGGGCAGCGCCGAGGCCACGAGGGCTACGCCCTCGATGAGCTGCAGGGGGGAGATGGGAGTGGGTGGTGGTGGTGGTGGGAATGGATGTTGATGGCAGGGTCGCGTGCACGCAGGACGCAGGCTCTGGGCACACAAAGCCTCCATCGGCTCCTTCCCTAGGCATCGGCGTCGGCGTCGGCAACGGCACACGCCAGCGCGCAGACGTGGCGAACCCACGGTAATGCCAAGCAAGTGTCACCTGCTGCACGTCGTCCTCGTCGAGGTCTAGGTTGTACTCGTTCTGGCCCACGTCGCCGCTGCCCTGCGCCTGGCGGTACAGCGCCATCAGCGCCTCCACCGACCCCGGCTGGCTGGCCAGCAGCGGCGCGCAGCCGTCGCAGAGGCGGCGGATGGAGAGGGCCGAGGCGGAGGAGGCTTCGGGCTCGGAGAGGGCGCGGATGAGCATGGTGAGCAGCTGCACATGGGGGGAAGCGTCGCTGCGTCAGTGCAGGCGAGCAGGGGAGCAGGGGCGCGGCCGCATGCGTCTGCAGCACTCGGCTGTCGCCTCTGTACCTGTCACTCCTCCACCCTTGTCCTGCCCCGCTCCGTCCCCACCAGCCTTGCCTGCGACAGCAGCGTGCGGCCCTCGTCGCTGCGGCGAGCGGTGTCCGCCAGCCAGTCTGCGTACGCCCCGATGGTCAGCGCCACGGTGTACTGCAGCTGCGGCACCGTCGGCAGCATGGGTAGGCTGGCAAACAGGCTGCTCAACGGAGTGGAGGGGGGAGGGCAGGGGCAGGGGGAAGGGAGGGTGAGGCGGTTGGGACCGGCTGGAGGGGAAGCAAGGTTGGAGGCGTGGAGCTGCAAGCCCCGCACTGCCGCAGCACTGGCCGGCAGCTACCCTCTCAGTCACTCGGCTATGCACGCAGCAGCACCACGGCTGCCCCCCATCAGTCCCCCAGACCCACCCACCCACCTGGTCATCAGAGCGTCCCCGGGCAGCGGCGCGCAGCGGTGCACCGCGCGGATGCAGTACAGCGCCGCCTCTGCGGTGCGCCAGTCGAAGGCGGCTCCGCTGGTGACCTGTGGGGTGGCAGGGGGGTGGGTGTAGAGAGAGGTGGGGTGGGGTCGGGGGCAGGGTGGCGAGGTGCAAGCCCTTGCAGCGCAGGCTTGCCGACGCACAACGACGCAAAGCACAGCAGGCGCAGGCGGGAGGTCGGCGGTGCACACGGGCCAGCGGCACAGCAGGCGCCAACAACCACACCACAGCGGGCGCAGCGCACGCACCTGCTTGCTCAGCTCCAGCAGCGGCTCCACCAGCAGCTGCAGCATGCGGCCGCCGCCCAGCACCGCGGCGCAGTCCATGAGGGTGTCGCCGACCTGCACCCTGCAGGCGGGGAAGTGAATGCATCATTGGGAAAGTTGACTAGGGTTGCTGCAACAGGCAGGGCACACTCAAGGTGCGCGAATGTAAGGATGCACCAAAGATCGGTGCCCCCGGCCGTCGAGAGGCACGCAAGGCTGCACCCCGGCCGCACAAGATCCCCCGACACCACACCCACCCCCCCACCCCCACCACCACCCTGCCCACCTGGCGCGCTTGAAATCCTGCCGCTCGTCGCGGTGCCACGAATCAAACTGCTCGCTGAAGCGCACACGCCCCCGGATCAGCGCCACCAGCCGCTCCAGGGTGGGGGTGAAGAGCGCCGCGCGCCGCTCGCGCTCCGCGTCGCTCACCGGGCCCTCCTCGGACTCTGCAGAAGCAGGCAGAGGTGTTGGTGCATGCACGGACCCAGCGTGGGTCGGCGGCGGAAAAAAACGCACATGTCGGCGGGGGTGGGGCGAGCGCTGCCCGTAAAGACACGGGCCCCTCCCTCCCTTGGATTCGACCCACCGCCCGGCGCTCCGCCCTTCCCCCCCCCCCCCCCCCCCCTCAACCCACCTAGCGGCTCTGGGTGGAGGCCTATGGTGAGGGCGCGCGACAGGCGGTGCCAGAAGTTGAACGACATGGAGCAGATGGAGTCTTCGGGGTGGGAGGCGACGTCCAGCAACGCCTCGACGGGGGCGCTGACCTGCGTGGGGCGCAGCAGGGGCGATGGGCGCGGGGGGAGGCGAGCTGTGGGGCCGGGCAGCAGGGCGCTGTCGCGTCAGAAACTGCATCTGCCTGCTGCTGCCCCCCCGATGGCTCGTCAGCTTCTCAGTGCCACACCCACGCCCCTTGCACTGTGAACCTCCCGAGCGCTACCTCACCTGCGGCCCCCCCTCTGCAATGAGCCCGGTGTATGCCTCTCCGACCTCGGCAAACAGGCGGGCCATGCCCTGTGGAGGGGAGAAGATTAGGCGGGGGAGTGTGTGTGTGTGGGGGGGGGGGGGGGGGGGAGGGGGGGGGGGGGGCTTGGTTGGGTTGGGTTGGTCGGTCGGGGAGCGCGCTGCGCAGCCTGCCGTGTGCAGCAAGGCAGCGGTGGCTGCCAGGGCCGGCGGCACTGCACCATGGCCGCAAACCAGCAGCCTCTGTGCGCGCCCCAACCCGCACCACCCACCCACACGCACCTTTGCATCCTCTTCGCTGTCGTCGTGGTCCCCCTCGGGCGCGCCGCTGCTGCCGTTGCGCTCGGCGATGGCTTGCTGCAGGCACACGTGGAACCTGCGGGGGAGGGAGGGCAGGGAGGGCGGGGGGGCGCAGGTGGGGAGGAGCAGAGGGGGCAGGCAGGCCGTTGTGCAGGGGGATGCAGCGGGCAGAGATGCTACGTCGCCGCCGCGGTACGTTGCCCATGCAATCGTCCAACTGATCTCAAAAATCAACATTGATCTCAAAAGCAACAGCACCGCGACAGCTGTCCCCTGCCCAAGCGCTGCACCGCACCCCTGTGCTCACCGCGGCTTCAGAGCCATCACCTCCGGCACTATGAGCTGCACAAGCGGCGCCATGTCGTCCTTGGGGCGGCCGCGGTGGGAGGTGCAGTAGATGAGCTCAATCACAGCGTCCACAGCAGCGAAGAACGTGTCAGACGAGCGCAGGCCCTCCAGCGCGGCCCTGCAAAAGCAGCAGAGGACCAGGGCAGCGTTGGTGGTGCACCATCTGACGAAACAGGTGCAGCCACACAAGAGGTGCAGCCACGGCGGCCTGCTCGCCGCTTCAAGCACGCCGTACGACGCACCACGACTGCAAGCGTGTCGGGCCTCCGCCCCGACGCCGCACCTGACCAGGGGGCTCTGCATGAGCATGGCCCCGTTCAGCCCCGTGCCGCCCGTCAGCTTCAGCCAAGAGGTGAAGGCATCCAGGGCCTGCTCCCGCGCGCGCGACAGCGGCGCGGCGAGGCACGAGGCCAGGATCTGCAGCGCCTGCGGGGCGTACGCCATCATTTCATCTACCACCTGGCGCCGCCGCTCGGGCCGCACCGCCGGCTGGTAGCTGCTGGCCTCCTGTGCAGGGGAGGAGAGGGCGGCGCGGGGCGGGCGGGCTGCTCGCAGTACCCCGCAGTACCGCAGCACGCCACGGCCCTCGCTGCAGAGACACGCTGCACACAACCGCAAAGCCCCACAGCATCGAAACGCTCGTTCAATGCCCGCGTGCAGCAGCACCGTCAGCGGCTGCAGCATGCACCATGGCCCCCTACACATGCAGCCAAACTCCGAAGCCTTGCCGGCTCATGAAATCCCTCCCCCCCTCCAGCAGCGCACCTGCGGCAGCACCGTCAGCAGCTCCAGCATGCACGGCAGCGACACCGTCTGCGGCTCTCCTCCCAGCCGCTGCGCCAGCCAGCCCACCACGCCGGTGGGCCCCCACTGCACCGCCGGAAGGTGCGCCGCCAGCGCCGCGACCGCCAGGCACAGCTGCGTGCGCACCGCCGCGTTGCCCTGGCAGGAGCGCGGCAGGGTGTTGGGGTGGCAGGTGTCAGGGGGAGGGCGGGCGAGGGCGAACGGCTCCTGGGCTCGACTTTTCCCTTGCAAGTGCAGCACACCACCTCACCGCCGCCCCTATGACTTTGCCTGTTTGGAACACCGCTGCAGTCCAACACCCTTGTCAACCAAGCGCCGGACCAAACTGATGTCGCCGACTCGTCGACTGCTCTTCATGATGTTCAATGTTTATCACTAAAATGTGTTCTCCCAAACAACAACCCCGCCGCCGACCTGGCAGTGCTTCACCAGCAGGTTGAGCAGGGAGTCGCGCAGGGCGGGAGCCGCAGAGGCGGGCAGCTCCTCAAAGTCGCGTTGCACCTGCGGGCACGAGGGAGGGACGGGCATAAATGATAACACACGACTGGAGATGAAACAAAAAAATAGGATAAAGCGTCATGCGTCCAGCATCTCCTCAAAGCTGCGTTGCACCTGCGGGCACACAGGAAAGAACCGTCGCGCATCATCAGCTGACGCTTGCTCGTGAGAGGCCTCCAGGCGCGCAGACGAGCCGGCGGCGGCTTCCTGCCTGCCCGCCTGCATGCATGCACACCCAAACACCCACCTGCCCGTGTGCGGCTCGCCTTTGTGCGCAGCGTCTGTGCCGCAAAGTAGTGGGCCTCCATGCCGGCGGTCTCATTGTGCAGGATGTCATTGGTCACCTGTTGGGAGGACGACAGAGGCAACGGTTTGGCAGGTGGCGGGGGCCGTGCGCAGCATGCGGGCCAGCAGCAAAGGCACGACAGCAGCCTGCAACTGTGGGCGCGTCCATGGCGGGGAATGTGCCTGGGCGGGCGTCAGACGGCATGGTGCCAGCATGCCTGCTCTGGGAACGCGCTTCGAAGGCGTTGCTGGCGATGCACCCCCCAGACATGCGCCGACGACACGTGTCCACACACCTGCCACGCCTCGGTGCTCTGCTGGAACGCCTCCAGCCACTTGTTCGCCTGATCCTTCACCGCGGGATCGCCGTGATACAGGGCCTGCAGCGCCTGCAGCAGCGAAGCAAGCTCGGCGAGCGAAAGGGAGGAGCGGTGACGCGGCGGCGGCAGCGGCGGCGGCGCTCAACCGCCTTCGGCGTGCCCCCCAGCCCAGCCACCCGGTGCCGTGGCGCGATGCGCCACTGCCGCTGCCATCGACCAGGCATCCAGCTGCTGAAAGAGGACGGACGGGGCAGGAACGCCCGCTGCAGGCAGTGGCAGCACGCAAGCGGCAGGCGGCCGGGGCCCCTCGACGTGCCTGCAGCAGCTGAGCCGTAGTTGACATGCTGCCGGGAGGTCCTGCACTCTTGTGGGTCACTCAGGCCGCGCCTACAGCAGCATTCGATCAGGTAAGTTTGGTGCTTGGTGAGACACCCTTCTGGGCCTGCTGGGTCGATGTGTGCGTAGCTAGCGGTCGGATGTCGATCGCACGAAGCCCCAGGCGATGCAAGCTGGAATGTGAGCGCCCTCAGCACTGCGCACAGGTGGCGAATGCCCATGCCAGGCTTGCCTGTACCCCGCACCGCCTGGCCCTCGTAACTCAGACTTCCCTTCGTCTCGATTGCGTCTGAGCTAACCGCTGCACCTCCAGCGCGCCTGACACTTCCTCGCTCTTTGGCAGCCTCTCTCTATTGGCAACATCGCGATGCTGCGCAGCATCGGGACGCTGCTGTGGCGGCAGCTGCCCCACGCGGTGTTGTCACCGGCACCGGCAGCGGCGGCGGCGCAGCGGCGACGGCAGCTGCACTTCACGCCCGTCTGCTGCGCGCCGCCGCCTGCAGCTGCCGCCCCTGCCAAGCCGGCCCCCATCCCTCCTGTCAAGCGGATAACGAGAGGTGAGGGCTGCCGGGAGCACGGCTGGACAGTGCAATCAAGCGGGCAGGCAGCATTGGACAGGTGCAAACACTTCATGCCGCCGATTGTTCGCCCCACGAGCGCTCTGCCCCCTCCCCTTTGTCCCTGCTGCTCTCTCAGACGACGTCGACATCCAGTTTGCACGCAGCTCCGGCGCAGGAGGGCAGAACGTGAACAAGGTGCGCAGCGGTGTGACCCCCTCACCGCATTTTGTCTTGACAGCGCGGGTGGTGGCGGCATTGCACGCAGGCGCAGCGGGGAGTGGTCAGCGTACGGCAGGCAATCGTGTGAGGCAGGCAGCTCCGGCGCCGGAGGGCAGAACGTGCACAAGAGTCGGGCAGCCCCAAGGGGGGGTCTCAGCCACAGTGCCCTCACTCGCCACAGCTGGCTTGCCTGTGCCGCCCTGCGGTGCACCCGGGCAGATCGAAAGACCCGTTCCTTCCTGCAGCGATCCCCTGCATTCCTTCTTCCAGCCACGCACCCACACCACACCACTCGTACTGCCGCTGCCGCTGCTGCTTCCCCTCTACCAGTCTTGCCGACGCCGCTCCTGCTGCTGCTCCCACACCACAACCGTCTTGTTGCTGCCGCTGCACACATTCCTTCAGGTCAACACCAAGGTGGACATGCGGTTGCGGCTGGATGCGGCGGCCTGGCTGGACGAAGAAATCAGGGAGGCGGTGCGGCGCGCGGTGGGTGCTGGCACCGTGCCTGCTGCTCTCCCACCCGAAAGGATCCTTTTATTGTGTTTTTGTTTGGAAATGAGTGGGAGGCGGTGCGGCGCACGGCACCGCGGCGTGTCTGGGGGTCGATGCAGCGCCTACCTGGGGACGGTTCAAAGGCGGCGTTTGTGCGCCTCTTCTACCGCGCCCCCCCCCTGCGCCCTGGCCAGCAAGGGCTGGCTGTACCTGCTGCCTCCTGGCACAGGCTCGTGGCCACGCCCCTCCCCGCCGCCTCCTGCCTGCCCCCCTCACCCACTGCCTGCCCCCCTGCGACTGCCTGGCCTCGTGTGCATGCGCAGGAGAGGAAGCGGATCAACAAGGAGGGGGAGCTGGTGATCCAAAGCCAGCGCACGCGGTCGCAGGCGTGCGTGGGCACTGCAGCTGCGTTGCCGCACAACCTGGGGCTGCTGGGGTGCTGGGGTGCCAGCCGTGGAGACGTGGGGGATGCTGTTCGGAAGCTGCAACTCATTGCCTGCATGCTGCCTGGAAGTCAACGGAGCAACCACCCACCCACCCAGCCGCGCGCTCGCCCCTGTTCTCATGCTTTCAACACCTGCAGCAACGACGTGGAGGATGCTGTACAGATGCTGCAACTGGGCTCTTGCTATGTTGCCTGGAAATCGTTGGAGGACCCGCTTGCTCACCCACCCACCCTGTTCTCGTGCCTTCAATGCCTGCAGCGACAACGTGGAGGATGCTTTGGAGAAGCTGCAGGAGATCTTGGATGCTGCCTGGAAGGCGGTGCAGCCGATCGAGGAGGACCCCGAAAAGAGAAAGGTGGGTGCCCTGCCCCTGTGCTGCCTTCATGCATTCGTTGATTAACAGCGCTGCAGCAACACGGGTGTGTGCCGCAGATGCGCCAGCTGTGCTGCCTTCGGCCTTGGGGTTCACGCGCACCAACTTGCGTGCTGCTGGCTGTGCATCCACCACCCCCAACCGGACAGGGGCGCTGCCGCCTTGCATCGCCCCTTGCCCTGCTGTGTTCGCTCTTGGGAGCGAGGTGCGGCGCAGGACAGGCCAGCGCCGCGGCCTGGCTGCAGAGCATGTGCAGCTGTGAAGGCTCTGCAGTAACTGCCGACGCGCAATGCACCACCTGTGCGCCATGCGAGCATACGTCCAGCCAGCCAGCCTGCTGGCCGGCCGGATGCTGGCCTCACCGACGCGCAGCCGGCCCCGCTAAGAAGTTTCGTGAGCAGTGCCGGCTTGCAAAACAAACCAGACGGCATTTTGACAGTTAGTTTTGTCAACATGAATCCCGGCGCGCCGCCCCCGTGGCGTGCAGGCGATACAGAAGCAGCTGGAGCGGGGCAACGAGCGGCGCATCCAGGCCAAGAAGATGCACGGAGACAAGAAGAAGGAGCGGCGATCGAAAATCGACTGGTGAAGGCGGCCGCAGATGCCTGGGCGGCCGGGCACGTGCGCGCATGCGTCCGCCGCCGCGCGCGTGCTGGGCACCGCTGGCCCTGCCGCCCGCCCGCGAGCGCCCCTCGGCTACTGTACGGCATGCCACCCTTTCAAGTTGGTCACCACCAGCGCCGCCCCCTGCTGCTTTCTTCCCCCCGACACCCGTCTTCTCCCCCGCCCCCTTGCCCGCCGCGGCACCCCGCCGCCGCCCCTCGCTGTACACCCATACGTCGCTCGCTGCTGCGCGCACCCCCCCCCCCCCCCTTCTGTGCCCCATTGGCCCTGCTGTCTCTTCATGCATGTCCGCCTGTCCACGCCTGAGCTCCCTCTGCTGAGGCCCCCACAACACCTTGACCCCGGCTGGCACGTGCCAGCTGCGCTTGCAAGCTGTCCTGATCTCTTGGTCGCCACCCTTCGCAGGCGGTGGCGGCACCAGATGCGGGCGGGCGGGTGCCCGACAATCTCCCGTGTTGGTGCCAGCGGCCAGGGTTGTATCGGTGCCTGCAGCTCTGCTGTGCTGTGCGCGCTCTTACAGTGATCGCTTGGGAGGGATCGTAGAGAGTTAACAGGGAGTGTGAGCAGGGGGGAGGGTAATGGGGGTGGGGTGGGGAGGGTAAAGCAAGTGAAAAATGATGGGGAGCGTCAAGCAGGACAGGGATAGGCAGGGGAGCCTTGAAAACGGCGCGTCCGATGCGGGCGCGCGCTGGTTGGAAGCGGGTGGGTGGTGCAAGCAGGGCATCAAGGCAGCGGCGCATGCTGTGCATGCTGTGCACGGAAGGAGGCTGGGAGTGCAAGAGCGGCCGTGCCAGACTGTCTTTCTTCCGTGCGGCAAGCAGTGCGGGCCTGGTGTGGTGCGTGTGGGCTACAAGGTGGGCTGGGGTGGGGCAGGGTGGGTGCCGGCCGGGTGCATACACGTGGTGGTGCAAGTGGGGGGCAGTGAGGTGGCAGGGCGGGAGAACGTGGGGCGGGGGCGATTACGGGGGCGCCCTGAGGTGGTGTGGGTGCGCAGGGGCACGAGCAAGGCCTGCCAGCCGGTGGTGGCAGTCTGGCGCTTATAAGCGGGGGAAACAATAAGCGGAAGGGACAGGTGCAGGGTGTGGGGGGCTGCATTGGCGCGCCAGCGCACGCGGCAAGCTGGCCGCCGCCACAAGGGCAGCTTACGGGTGGAGCCTAACCCCCCCCCCCCCAAGGGATGCCGCGGTCAGTGGTTTACCCACACGCCTCCGATGTGCAGCTGCGCAGCGCAAACGTGGGGCAGTCGGGGGCAGGGTGAGCGATCGCGAGGAGGAGGGAGGGGGCGGGCAGAGGCTTTTGCACATTACACGCTGCAGCGGCTGGAAGCAGCGGTGACGGTGAGGGCCGGCCCCTTGCCGTCAGTTGCTGCGACAAGCGGTCCCTGTGCTGCTGCAAGCCGACAGCATGCGTGCACCCATCTCACACAGACACAGTACGCGCAGCAGGCACAGCACACGCAGCACACATAGCGCGCACCTTCTTTAGTCCGGTGCTTGTTATTGTGACCTTGACCAGGCAGCGCGATGCTTGCGTCGTCTGCGGCAGTGAAGCATGGGCAGTGCAGTACAAGGTGAGAGGCGGTACAGCGCAGGCGTCGGAACGAGGCACCCAGCGCCGGCAGAGCGGGCCTGCACTGCACGCGTTTCTGTACTACAAGCATTTCTGTCTCGTATAACGAGCCCAGAGGGCCGTCGACAAGTCTGGCATGCCCCAGGCGCAGCACGGCGGCAGCCGCTGCGGCACGACGGCACAGCAGCTGCAACACGCGGCAGCGGCGGCGGAAACAGCAACAACAGCAGCAGCGGTGGCGGCGGGAGAAGGAGGCGGGCAGGCTCACCGTCAGCTCCACCTTGCTGAAGGCGAGCGCTGGGTTGGACGTGTTGCTATTCAACTTGGCTGGGGCGCACTTGCAGCCGCCCGCGCACGTCACGACCGCGCTGCCCTGCCCGCGACCGCGCTGGTGCATGACCGCCACGCTGGCGGGCCCAGAGTCCCCTGCGGTGGAGGGTTAATGATTCGGATGACATACGGAAGGTGAGCGGAAGGTGGCGGGCAGCGACGGGCGCGCTGTGCAATCTGAGGGCGATGCGCAGGCAGGCCAGCAACCCACGGGCCTCTGCTGCCACCTGCCGGCCCTGCCGCTGCCACCGCCGCCGACCTGCTGCGTGCCCCTTGCGCAGGGATGGTCTCCACGTTTGGCTGGGCGCAGTACCAGCGCGCTTGATGCCCTCCCCACCTGAAATGCCGGACCGTGTGTCTACCTTGAGAGTGAGGGTGGCACCTGCAGCAACAAAGGGACACACGAGGAACGCGCTTTGGTGGGCCGTAACAGCTGGCCGGGTGGCCGGGCGGGTGGGGAGCGAGGTGACGGGGTGGCGGGCGGGGTGGCGGGAGTGGCGGGGTGACGGGCAGGCGGCGCACCAGTTTTGTAGCCCGTCCACCCCAGGTGTTTATCCAGCTGCTCCTTCTGCTCGGGCCTGTCCTCCCGAAAGATGAAGCCCGTTTGATAGACCATGGCGCCTTGCGCTGCCCCCTGCAACAGAGGGGCAGGAGGGCAAGGCATGGGGGAGGCAGCGGGTGAGGAGTTGGGAGCACAACAACCGCGGGTGTCGCTGCACCCCGTCGATGATAATCCCCCCCCCCCCCAGCCCTCCAGCCCCCCCACCCCACCCACGCCACCCCACCACCCACACCCACACAGCCAGCCAGGCCTGCTTGTCAGCAGGCACGCCCACAAGATTGACAAACGCGCCCACAAGACCTGCAGGCACGCCACACCCACAAGCGCTTGCAAGCCAGCGAGAGCGCGCGTGCGCACCTGCACCCTGCAGTACTCGCTAGTGTCGTATTCGTTGGGGATCATGGGCGGCGGCAGCGAGGTCACCCGCGGGTCGGCGCGCCTCGTCACCACCAGCGTCGACTCGGCTTCCCACAGCGCACGGATGAGCGCGGCGCAGGCCAGCTCGGCCAGCAGCTGGTGGCCGGTGGCGCCGGGTTGCACCCTGCAGCGATCGATTTGGAAGGGTGGAGGAGCGGGGGGGCGGGGCAGGGGGGTGACCGACGAGGCATGTCTGTGGATAACAAGCGCCCCTTCAAGTTCTCCATCCCGCACTTGCTTCCACCCCCTGCCTCTCCTCCCTGCCGTGCCGAACGGTGCAGCACGCCGGAGCGGCACCGCACACGGCATGCACGCGGCGCGCCCACACGCGCAGGGGCCACGGCTCACGTGTCGCGGTACACGTAGTTGCGCCAGGTGGCGGGCTCGGCAGCTGCACGGAAGCCGGCCATGACCTTCACGCCCTGCGGCCGTGCCACCTTGTCCACTCTGAACCCTGTGAGGCCCGCCTGCATCTGCCGCCACGCCGCGCCGCGCAGGGAGAGCGAGGGCAGGTCGTAGTACTGCGGGCAGAGGGGGCGCAGGGTTGGTGTAGGTATGCTCACGTCGGCACACAGGGGGCCGCAAGCCGGCCCGAGCTGCCTGCGGCACCCGCCCGTAGCACGGCTGGCCGGCGCCACTGGCGCCGCTGGGCAGCGCCGTCAATCGTGGCGCCCCACCCGCCCCGGCCTGCCCCGCCCTGCCCCACCCCGAGCCGTCTGCCCCCGCACCTGCGCCAGCTCTCGGAACACCATCTCCGGTCCTCCGTAGTACAGGCCCTGCCTCTTGCCATCCCCCACCGCCGTCATCCACGCGTAATGGTGCAGCAGCACCACGGCGGGCTGCTGCGGCAGGCGCAGCAGGCGGCGCAGCAGCTGCTCGTACGAGCGCCGCTCCTGCGACGTGATCTCCGCCGTTGCCTTGTCGTTCACCGTGAAGTCCACCAGCACTGCGGGGCACAAAGGGGGGACGGCGGAGGTGGGTGGGTGGGTGGGTGTGGTGGTGCTGGTGGTGGGTGGTGGGTGGGTGGGTGGGTGGGTGGTGGTGGGGCGTGCGTGCGTGCGTGCGTGCGTGCGTGCGTGCGTGCGTGCGTGCGTGCGTGCGTGCGTGCGTTGGTGGTGGTGGTGGTGGTGTGTGTGTGTGTGTGGGGGGGGGTGGGGGGGGGGGGTGGGGGGGGGGGGGGGGGGGGGGGGGGGGGGGGGGGGGGGGGGGGGGGCGCGCGCGCGCGCGCGCGCTGGCCGGCTGGCCTTGTCATGCACACCTCAAACTGCGCGCCGCACACCTCCCATGCCCGCCCGCTCTGGACGTCCGGGCCTGCCCTGCCCCCTTCCTCCGTGCTTGCAGGCGATGTAAGCCAGTGTGAGTCAATTGACTCTCCCCCTGGCGGGCATGGAGAAGCCCACCACCACCACCACCACCCTCACCACCAATTTAGTTCATCTTGAAGAATACTGATGACGATAGGACCAATTTGCTAGTACAAGGAAGAAAGCTCCCCCTCCTCTCCCCCTCCCACCTAGGTCTGCACCGTTGCCGACGTATGTCCTGACGCAGGGGGCGTACCAGCCAGAGTTGGCGCCGGGCATCGCCTGGGCAAGGGTGGTGGTGGTGGGGGCATGCTGGGCGTGAGGTGGTTGGTGGGGGGGCAGGAGCGCGAGCACAACGCACTGTGGCCGTGTCCAGATTGGTGGGTGGGCGGCAGCTCGAACCGGAGGCGTGGCTCGGAGGGTCGACCTGCGATTCCGAATCGCCAGGTGCCATCCCAAGCTGTTCCCTCGCCGCTGTAGTCACGCTGCGATTGCCGCCGCCAGTCCCGGCGCTGCTGCAGCCCCCGCCCCCGCCCCCGCTGCTGCTGCAGGCCCCCGCTCCCGCCCCTGCACACAGACCGCACGCCGCCCCACCCCACCGCCCCACCATCCACACCTGGTTTATGAATTTGTGGTCCGCGTGTGGATACGTCTGGTTGATGAAACTGAAGAGGCGCGCTGTGTACGACGTGCCCGTGTTGTCCAGCGAGCCGCCGTCGGACACGGAGCCGCCCAGCACCACAACCTTGATGGGCTGCGGGGGGGGGGGGGGGGGGGGGGGGGCGGGGGGGGGCGGATGTGTTTGCCTGCTGCCTGCTGTGAAGGTAGCTTGTTGCCTGCTGTGGAGCCTGCCTGCTGCGATGCACGCAGCCTTCGACCGAGAGGGCCACACCCCGTTCTGAGCCTCAGCCAGCCGCCTGCCCGCCCACCTGCTTTGCTAGCAGCTTCTGCGCGACGCGCGCCAGGCCATTGCCGCTGCCGTACTGCGTGCCACGACGAACCTGTATTTCAGCAGGTGAATGGGAGGCGGCGAGGACGTTGGCGAGGACGTTGAGTCACGGCGGCAGCAGCACGGCGGCGGCGGCGATCGTGGCACAGCAGCGGCGGCGGCGGCAACAGCCTGCTGCGGCCGCTAAGCGCGGAGGCGGAGTTGGCGCTGGCGGCGGCGGCGGCATTGGCAGCGGCGGCGGCGCTGGCGGCGGCGGCAGGCAGTTCACCTCATCGTCCGTCATCAAAGGGTTCCAAGGCAGCTTCAGCGGCGCTGGCACGAGCGTCCACGAGTCGCCCGCTGCGCCGGCTGCAGGCGGCAAGGCGGCAGGGGGGATGTCACACGGCCGGGTGGGACCGGGGAAGGGGGGGGGGGGGGGAGGGGGGCACCGAGCGGCAGGGGTGACCAGCGGCGTGTAACGGCAGCCGTGCCAAGGCAGGCGGAAGTGGGCGTGTGCTGCCTGGCCGGCTGGCTGCGGGAAAAGCGGCGGCGGCGGCGAGACGCAAAGCAGCGGTTCTGGTACGGCGGCAAAGTGCGTGCCATGTACAACAAGCAGCTGACTGTGGGGCAGCAGCAGCCCCCGCTGCTGAACGATCTGCCAACAGGCTTGTGTCTACCAGTCCGGC